>JAKSZT010053928.1:9818806-9835920 GCA_026826555.1 Tolypeutes matacus
TCCTTCCTTCCTTCCTTCCTTCCTTCCTTCCTTCCTTCCTTCCTTCCTTCCTTCCTTCCTTCCTTCCTTCCTTCCTTCCTCCCTCCCTCCGTCCCTCCCTCCCTCCCTCTCATTTCCTTCCCTTCCCTTCTTTCCTTCTTTCCTTCTATCCTCTCTCTTTCCTTTCTCTCTTTCTTTTCTTTCTAAGATTGCAATATCTTGGTCTCCTAGCAGGTACTCAACCCTATGTCTGTGAATTCAGAATTTATTTAGAGTAGCAGTTTCTTTCTTATAATAGACTTTTTTTTTTTTTTTTTACCGGGAGGTCCCAGGGATCAAACCCGGGTCCCTCCATATGGGAGATGGACGCCCAACCATTTGAGCTACATCTGTCCCCTATAATAGACTTTTAAAACCTTACTCACAATTTATGTACTTTTTTGAGGAATGTTTTCAGCTTTTAGTGATTTAGAGGCAACAACCTTAGCCTCAGATGGATGGTAACTGTTTTCTCTCCTAAGCTAATTCTAGTCAATACCTTGATAGCTGGTGGCTTTTTAAATGATGATATTATTTATAATATATAGAATCTATAAAACTAATTACAGGAAATTTACTGAGTGTGAAAATCATCTTTCTTGCATCTATTCTTTTATAAAACAGAGTCTCAAGTATCTTCCTCCCTCCCTCCCTCCCTGCCTTCCTTCTTTCCTTCCTTCTCTGATTCATTACATGTCATCTTTAGATTTAGACATTTTGTCATCTTTTTCATCTCTATCGAAGAAAATCAACACAATTGCCCAATCAGGCAAATAAACAAGGCAAAATCCTGAAAGTTGTCACTACTGGCTTTCATTCACCAGGCTTCTCTACAGGAAATTAAAGTACATCATCACTATGTTCATAGTTAACTTTGGCTTAATTATTATTATATTTAAAGTGGAATCTTTTTAACTTGAATGCTTAAGAGAAATTTCTTTTAAACGTATTTGAATTTATCTGCTATTGTTTGTAATAATAAAGGTACTTTCTTGCTTACTATCTTTCAAAGACTTTTTCACTTCCTGACAAAGAGGAGCAAAGGTCACAGATAAACGGTGTATGTCTGCTCTTCGTAGCAATGGGCCTTGCATCCCTTTGCACCCAATTTCTGCAGGTAAGGAATTTTTTTTTTAAGTAACTGATTTAGCTGTTTCCACCTTTTTCAAGTTAAAATGTCACTAATGACTTCTTTATGTTTTAGGGATACACATTTGCTAAATCCGGGGAGCTCCTCACCAAAAGGTTACGTAAATATGGTTTCAAGGCAATATTAGGGCAAGATATTGGCTGGTTTGATGACTTCAGAAATAGCTCTGGAGCACTGACAACAAGGCTTGCAACAGATGCTTCCCAAGTTCAAGGGGTAAGCTATGGGGGGCAACTGTGGGTGTATTAACTGGAGAATAAATTCTTTCCTTGAGCATTCTGGGAATCACCTATGTGATTCCTGTGGAATAGGACCTGGTGGGTTTGGGATATACCCCATATATATGTACGACTCTGGATATATATATATACCCATTTCCAGTGCTAACAACCAGTAGCTAAATCACATTGTCCCCTAGGCGGTGCCTAGAATTAGGGTTTTCTAATGTGTCAATATCTGTCAGCATCTTGAATTTCCTGAGTCTAGCAACTGAGAAGAACTTTCTTGAAAGTCATTTTGCAGACCATTTCCAGGTCCACAGGTTCAGATTCAGCAGGACTCAAAGGCTCCCCCAGAGAGTGTAAGCAATGTGTCTGTGAAAGAAAGCCTTCCCTACTCCACAAGTGTTTAGGGTACAGTTAAATTTAGAAAAAGAGAAGCTGTTCTGAGCACCCTCTGATAAGAACCAAGTCAAATGGGTATCTAGAATCTTGAAGCCTTCAGAGAGCTGTCTTTCTGACTAAGAGGGACAAAACTGTGGTTTCTAAACCCCAGAACTTGCAGTCTTGTTCAAGGGAGTTACCCACGTGTATAGGATGAGGCCACCCCTTTTCATAAAACCAGGTGTTTGGATTAAATTGGCAAAAGTAAAGTTTGTCTCCTGACACTTCTAGACACAATCTATGAGAAGGAAAGAACAGAAAAGAACAGAAAAAAAAAAAGTAATTTTAACTAAACCGTGGTTTGTTTGTGAGGCTCTGGGAAGAGAAAACTTCACTGGATTTATAGTGCTGTAATGTAGTGTGTCTCGACTCCCAGCCAGTTCAGCCCAAAATATAAAAAATGAAATGGGAGAATTTTAAAGGAACATGGAATCCTCTTAGAGGAAAATTCCTGCAAATGTTTTGGTTTTGATCCTTCTAGGCTTTTTCTACATATACATGTGTTTTCCTGTCTTAAGGTCACACTCTACATACACATGATTTTGTAATCTTTCTTTTTCCCCTAAAACAATCTGATGTGATCATTTTCTGTTGTTATATATTTTTCTACAATAGATTTTTAATGTCTGCATAACACCATCATTTAATATGATTAATATGATTAATATGATTAATATGGTATTAATATACCATCATTTCTTAAGGAATTCCCTATTTAGATATTTTTCCCTGTTTTTATTTTACTATCTATAATCAATGATTATCATTTTACATCAAACTTGACACATCCTTAATTATTTTCCTAGAAACAAGCCTTAAAAATGTAGTTACTGGATCAATGAGTATAATCATTTTGAAGATTTTTTTGTTTTAACTTCTTTGAGAAAATTTCTATCAATTTCACTTTCATCATCTCAGTATTATAGCATTTATTTCCCCTTATTATTATTATTATTATTATTATTATTTTATTTTTTTAGGAGGTACCAGGGATGAAACCCAGGACCTTATATGTGAGAAGCAGGCACCCAAACCACTGAGCTACACCTGCTCTGCATTTCTCCTTACTCTTGAACTTAGGTTAAATAAATATGCTATCATATGGGCTTACCTATTTATTCTATTTTTTTGTTTCCTTAAATCTTCAGAGGACTTTTTAAGGTTATCCACTATCTCTATAATTCATAGAGTAACATTGGATAGAAAATATTCCAAAACCGTTTGTTAAATATAGATTCCATTTTCTACTAATTTGCAATACCCCCTCCCATTGTTGAATATCAAGTTCCCATTTACGCTTGGAACTATTTGGAGAGTAACCATTCTCTTTCGTTGATCTATTTGACTTATTCTGTCCTAAAATCTTACTGTTTTAATTATAATAAATTTATATGAATTTAAATATCGGGTAAGGCAGATCCCCGCACACTATTTTCTTTCCTCAAAATTCTCTTATCTGTTCCTGGACATTAATTATTCCAAATGTACTTTAAAATAATATTGACCTTTTCCAAAGTTTCATTTTGATTCCAACTGAACACACACACACACAAAGGGGTACTATTGTGGGGATATTAAATCTCCCTAAGACAGACTTACAAACAAGGCTCTATAGTTTTTAGCAAGATTTTACAGGTATATTAATATGACTCTCTAGTTTGTTATACTTTTTCTGATGTGTTTTTTTTTTTTTTTTTTTACTATTTTGAATGAGATGTTTTGCTCAATTCTGTTTTTAAATGAATGTTGGTGGAGATAAAAGCTATTTTTGTATGTTTTTTCTTATATTTATCCACCTTTCCCAATCTCTTATTAATTAAAGTCCTTTTAAAATTTAATATAGCCTCTTCGGTTTTCTCGGTATTTAATCAAATTATACATAAAGATAATTTTGTCTCATCTCATCTTTGTCAATATTCATGCCAATAGTTTTACTTTCTTGTGTCATTTAACTTATTAAGTAGAACTTCCCGATCCTGTTGAGGAAGAGTGCTAATAGAGGGGAGCAGAGGAGATTCTCTTTAGCAAGACAATGAACCCTAAACCTTAAAGCAGAACACCTGTTTGTTTACATAAAACTTTTAAACGATTGTACAAACAAATGCTAAACTAGGAAAATACTTATAATAAAGATTAATATTCCTAATATATGTGGTGCTCCTAAAATTGATAGAAAAAAGGGAACTAATTTAAAAAGGGTCAAAAATGGTATGCGAACAAGCAATTCACAGAAAAAGAAATACAAGAAGAATTGCTCAATGGCACTAATAGGGAAACGCAAATTAAAACAAGGAGACACCATTTTCACCATTTAACTCTACAAAAATTAACACGAATGCCCACGTCTGTATTCGTGAAGATGAGGAGTAATTAACACTCTCATACAAGGTTGGTCACTCTATGAATTCTTTCAGCACTTTTTGGAAAGTAGTCTGAAATAGTTATTTAAAATTAAACTATGTATGCCCTTTGGCCAGTATTCACATGAGTAAATTCTCTCCTATAGAAATAAAATCCCTATTGTATAAAAATGTGTGTACAATTATTATGAAAAAAATGTTTTAATTTCTTTTTTTTTTTTTTTTTTTAGGTTGGTTGTATTGTGTTTTCTTTTTTTTTTTTTGGTTGTTGTTTGTTTCTTTATTTTATTTTATTTATTTATTCCCCACCCCACCCTGGTTGTTTTGCACTCACTGTCTGCTCTCTGTGCATTTTTCTGTGTCTGCTTGTCTTCTCTTTAGGCGGCACCAGGAACCGATCCTGGGACCTTCTGGAGTGGAGAGGCACTCAATCTCTTGCACCACCTCAGCTCCCTGGTCTGCTGTGTCTCTTATTGTCTCTCTTCTGTGTCTCTTTTTGTTGCATCATCTTGCTGCTCCAGCTGTCCGCACGGGCCAGCACTCCTGCACAGGCCAGCACGCCACATGGACCAGTTCTCTACTTGGGCCAGCTCGCCATGTGGGTCAGCTTGCTTTGCATCAGGAGGCCCTGGGAATCGAACCCTGGACCTCCCATATGGTAGATGGGAGCCCAATAGCTTGAGCCACATCTGCTTCCCTGAAATAATGTTTTATGTTAGTCAAAAATATAATAAAATCCCCTGGAAAAATACCTGAATATCCATCAATAGGAAATTAGTTTGATGAATTATGATACATCCATACTAAGGATTATTAGGTAGCTATTTTTAAAACATATTATATGTTGGAGCATATGTGGTTCAGTGGTTGAGTGCTGGCACCCATACACGAGGTCCCGGGTTTAATCCCCAGCCCCGGTTATGAAAAAAAAAAAAGCATTGTATGTATTGATCTGGAGGTATCTGGAGGGATGGTTATGTTACATTGATAAGTGAGAAAAATCGAAGTAATATGTCAAGTATGATCCTCTTTTTGTGTGAAAACAAAGCAAAATATTTGTATGTATACATATCTGTATATATACATATTTTTATATGTTTTAGGCAGCATAACTATTTTAAAATTTTAAAATAGCAAATAAAATGTAAAAGGGAAAAAAATAATTACTTCCCGAAGAAAAACTGGATTGCTGCTTTTCAATTGCCCTGTAATGTCTGATGGTCCTTGCCAATCAGACATTCTTTTTTTTTTTTTTTTTTTTTATCATTCCCAAAATTTATTTATGCACCTTTGTAATCCCTCCTTCTAGTAAACTCCCACCCCACCCCAGGCAACTGTTAATCTGCTTTCTATCTAGATTAGTTTGCATATTCTAGATTTCATGGAATCATACAGTGTGCCCTAATCAGACATTCTTAATTTAGCATTCTACTCTTGTCTCCAAGGAAGTTAGTATCAACACATAGAAATTTTTTTGGAACACAGAGTTCATCTTCCACTTGAGTATTAAATACAGTATAGTGATGCTGATTATTCTTGAATACCAGTACCTTAGCACCTAAGGATTAAATTTTCTATTAATATACATAATATATCCACAAAACATATGGTTTTAAAAGCTTACATTTTGTTGTTTTATAGTGTTAGTTTTAAATAGTCCTGAAGTCCCTATGATTTTTGACAAGAAGTCATGTATTGATACCCACCTAAGTGTTTTCTACACAGATTGTACCAACTCTTGGTCACATCTGCACAGCAATCACTGAAATGAAGCCTTGACAACCACTGAATACTTTTGATAAATATAGCAAATAATACCACAGTGGTCCAATCTCCACCTATATTCAAACCGAATCCATTTTGTTCATCTGCATTAACTAATCAAAATCTACATAAGAGGTCAGCAGGTGACTTTGTACCAAAGAGCAGGCTAACTTTAATGAGGATCCAAGTGGTATCCTAGTACAGTCTTGTATCAACTTCAAAGAATATAATTATAGAGTAAGCATTAATCTTCACTGAATAATAAGGAATATGATCTCTGCCCAATGCCTGGGTATTTTCAAGAAAGCATAGGCACATAACACACATGCAGCCCATGTTTAGGGCTACCCTAATCTCACACAGGCTAGCTGTCACACCCATAAAATGAGATTAGTCAGTAGAAGAGCACCTGGGAAACTGTAAGTAAAATGGATTTTTATTAATCCAATCTTCAAGTGCTTTAAGGATGCTTGTCATTTAAAAGGACCTCCCTTTTTTATATAAAATAGCCTTTTCACATAAAGGTTCTCAATCGGAGATACCTGTGCAAAGGCACTTCTCATTGGTAAAAGAGACTCGTGTCTGAGGTTGGTTGATTGCTTTTGATTTGCAGGCTGCCGGCTCTCAAATTGGGATGATAGTCAATTCCCTCGCTAACATCACTGTGGCCATGATCATTGCCTTCTACTTCAGCTGGAAGCTAAGCCTGGTCATCGTGTGCTTCTTCCCCTTCTTGGCCTTATCGGGAGCTGCGCAGACCAGAATGTTGACAGGATTTGCCTCGCAAGACAAGGAGGCTCTAGAGGTGGTGGGACAGGTAATCTTACAGAACTAATTTTCAGACTGCTTTTAAGCTGATTGGCTGTCAGACAGACTGTTAAAAATAGTATACAGAGACTTGAGGAAGCTATTATCCTATAGACGTTCACTGGTGAGAAACCTCCCATTAGCCCTTCTTCCATGTGCCTCGGCCTGAAGGCTGTAACAATAAATTTCTGACGCTCTGAGTTTGAGCAGGCCTGGAGAAATAGTGAGGTCAATACAGGGGGCTACATGTTCAATTTCCTCTCAAATTGTTCCTCCCCATCCCCACCCCATCCCAATTTGGTGTATTCCAATCTGCAAGAGCGGATGGTTCAGTTTTTAGTCTGTTAGGTTTTTTCGGCTTAACACTTTACCTGAGTCAGACTGCCTACATTCATTCAGAGAGAGAGCTATTTACTTTTTAATGGCTTGTCACACTTTAGTGTCTGCTAGGCTTGTGGCAGATGTCTTTCCCAACTAGAATCATGAGCTTAAGTTTATGTCTCAAATACCGTTAGGTTTCAGCTATGCATTTTTTAAGTGTGCCGTAACTAATATATGGTGATCAAGAGTAAATAAGGGGTGGTGGCATAGATATTTGTCATTCTATACAAACAGTCTTTCTACAAAGTCAGTATAATCCAGGGTTTTTCTCTTTCAGTAGAGGGAATACGAATACTTTATTTTTTCCCAAGTAGGCAGAAGCCAAAAGGATTGCATTAGTCCATTTTATTTTATTGTCCATTTTATTTTAGTCCATTTTATTTTATTGCACTTTTGAGGGCACTGCAGAATTAATGTTTATTTTACCCTAGAGTGTGGATTGGAACAAATACAAATTCATAGTATAGACTAAAGGATAAACTTTTACCTTATTTTAAATTATCTTGTATAACATTTGGTTTAGATTAACATTTTAAGACAATAGAATCTATTATTTTAATTTCTATTATTAAATAATCTTTTCTCTCAGAAGACATCAGAAGATACCATTTTAAACATTCCAAATGAATCAACAAAGGAGCTAAAAAGCTTTCAAGGATAACCATGTGTACCTTTTTTTCCTTCTCTCTTCCACCACAACTGGGGAAACAAAGCCATGTTAGAATGAAGTAGAACTTGAATTTAAGTGACAAAACGCCTCATGGTCCAGTGGGTTGATCTCCAACCATTTCTCTGTGTTGCCAGTTGCTCCCCCATCTCTGATCTGTATCACATTCTGCCATTTGACCAGTTCCAATTCATGTAGCAGCTGAAATGTTGTGAAAGGAGTTATTTTTGCTCTTTTATACCTAAGACTCTTTTTCATTCTTCAGATTACAAATGAAGCCCTCAGTAATATCCGCACTGTGGCTGGAGTTGGAAAAGAGAGGCATTTTATTGAAGCATATGAGACTGAGCTGGAGAAGCCATTCAAGACAGCTATTCGAAAAGCGAATGTTTATGGATTGTGCTTTGGCTTTTCTCAATGTATAGCGTTTATTGCTAATTCTGCTTCCTACAGATATGGAGGTTACTTAATCTCTAGTGAAGGGCTCCATTTCAGCTATGTGTTCAGGTGAGGAATATCTGGGCAAGGTCATAAAGTTCAGCACTCTAGGAGGAATAGCCTCGTTCTACAGCTTTCGCTGCTTAACAGCCACTGCAAGCTTGGTGTCTTAAAACAACAGGAGTTGGCGGGGTGTTTTTTTTCTGGTCTCAGTTAACTCAACCTGGGATGAATTGAATAGCCCAGGAGGGCCTCACTCACATTTCTGGGACCTCAGTCTGGACCACTAGAATGGCTGGGAAGGTTGAGGTTTTATCTCCAGTGGCCTCTCCAGCAGGTGAACTTGATTTCTTCACATTATGATCTCAAGGTTTCAAATACAGCAAAAAGAGGGCAAACTCCACTGTGCAAACACTTTTCAAGTCTCTGCATTCATCACATTTTCTAATGTCTCATGGACCAAAGAAAGCTATATGACCAAATCCTGATTTAAAAAATAGAGGAATGGACTCTACCTTTTGATGAGAGGAGTGCAAAGGGGTACAAATACAGTGATAGGATGAATAATGAGACCTTTTTTTTTTTTTTTTGCAAACAATCTGCCACACTGGTTAAAGCTGAGAAAATCTAGAGATCTGTATTAAAATGGTTCACAGCAACAACTTATTTGAACTTGGTTCTTGTCTTGCACAGAGAGCATATTTCCAGCTGACTCATCCTAGGTAGAGACAGCAAAGGCAAGGACAGGGGAATTATGCTACTTTTGTATAACCAGCCTCTGTTCTAACACAATTAACTTTGAATCCAGTTTCTCACATCACCATAGTGCTGGACTGAGAGTAGGAATTTGGAGACCGAGTCTGAGAAAGCCTTGGAGGGCATTAGGAAAAGGAGCCGTAGTAGGCATCTATTCTTTCAGGTTTCATTCTTTTTTTTTAAAGATTTATTTATTATTATTATTATTATTTTTATCCATTTTTACTCCCTCCTCCTCCCCAGGTTTCATTCTAAGCCATGAGTGAGTTCAGCCTTCTTACCTCCTGTCTTTCTTCTAACACTTTCTACCATCCCACTGCACTCACTCCAACCTGGAAGTTCTCTTTCCTGAACAGTTGCATGTTTAAAGCTGCCAAGCCAAATCAGAAATCACAAACTGTTGGCTTGGTTTTGTTTAGTTTCCAGAAGGTTTTAAAAGACATTATTTGCCAACAGAAACTCCTAATTTTTGCTTCTCTTTCAAAACTAGAAAATCAGTCTCCACCATTATCCGTTTTATTCTGAGTGATTTTCATTCCTTTAAGCTCTGGACCAGGCTCCAGGAGACATTTTCATTTGCTAGCCCTGACCTAAACCAATTCCTGCATATAAACTGAGCAATAAGGCAATGAAGACACCCCAATAGGCAGGCCCTCTGGGCAGGTGGACAACTCTAGGGGGTGCCCCTCACATCATAGTTTATACAGCAACAGGGCTCTCTCTCCATGTTTATCATTCGTTTACTTACTCATTCACTTGTTCATTCGTTAAACACATATTGAATATAATTAGAGGCTGGGACAAGTAGAAGGATTAGGTAATCACATCTCTCTCATGCCATTTGAAACATAAATTATATGCCATGCTGGTCATAGAATTGATGCTTGATTCATCCATGATTACCTTCTAACACTTATCATAGATTGAGAGAATGCTAGAATTGCAAGATGACCACCCAGTCTGGTTGTTTTTCAAGCTCCTTCTCTCTATCCAAAGAGGCTGTTGTTCTGCCCTCCCCTCACCCCTCCTCCATAGAACAAACTTCGAAAACTGCTAATCTCTCCAATCCCCACCTCCCCAGACAAGATTCAGAAAACAGAAGTGAAAGTGACCTGTTCAAGGCTACTCAGTTCTTTCCTAGCAGAACCAGAGCTAGAACAGAACTCCACACTCCTGCCTCTTAGGTTATCTCACCAACTACACCCCACCCCTCTCTACCTGGCTGTCTGTCCTATTGCAGGGTGATCTCTGCAGTTGTGCTGAGTGGAACGGCTCTTGGAAGAGCCTCCTCTTATACCCCAAGTTATGCCAAAGCTAAAATATCAGCTGCACGCTTTTTTCAACTGCTGGACCGACAACCCCCAATCAATGTATACAGTGGTGCAGGTGAAAAATGGGTAAGTACTGAGTTGGAGGCAGCAGCGCAGGGAGGGAGGTTGTATGTAGGTATGTGTGCAGCACACCATTGAGTTCCACTTATCTTCGAAATTCCTGCAGTATATGAGTTCATTCATGTGCAATCGGAATGGACAGATAGTAGATTTATAAAGGTAAAGGAATGTAGCAAATTAGAATTAACAGTTAGTCATAAAGATGACATTTGTATAAGGCAGCAATATCCAATGAATGTTAACTTCTATGCAATATAAAACATTTAGTTCCAATGAGGAAAGTAGATGTCTTTTGAGACCCACCCAATCACCATGTTTTCTATTGATATTCTGGTATGCAAAGTAGAAATACTGTTTTTTTCCTGCCTCATAATAATATTGCTTTGATTCAAGTTCATCTAGGTTTAAGTTTTAGCTCATGTGGACACCCCAGAAAATTAATATCATCTCAATGAGATATATTTCCTTCTAACTGATATTTCCAGAGGTGTTTTTTAATTTTTCCTGCCCATTTAAAAAAAATCTCAGTAGGTTCAAAAGAACAAAAGAGGGAAGCGGCTGTGGCTCAATCAGTAGGGCTCCCGTTTACCATATGGGAGGCCCCGGGTTCGGTTCCCAGGGCCTCCTGGTGAAGGCAAGCCCGCCCACACGGCGTGATTAGCTGACCCAGCGAGCACAAGCAGCAAGGGGGGGATACATGAATGAATAAATAAAAAATAAAATCTTTAAAAAAAAAAAAAAAAAAAAACCTACCCCCCAATACAGTTAAACAAAGTTCAGAAATCTTTTTAAGTTGGCCAAATGACCTGTTTATCCTTCTGTGTGGTTTATTAAATGTCCATCCATTCCTAGAGTTCATAATTCAGATTATTTTTTAGCACACTAAAATGCAGGTGCAAGGTGTTCGCTTTTGCAGTACAGAGCTCAAGTAACTTTCTTCTAAGTCATTTCAAGTGTAATGTTATTATTTAAAGTCTTTTAGGGGAACAGAACTGTAGGGATTTGGACAGCTACTGGTTTCTGTGATATGATAATATCTTCTAGCTATTCCCTTTCACTCCAGATGTCAAGGAATGGATAACAAGGAAATTTCTTTTAAGTTTACTGCTCAAGCCTCCCTTTATTTTACCCCTGCTAGAATAGGGACTAGAATACCATTTCATTAAGTTGCTCTTTCTATACATGGTAGTTTGGCAGCATGTCTTAAAGGTATCTAAACTCAGGCTTAGGTACATTTTCAATATTCTAGACCTCTGTAAGACCGTATGTAATTCCAATCTTCCTATCTATAGAACAACTTCCAGGGGAAGATTGACTTTGTCGACTGTACATTTACATACCCTTCTCGACCTGATGTACAAGTCCTGAATGGTCTCTCAGTGTCTGTTCATCCAGGGCAGACACTGGCATTTGTTGGAAGCAGTGGATGTGGTAAAAGCACCAGTATTCAGCTGTTGGAACGCTTCTATGATCCTGACAAAGGGAAGGTGGTAAGCAATGCCAATGCTTTTGTGAAGTTTGCTTTCAGAATATCTCCAACCCCCAAAACTGATCTTCAAAATTGTGTCTTGCCAGACTCACTCTGAAGTGCTTGCTTAGGACACTTGCCCATATGAATGTTTTCCAGGGCTAGTGATTTCCTGGTTGACCTGATTCTACTTCACAGTTTCTAACATTATATTCTTCCTAGTTCCAGATGGCCTGCTGACCACAGTTGGGCAAAGAAAGCTGGGCGCACCGTGCAGTGGGGAACGAGCATAGTTAACAGAAGCATTCGCTTTCCCGTAAATGGAGCAGAGAGTGCAGACTAATCAGGACACTAATGACTCGGAACAGAAAAAAGCGCAGGGGGTGGGGGTGAACAAGGAACATGGTGAAAATGAGCAAAGAAGGAAACTTAGCATGAAAAATTTGAGGCAATCCTGGTTCAAGAAAATTAAGTCTAAATAATATAAGGAACTCAAATTGAGAGTCATGTACCAGAAAGCTTTGGCAAGGACAGTTGAAAAGCTGGTGGATTTCTTTCTTGCTTATTTTCCACAAAATTTCTTTCTTTTCTTTTCTCTTCCTTTTATTTTGAAGTAATATATGCAGACAATTACAAAATTAAATTGTAAAGTAAAGTTTGGAATATAAAGTAAACCCCTGCTTCACCCTTCCACACACACACCCCCCCCAACTTCTCTGCTCAAAGGCAACTATTTTTAACCACTTCTGTTTTTAGATTTCCCAATGATTGTCTTTATGCTTCTAAATAATATGCTATGCTGCCGTTTCAGGATTTAGCAAATTCAGACTGCTGACTTATTTCCCAGAAATGAAAATTTAGCTTACCCTCCCCTTACCCACTTCATGCCAGTATAGTTCCATCACTATTTTTAGTTCCTCTATTTGTAAATTGAACTAATATACTTCTATTTCTTTTCCACCAACTATAGAGAGTATCTCTTGAGTCCATTTTCCAAGATGAAATGTTAGCAATCTTACCTTTATTTTTACCACTTCCTCCCTCCTTTTGCCTCCCAAGTTCTAACGTCTACACTTTTATATTATCAAGAATAATAACACTTATATTCTGTTTATGACATCAGTGATCTTTCATGCTTTGACTTTAGTTTGACTTTAGGTAAAAGTTGAAAATCAACTAACAGGGTTTGTTTGTTTGTTTGTTTGTTTTTAATGACTGTGTAAATACTTTTCTTCCCAGAGTGAAGTAATGAGCTAGATTAACATTATATTTTCTTTCTTGGCTGTTTTTCTGAAAGGATTTATTTTTTATTGTATTCTCTGCCTTTCTAAAGTCTTTATGTTCTTCTATTGTCTCTATACTGCCACCTATTCTGAGGGACCTACTTTCTTCCCTCACCTCTGCCACTTCTGGACTGTTTGCAATCTGTGCCTTCTTTTTTTTTTTTTTTTTTTTTTTAAGGTACTGGGGCTGGGGATTGAACCCAGACCTTGTATGTGGGAAGCCGGTGCTCAACCACTGAGCCACATTGGTTCCCCTGAGTTGGTTTGTTTTTTAAGAGGCACTGGTGACCAAACCCGGGACCTCCCATGTGGGAAGCAGGAGCTCAACCGCTTGAGCCACATCTGCTCCCATTCTGTAACTTCTGAACAATCATCATCCTGTGAATTCCTTTCAATGTTTTCTTGGATTAGATCCATTAACTACTAGTTCCCATGGCTTTCTTTTTCTTGGTTGTCACCCTTCTTTGGTGCACATCCACAAGCAGTTTTCCAAGGAAGGGCTCAGACGTCTGGGTCTGAAAATGTTTTTATTCTAGCCCACACTTGATTGACTCTTTAACCCTAATATTTTGAAAGTGGCCTTTCTGATTTCCCTGAATAGCATAATCTTCACTGCAAGGAGGATAGAGTTTCTGAATAGTGTAAACTTTCTACAGTGATGATAGAGAATATTATGGATGAAAAGAAATGCTGAGGGAAAGTTGAAAGAGGCAACTAAAGGTTCTCTGATATAAAGGAAAACAAGGAAATAAGCAAACATATTGGTAGAAGCCAGGAAATTATAAAAATAGAGAATAAGTTTTGATTATGTGTACTTTAAAATCACTTCTGTTAATTTTAAGTGTAAAGATTTTAATTTTTAATTTATTTGAAAATATTGGTGATTGATGAAACTAGAAAACACATTGCATTGAGGGGTCTGATCTTTGCAAGGGAGAAGTTTCTGTTTTCCAAAATGTCAGATCTATCATGCCTGTCAACCAGGTAGATTGTGAACTATGTGAGATACAGGGACAGGAACCCTTTGTGTTTGACCTTATATATTGAAGACATTTCTATGAATGTGCTCAGTGAATGTTCTGGTCACAGATAGGAAGCAATGCCCGTGAAGAAATCTACATGATTTCTTGCATTTTATAGGCACACTATATATTGTTATACTGTTGTAAACTTATTTCTATAAACTTGCAAGTAGGAAGAATTCCAACTTTTATCCAATTAAAAAAAATTCTTATTTGCTCTTAAGGAAGCTACCAAATGCAAGCATTCTATAATCATATATTCAAAATTTATGGGACACCTATGATGTGCCCAGTACTGCATTAGGCCCCTTGGGAGATTTTAAGGAGCATGAGGCATGTCCTCCCTCTTCTAGGAGCTTACAATACCAATTAGCAAATAGCTCGAGTATTTTATTATTAAATTGTGTTTCGCAGACTACAAGTACTATGGAAAAAGAGTAGAGGGAGATTAGCAAGTTTTGAGGAGTGCCTTATATTTTTTTCCCAGTAGTGCTTGCTTCTTCCATTGCTCAGAAATTATCTAAAATATAATATGTCCACACCTTTTTAAAAATAATATTTATTTCATTTTAAGGTGTTTATTTATCACACACCCCCCCAAGATGGCTCCCTTGTCTGTCTGCTCATCTTCTTTAGGAGGCCCCAGGAACTGAAACCGGGACCTCCCATGTGGGAGGCAGGTACCCAACTACTTGAGCCATATCTACTCCCCCTGTGCATACCTTTTAACAAAATCTTTTTCTGAAATCAATTCTCTCTAGGGCCAACATAAACTTTATAGTATTATGTTAAACAAAATCTACCTTTACTACTCTAGGACTCAATAAGGAAATCAGCTCCAATACAATAGTAAATATTTGAGTACCAGTACTTAACTGCCTAACTAGACCATGAGTTTCCAGGAAATAGAGATTATGTTTTCTTTATAGCCAGACAGACTGTGCTAGCATGATGGTTTTGTGACAGGCAATGCAATATGTTTGCTGTATAACTAAGTGAATTAATGGATTCCTTTTGTACTTGGGTATATCATCTCAGCTATTCAGAGACTGGTGTCAGGAAAATCAAGGAAGCAGGTTTGGTCTTTATAGCTTTTGCATAGAAAACCCTTTTTTATGACACTTGTCATAAGCAGCTACCTTACAAATGTGCATAAGAGGATATCATGTGAATTAATGCAATCATTAATCACCAAGAAATCACCACTGAAAATAAACAGTGGTAGGCAGTAGCATCAGGCACATACATGAAGGGCAGACTTTCCACTGGCTAGCCGAGACAGGAAGGCAGGAATGGAAGTTTTGGCGAGCCAGCAGTTCTTGGCAGCAAATGTCGTCTCTGGCAGTGTGATGACTCTCGTTGCAGTTTTTGTTAAACCTCCTTCTTTCAGAGGGTGGGGGGATTCCAAACAAGAAATAGCAGATATATTTTATTTTTTATTTTTTATTTTATTTATTTATTTATTTATTTATTTATTTATTTATTTATTTTTAACAATTTAGATGATACAGTTTAATAATTTTGATGATGTTTACCATGTCCTGTGTCCATTACTGTAAGGTAATGAAAAACCATCCCCATGACCACCAAACACACCATTAGATCTTGACTGTTACCTTCCCCCCAGCCCCCCAGGGCCCATGATACCACCCTCTCCCCACCCATGGAATGTCAAGATTCAGTTACATGCCCTGGGAATTTGAACCTGCCCTTCTTAATCCACCCACCCTCCAGTGCTGTACCACCAAACCCAGGAACACCACCACTCATCTGCCCCATCCCCCAACATGCAACCACACTCTATCCTTTTACCATAGTTTATGTCCATATGGGTGATGGCTCAAAGCCTGCTCTTCTCTTACTCTCCCTTGTTAACCTATCTTTCAGACAATGGTTCTCAGAGACTGCTCACTTTCCTCAGTTCAGATCAGTGAGGTCATATGCTGTTCATCCTTCAGTGCCTGGCTTGCTTCACTCAACATAAGGTCTTCAAGATTCATCCACGTTATTCCATGTGTTAGCACTTTGTTCCTTCTTACAGCTGAGTAATATTCCATTGTATGTATGTACCACATTTTGCTTATCCATTCTTCTGTTGATGGGCACTGGGGCTGATTCCAGCTTTTGGCAATGGTGAACAATGCCACTATGAACATTGGTGTGCATATATCTGTTTGTGTCTTTGCTTTCAGTGCTTCTGAAATTCAGTGAAATTGCTGGATCATACGGAAGATCTATTGTTAGTTTTCTGAGGAACCGCCAAACTGTCCTCCACAGTGGCTGGACCATACCGCAGTCCCACCAGCAGTGGATGAGGGTTCCTATTCCTCCACATCCTCTCCAACATTTAGTGTCTCCTGTTTTTTTAATAGCTGCCATTCTGATGGGTGTAAGATGGTATCTCATTGTAGTTTTGATTTGCATTTCCCTGATAGCAAGCGATGTTGAGCATTTTTTCATGTGCTTTTTAGCCATTTGTATTTTTTCCTTGGAGAAGTGTCTTTTCAGGTCACTTGCCCATTTTTTAAATGGGTTGTTTGTCCTTTTATTTTCGAGGTGTAGGATTTCTTTATATATGCAGGATATTAGGCTCCTATCAGATATATGGTTGCCGAATATTTTTTCCCGTTGGGTAGGCTGCCTTTTTATTTTCTTAATAGCATCCTTTGAGGTGCAGAAGTTTTTAATTTTGATGAGATCCCATTTATCTATTTTTTCTCTTGCTGCTCGTGCTTTGGCTGTGAAGTTCATGAAACCATTTCCTATTACAAGGTCCTGTAGATGCTTCCCTACATTATCTTCCAAGGTCTTTATGGTTTTGGCTCTTATATTTAGATCTTTGATCCATCTTGAGTTGATTTTTGTATAAGGTGTGAGATGGTATTCTTCTCTCATTCTTTTGGATATGGATATCCAGTTCTCCAAGCACCACTTGTTAAAGAGGCCA
>JAKSZT010053928.1:9836320-10018030 GCA_026826555.1 Tolypeutes matacus
CCCCTTGCTGCTTGTGCTCGCTGGGTCAGCTAACCACGCCGTGCGGGCAGGCTTGCCTTCACCAGGAGGCCCCGGGAACCGAACCCGGGGCCTCCCATATGGTAAACGGGAGCCCCACTGTTTGAGCCACAGCCGCTTCCCACTGTAGCTTTGTAGTATGTTTTAAAGTCAGGTATTGTGATACCTCCAACTTCATTTTTCTTTTTCAAATGTCTTTGGCAATTTGGGGCCTCTTGCCTCTCCAAATATATTTTGTGGTTAGTTTTTCCAGTTCCTTAAAAAATACAGTGTTGACTTTTATTGGGATTGCATTAAATCTGTAGATTAGTTTGGGTAGGATAGACATCTTGATGATGTTTAGTCTTCCTATCCATGAACAGGGAATATTTTTCCATTTATTTAAGACTTCTTTGATTTCCTTTAACGGTGTTGTGTAGTTTTCTGTATATAAGTCCTTTACATCTTTAGTTAACTTTATTCCTAGGTATTTGATTCTTTTAGTTACTATTGTAAATGGTATTTTTTTCCTGATTTCCTCCTCAGTTTGCTCATTATTGGTGTACAGAAATGCTACTGATTTTTGAGCATTGATCTTATAGCCTGCAACATTACTGAACTCCTTTATAAGTTCTAGAAGCCTTGTTGTAGATTTCTCAGGGCTTTCTATGTATAGGATCATGTCATCTGCAAATAATGAAATTTTTACTTCTTCTTTTCCAATCTGGATGCCTTTTATGTCCTTTTCTTGTCTCAGTGCTCATGCAAGTACTTCTAAGACAATGTTAAATAGGAGTGGTGATAGTGGGCATCCTTGTCTTGTTCCCGAACTCAGAGGGAAGGCTTTTAGGATTTCACCATTGAAAATGATGTTAGCTTTGGGTTTTTCATATATACCCTTTATCATTTTCAGAAAGTTTCCATCTATTCCTATCTTTTGTAGTGTTTTTATGAGGAAAGAGTGCTGTATTTTGTTGAATGCTTTTTCTGCAACTATAGAGATGATCATGTGGTTTTTTTCTTTCAATCTGTTTATGTGGTATATTACATTGATTGATTTTCTTATATTGAACCATCCTTGCATACCTGGGATGAAACCCACTTGGTCATGGTATATAATCCTTTTGATATGTTGTTGAATGCGATTAGCAAGTATTTTGTTAAGGATTTTAGCATCTAAGTTCATTAGAGAAATTGGTCTGTAATTTTCCCTTCTTGTGGTATCTTTATTTGGTTTTGGTATTAGGGTAATGTTGGCATCATAGAATGAGTTAGGCAATATTCCTTCTACTTTTATTTTTTGGAAGAGCTTAAGTAGAATTGGTGTTAGCTTTTTCTGGAATGTTTGGTAGAATTCAGCTGTGAAGCCATCTGGTCCTGGACTCTTCTTAGTTGGGAGGTTTTTGATGACTGAGTCTATCTCTTTACTTGTAATTGGACTGTTGAGTTCATCTATTTCTTCTTTCATCAATGTCGGCTGTTTGTGGATTTCTAGAAACTTGTCCATTTCCTCTAAATTGTCATTCTTGTTGGCATATAATTTTTCAAAGTATCCTCTTATGATACTCTTTATTTCTGTGGGGTCAGTAGTGATATCACCTTGCTCATTCCTTATTTTATGCATTTGCATCTGTTCTCTCTTTTTCATTGTTAGTCTGGCTAAGGGTTTGTCAATTTTGTTGATATTCTCGAAGAACCAACTTTTGGTTTTGTTTATTGTTTCCAGTGCTTTCTTATTCTCTATTTCATTTAGTTTTGCTCTAATCTTTGTTATTTCCTTCTTTCTACTTCCTTTAGGTTTAGTTTGTTGTTTTTCCAATTCCTCCAAGTGTGCAGGTAGGTCTTCAATTTTAGCTCTTTCTTCTTTTTTAATATATGAATTTATGGCTATGAACTTCCCTCTCAGGACTGCTTTCGCTGCATCCCATAGGTTTTGATATGTTGTATTGTCATTTTCATTAGTTTCAAGGTAGTTACTGATTTCTTTTGAGATTTCCTCTTTGACCCACTGTTTGTCTAAGAGTGTGTTGTTTAACTTCCATATCCTTGTGCCTAACCTGTTTCTCTGGTCCTTAGTGATTTCCAACTTCATTCCATTGTGGTCAGAGAAATTACTTTGTATAATCTCAATCTTTCTGAATTCATTGAGTCTTGTTCTGTGGCCTAGCATGTGGTCTATTTTGGAGTATGTTCCACATGCACTCGAGAAGAATGTAAATCCCGCTGTATTTGGGTGTAGTGTTCTGTATATGTCTATTAAGTCCAGGTCTTCTAATGTATTGTTGAGTGCCTTAGTTTCTTTATTGATTCTCCATCCAGATGTTCTGTCTAATGATGATAGTGGTGTGTTGAAGTCCCCTGCTATAATTGTAGAGGCATTTATTTCTCCTCTTAGTTTTTCCAGAGTTTGCTGCACGTATTTTGAGGCACCCCGATTAGGTGCGTAAATGTTGATGATTGTTCTCTCTTCTTGAGAGATTACTCCTTTTACTAATATGTAGTGTCCATCTTTGTCTCTTACAATAGTTTTGCATTTAAAGTCTATTTTGTCTGATGTTAGAATAGCTACTCCTGCCCTTTTTTGGCTATTGTTAGCTTGTAAAATGGTTTTCCAGCCATTCACTTTCAGCCTCCTTGAATCCCTGGGTCGAAGGTGGGTTTCTTGTAGACAGCATATAGATGGATCATATTTTCTTATCCATTCTGCCAATCTGTGTCTTTTGATTGGTGAATTTAATCCATTAACATTCAGTGTTATTACTCGTAACGAATTTCTTACTTCAGCCATTTTTTCTTTGGGTTAATGTATGTCATATGTTGTTTTGTTTCTCTTTTTGTCTTTTCAGTTGTTTTTAAACTCTCCTCCAACTCTCTCTCCCCTGTTTTTTCCTTTCAACTTGTAGAGATTCCTTTAGTATTTCTTGAAGTGCTGGTTTCTTCTTGACATATTCTCTTAATTTCTGTTTATCTGTGAATATTTTGAACTCTCCATCATTTTTGAATGCCAATTTTGCTGGATAGAGAATTCGTGGCTGGAAGTTTTTTTCTTTTAGTGTTTTGACTATGTCATACCACTGTCTTCTTGCCTCCATGGTTTCAGCTGAGAATTCAGCACTTAATCTTATTGTGGTTCCCTTGTATGTGATGGTTCTCTTTTCTCTTGCTGCTTTGAGTATTTTCTCTTTGTCTTGAGCATTGGACAGTTTGACAAGTATATGTCTTGGAGTTGGCCTGTTGGGATTTATACTATTTGGGGTGTGCTGTGCTTCCTGGATCTGCACATTCATCTCTCTCAATAGAGTTGGGAAGTTTTCAGCCATTATTTCCTTCAACACTCCTTCTGTTCCCTTTCCCTTCTCTTCTCCTTCTGGGATGCCCATAATGTGTATGTTTGTGTGTTTTGTATTATCGGTTAATTCCCTGAGTCCATGCTGGATTTTGTCTATCTTTTTGTCTATCTGTTCTACAATCTCTTTGATTTCAGCTGTATTGTCTTCCATATCACTAATTCTTTCCTCTGCCTGTTCAAATCTGCTGTTATGTGAGTCCAGCGTCTTTTTCATTTCTTGGCTTATGCCATTGTTCACCATCATATCCATTACCTTTTTAGGCATGTTTGCTATTTCTTCAGTATGTTCTCCCAGTGTCTTCTTCAAATCCTTAATCTCTTCCTTCAGTTCTTTAAGTTGGTCCATGATATTTGTTTGGATAGCTTTGATTAGTTGTTCGATGTTCTGCATTGCTTCCTGGTTTTTATTTTGTGTATTGGACTGGTCCATGTTTTCCAGTTTCTCAGAGTCATTTGTATTTTTTTGTTGCCCTCTGGTCATCATATTATCTTGATGGGTTTGTTCAGCTGATTAGCTTTTCTCTATGCTCTAGAGTTTTATTTAGCTCTTGGTTCTGCGTGTGAGTTAAGTTTTCTCTTTGGCAGTTTTTATTCTTATTTTATTTCCTTACTTCTTTCTATGTTCCCACTACTGCGGGGCCAGGGACGCGGGTCCTGATGGCAGGCCTCACTCGCTCCGCCGCCTGCCCACACCGCGGGGCAGATACTCCTTCCCTCACTGCACTCCTGGGTCCTGGCGTGTCCTCGCAGCCAGAACATGGACACTAGGTCAGTGTCTTTGCGCCTCCAAAACACCCCGTGGACTGGGCAGGGCTTGAGGGACCAGATATATTTTATAACCAAAAAAAAGCCTCACACATTTATTCCTGCCACCTGCAGGACTTGTAGTTGTCAAATGAAGGTAAATACTAAAGCCAAATAATCAATTAATTTGACAAGTATTCATCAAATGGTGAAAATGAAAATGGCTGCATTTTTTGATCTATACTTGTTATAATGAATGGTTTAGTCATTGGGAAGGAAGCCTCTTTTTTCTCTCTACCTTTAAAAGCGTGCATCGTACTATGTATCGTTTTATTTAGAAAAGATAATGTGGAAAGAAAAAGTAGCAAAGCAAACATACTAGGAGACCTCAGTTTCAAAAAAACAACCTAGATCAATGGCTCTCAGTCCTTACCACAGACATCAGATATGTATTAAATCAGATTTTTATTAAATATAGATATTTATTAAATCTGATTGATTAAATCAGAATCAGCACCTGGACTTCTTTCTTTCTTTTCTTTTTTTTTTTTTATCTCCAAAGATAATTTTGATTTGATGGCACTGAAAACCACTGCTTTCTGTCTGTATTCACCCATACAACTGGCCCCATCTAACATTAGATGAAACACACAGAGCTATTGCCAGCAATTGAGACCTCAACGGCCACCTAACGGGTCTGATTTTTCTAATCCCCCATGAAGTCGTGCTATGCTACTAATTTTATAACAAGATAGTAAAAACCACTTACTTTGACCGAGTGCTTATTGGGCACCAGTCACTGTGCCCAGAGCTTTACTTAGATTCTCTCATCTAATCCTCTCACCAACCTGCTGGGTAACACTTCTTATAATTTTTTTTTACTTTATTTTTTATTTTTTTTAAATTTCTAAAGCAGTTTTATTGAGCTATATTCACATGCCATATATTCCATTCACAGTGTACAATCAATGGCTTTTAGTATAATCCCAATGTTGTACATTCATAACCACAAAAATTTTAGAACAATTTCATTACTCGAGAAAGACTCCACACCCCTTAGACTTCTCAATCCCTCTATCCTTCCCCAGCCCGACATAACCACTAATCGAATTCCACCTTTATAAATTGATTTATGTTTACATTTATATAAATTGAATCATCCAATATGTCGTACTTTGTTTCTTGTTTCTTTCCATTAACATAATGTGGGGTTTTTTTGCCTGATATTAACAACTTGTAACATTAACATATATTTGTTCAGTTTCAAAGAAAAACAGTCTTATATATGCAACATTACCCATATTTGTATTTCACATGAGGTTTCACTATGCTATACAGTCCCATGTTACATTTTTCAGTTTTCCATCTAGCAATATATATGACCTTAGACTTTCCCTTTATCTACAGTCATCCCCATAGAATAGCCCTGCTAGTTACAAACACTATGATGTACTTTCACCTTTTCTATTCATTTACAAAATTAACAACCTATTTACCAGTTCTGCACTGATTAACTCTCAGCTTTTTATTCTCTAACCCCATTCTATTTTCTGGTGTCCTATATTCTAGTTATTAGCTCCATGAGTTCACACAATATATTTAGTTCATAATAGCACAATCATAATTTGTGTCAGGCTTGCTTCACTCAACATAATGTCCTCCAGGTTCATCCATGTAGTCATATGCTTCACGACTTCATTTCTTCTTACTGCTGCATAATATTCCATTGTGTCTATATATAACAGATTATCCATTCATCAGTTGATGGACACTTGGGTTATTTCCATGTTTTGGCAATCGTGAATAACGCCACTATGAACATCGGTGTTCAGATGTCTGTTCGTGTCACTGATCCCAGTTCTTCTGGGTATATACCCAGTAGTGGTATTGCCAGGTCACATGGCAAATACATATTCAACTTCTTTAGGAACTGCCAAATATTCCTCCACAGTAGCTGTACCAGTCTACATTCCCGCCAACAGTGAATAAGTGTTCTTATCTCTCCACATCCTTTCCAACACTTGTAGTTTTCTGTCTTTTTAATAGTAGCCATTCTCATAGGTGTGAAATGATATCTCATTGTACCTTTAATTTGCATTTCACTAATTGCTAGTGATGTTGAACATTTTTCTTTTTTCTTTCTTTTTTTTTTTTTTTTTTTTTTGCCATTTGTATTTCTTCTTTGGACAAATGTCTATTCAAGTCTTTTGCCCATTTTTTAATCCGGTTGTTTGTCTTTTTATTGTTGAGTTGTAGCATCTC
Source organism: Tolypeutes matacus (assembly GCA_026826555.1). Lineage (NCBI taxonomy): Eukaryota > Metazoa > Chordata > Mammalia > Cingulata > Chlamyphoridae > Tolypeutes > Tolypeutes matacus. The sequence goes on from JAKSZT010053928.1 coordinate 9,842,673, forward strand.
TTTATATGTCATGGATATTAAACCCTTATCAGACATGTGATTTCCAAATATTTTCTCCCATTCAATTGGCTGCCTTCTCACAAAGTCCTGTGAGGTACAAAAGTGTTTAATTTTGAGGAGATCCCATTCATCAATTTTTTTCTTTTGTTGCTTGTGCTTTGGGTGCAAGAACCAAGAAACCACCACCTACCACAAGGTCTTGAAGATGTTTCCCTACATTTTCTACAAGTAGTTTTATGGTCCTGGCTTTTATAATCAGGTCTCTGATCCATTTTGAGTTGATTCTTGTATAGGGAATGAGATAGGGGTCCTCTTTCATTCTTTTGGTTATGGATATCCAGTTCTCCCGGCACCATTTGTTGGAGAGACTGTTTTGTCCCAGTAATGTGGACTTGGTATGGTAGATTTGCAAAAACCAGTTGGCTGTAGAGGTGAGGGTTTATTTCTGGATCCTCAATTCTATTCCACTGATCAGTGCAATCTTTATGCCAATATCATGCTGTTTTAACTACTGTTGCTTTGTAATATACTTCAAGGTCAGGCAGTAGAAGTCCTTCCACATTGCTCTTCTTTTTAGAATGCTTTTGACTATTCAGGTGCACTTTCCTTTCCAAATATATCTGGAAATTACCTTTTCTATTTCTGTAAAGTAGGCTGTTGGAATTTTGATTGGTATTGCATTGAATCTATAATCAGTTTGGGTAGGATTGACATCTTCACAATATATAGTCTTCCAACCCATGAACAAGGAATGTTTTTCCATTTGTTTAGATCTTCATTGATTTCTTTTAGCATTGTTTTGTAGTTTTCTGAATATAGATCCTGTACATCTTTGGTTAAATTGGTTCCCAGCCATTTGAGTCTTTTTGTTGCTATTGTAAATGGAATTTTTTCCCTGATTTCCTCCTCAGATTGTTCAATACTAGTGTATAGAACCATTACTGATTTTTGTGTGTTGATTTTGTATCCTGCCACTTTGCTGAACTTTATTAGCTCAAGTAGCTTTGTCAGAGACATTTCAGAATTTTCTATAGGATCATGTCATCAGTGGATAGTGAGAATTTTTCTTCCTCTTTTCCTTTTCCTATTTGGATGCTGTATCAGTCTGCCAAAGCGGTGCGGATGCAAAGTATCAGAAATCTGCTGGCTTTTATAAAGGGTATTTATCTGGGGTAAAAGCTTACAGCCCCAAGGTCATGGAAAGTCCAACTCAAAGTATCATAAGAGGTACTTTCTCACCAAAGTCAACTGCCATGTGTTGAAGCAGGATGGTGGGCAATCTCTGCAAGGTTTCATCCTGTCCCTCTGGGCTTCCTCTCTCAGGTTCAACTGCTCTCTTTCGTCCGGATTTCAGCTGCAGGCTGGCATAAGGCTTGTCTCTCAGGGCTTCCTATATCAGTCTCAGCTGTCGTGCTCTCTTCCCAAGTTCAGCTATAAACTATCAGGCGAAATAGTTCATCTCTCCCAGAGGCTTCAGCTGTCTGAGCCTTCTCCTTTCTGTCACATGGCAGGATAAAAAATAACAGAGTTCTCTCTTCTGTGTGTCAGTCTGTGTGAGGGTCCATTTATATCAGATCCAGCAAGGGGGCGGAGACTCAGCCTAAGCCACACCCACTGACTTGGTCTAATCAAAAGCCCTAATCCTTACAGGTAATCTAATCAAAGACATCCAAGCTGAATGTAATGCAATCAAAGGGTATCACACCAGAGGAATGGATTAGTTTACAAACATAATTTTTCTCTTTTTGGAATTCATAAAACAATATCAAACTGCCACAGATGACTTTTTTTTCTTATCTAATTGTCCTAGCCAGAACTTCTAGCACAATATTAAATAACAGTGGTGACAGTGGGCATCCTTGTCGTTCCTGATCTAAGAATGAAAAGTTTCAATGTTTCCCCATTGAGTATGATGTTGGCTGTGGGCTTTTCATATATTTCCTTTAACATATAAGGAATTTTCCTTCCATTCCTATCTTTCAAAGTGTTTTTCATCAAGAAAGGATGCTGGATTTTAGCAAATGGCTTTTCTGCATCAATCAAGATGATCAAGTGGTGATTTTCCTCCAATTTGTTAATGTGATGTATTAAGTTAATTGATTTTCTTATGTTGGAACCACCCTTGCATATTAGGAATAAATCCTACTTTATCATGTTGTATAATTATTTTGATATGCTGTTAGATTCTATATGCAAGTATTTTATTGAGAATTTTTGCATTGTGTTCTTTAGAGAGATTGGTCTGTAATTTTCTTTTCCTCTAGTATCTTTATCTGGCTTTGGTATTAGGGTGATGTTTGCTTTATAAAATGTGTTGGGTAATTTTACCTCCTATTCTATTTTTTGAAAGAGTTTAAACAGGATTGGTATTAATTCTTCTTGAAATGCTTGGTAGAATTCACCTGTGAAGCCATCTAGTCCTGGACTTTTCTTTTTTTTTTTTTGGAGATTTTTGATGACTGTTACAATGTCTTTAAATGTGATTGGTTTGTTGAGTTCTTGTATTCCTTGTAGAGTCAATGTAGACTGTGCATTTCTAGGAATTTGTCCATTTCATCTAGGTTGTTTAGTTTCTTGGCATACAGTTTCTCATAATATCTTCTTATGGTTCTTTTTATTTCTGTGGGGTCAGTCATAAATCTTCCCCTCTCATTTCTGATTTTATTTATTTGCATCTTCTCTCTTTTTTTCTTTGTTAGTATAGCTAAGAGCTTGTCAATTTAATTGATCTTCTCCAAGAACCAGTTTTTAGTTTTGTTGATTTTCTCTACTGTTTTTTTGTTCTCAATTTCATTTATTTCTGCTCTAATCTTTATTATTTCTTTCCTTCTGCTTGCTTTGGGAATGGTTTGCTGTTCTTTTTCTAGTTTCTCCAGTTGTTCAGTTAGATCTTTGATTTTAGCTCTTTCTTCTTTTTTAACATAGGAGTTTAGGGTTATAATTTCCCTCTCAACACTGCCTTTGCTATATCCCATAAGGTTTTTTTTTTTATTTTTTATTTTTTTATTTTTCTTGTATCCCATAAGTTTTGATAAGTTGTGTCCTCGTTTTCATTCATTCAATGTATTTACTAATTTTGCTTGCAATTTCTTCTTTGACCCACTGATTGTTTAGGAGTGAAACTTTGTGAATTTTCCCCCTTTCCCATCTATTATTGATTTCCAGTTTCATTCCATTATGATCTGAAAAGGTGCTTTATATAATTTCAATCTTTTTATATTTATTGAAACCTGCCTTGTGACCTAACGTGGTCTATCCTGGAGAAAGATCCATGAACACTTGAGAAAAATGTATAACCCTCTGATCTGGGATGCAATGTTCTATATATATCAGTTAGGTCTAGCTTATTTATCATATTGTTCAAGTTCTCCGTTTCCTTGCTGATCTTCTGTCTAGTTGGTATGTCTAATGGTATGAATGGCATGTTGAAGTACCCAACTATTATTGTATAGATGTCTATTTCTCCCTTCAGTTTCGCCAGTTTGCTTCATGTATTTGGGGGCATCCTGGTTAGGTGCATAGATATTCATGACTATTATTTCTTCCTGGTTGATTGCCCCTTTTATCTCTTATAACTTTTTTGCATTTAAAGTCTGTTTTGTCCAATATTTGTATAGCTACCCCTGCTCTTTATTGGTTACAGTTTGTGTGGAGTACCTTTTTCCAACCTTTCACTTTCAGCAGATTTGTACTCCTGGGTTTAAGGTGAGTCTCTTGTAGGCAGCATATGGTTGACTCATGGTTGTTTTTTGTTTTGTTTTGTTTTGGTTTTGGGTTTTTTTGTTTGTTTGTTTGTTTTTTAATCCCCTCTGTCAGCCTTTATCTTTTTATTAGGGAGTTGAATCCATTCACATTCAATGATATTACTGTAAATGCATTATTTACTTGCACTATTTTATTCTTTGGCTTTCATATGTCATATCTAGTTTTCATCTCTCTTTTTACTCTTTTGGTTGTCCTTTCTGCTAGTCTTGCCTTCTACACTCTCCTCCAAGCCTCTCTCTCCTGTCTTTTTCTTTAGGGCTGTAAGTCTCCCTTTAATACTTTCTGTAAAGGTAGATTCTTTTTTATGAATGCTCTTAGTTTCTGTTTATTTGTGAATATTTTAAACTCACCTTCATATTTGCAGGGCAATTTTGGCAGATCAGCAATTCTCAGCTGGCATTTTCTCTCTTTCAGTGTCCTAATTATATCATACCACTATCTTCTCATCTCCATGGTTTCTGCTGAGAAATCCACACTAAGTCTTACTGGGTGTCCCTTTTATGTGATGTTTTGCTTCTTCCTTGCTCCTCTCAGAATTTTCTCTTTATCTTTGATGCTTGACATCAAAGATACAATGTGTCTTAGAGTATGTCTATTTGGATTTATTCTGATTAGTGTATGATGTGCTTCTTGGACATGTAAATTTATTTCTTTCATGACATTTGGGAAATTTTCAGCCATTATTTCCTCAAATACTCTTTCTGCTCCTTTCCCTTCTGTTCTCCTTCTGAAACTCCTATAACATGTATGTTGCCGTGCTTCATGTTATCATTCAACTCCCTGAGCCCCTGCTCAATTTTTTTCCATTCTTTTCTCTCTCTGTTCTCTCTTTAATTTCAGGTGTTCTGTCTTCTGTATTACTTATACTTTTTTCTATCATTTCAATCCTGCTTGTTGTATGTCTCTAATGTGTTTTTATCTTACCTATTGTGTCTTTCATTCCCATTAGCTCTGTTATTTTTAAACTCAGGGTTTCAAATTCTTCTTTGTGCTAGCCCAGTGACTTCTTGATGTCCTTTATCTCTTTAGCCTTACTGCCTTTCAAATCATTGATTGGATTTTGGAGGTTTGTAAGAACCTTGTTGATTACTTGTCTCAAATCCTGTGTCTCATTCTGGAGCTTTGATATATTCCTTTCCTTGGGCCATTTATTCCATTTTCTGAGTATAGCATGTAATTTTTTGCTGATACCTAGGCATCTGATTATGATGGTGAAATTACTAAGATGCTCAGTTTCTCTCTCTTTCATAGGGATTTAGTAGTGGGAAGTTGTGTTTTATTGCCATTCTTTGATTTTTTGTTTCAACCTGTTATAGGTCTTTAGGATTGGTCACTGCTAGTTGCTCCAATATTGTCCATAGACCCAGTAATAGGTTGCAGACCCACTTCCAAGGAACTTGTGGAGGGAACCTGTAAAGGCCAGAAAAGGCTTCTCTTACTTACTTTTAATGTCCTCACATGCAGTTCCATGGACTTCCAGAAGATGGCGCTCCTTGACAGTTCTCAATTCAAAACCTGGTCAGAGTGTGTTTGCTGCAACACTGACCACAATAATGTGGCAGAAGATCTGCCTGGAGGCTAAGAGCCTAGTAATTCAAACCTTCTCAGCGGCAGTTATCCAACTTTTGTTGGCAGCACCTCCCTTTTCCTGGATAGGAAATAATTCCTCTCCCCTCTGCGTCCTCAATAACCAGTACTCTGTTAGCAGGGAGGGTGATTGAGAGGGTCAGATCTCTTTAGTCCCATGCTGGCTCCCAAGGCAAACAATGGCGTGGCCCCACCCAGCCTGGAAGTGCTTGTGGGACCCAGCAGAAGAAATTTGTTGGTCTAAAGCTAAATTAGCCTTGGGCTGCATCCCTCTCTCTCTGATTTCCTGGGGAGGTAGATCCCTGAAGCTCCCCTCTGTCTGTAGCCACTGGCCAGAGGCCAGAGAAGTCAAAGCTGTCTGCTCACAGTATGGAGGGAAGGGTGCAGGTGGCTGCAGCTTCAGCTTCCACTCACAGTATTTGAGTTTGAGATTCTTTTCCTTTGCCCCTCTCTCTTCTGGGTGGTGTCCAGCCTTCTCCTGGTGCCCTAAACTCTAGAACATTTTTTTTTCCAAGCTGTTTCTGCCTGTCCTCTAGCTAGTTTTCTGGGAGAGAAAAGAGTCCAGGTGTCTTTCTAATCCACCATCTTCCTGGAAGTCTATCATTCTTTTTTAACACATGAAAAACAGAGGTGTAGAGAGTTTAGGAGTGAAGCTGGATGTGCTCCCAGACAACCCGCCTTGGGGACCTGTGCTCTGGACCACCAGGCTGTGCTGTTTCCCATTGCCATGCCTTCACTCATATGCATTGCTATCCCCCTGAAGTCTTAAAATGGAGCAATTCTGCATATTTGTAGCAGTGTACTACACCAAAGTATGAGGGAAGGTGTTTTTTTTTAACCCAATACTGTCCTTACCTGAATGCTTTTCTTATTTGTACTGCCAGTAGAACTAGAGTTCGAGAAAAAATGAGCAAAACCATGATCTCATCAGTGTTAACAACTTTGACACCACTCCTGATGTCAAACCCCAGTTCCAAAGGTCAAAGGCAACCTAAGTTATTTCCCAGGACCCTACAATTGTCATCTTTTAAGCCTAACAAATGTCCTGTACAACATAACTCTGGAATATGAACTTTCTTCATTGCTGTAATTCTAAGACAATGCCCTTTGTCATCACCTCTATTGACAGATGATAGATGGGCATGACAGCAGAAAGGTCAATGTCCAGTTCCTACGCTCAAACATTGGAATCGTTTCCCAAGAACCAGTGCTGTTTGCTTGTAGCATAGCAGAGAACATCAAATATGGGGACAACACCCAAGACATCCCCATGGAAAGAGTCATAGCAGCTGCAAAGCAGGCTCAGCTTCATGACTTTGTCATGTCACTCCCTGAGGTGAGTACCAAGGCAGAGTCATTCCTTATGGGAGACAGGGATGGGGAGAGGTTTAAATGACCAAGAACATTATGATTATGGCTTGAGGAGGTCAAGGACAACACTGTTTATTTCCTAGGGCCCAGGAATTGTCTTCTTCTTTTAAACAAAATAAACATCATTTGTTACTTACTCTGTTAACATATTATCTAATGGAATGGATGCTATTGAATTTGTTGTACATAAAATGTACTATATTGAGGCATCAGCTTAACATAGAGGAAAAAGCCTAAGATTTGGAGCAGACATGGATTTGAGTCCAAACTATGCCACTTACTAGCTGTGCAACTTTTGAGACAATTACTTGTCCTGTCTGAGACTCAGTCTCTTTCTCCTTCAAAATGGAAAAAAAACATTAAAATGAAATAATATAGATAATAGTCATGCAATGAAAACTGCTACTGTTATTATTGTCATCATCATACTTGCATTACTTAGCAGCATCTTCTGTGCATGGTGGGGTAGCTTGCATCTGCCTTGGCATATCTCAATTTTCCAGAGAAAAATTCAAACTCACAGCCACATTGATTAGTATTTTTCCATCCACCAACAGTCTTTCTTGGTAGTTGATCATAAGGAACAATATTAAGACATGAAACTAAATTTTGGGAACTAAATATCACTTTTTTACCTTCCTTACTTCCTTCTTTTAAATACCATTGGGAAATTACTTTTCTTTGTAAGTGACTATGTTTATATGTTTTGTGGCATTTGTGTTGGACTTTTTTGTTTGTTCTTTTCAGAAAGGACAACAAATCTTAGGTTCTTGATCTGTTTATAATGTGGTTAACCTGATTTTCAAGCTCATGGGAATTACTTTTTGCTGCATGATGAGGTGAAAAGCAAAGCTTGTGTGTTCCCTGGAAGATCGAATTATCCACACCTCTTAATTGAGCACCTACTCATTTTGTGATAAACACCGGCTTCGAGTTTGCTTTTTGCCTCTTTCTCATACAGAATTGCCCACAATACCTTTCACTGAGTACTTTTTCTCCACACAGGAACACAGTTGGTTGTCATGAGTCTCACCTGGGAAGCAGGAAAAGGAAAGAGATCTTGTTGTGGAAGGCAGGGTAGAGTAATGGTCAAGGGCAAGGACCAGAAGGTAGACAAACCTGGATTTAGATTTTACATTCACTACTGATTACTTCTTTATCCTCGTGCAATTTTCTTACTTCTCTCTCCTTAAGTTTTATCTTTCTGTAAGAAAGGGATACTATGGTTTCTGCAAATATTAAATGAATAACTTATCTAGAATAGTTAGCACAATAATTGGTGCGTAGTAAACGCTCCATGAGTGTTAGTTATTTTTGTGTGTTTGTAGCCATGTCAGACATCTAACTAGGGATTTTCCTTTATAATTTCATTAATGCTAACAATGAATTTGTGATCTAGGTATTAATACATGAATTTTCAGATGAGGTGCAGCTCAGAGAAATGTAAATAATTTTTACATGATCATGTTGCTGGTAAGCAGCAGAAAGGAGATTCAAAACCAGGCTTGTGTTCCAAAGGTGCCTTCCATAACTGAGATTATTCCATCTTGGAAAGATCTACCAGACAAGAGTCACTGAGAAGGTCAAATCTCAAATCAGAGAGAATCTTATTTATGGGCTCTTTACTGGACACAGGGAGAAAGATAGAAAATACAAACTTAACAGAAATAGAGAGAAGGGGAAATATAGTCACCTCATTTCCCAACACCAGACAAAGTCCATATTTGTCTTATATTCCTAAGTGGATTTGATATCCTTTAATAGAAGGACTCATTCACTATTCCCAATTTTAAAAAACAACATTTAGTTTAAGTTCACAGAGGGGATGTTAATGTGAGCTTCACATCAAGCAAAGCCTGTCTCTGGCTCTCAAACTTACCATGCTTTTTCCAGAAATATGAAACCAACGTTGGGGCCCAGGGGTCTCAACTCTCTAGAGGGGAGAAACAACGCATTGCTATTGCTCGGGCCATCATACGAGATCCTAAAATCTTGCTACTAGATGAGGCCACTTCTGCCTTAGACACAGAAAGTGAAAAGGTGTGTATCGATTTTCTAAAGTCTGAAATTATTATAAATGAATACTTTGGTATAAGATTTGTCCTTATAAAATGGCATGGTTTTCAATTTTCTGATTCATTAACAGTAGAAATTGTTACTTTGTGGAGGCAGAAGATAATAATCTAGGTGGAAGAGATTTAAAATATGATTGCTTCAAATAAAAAATCTTTAAATGCTCAGATAAGAATTGCTTTTGAGTTTCTTTAGGCTAGGAGACTTATTTTTCCAGGGCAAATATGATCTTTCTTAATTAAAGTAGAGGACAACATACAATACAAAGGAAGAGGTGGTATCTGATGGGCAGCACACATGAAAGGAGATGCACTTGAACAAAACACAATTATGAAATTTAAGATTTATAATTGCATCTTAAGTATTATAGTCCATTTTGTAGAGAGTTAAAATGTCCTCAATTAAAAATAATATCAGGAATAACCACATAACTGTTATCCTACATTGTCTCCTTGGTTCAATTTTAGTGAACTAGACCATCAAGTATTGTAAAATTAATAGTGACCTCACAGTTTGGGTCATTCTGGCTTCACTGATATTTCTCAACCTGTTGACTACAATTTAAATCATTGATGTATTACATTTGGCAAATACTTGTTTAATCCTATTATACCAGTCTTTGAGTTTACCTCTGAGTATAGCATTGTAACTCAGGTGGATTTAAACTGAGCTCTTGTGCTGGTGGGTATATTAGTCAGCCAAAGGGGTGCTGATGCAAAATACCAGAAATCTGTTGGGTTTTGTAAAGAGTATTTTTTGGGGGTAGAAGCTTACAGTTACCAGGCCATAAAGCATAAGTTACTTCCCTCACCAAAGTCTGTTGCCATGTGTTGGAGCAAAATGGCTGCCAACACATTCAAGGGTCCAGCCTTCCTCTTCCTCTTAAGGCCCATTGGTCCCAGCTTCTTCCAATATCAGCTGTAAGCTGTGATAAGTCTCATCTCTCTCCTGGGGTTCATTTCTCTCTGGGCTCAGCTGCTCTGCTCTCTCCACAAGGTCAGCTGTAAACTTTCAGACAAATGGCTCGTCTCTCTTCCCAGGGCCTCTGCCATGTCTAATGGAGCCTTCTCTCTTTCCTCACATATATGCTTCTCTGTGTATTTACTTCCAGGGGCTCCAGCATTAAAACTCCAACTAACTCCTGTGCCTTGTCGTCGTTTTCTTGTGAGTCCCCGCCCACCAAGGGGGTGGGGACTCAACATCCAACTGATGTGGCCCAACAAAGCCCTAATTATAACAAGCAAAAGTGAATCCTCCGACAGACCAGTTTACAAACATATTCCAGTATCTATTTTGGGGATTCATAAATAATGCCAATCTGCTACAGTGGGCTTGGAGATGGTCATGCAACTTTGTATCAACTTTCCATCTTCTCTTCCCAGACGGTGCAAGTTGCCCTAGACAAAGCCAGAGAGGGTCGAACCTGCATTGTCATTGCCCATCGCTTGTCCACCATCCAGAACTCGGATATCATTGCCATCATGTCACAGGGGATGGTGATTGAAAAGGGAACCCATGAAGAACTCATGGCCCAGAAAGGAGCTTACTACAAATTAGTCTCCACAGGAGCCCCCATCAGCTGACCTGACTCAAGAACTTCATGGACAGATGAGGCACCAATTACATGAGTGCTGTGGTGTTGGTTTTCTTCCCTTTAAGGAAAAATGCTGATATCTTACTTTCACAAACATTGTCATGTATTGGGGCCAAGGCTAATTCCTAATGATCCTCACTAATAATTCAGTTTAGGTGTGCATCTATAGAAATTGAAGGAACCTGGGATCAGTGTGAGTGAAAATCCCATGTAAAGTTGCTGCTTAGCCGTCACCCAGTGCCTTCTCTAGGCAATAGCCAGTCCCAATTACTATGAGAATTTTTGAGAAGCCGCGTAGTAAATGAGACTTGGAACTCCTCCAGGGCAAAGGTCTGTCTTTTTGCATTTTTGAACCCTCAGTATACACAGAGTCTGGCATATAAAAGGCACTCAATAAACATTTGGTAAACTGAACCAAGGTCATGTGTGAAAAGAATGAAGGGACTGAAAACCAACTATTTCTTTTTTTAAAATGTTATCATGACAGCATACACATAACACATCAAATCAGTGCTATTAATTACATTCACGATATTGTGCTACCATCACCATTATCCAGAACGAAAACTTTGCTATCATCCCAAATGGAAAGTCTGTTCCCATTAAGCAATAACTCCCCATTTCTCTCTGCCCTCCCACCCCTAGTCCCTGGTAACCTGTAATCTACTTTTCATGTATTTGCTTATCCTAGGTATTTCACATAAGAGAGATCATACAATACTTGCCCTTTTGTGTATAGCTTATTTCACGTATTTCTTCAAAGTTCATCTAGGTGTAGCATATATCAGAATTTCATTCCTTTTTATGACTGAAAATATTCCATTGTATGTATATACAACATTTTATTTATCCATTCGCTTGTTGATTGGCACTTGGGTTGCTTCTATTTTTTGGCAATTGTGAATAATGAGGCTATGAATATTGGTGTAAGAATATTTGTTCGAGTTCCTGTTTTCAATTCTTTGGGTTATATATCTAGAAGTGGAATTTCCAGGTCATATGCTAATTCCATGTTCAACTCTCTGAAAATGGCCAAACTGTCTTCCCTAACTATGTTTCTTGACTAAAGTTTTTTTGCACAAGAAAGCGATTCTTCATGTCTGGTAGGGGAAGTTTGAACTTTGATACATTATAGATGCGCTCAGGCTGAGGGGTCAGAAAGGAACAGGTATTAGCAGAAGCTTACCAGTGAGGGGTACTGATTTCTGTATAGTATAGTGCATGGGGTTAAAGTCACCGTTTTCTGGACTGGAATCTGCCAGTGTGGCTGGAGCAGGGGACTCTGTCCCAGGCCTTGTACTCCTCATCACCTGACCCTCTCCATATTGGTTGCTTTCCTATGTTTTTATGTAATCCTATTCATGAAATGAAAATAATGCATTTTACCCTGTGTAGTTCATACATAAAAGCCAGTCAAATAATGCAGAAAAATACTCATGTTTACCCCTGCTCCCCCAAAATGACATTAAATGACATTAAAAGAACTAAACAACGCATAAATCCACAAGATAAGAGAATGGGAGAGAAAATGACAGCAACAAAATTTTGCAAGCCAGAAACAAATGGACAACTGATAACTGATTTAGAAGACTAGAGAAAACAAAAATGTAATCTGGTAGTAGGGCGACGTCCAGGAACAACCCTATTTGTTAAGAAAGACCCAGGATGTAGAGACACTGGGTCTCTCTGGAAGGGAAGCAGGCAGATGGCGCTGCAAACAAGAACGGGCTCAAAGCCTGTGTAGAAGCTTTTGAAGTAGCTCTTCCTGCAGCAGGATGGTAGACGCTCCCTCTCTGGAGGAGCCTAGCAGAAAGGCTTGCACTCAGGGACAGAAGTCTCAGTGGGAGGAGTGGGTAGCATTCTGGAGATGGGGATTGAGTGCAAAGCTGTATATTTATGGGAAAAAGTCCAAGCCTCCTCTCCACTGGCAGAAGAGTGAAGGAATATTCTCTAGGGAAACTGGTTAATCCAAGAACAGAGCCTTATGACCCCGATGCTAGGAATCCTTCAAAGAAAACTTCCCACTCAGATTACCCTACTGTGAAACCCACAAGCCAACAACCCACACCACAATACGTAAACCAATGGGCATGGGTGTGTCCCAATAAAAGTTTATGTATGGACATACACACACAGAGAGAGAGAAAGAGAGAGAGGGGAGAGAGAGAGTGAGAGAGAAAGAAGAGAGAAGAGAGGATATTGTCATCTGTTTAAATAAAAACAGGAGGACATAAAAATGAACAGACAATAACAATAAACATACAGTAAAGAGCTATTGATAGCATAAATGAAAAATTCAATAGAAGGGATGCCTAGTTCCCACCAACTTGTCATGCCATCAAGATGTCTTCTCCCTACTCCGCCTCCTCCCCAAACCAGTCTATGTATATATTTCTCCTTCCCATGGCCATCAAATGCAATTCTACCTACAAATTAAGCTTGAGATGTTGTATATTGAGATATATTGCTTATGTCTCTTGTCTAGTGTGTCCTGGTAAATAACTATAAGAATGGTTTAACAGGTTAACTAGTTAGATCAGAAGAGGTGAAAGTTTGCCAAGTTGGGTAGGGAGAAAACAGAGAATACATTCTAATTAAGTTATGAAAAATAAAGATGTCTGCTAGAGAGAAGACTAAAATTCCATTTATGGACATTTTCATTTCAGTAAAGGAGAAAATGTGCTCTGTGTCGGGAAGGTGCTAATTTTCAGGCATAGACTGTGTTGGGTATGAAAAAGGAATGAGGAAAAGATGGTTTTCAAGTAGGGTACTTGAAAGTTGAGATGGACTATATTGACTGCAGAGGACTTGACATGATTTGGGAAAACAATTGCTTTTGAGGGTGAGGATTACAACTGCAAAAAAAATAAATGAATCTGCAAGTCTAATATGCAACACCAGGGGGCGCCAATGGCCCCAGTATTATCCCTCATGTTGCATCGGGAACAAAGATTTGGTTACGTTATGTTACTGTTTCTCAGAGGGCCAACAGCTTGCTTCATCTGCTCCCTCTGACACTTATCTTAAGTCTGCCTGTAATCTAATGTCTGCAGCCTGTGCTCTGATTAAACTCTCCTCATAACCTCTAGTTAATAAAAGTTTACAGAAGAAAAAAAAAGAAAGATTGGGAAATAACATTGAGGAAATTTCCCTGACGGTAGAATAAAAATATAGAGAAGAATAATGGGAAAAAAGAAAAAGAAAAATAAGTTGTAAAATAACTAGCAGATCCAGAAAGAGAGTTCGGAGAATTTGAGGGGAAGAGATTATTAAAGAAAGAGTTGAAATTTTTCCTAGAATTGAAGGATATGAGTTCTTAATTCCGAATTGCCCAATAAAATAAGTAAACAAAGACCTTATTTGAGCACATTATTATGCAATTTTAGAAATCTGGGGAAAAGGAAAAGATACTAAAATTTTCCAGGGAGGAGAGGGGCATACTATTTATAATGGATAAAGAATCATAATGCCATAGGACATTTCCACAATAATACTAAAAGTCAGAAGACAATAAAGACTTGTGTTCAAAATTCTGCAGGAAAAATAGTTTATAACCAGCAAACTATTCTCAAGAATGAAAGAAGTCTAAAGAAATTCTTGTTCATGCAAGTTCTTCTAATTTTTGCTTCCCATGCATCTTTTCTCAGGGGACCACAGAGGCAAGATTTCCCTAAAACTAAGCAAGTAAACCAAGAAGGCTGAACATATAGGACTGAGGAAACAGATGCTCTAACTAAAAAGCGAGGCGAAGGGGACCTCTAGGTTCATAAGGAAGGGAGATTCTGAGAGAACAGGAATAGAGATATGCATAGAGAGAAGCCAGCCCAACCTGAAGCAGGGAAATGGGGTTCCAGGGGGAATGTCTCCAAGACAAAAGGGTGCTGCTAGACTACCTGATGTGTTTGAATGTTAAGAGGAAACATAACCCCCTGGTAGAGAGTTTAGGGATGAAGTGTGTTTGCGTGTTTGTGTGTTCTGCTGAATATTTTTTTTAAATAGAGAAATTATAAGTTTACAGAAAAATCATGCATTCAGTGGTAGCTCAATACAGCTTGGTTGAATATTCTTTTTAAAATCACACTGGAAGTCTATAATTTGACAGCCTTGAGAAAATGAATAATCATCGGAAAATTCCATTCTTCTCATTAGGTTAGAGCAATGCTTTCCAAGAGAAATATTATATGAGCCAATAATGTGAGCCACATGTATAGGTCTAAATTTTCTAGGAGCCACTTAAAAAGGTGGGGGGCAGGGGGGAAAGGGAGCAGATGTGGCTCAAGCGGTTGAGCGTCTTCCTCCCACATGAGAGGTCCCAGGTTCGCTTTCTGGTGCCTCCTGAAAAAAACAAAAACAAAAACAATCAACAAGTAAAACAAACGAAAAAACCAACTCAGGGAAGCTGATGTGGCTCAGTGTTTGAGTGCCACCTTCCCATATACGAGGTCCCAAGTTTAATCCCCAGCCCCCAGTACCTCAAAATCAATTTTTTTTTAAAAAAGGAAAAAAAAAAAAAAGAGGTAAAGTGAATTGAAATGATTTTAATGTTTTATTTAACTCAATATATCCAAAATATTATCATCACAATATGTAATCAATACAAAAATTATTAGATATTTTACATTATTTTATAATACTAAATGTTCTAAATCTGGGGTGCTTTTACACTTACAGTACAGACCATGTATTCCATGGTCTGAGCCTCAGTTGTCCCTCCACAATTTGAGGCTGATTAAAAATTTTTTAAAAATCCAGCCCATTTTCTCCCTTGGAATGTGTCTTTACACTGTACCCAGAAACTGCAGAACTTGTTTAGGCTAAAGATCACGGGTCAGTTTGGATTAAACAGAGACCTTGGGAAATTCAACAAGTCATTTTGACATCAGAAGTTACAAACACAATCATATTGGCCCTTATCAGAAGTGGTTAAAATTCCTTACATCATTCATTTTAATTGATTCTCCTGTTTGAGTTGACAATTAAAAGAGAAAAAACTAAGACTGTTTAGTGTAATGAAGCATAACTTTTAAAACTGCTATACTATCTATGCCCACCGAGAACCTCTTTCCAAAATTTGTTCCAATTAACTTATAAGATTTGTTTATGACTTTTTCATTGAACAATTCTTATGAATAATGAAGCAACACATTTTCCAACTTATTTTGGGAAGAGACCCTCAGTCATTTGGTGCATCCCCAATCTGCATGGAAGCAGAAGCCATTATTTGAGAAAAAAGTAAAAAAGTTGGCCTCTGGATGCTTGTCTAAAAACTCCTTTTCATATAGTTACTGTAGGTACAGTCTATGTGTGCTCTTTAAAAATTACTTCAGTGAAAAGACACTGAGTTTAGTACTGCATCACGCATGTAATTATTGCCAATTATCATTTCAAATTATCATTTATTATTATTTCAAATTATCATTTGATAGTGAAGATCCTAGAATATTTTGATACTATGTCCTGAAAGACAAAAAAACATAGGATCATAATTAGGTATAGTGCTCCATATATTTATTCATGAATTAAATGGAATTTTCCTATCTTAAGAAAATATCAGCACAATCCCACCTAATATTTCTAACAAAGGGTTTGATTTATTATTAAGTATCTCTTATGCATGTAGAATCTCTCTGCAATCAGGGCACATACGGACGTTGGTAAATATATAAAATTAAAAATTGGTTGCTGTTTCCAAACCCATTTTGAGATAAATTTACATATGTATGTGTAACATTATATGTATTTTCCCTAAATTTACATATCAGATGAATATTCTCACCTGCCTGAAAGAGATGATGGTGGAAATAGCTTATACCAACCTCTAAACCCAATTCCAATTTCTTTCACACTGTGTTAAATTAAGTGCCCAATTAATTTAAATGACTAGACTGTAAATAAAGTAATACACATGATTATCATCTAATTAGCACTGGCCAGCATTATAATGTGCTCATTACTGAGTTGTATGGTATCCTCAGGCTCATAATGAGTAATCAGGGTACACGTGATTGGCATGTAGCTGTATGGATGCAACTACTCAACCCAATAAATCAGAGTTAGAACAAAATGTGCAGTATAAAAGGAAAGAACCAATTCTCATATTATCTCATGGCCAGCTGGAGAATTGGCAATTTCATCCTTCCTATAATCCAGGTACATCTCCTGCCCTCAGATGCAAAGTGATAAATGCAAGAACAACAGAAGAGCTGAAGATAGAACTGTTCACCCAAGGTGACACAGAACAAGTGCCTGCAATTATCATGAAATTACAGGAAAGAAAGAAAACATTACTGCTATCTTATTGGTTGAGAGTATATATTTCTAACATATCAACTATATAATCAAAATAAGAGATAAGCAACATTTTTTAATAAAATTTCTTAGGAATTGAAAATTCAAATTATCATTTAAATACACCTATAATAGCATTTGTAAAGTGTTTTATAATTTAGAAAGCATTTTTGCCTTCATCATTTTAGTACATTTGTAAGTGTGAAGCCATTTAGCAGGCTGTTGGGGAGGAATGCCACTGGAAATTGCTTTCACTGTTATATACCTGAGAAGTCTCTGTGGTGGGTTTTGTAGGTTGCCTCATTTGACACCCAATCCTATACCCTTTTCTCTTGCTTTCCTCTTTTACCGAGGCTGGTAAGGAAAGTATTCATCCTCCCCAACTCCTTTGCAGCTAGGAGAGGCCTTGTGACACTGTTCTGGCCAATGAAATATATGGGCAGTCTCTATTGAGACTTTCCCTTCCCAAATAAAACCCCCGTAGAAGACAGTCTGTTTCCCTTCCCCTTTCTTCCCACCTGGAAGCACTGCAGCCATAGTGTGATCATTTGGACAAAAGCTACACACCACAATGGAAGAACAGGAAGATAGAATGAGCCTGATTTCCTAAATATACTTAAGCAGACACTGTAGGCTAGATGGCCTACCTCCAGCCATCTTGTTACACAAGAAAAATATACCTGTTGCTTGTTTAAGTTGTTAATTATGACTGAACACAATCTTAATAGATGGGGATATATTTCAATGTATTGATATGTACTTAAATGATCTTTCAATATGACCTTTACATCTGGAGATATTCCAAAATTATTTGTTGAAAGAAGGAATTAAGCAGCCTTTTTTTTCCAAATGACAATGCTATGAAAAAGAGATATGATGGAAAAGAGATGGAAGTCCTTGAAGTTCCAGTGGTTTTCAGGAACATTATTTTTATCCTGATTTATTGTGTTTTAAATGAAGGAAGCTTTTACTTAGAGGCTTGGTGTTTACTTAGGCTCTTTTGCTTCCTCATCCTCTCACACGATCAAACTGTTGTGAGATGGGGAAAGAGCTGTCTTCCATTGACAGGATATCCCCAAATTGAAATGAAGTGGCTCAAGAAGAGGATGAATTTGAAAAAGGGTGGGTCCTTGCATCTCTAGCACTAAAGACCTTTAATAAATGCTTGACAGGTTGTGTGAGTTTGGAGGGGAAAGAAAGATAAACAAAAGCGGCCCTATTTGAGCCTGAGAGGATTTTAGAAGCTGCCCGACCCTGGATCTCTAACTTTCATTTATCACTGCAGAGCTCAAAAATCTTTGGCATTGCACGATTTGGTGTTAGAGTTGTGTTCCACTTAAGAAGCACATTTCAGCAGCCATAAAGAATTGAAAAATAAATCGTACCTTTATATCCTTGAGGGATCTATAATTAGTCCATGGCAAACTTACTAAAATGCTTTTCCTCTTAGTCACTTTTCTCACATCACAATTGCTTAAGCACCTCCACCCTGACCTCCCACAAAGCAAAGTTCCCTTATCCTCCCCTTCTTCTCACTCTGCTTAGATACATATATAGATATCAATTTCTTCTTTCTACCAGCGAGAAGAATATCCTCTTGAGGATGGTGAGGAAAAGGAAATGGGTCTTGTAATTTAATTAGAGGGTCTCTTTTTGCAAGATAGGTGAGCAGAAAGTCTGCGAATATTCTCATGTTAATCATTTTGCCCCATAACATCAGTTAAATTATGTCACTTCTCCATGCACCTGTTATCATACCTATAAAATCCTGATTCTGATTAAAGTCTAATTTAAAGATTTAAATGTATTGCATAAATCTAAAATTTTTATTAAAGCAGCAAATTTCAAAATGGAGCACTTTTTAGAACATTCACAGCCTTGTTCATTGCATGCAAGTAAAATTAAAACTACTATCTATGGAAGTGCCTACATTGACCTTTCTTCCTCCTCTTCACAGAAGAATAACCTAACAATACCTCCTGGAAGTCTTCCACAAACATGAGATGCACAAAAAAGCAAACAAAAGAAGGAAATTGGAAGAAGAGGCAGAGCATAATAAATTGGATTGAACAAGAGCCTCAGAGTCGTGGGATCTGAGCTGGAACAGACCTTTCGTGTTAGCCCATTCTGATCCCCTCATTTGAGAACTAAATAACCTGAGCCCACCAACACTAAATGACCTCCCAGAGTCACTGTGGGTACATGCAGAGCCAGACTAGAACATAGGTCTGTTGTCTCCAGGCCTGAGTGTTTGCTGCTAAACTCCAGGAAGTCTTTCACATATATATCTTTGGAGTTGCTGGCACCCATTCCCCTGCCTTCTCACACCTTTTGGGATCCGCATGCAGAACTGTGGCACAGTCTCTTGATTGGCAAGGACAGGCAAGGTATCAATATTCCAATGCTGAAAGAATAAGACGCACAATAAAATCTCAAAAACTCAAAAAGGAACATTTGCATTTCCTTGGCCGTCAATGCAGTCTTCATATAGAAAGATACCAGGGGTTCTGCTATTTCTTTCATTTAAAACATTGTAAAAAGGCAGCTTTTGAAATGATGGAATATAGGAAAAGCCATCTTGGTGAGCAGATGCTTCTAACGCAGAATTTTCGAGCTTGAAGGCCAGGGTGGTGGCTGTGAAAGGCAGCAATGGACGAATGCATTAATCACCTTTAAAAATAACCCTCTGATGAATGGTACGATGTGTGAGCAAGAATGACATCCTGGCTAATACTGTTCATAAGACAAAGTCTGAATCCAAGAAAAAACTAATTCTTTGGACAGAAGTTTGAGTATGATGGGCCCAATTGATGCACAAAGGTTGGTGAGAGCTAGAGGAGAAAAGCACTTTATCTTAATTAGTTGCTAGTTGCCTAGGTTTGTTTTCCAGGCACACATATAGTCCCACATGTGGCAAGCATTAGTACCCAGATCGTCCCAGGGAAGTGATTTCAGCTCTTACTTGGGCCAACCCTAGAAATGGGCAGATGTGCTGCCAGAGCTAAGGCTCCTTCTCTTGGTAGTCCCTGGTGTATGATCTGCACACCTGCGTGGAGGGTGTCATACACCGCACTCTAAAGGACACAGCTGCTGCCACTCGCTCATTACTCTCCCCTGTCCTGGCAGCTCATCCAGACTGCGGTGTTCCTTGGAAGAAATATCTCGGGTTTTTTAACTAAAGACAGATTCTCATTTTCCTTCATAAATCACATGGCTATGCATCCGCAACATGTGAAAAGAAAAGATTCTAAGAAATTTAAAAATTCAAACAGAAGATAATTGGTTTGACACTAACCTTTATAACCCCAATCTTTGAATTTTCTCCCTTCTTTAGAGCAATTATTTCTGTGCTACCAAAAGAAATGAGATGTGATATCTTCCAAGTCATTACTGTGATTCTCATTAAAGGCAAGCATTAGTACTCCACACCAAACTAGCTTCTAATTTGACATAAAATGCAGTTGTCCTTTGCAGAACTGAATTTGAAGCTCTTCTAATTCTTAGGATTCTCTTGCGTTGCTATTTATATCATTGTAAAAAGTTCAATTGGAGAGTGCTAGATTATAGTGTCCTAGTATACTTAAGAAATGAATCACATTCTGTAAATCAAGTCTTTTGACTTTCTCTTACACCAAGATTTTTTGTATCTATGTAGCAGTTTAATTTTTTTTTTTTTTTTTTTATTTTTTTTTGCCAAATGCATCTTCTTTAATGCCAAGCTACTTTATTCTTTACTTTGTCTTGGTGGCAAAGAAAAGATTGAAACTTTAAAAAAGCAGTTTGATTTTGAAGTTATTTCCAGACTTTTAATAAATACAAAGCATTTAGAAATCTACAATAACTTTGAGTTTTAAGGACATCTTATTGCATTTTAAAAGAAAAATCCCTATTCTGTTATACTGAAATAGGTAGAGATGGCACCAATTTAACCTTCCAAGGCAATTGTCCAATCGTGAGTTGTCAAAGCAAAGGGATTCAACATTCATCTTGATAACTAGTTTCAGCAATAAGAAATTTCTTTGCATTTCTTTTAAAATGCATTTTTGATTGGACAGCTTCTCAAGTCACTTGTCTGGATTTTTGCATCTTGAAAGTTCATGATATTGACATTTTTCTCCTGAATATATAGACACAGAGACATTTTGAGTATACGTATATAGCAATAGGAAGTCAAATGACCTAAATTCCACTTACTTAAGGAATTAAATTGCACTCATGGGAGTCTTTTCCAGCATTGTTAAAGGCAGGCCTTTAGCAGTGCTACTGTTCATAAAATGGTATTCTAAGACACAATACTGGGCTTGACCCAATGAACAAGGGCCATCGGCTTAAGAATTATTCTTCTCTATTTCTTTTACTCCAAATGTCCCACCAACATGAGAAAAATTTCATTCTTAAACTTTCTTCATTCCTCAGTGTTTTTTTCTTTTTGCTAAGAATCACCCAAGCACTGGAATCAAATTCAGTTACCTTTCAAAAAGAAAGCTAGGTGTCTTTTGAAAAAGCACTTGGAAAGGGGTCAATAATTAGTTTGAGCTTTGTTATCCCCAACTAATACCTTGTCAAATAGCACTCACTTGAATTGTTATATTTTCATAAATATTTATGGGTTATTTAATAAGTCATCATCTAAAATAATTCATGTATTGATATCTTGAGAAGTCTAAAACCTAAAGCATTGTGGTGGATCACAGTTCACTAAGATATGTAGCTAAATCTGACCCAAAATGTACTTGATTGAAATGATAGTTATCAACTTAAAAATCCAAAATTACAATGTCCAATGAGAAAACAAAACTCTTATTGAGAAAATTTTAGTATGGTATTAATATTCCATTAATAATAATTTTCTAAAGTAAAGCTATAGATTTTCATCACATTTCGGTAGTAAAGATTAACCAAGTTAACAGATACAGGTATTTAATAGTTTTCCTGGGCCAGAGCTTAAGGAAGGTATTTGAAGAAAGTAGTGGATTGTCCTAGTTTTGAAATATTGGCTACTAAAAATAAAGTATAAGGATGTTATAGTGAAGAGAGAGCGATTTTTTGGTAAATAATGTTCTAAGCAGAGTAGCTTCAGCAGCATTTATTGAAACATTGGAAAGAACTACCATAAAATAGAATCCAGGAATTAAGCAGAGATTCAAGCCCAGACAACAGATGGGCCTGTTTCATTTCTCCTGGATATGCTTATATATCCATTTCTAGAGCCATTGTTGGCCTCATCCAGACACTACCTGCTGGTTGATGTTTAATATACTTCTAAGAATTACGTTGTGGTGTAAGTCAAATAGAAGGTAGCATTTGAATGTTATTTATGAAATAAAAGCTGATTTAAATGGCAATTGCCATAGAATCTATAGCAAAGCAGTCACTGTTGCTGATTTTTACCTCTAAAAAATGAAGAAACAAAACAGAGTGATGGAAATATGTTTCAGAAGACTTGGGTTCTAATCATTGCCCTGCCGGTAGTGTTACTATAAGCAAGTTCTTTCACATGAATGAACCTCCATTTTCTCATTTGAAAAATGAGGGGATTGGATTTGATAGAGGTTCTCACTAAAATGTCCACAGGAGCTGGAAGCAGACTGGCCTTAAGATGATAAAGGTATCTGACACTGGGACCCTTGCTGGGTGCTGGAAGCTGTGATAAAATGGAGAGTAACTTGCTCCCTATTGTGGACAACCAGCTTCACAATCAATTGCCTCCATGTAGGAATGTAGGCTTTGTATTGTCATAGCTTCAGATTTTTTTTTCAAGAATATACAGAAACTCAGATTTTTATGTAAAATATTCTGGTTTTTAAAAAGAACAAACAAACAAAAAACTCCATGGAGGCCAAATCAAACATATGCGTGGGTGGGATGGGGCTTGTGGCCACCATTTTGTGACCTCTGTTTAAAGGACGTCCATAGTCTGTCACTGCTCTGTGATTCTACTGGTGGTTGGAGGAGGAGGTTCATCCTGGGACCAGGGAGCACTAACTCAGCACTACTCTAATTAATCTTTTTTTCACTTGGTTTCATTAACATATGAATACAGTAGGGAATCAAAGCAACCACGGTTAGTGGAATAGATGCACTTTTACAGAAAGACAGGACGTAAAATAAATGCTCTACTTGAGTTGGGATCTTGATGAAATGATAGAGCTGCAGTGTGGTGAGGGAAGTCATGGCGCAGAGCAGTCGGAAGCTCGTTTGGTAGCCCTTTTCCCCTCGGCAGCTCATGAGGAACATCTCAGAGTTGATTGCAAAGCCCAAGCCAAAGAGGACCCCAAGGTTTCTCACAAGTCCAGCAAAAGGCGTGGTGTCAATGTGGATCCAGTCGGGGTTGGCACACCACTTTTTGGCTATGGGCACAGACCATAGCAGGTCAATGTCAAGCAATCTGAGAAGCAGGTAAAAGCCAAGTGCAAACAGGAAGAGGAAGAGGTTGGTCTTCAGGTACATGTTCAGGCTGGCTGTTTGGATGCCTGGAGTGTATTCAAAGGCCTCTGCCACAAGCATGCCTGGGGATTAGAAAGAGACACTGAAGATGATTGTATTCTTGAGCCCCTCGAGAATCATTCCTTTCTGAATTGAAGAGTTGAGCCATAGCTTTCAATGATGAAATGCTTTAGATGCCTAGCTCCTATCAAAACTCTTGTTTGAGGTAATAACTAAAAAGCATGTTTGCACTAAGAGTTGCTTTTGTTTTTTAAACATCAATATTCACTCAGAGGGGTCATTCTGGAGTTGGTGGCACTGAAGTGACAACCCCACTTTATAGGTAAAGCACTGATCTGTGTGCTTGCAATTAATATATCAATCACCATAGCCAATTAACTTAGAAAGCCTTTGAAAGATTCATAATGATTGGATTTCTGCTATTCAGAAAGCAGTTGTTAACTGAAGTTTATAGTCACATAATAATCACTTCTGATGTTTCAGAAACAGTGGCATGGTGTGCAAGTTGGAGGGCCATTATTAAGTCACCCAAACCAAGACACAAGCTCTGAAGTGGTGGTTTGGGAGTTGGTCTTAGCTCTAATCACACTTCACAGAAGCCCATCTCACTAAAGGGCTACGCATTTATACCATTGAGTGAGACTGCGCCATTGTGTACCTGGAGGATATGAGTGTTGTGTTTACTTAAGCACCCAGGGTAGCATTTAGTATCCATGGCTTGACACAATTACCTCCGTAATTGGGAAAGTGATTACCAGGGAGAATTTGACAACATAAAACAAATGAAGCTGAAACTTTCAAATGACACAACTGAAGGTAAATGATCATATTTACCACCAATTACTCCAAGAATAACTTGATGAGGAAAATGTGTTGCTATGAATATTCTGGAGATGCAGACGCTGATTTGAATCAACCAAAACAGACTCCAAAGAAATGACCAGGTCAGTCTACAGTGGAAGAAGAGATACAAGCATAAAAAGCAAAGAAATTGTATCACTTCATAAAATTAGGGGGCAACACCAGATGATCTTTTCCAGAGAAACCTTCTAGCCCTGACATAGCATCATAATTCTAGAATCTTTTTTATTTCAAAATGCTGTTTCCATGAGCCACACAGGATTTGAAAAACTTTAATAGAGATGTTTCTACATTTATCAATGCATTACATTTTGCCAGTGTTGCATCCTGAAATTTTAATAAATGTTAAAACATTTATCAATTTGACAACCTGATAATTATTTTAATGGAGCCGGGGAAATTCAAGTTGGGGGAGGATTACTAATATCCAGAATGATCAAGAATGAACCAAGGGAAGCGGATGTGGCTCAACTGGTTGGGCTCCCGTTTACCATATGGGAGGCCCTGGGTTCGGTTCCTAGGACCTCCTGTTGAAGGCAAGCCAGCCCGCGCGGCACGGTGAGCTGGCGCAACAAGATGACGCAACAAAGGGAGACAAGCAGACACAGAAAAACGCACAGCAAAATAGACACAGTGAGCACAAGCAGCAAGGAGGGGAATAAATAAAAATAAATAAAATAAATCTTTAAAAGAATGAACCAAATCTATTTCTCTTTTTTGTTGTTAACAAATCATGAAAGAACATTGTCAAAGTATTACTACTAACTATAGTCCGTGTCTTCCTCCCCTATACACTTTTTAAGGATTTATTTATTTATTTACTTATTTGTTTATTTATTTACTTTTAATAATTTTTATACCCTCACCCCACCCCCATCCCCGTTTTTGCTGTTTCTGTGTCCATTTGCTGGGCAACTCTCTGTGTCCGTTTCCTGCCCTTTCTTCTCATCCTTCTTCTTCTGTTTTCACTGGGATTCAATCCTCGGAGTCTCCGATGTGGGAGAGAGGCATCCTACCACCTGTGCCACCTTAGTTCCTGGTTTTTCGGTGTGTCTGTCTTGGCTCTCCCTTGTGTCACTCACCTGTTATGTCATCATCTTGCTGCGTGGCTCACTGGGCTTGATGGTGCACCAGTGTGCGGGGCCTGGTGGCCCAAGCACTTTCTATATATATATTTTTTTTTTTCCATTTTTACAGGGAGGTCCCAGGGATCGAACCCAGGTCCCTCCAATGAGAGATGAAGGCCCAACCACCCGAGCTACATCTGTCCCCCTGCTTTATCTCTTAAGGTTGACCAAAGATACCCAAAGTTACAGTCTTTTCCCATACAGGATGGCCATGTAATATATCAGGCTTAGTTTATCACCAGCATTCTAAAACCAGACCTAAGGAGAAAAACTAGGTCTGGGGACACATGCATGGTTTCTAATATAGCAAATGTTTAGCCTTCCCTGATTATCACAAAATCAGGTCAGTGAGAATATTCGCATGAACCAAATATATTTCTACTTCCTGCCACATGTGCTTCCTTTCTATCATCTATCAACTTTACTTTGCTTAAAGAAAACTAAGCAGGCAGCTGCCACTCTGATGAAAAAGGCCTGAGCATTTCATCAAAGGCAAGTTTTCATTGGGTTTAATTTCATGGGCTCTCAAGAATCCTGGTTCCTCATATTTTGCAATACAGAAAATAAGGAACAAGGGAATATAGGATAACTTATATGCAATCATTCCTCTATTGCTGGACAAGTAATTATCTCTAAGTTCCTATATCTTTCCTATTATGTATTACTCTATGTTGGTCAGCCTTTCAGATAAATAATTATGCATTTCTGTTTTATTTCCATGGGTAAACTTTCCAAACATGGAGTTGCCAGAATTGAAGAATTTCAATGATTTTAAGGATTTTGATATATAGTTCTAATGCTACCCCAAAGAGTGTACCATCACAACTTTTATCAGAAGCTTACAAGAGTACCCATTTCTCAGTATGATGGCCTAAACTAATAATTTATTTTTTTGTTAATCTGTACTAATATGCTGGAAGAAAATATCATCTCAGATTTGTATTATTTATTTCTTTGAAGCTGTTGAGCATATTTTTTTTTTCATATGTGTTCAGCTATTTGCCTTAATTCTTTTGCGAATTTGCTATATATGGTATTTGGCTGTTTTTATTTGGTGATTTTCCTCTTTTTCTTAAGTATTTGTCAGAAATTTTTATTATTATACCTAGTTCTATAAACTTTGAATGAATGCCTACAGTTTATCATACTAATTATTTTAGTTATGGAGAGTTTTGATTATGCTAATATTTTTGTAAGATTATATCTCAATGTTTTCCTCCTTGTGATCTATGTTGGATGAATGCTTAGTGTAATAAAGATTCTGACTCAAAAAAATTTAAGTTCTAGGCCTTTTTAAACATCAAGAAATCTATTAACATTAAATCTACTAGCATTCAAATTTAAGTCTGGCTGCAGAATGTTTTAATTAAAAAGTTTATGTAGTCTTTAATGCCAGAATATATGTTATCTATGTCAAAAAGTATTGACTATTCAAACAAAGCAGCATAATTTTACTAAATAAACAGATACATTCAAAGAGAATAGTGATTCCCAAAACTTCTAGTTAATCTTAAAGTAATGTGCCTGCCAAAATATTTCCTCATGCAATTTTAGATGATTTATTTATGAGCTACCAAATTATTATTGTATAATGGAAACCCAAAGGCACATTTAACAAATCATTTTAATCAATTAAACATTTCTAACCCTCTAATGTGGCAATAGCTGTGAGCTAATTAGGACATTGTCTTAAAGCAAAATATTAATTTTCTATTTATTTTGCTATTTGGGCTATGATGGAATAGAATAAGCACATTCGATGACTAAAACCATATTAAAATGAATTTTTAAAAAGGCTTTCTTTATTCACAACTATCATATTCCAATGTAGCAGAAAGTGAAGCAAAGCTGACCTGTGCAGAGTGATAGACAACTCATCCTTCAGGCGGACAGTGTAGCTCAGGGCAGCCGTTACCATGACGTACCAGACACACGCTGAGCCCATCGCGTGGCCAGATGGACTTCCTGCAACAACAAAGTGGTGATCCCTTTGAAAGGCGGTTGATAAAATGTCAGTCTCAGAAATGGATAGCAGATTAGTCATGAAAATTACAAATGAATTAGGAAAAGTCCACAGGGCACAGGCTGTGTGCAATGTTTAGCAATAGAGAAAAATATGGAAAATTGAGTCAAAATAATTTTTTCCCAGATTTTCAAGCTCAGCAACTTCTAGTAGTCAAAATATTCAAGATAAATTAAGATCTCAGGCTGTTGCTGAGCCAAAACCTGTCACATTCCCTACTCACACTTCACCTCTAATTGTTTTTAATTGAAGAGAAAAATTAAAGCACTTGTACTGGATCTTGAATTCGTTTATTTTCCTTAGGCTGAAGAATCAAATGTCTAAAGGACGCCGTAGCTATCCCTGACTTACCGATTGACTTACAAATGCCTGCTGCAGACAAGCAGCTTCCTCTATGTCTACCTTGTGGCCACTACTGTGGGAGCCTTTGCTGTGAAATGGGGGGTAAGGAGGACCTGTAAAATTCATCCTGGCAGAAGAAGCCTGCAGATCGGCAGCCTCACCTCTCAGAATGTCTTTCCCAAGCAGCTTGATTTTTTTTTTTTTTAATCACGACTTCATGTTCTCCCTGAGTTTTCACCAAGTAGAGATTTATTTGGATTAAACACTAAGATTAACAATAAGGTTAACACTAAATTAAACAAAGACAAACCTATTTCTTATCTGTAGAGAATTTTCAGAGCTTTTCATATACTTAAGTGAGTTGTAAATTTCCAAGGGGTGAATATAGAATGCAGCATTTTCTTTTTTTCTTTTTTCTTTTTTTCCAGAAAATGTCTCATAAGATGGAACACATACTGGGCCCTGCTGGATAGACCAAAACGGCATTTCAAGGGCCTCAAAGGTTCTCCATCCATCCCTCCCTCCCTTCCTCCATCCATCATACATTGATTTCACAAGGATGAAAATGCATATGGCCCCCGCCCTGAGGGAATGCACAGTATAGTTGGGGAGCTGGATATAAAAAGAATGAATTACAATACAGTGTGATACTAATGAAAGATGTTATTAATGTGGGAGGTGTAGGGACTGGGACATATGGGAATCCCCTATATTTTTATGTAACATTTATGTTATCTAAATATCTTTTTAAAAATATTTATATATATTTTAAAAATACAGTGTGATAAGTGATATAATAGATGCACGCACATGTTTATGGTATCAAAAAGAAAGATATTCAGAAAACTCATCAGGAACTTCTATATTCACTATGTTCATGGTTAGTTCCAAAGCATGTCAAATGGCTGGAATATTATGCTAGGTAATAAACTGTGGTGAGGCATCATATAATACAATCATAAATTAAAACGCATGTAATTTTCTTTTATGCATTTTTCAAAAAAAAACTTTTTATTGTCTTAAACTCAACTTCCCCAACAAAGATTGTACACTTTTACAGATTCTTACTTATAATAAAAAAGGAAGTGGCCCAAGAAGTCTATTTGTATACTATACATACAAAAGAAAGAAAAAAAAAAAGAAATTGGAAGGTAAATGTTCTAAGGTTAGAGATAATCTTTACTGGCAAAGGTAATCGTGAGGAAGTCCTAACCTTGCTTACAGAACACTTGTTTTTTCTTTCCTCATTCCTGAGATTCTCAGAAGATCTATAGTAACTTTGTAAGTTGCTCAGCGCAGATAAACCAATATTTACAATTTTAATATAGTTCTTTGGGGATTTGTTCTAACTAACTTCTTTTTTTTTTAAGTATCAAACTATTATATTTCAAAAAGAAGATGCTGAATCTGAAATCATTTGGAGAATATTCTCCTAACCTTTCTTTTCACATACAACAAAATGAAACTTGGTTATTCATAAAACTTCTTTTCTATCTCATTAGCGATTTTGATGCTACGAACTTTTAGTATCCTCACTGAGGACATTTTCTTTAATACCCTATATAATACCAGTTACTGCATGATAATTACACATAATCACTCTCTGTTGGAATATCTTCAATAATTTGAAGTTGCTGTAATTTCTTACCTGGACCGGTTTCACATGTTGTGGGGAACTGTTCAAGACATGGACTTGAGTGATTTGGGTAAATCTGAGTTTCTTGGACCCACCAGTAAGGCCGATGACCAAATAATATCCTGTTTTAAAGAAATATAAACATTCATATATATTTATATACACAGCCATTATTTAATTAGAGACTAGCTATTGTCCTCTATAAAAATGACTCAAGCAGAGGGTGGCTGGAGAAAGCTCATGATTAAGGGATTTTGAAAGAAGTTACCTTCTGGTCTTTCTCGTTACAGTCATTTGGGGTTTGGGCACCATAGCTTTCCATAAAAGCAGGGACTTTTCTTTCCTACAGAAGTCCTGCTGGTGCTTGGGTATTTAGACTGGGAAGATCAAATCGGTCCCTGGAATCAGCAATCCGTTCATTATGGTGCTGCTTATT
The DNA here is from genome assembly GCA_026826555.1 of Tolypeutes matacus. NCBI lineage: Eukaryota > Metazoa > Chordata > Mammalia > Cingulata > Chlamyphoridae > Tolypeutes > Tolypeutes matacus. Next base: position 9,872,223 of record JAKSZT010053928.1, read on the forward strand.
TAAATATTAATTTCTTGGTTAATCACAGATGATCTGTTACAGGGTTTTGAAATTTACTAAGTCAGATAAAGTACACATTTCTAGCTTTTTTGTTATGAATTGGATATTCCAATTTAACTGGTATGTTGGAAAGATTCTCCAAGTAAAACCATATGTATTTGAAATTTGATCCTTAAGCTAAAACTACAAATTTAAGAATGATACATTTTAGGAAAAATGAAACAAAATAGAAGTCTTACCATTTAAATATAAGATTGAACCAATCCCCCATTACAGCTACCCATATCATCTTAGTTCCAACTGTCTGATTAAGCTGAAACCAAAGTGGAAAATAAATAGAAAAGATATTCCGGGGGTCTCCAACATTGGACATAAAATTTAGAAAATCGTAGTAAGCCCGGTAGTCCTTCTGCAAATGCTGAATGACAAGAACTCCATTCCTATGAAGGAAATCCATCTTGAAAAAGAGGCAATTCTAAATGTAGAGCAATTAGAGCTGAAGTGCTCTGAATCCCACTGTTTTTATATGGCGCCTTCATGATGTATCCAACTATTACCACAACATGTGATACTGGCCATCTGTGGAGAAGGCACGTCGGCCCTCTTCTGCTGAACAGCTCATCTGTTCTTGATTTTAATTGGTGGCAAAGTGGTGAAGTACATGCTGCTCTGTGGCAAGTCAAGGGGAAATTTGGGTAGAAACACAATGAATTTCTTATACAACTTCCCTTTTGTGTGAACAGTTGGATCGTGTTTGCTTGAAATTTTTGCACAGGTCATTTCCTTCAAGGGCAGACATAAGCAATTTCTATGCTTGGCTAGAAGACTACACAAATAATTACTGCATGTCAAATAGCCCTTAAAGCCATGCATTTTTAATTTAAAATAGTCTGTGGCTGACTATTTTATTGGATCTTTGAGGGAAACAGTTGGCTAAATATCTGGACATGAAAAATTTATATGATATGATAGATTATTTTCTATCACAAGCTTTTAAATAAAAATACTTTAATATTTATTAACAATGAGAATGATGTAAAATATGAAACTGGGATGGAGATATACAGAATCTATGAATCCTGAAGGAAATTTGTTGCTTTTTGACCATGAGTTAAGAAAGCAGAGATGGAGGTCACCCAGATAATACACGTATTTGGTCTGAGTCATATTATTGAGAGTACTGGGAAATTGCTCATATGACAAAAAGATAGGAACCTCCTCAGCTATACATAATTTGTAGAGCAGTTGCCGTAGATGTGTACATATGTGAGAGAACTTCCTGCAGTCTCACTGTCTGTCAAGAGGTAGCTGCAGCTCTCTGTACATAAGTTCCCCTAATAAATGTGTTTGAACTGGTGGGGGGAGGGGGGGAGATAGGAACCAACTTCAAAGGGTTTTTGACCAATCAGGAAAATGGTTTGTTGAAAACTGAGTGTCAGTAGAAATAAGCCACCAAAGCAAACATGTAGATTGGGAATATACCAAAGCACATCCCAAAGAGACCTATGGATCCAAGTCAGAAGTGACATGCCGGCTTTAGAGAGTTAAGGTGGTTGAAAGCAATTAAGTTATACCAGTTGGCTTGGGATGGCGCTAGGTAACCTGCCTTGTTATCTTATTCAAATTGGCTTAGTTGTCATGCTAACCGCTAGCCTCTTTCTAGGCTGTGAATGTCACTTTGAACTTCCACCATTTAGTAGAAGGGGCTTCATTGTAATGGGGATCCAATGTCTATTGGTATTTTCCTAGCCTCTGTTGCCCCCGTGGAGGAAATGCTTTGACTATGCATTATAATCTTAGTGTGATTTTTTAAAATACCATGTCCTTGTCCCATACAGACCAAATAATTAAATCTGGTATTTTTATAAAACTTCCCAAGTGATTCCAATGTGCAGTCAGATTGAGAACCATTGTGCTAAAGCAATTTATACATTGCCTGTACTCTTTTCAGCTTTAAGGTTCTCTTCCCCAACTCCCCCCCCCCCCCCCCCACCCCAAAAAGGCAACCTGCGAAGCTTAAATGACATTTAATACGTACATTCTTGGATGTAGCGGGTTTTTCCTGTTGAATCTGACTTTTGTGCTGAACTCTCCAACTGCTGATTTATCACATTGTCAAGACTTCAGAGAATCTTCCCCTAGAATTAGAGAAAACACTAATCTACCTAGAATCTGTGCTGCTGGTGACAGTTTGTACATGAACTTAGTATTGTGGGCCAGAAGAGTTGAAACAAGAGTGACAATTGAAATGCACTCCTCATAAAACAGGGCAGCTGATGGTAACTTTCTTTGCTGGGTTTTCTGTGAAACTCATCAGGAAGTAGTTGAAGCTACAGCCTAATTTCTGTGGAGAATACTGATTTGACAGTCACAAAGTTGGAATGTGAGTGGCCTCATCATGTCATTTTTCTGAAAGTGACTTAAAACTGTTGCCCAGAAATTAATAACTCTTATCTGTCAGGGAACTTACCAGTCACTTTTGTCCTTCTTATCAGTAGGAGAACCAGGAAGTAGTCACCTAGCCGTGGACTTGTGCTCGTTTCCTAGGCAGCCCATTTATTACACCCTTTTGGGGGTTTCCTGATCTGATCCGAATGATGTATGCACTGGGATAAAATTAATTTAGCTGAAAATTCGTTTGTGCTTTTTAATGTCTAGCAGTATTTACTCATCCAATTACTTACCTTTGAAAATACTATATCATAGCCACTGATTTAAATTTCACAGTGGTCCACTAATCCTTGTTTTAGGAAATGGAGAAGTAACCTGCCCCAGTCACCTCAGTGCTAGAGCTTTGTTTGGGGACTTAACATTATTTCCAGAGTATTGTTTCTTCCTGGTCTAGGCTGAGTTCAGGTTGCTCAAGGCCAAAATTGGTGAAATTGAAAACAACTGTAAATTGAATAAAAGCTGATGACTAACTAGCTGTTTAAAAATGCTTTCAACACATATATGCATATATATTTATATATCATTTTACAAATGTTTGTATGTATTGTGAGAATTTTGATTTTTACCCATAATAAAAAAAAAAAAAAAAAAAAAAAAAAAAAAAAAAGAAAAAAATAAAAAAAAAAAAAAAAAAATGCTTTCAGCAACCCAGACCTCCAAAGCACCTGTATCATCATTTCAGCTACGAAACTCTTCTGTGTTATCCCAAGAGACAATTGTCCGACACAGAAACCTATCTGGCCAGTTGTAATGTAACCATCTCACAGTGCCTTTCGCAAGGAGAGCTACACAGATGGCAACCACCACTTTGAACTTCTGTGGGATGGCTTGTCTCATTATTTGAAAGAGGAGCACAGTTGTTACAGGGATCCGAGGGCTAATGTTACCCTCCCAGCCTCTGTCATCTCGCTTGGAGGAAATATCAAGTGGTACTAAGATGGACACCTCAGAGCTTGAAGGTGACTCTGATATCCACCTTCTACTGAGGGACCTGAGACCCAGAAAACAGGAGACAGTCAAGTGTGGAAATAAACAAAGATCTCCCAAATGAGAACAAACAGAGGCTGTTTATTCAGTTTGCTATAGCAAGGAAGTCAGCTGCTCTCAATTATGTTTGACAGGGACTCAAAGCAGGCAGAGTAGGAAAGCTTTATGGTGAAAGGGGGGAAGGCTTCAGGTATGTTCTGATTGCAGGTTGCTGGCATTAGCCAGCTGGAGGTGGGCTAACTAGAATGGGGGCTTCCTTGGTGATTGCTTCAGGGAGTATATTTGGCTTTCTCTGGTTGATCCTGAGTTGGAAGCAGGGTCGAAAAATAGGGAAGCTGGTAGTCATTGACCAAGCCTTGGCCCTTCTAGTCTGGTTGCTGCTGAACTTGAGGGTCAGAGTTCTATTTTCCTATGTGGTCTGGTCATTGTCCATTGTATATTCAGTCTCTCACAAGACAAATTGAACAAACATATGTCTGAAATCATTTATGTGGCATCCCATCAAGAAATAAGGGGATCTCCTGCCTATCCTGCAATTCTATTATACTTGTTATTTGCTGAATTAAAACGAGAGTATATATTTGCTTTACTGAAGAGGAATCCATATATCCAGGTATATCACTATTCCTTATGAGATATTAACCTTACTCAGATTCTTTGCTTCTGGCTTTTTTGTTTCACATATTCAGTTTCTATAATTTCCATAATGTCTTTTTTTCTTTTTCTTTTTTTTTTAGGTACCGGTGCCAGAGATTGAACCCAGGACCTCCTGTGCGGGAAGCTGGCACTTGACGTGAGCTACACCAGCTCCCCCGAGTAGGTGTTTTTGCTTGTTTGTTTTGTTTTTAAGAGGTACCAGGGATTGAACCCAGGACCTCGTACATGGGAAGCAGGTACTCAACCACATGAGCTACATCCGTAATGTCTTTAATGAGCCATGAGGAAGGACATAACTTCTCTTTGTTCATTTTCTAAGAAGTGTTTGAGCTACATATTTCATAATATTCATTTTCTTCAGAAATATCTTGTCCTTAAGTCAGAGTGTGAAGAGGTCAATACATTTAGTCTTACATATCTTCTTAAATATTACGTTCATGCTCATTCAAAACTTCAGAATCTGTATTGATGAAGTTGGTTGCACATGAGCTTTTCATTTTAGGATGCTAATTTAGGAAGACTGATGATCTCCCAAGGACTATCTGGTTCTACAGATTGTGGGAATTAACCAAAGCAAAAACACCTTGAATTCTTTTGATCTTTAACAGGATCTGCTAAGTTTGTTTACTCCCCACATTTCATCTTTTTTAGTCTTTTCATAGCTTAAATGCACTTCCTCAGATGCCTTCTTTTACCAGCATCCTTACCACCCCTCTAACAGTATTTTCTCTCAAACATTCTTTTCTTTCAGGAGATTTAGTCATATTCGTAATTGTATATTTATTTTAAGTGTCTATGTTTAATATCTGCCCCCCACATTGCTGTACAAGCTCCATAAAATAAGGAATCATATCTGCTTTGTTGACAGCGTGCACCAGCCACTAACACAGTCGCTGGTACAGGCCCATGCAGGTGCAAACAACCCAGGAAGCGAATGAAGCTTGCACCCGCCCCTGCAATGACAGGTTGTGGCTGGGAGTTGCCGGGAATTAAACAGTGTTCTAGATGGGGAAGGGAAGTCAGGTTACAATCAGGCAGTATTTCTAGGTAAAATTTCTGGTAAATTGCCTAAAAAGGTCTCAGAAGAAAGAGATCTGTATCTTTGAGGCTCTAGTAATTTATTGTTATTTCTCATTTACATAAATATTCACTTTCACCTAACTTGTATTAATAACTCTATATTCTTTTTATTAGTTCCCCCAATATTATGAGAGCTTTAGATCCCACAAAACCTGGAACTGCCCCAGGGTCCATTGTAGTTATTCAATAAATGTTTGTTGAACGAATGAATGAATGAATTGAATTAAACTCCATGTAAGTACTAAATTATAAAGAGGCTTCAAAAATGTTTATTTGGTTAGTCCAAACTCAACATGCATTTTCTCACAAAGATGATGCTATAAACTAGCCAGGTCAAGAAAACTTATTTAAGGTGGGGAAAAGCATATATGTATAAAATGTTTATCTAAGAAAGGAATAATGTATATACACATCTGCTATGTTTAAAGGAAATAGAAAAGTAGAAGAAACCCATTTAAGAAATTTGTTTAAAGGTTACTTATTAGGGAAGGTAGAGCATACAGTGGAAGCAACAGGGATAGAATCTAGACTTTTAAATATATACCTTATTTTATAGATTTGACTTTAAAACCATGTAACTATTTCAAACCATGTAAATAATTTACATGACTATAAAATTTTACAAAGCAAACTATACAAAATAAAAAACAAATAAGACAAATGATAAAAATGAAAAGAAAATTTACTTGACTTCCAGGTGAACTTTCACTTCCAAATCTACTTCCCTCAGACGGATTTTATGATTTTGGTCCTGTGGGAAATCTCTTCTGAAGCATCTCCTTGGTCCTCCTCAGTTTGCCATCTGCCCTCAGAGTTGCCATGGCTTGGGGTGGGAGTGCTCCCTGGTACCCCTCTTATGTGGATGGCAGCAAGAGGGCATACAAGAGGTTGAGTCTTTCTACAGCTAATGATCTTCAAGGAGAGGTTTTTCCTCCAACAGCAGAGACCCCTTCCTCCCGACAAGGTAAGTGACTTCAACATTTCACAGCCAAGCTTGTTAGAGTTCCAGATCTTTCCCAAATCCATTCACTAAATGATGGAGCAGAGTCATGTTCAAGCTACCTGGACCAAGATTTCAAAAGAGATCTACCTCTACCCTCATTCTCCTTTTGAGACTCTCTTTCTCAGCGTGTGGTCTAGGGACCACCTGCCCCATGCCACCTGCATGCAGATTCCAGGCCCACTCCTGACCACAGAATCAGATGCTTTGGGTATGAGGTCCTGGAATGTGCATTTTAGTAAACTTCCTGCATGTTTCTTAGACACATTACGTTTTCAGAGCTCTGTCTTAATCCCTCCCTCCCTAGAGGCTGGGTGTCTATGTATCCTACTGTGCCTTCAATGTGTAGTTGACCTTTCCTTGTATCTCTTTCTCAACATCTGCCCTAAAGTACTTTCTCTCAGATACCTTATTTGGGGTCTGTATTATTTCATTCTTTCCCTGAATGCAGGCTTGGTCTGTTCTCTTATTCCTCCTTTTAGAACCTCCTTTTTATTTTCATTTTTACCTAAGGCACATGGGAAACACTAGAAAAATATTAGTTATAATTAACATTAGTTATTCTAATTTTTGACAAATACTTTACTTTATAAAGGTGGAGTTGACCTTCCATGGTGAGACCCTTGATTAGAGTAGAAGTAGGCCAAAGTGATAAAATTTTACTCTCATACACATTTCTTATGTCACTTGTCTTTTGCACCCTGACATCTCTGTCTCTTCCTCTTCCCCTTCCCTGCCTTCTCCTCTCTCACATCCTCCCTCCTTCCCTTTTTCTCCCACTAAATATTTACTGATCTAAGTCTTTGAGTTTAGTCACAGTCTTCAAAATCCTCCTCTGGTTTGAGTGCAGAGTCAAGTTCAAGGGAACAGGAAAAAGTGTAGTTGATCACCAATACAAGTGGAAATCCAGTAAAATGTCCTACACATAATATAGGGTCATCAGAAAATTTCACAGCCAACCACCAATTCCTTTAGAATCAACTCCCTTTCTTCCTGATGTTGTAGAACTCTGTTTGATTCCTCCATGTATGTTCAACTAGCCATGCCAGGAGAAGCACTTTTGGAGTGGAAGAAATCCGTAACAGTATCTGCTTTGTGTGTCTAATCATAACCAAGTCTCTTTAGTTACTAGGCCAGGAGTCCTTAACCTCAATTTGGTTTAATTAGCATGTCGGCGAACTTCCTGAAATTACATGGAAAATGTTAGTGCATGTGCATATGTCTTGGAAGAAGGCCACAACTTTCACCAGGTTTTCAATGGAAACCCTCACTCAAACAAGTTAAGTGCAGCCTTGGGGCCACTGGAATCTCATGTCAGTGTCCACAGTGCCCATGGCCGGGATCTCCTCATTTCCACGATGTCCTCAATTATCTTCAGTTCTCCAACCTTCCTGGTATGATTTGCTTGCTTTAAGGACCTCCCTCCTCTTAATGACTGTTTTTATTTTTCACTATCGCCAGTCCCTAAACCCTGTACTGTTGCCTTGTCTTTAATAATTCCAGTAGTTGAATAATTCCAGTTCTTTCTGATCACAGAAATTTCTCATTCTGTTTCATTTACATTTCCCCAAAGTTTTGATTTTACTAATCCTGTCTCTTTTACCTAGACTGCAACCTGTAGTATAGAGACTATAATTTCTTTGCTGTCTTTTTTATTTAAGATTTATTTATTTATTTATTTATTTTTATTTTATCCATTTTAACACCTCCCCCTGCCCTGCCCCCATCTGCTGTTTTTGTGTCCATTCGCTGGACAATTCTCTATGTCTGTTTCCTGTCCTCTCTTCTCATTCTTCTCCTCTAGTCTTCGCCAGGATTTGATCCTGGGGACCTCCAATGTGGGAGAGAGGCGTTCTGCCACCTGCGCCACCTCAGTTCCTGGCTTTTTCGGCGCATCTCATCTTGGCTCTCCCCTGTGTCTCTCTCCTGTTACGTCATCATCTTGCTGCATGGCTCAGTGGGGTCTGGTGGCACATGTGCCTCCTATATCTATTTTTTTAATTTTACTGGGAGGTCCTGGAGATTGAACCCAGGTCCCTCCATATGGCAGATGGACACCCAACCATTTGAGCCACATCTGCCCCCTATCTTTTTTTTTTTTTTTTAAGATTTATTTTATTTATTTATTTCTCCCCACTCCCTTGTTTGCATTTGCTATATCTCTTTGTTGTGTGCTGGTTTTCTTTTTAGGAGGCACCAGGAACCGAACCCAGGACCTCCCATGTGGGAGGGAAGCACCTAAAAGTTTGAGCCACCTCGACTCCCTGCTTTGTTGTGTCTCTCATTATATTTTCCTCTTATCTCTTGTTCGTCATCTGGTCACATCAGCTCTCCACACCTGCCTGTCACATCAGCTTGCTGTCTTGCTTGTCTTCTTTAGGAGGCACCAGGAACCAAACCCAGGACCTCCTATGTGGTAGGTGGGAGCTCAGTTGCTTGAGTCATATCCTCCACATTGGCTTCCTCTTTTCTATCTTTTGCCATGCCAAATATTGCATAGCCACAAGATGTATTCTTTTTTTTTTTTTTTCTAAGTACCAGGGCTGGGGATTGAATCCTCCTGGACCTTGTATGTGGGAAGCCAATGCTCAACCACTGAGCTACATTGGCTCCCCTGAATTGGTTTTTTCATTTGTTTGCTTGTTATTTGTCTTTTTTTTTTTTTTTTTTTTTTTTTTAGGAGGCACTAGGAACCGAACTCAGGACCTCTCATGTGGGAAGCAGGTGCTCAACTGCTTGAGCCATATCCACTACCCTCACAAGATGTATTCTTATCACAAAATGAGCCATTTGTCTAAGAGTTACAGTGTTCACTACAATTCAACATCATTCTGAAATAGTTGATGTTAGCTTGTATCACTGATGCAGTGGCAGTAAACAAAAATATTTTGGGGGGGCATTGATCTTTACCATCACTGTGCATAGTCTTTATCTTTACCACATACTTATCTTCCTTCTCTGAAGTAAATTTTGAGATCTCTCCAGTGTCACCTTGTATTGTAAAAATGGATTTAGTTCACACCAAGTTTAGACCCTAGTGACTTTCAGAAAATAATTATCTCCATTCTGGCTAGCATCCCAGGAATATTGGGACTCTATTATAAATGATCCAGCTACAGCTATTTGAAGTAAGCTTCTCCATTAGCTTCATTATTGATTCTTCTCTAGAAATGATCATGACCAATGCATCTATATGCTTTTTTGTGGATCACCAAGGACCTAACAGAGTAGCCCATTAAGTAGTACTATCAATTTTCTTCACAGTAGACTTAAGATATTTTGTAGTTTGGTTCCTATTTTATGGATGGTTTAAAGAGTACCTGCTATGTGTAAAGCAGTGGGTCTCAAACTTGAGTAAGCTTCAGAACCACTTGGAGAGCTCATTAAAACACAGATTACAAGACACACTCTCAGAGTTTTGGGCTCAGTAGGAATCAAGCAGAGCCTGAGGATCTGAATTTCTAACAAATTTTCAAATGATGCTGAAGCTGTTGGTTGGAGAATCTCATTTTTGAGAAATATTAGTGTAAGACACTGAATCTTTTTTAAAATTTATTATTTTATTTATTTTTAAAGAAGATTTAGATTACATAAATGTTACATTGAAAATATAGGGGGTTCCCATATACCCCCCACTCCCCCTCCCACACTTTCCCCCATTAACAATACCTTTCATTAGTGTGGTACATTTGTTACAATTGATGAACCCATATTGAAGCATTGCTGCTAACCATGGTCAATAGTTTACATTACAGTTTACACTATGCACCACACATTTTTATAGGTTTTGACTAAATGTATGATGGTCTGTATCATTGCAGTGTCATTCAGAACAATTCCAATGTCCCAAAAATGCCCCATGTTACACCTATTCTTTCCTATCCCTCCAGTGACCACTGCCTTTATATCAATGTTATAAGATCTTCCATTACTAGAATAATCATAAGTCTGCTTTAGTCCATAGTTGCATTCCCCCCTTATGTTTGTTCATTCCTCAGTCTCAAGGATTTTAGGATGGTGATACCCACTCCGTTTCTGATTGAGAGGGGGCTTAGAGTCCATGGGGCATATGGGTGGAACTGTCTTGCTTGTAGTTGTAGATACTCTTTGTTTTTTTGGATAGGTATTGTCCATCATCATCATCATTTTGTTAGTTATCCTGGGCAAGTCTGATGAACTGGAGAGTAGGTGTTGCAAAACTGCTGAGACATCTTGTCTGTTATCTGTATGTTATCTCAGTGGGTATAGACCCATACAATAAACAAGGAAATACTAAACTCCCATCCTAGGGAGTCCTGCTATATTCTCAATTAGAGGGGCAAGAATCTCTTGAGAACATAGGCAGTGCCTAATAAAAGAAAGCAGACCAATATGCCAAACCCTCAACATTAGTGGATGTAACTATGAACCTTATTCTGCAAAAACTGAAACTTAGTGCTTTTCATAGGCCCTGAGAGGAGTGGGAGGGAAGAATAGAATAGATGGAACATAGGGCATTTTTAGGGCATTGGAATTGTTCTGCATGATCTTGCAATGATGGATAGAGGTCATTGTAAATTTTCTCAAAATCCATAAAAATGTATGGTGCAAAATGTAATCCATAATGTAAACCACTGACCATGGTTAGTAGCAATGCTTCAATAGCTGTTCAACAATTGTAACAAATATACCACACTCATGTAAGACACTGAATCTTACATGCACTGGGCAGGACAGAAATACATCATACCTCAAGGAGCTAGTGGTCTAGTAGGGAAGGTAAGATATTTATATACATAACATACCACTGTACCCTTAAGAGGTGAATAGATAAAGTAAGTAGACAAGAAGAAAGGTAGATGTAAATTTCAATTTTGTGATTAAGGAAGCCTTTGTGGAAGAGGTGGCAAGTAACTGGATCATGACAAATAGGTAGAATTTAGAAATGCAAAACTGGAGAATGAAATGGAGAAATATATTCCAGTTGAAATACATTGCATTAAAAAACTATCAAAGAAATCCCCATTTTTGACATTTCTGAGACAATTGAAAATCTGAGCATTAACTGGATATTTGATAATGTTAAGCAATTAATGTGTTTTTTTTTAACTTTATTTTGTACATTTAATAATTGAAAACATAAACAATTAAAAACTAAAAAGTAAACACAGATGAATAAATATATACATTTCTCAATTAAATGTAATGGATACATGTAAAATTTTTTTTTTTTTGAATCAAACACTATATTACACAGTATATTTGGTTCATAGTAATGCATTCATACAGTATTTGTCCTTTTGTGTCTGGCTTGCTTCACTCAACATAATGTCCTCCAGGTTCATCCATGTTGCCATAGGCTTTATGACTTCATTTCTTCTTACAGCTGCATAATATTCCATCGTGTGAATAGACCACAGTTTGTTTATCCATTCATCTGTTGATGGACACCTGGGTTGTTTCCAACTTTTGGCAATGGTGAATAATGTGGCTATGAACATCGGTGTGCAGATGTCTGTTCGTGTCACTGCTCTCAGTTCTTCTGGGTATATACCCAGTAGTGGTATTGCAGGGTCACATGGCAAGTCTATATTCAACTTCTTTAGGAACTGCCAAACAGTCCTCCATAGTGGTTGTACCATCCTGCATTCCCACCAACAGTGAAGAAGTGTTCCTATCTCTCCACATCCTCTCCAACACTTGTAGTTCTCTGTTTTTTTAATAGTGGCCATTCTGATAGGTGTGAAATGAATTCTCATTTTAGTTTTGATTTGCATTTCCCTAATCATGAGTGATGTTGAGCATTTCTTCATGTGTTTTTTTGCCATTTGTATTTTTTCTTCAGAGAAATGTCTATTCAAGTCTTTGGCCCATTTTTTAATTGAGTCATTAGTCTTTTTATTGTTGAGTTGTAACATCTCTTTATATATCCTGGATATTAAACCCTTATCAGATATGTGATTTCCAAATATTTTTTCCCATTGAGTTGGCTGCCTTTTCACCCTTCTGACAAACTCCTGTGAGGTACAAAAGTGTTTAATTTTGAGGAGGTCCCATTTATCTAATTTTTCTTTTGTTGCACGTGCTTTGGGTGTGAGGGCCAAGAAACCACCACCTACTACAAGGTCTTGAAGATGTTTCCCTACATTTTCTTTTAGTAGTTTTATGGTCCTGGCTTTTATATTTAGATCTTTGATCCATTTTGAGTTGATTCTTGTATAGGGGGTGAGATAGGGGTCCTCTTTCATTCTTTTGGTTATAGATATCCAGTTCTCCCAACACCATTTGTTGAAGAGACTGTTTTTTCCCATCAGCGTGGGCTTGGTAGGTTTGTCAAAAACCAGTTGACTGTATAGGTGAGGGTTTATTTCTGGATTCTCAATTCTATTCCGCTGATCGATATGTCTATCTTTATGCCAGTACCATGCTGTTTAGACCACTGTAGCTTTCTAATATGTTTCAAGGTCAGGCAGCGAAATTCCTCCCACATTGCTCTTCTTTTTTAGAATACTTTTGGCTATTCGGGTACACTTACCCTTCCAGATGAATTTGGTAATAGCCTTCTCTAATTCTGTAAAGTAAGCTGTTGGGATTTTGATTGGTATTGCATTGAATCTATAAATCAGTTTGGGCAAGATTGACATCTTCACGATATTTATTCTTCCAATCCTTGAACACGGAATGTCTTTCCATTTGTTTAGGTCTTTTTTAATTTCTTTTAGCATTGTTTTGTAGTTTTCTGCATATAGGTCCTGTACTTCCTTGGTTAAATTAACTCCTAGGTATTTGAGTCTTTTTGTTGCTATTGAAAATGGAATTTTCCTCCTGATTTCCTCCTAGGTTGTTCAGTACTAGTGTACAAAAACATTACTGATTTTTGTGTGTTGATCTTGTATCCTGCCACTTTGCTGAACTCATTTATCAGTTCAAGTAGCTTTGTTGTGGATACTTCAGGATTTTCTAAATACAGGATCATGTCATCCGCAAACAGTGAGAGTTTTACTTCCTCTTTTCCTATTTGAACGCCTTTAATTTTTTTGTCTTGTCTAATTGCCCTCGCTAGAACTTCTAGTACAATGTTGAATAACAATGGTGACAGTGGGCATCCTTGTCTTGTTCCTGATCTTAGGGGAAAAGCTTTCAACCTTTCCCCATTGAGTATGATGTTGGTTGTGGGTTTTTCATATATGCCTTTTATCATATTGAGGAATTTTCCTTTTATTCCTATCTTTTGAAGTATTTTTATCAAAAAAGGATGTTGGATTTTGTCGAATGCCTTTTCTGCATCTATGGAGATGATCATGTGTTTTTTTTCCTTCAATTTGTTAATGTGGTGTATTACATTGATTGATTCTCTTATGTTGAACCAGCCTTGCATACCAGGAATAAATCCCACTTGGTCGTGATGTATAAGTCTTTTGATATGCTGTTGGATTCGATTTGCAATTATTTTGTTGAGAATTTTTGCTTCTATGTTCATGAGAGAAATTAGTCTGTAATTTTCTTTTCTTGTGGAATCTTTATCTGGCTTTGGTATTAGGGTGATGTTGGCTTCATAAAATGTGTTGGGTAATTTTCCCTCCTCTTCAATTTTTTGGAAGAGTTTAAACAGGATTGGTGTTAATTCTTTTAGAAAGGCTTGGTAGAACTCAGCTGTGAAGCCATCTGGTCCTGGACTTTTCTTTGCTGGGAGATTTTTGATGATGGATTCAATCTCCTTAATTGTGATTGGTTTGTTAAGTTCTTGTATTTCTTGTTGTGTCAGTGTAGGTTGGTTATGAGTTTCTAGAAATTTGTCCATTTCATCCAGGTTGTCTAGTTTGTTGGCATATAGTTTCTCATAATATCCTCTTATGATTCTTTTTATTTCTGTGAGGTCATTTGTAGTTTCCCCCCTTTCATTTCTGATTGTATTTATTTGCATCTTCTCTCTTTTTTTCTTTGTTAGTCTAGCGAGGGGTTTGTCAATTTTATTGATCTTCTCAAAGAACCAGCTTTCGGTTTTGTTGATTTTCTCTATTGCTTTTTTGTTCTCATTTTCATTTATTTCCGCTCTAATCTTTATAATTTCTTTCCTTCTTTTTTCTTTGGGATTGGTTTGCTGTTCTTTTTCTAGTTTCTCAAGTTGTTCAGTTAAATCTTTGAGTTTAGCTCTTTCTTGTTTCTTAATATAGGCATTTAGGGCTATAAATTTCCCTCTCAAGACTGCCTTTGCTGTATCCCGTAAGTTTTGATATGTTGTGTTCTCATTTTCATTTGTCTCAATATATTTACTGATTTCACTTGCAATTTCTTCTTTGACCCAGTGAATATTTAGGAGTGTGTTGTTCAGTCTCCACACATTTGCAAATTTCCTTTTTTCCTGTCTGTTATTGATTTCTAGTTTCATTCCATTATGATCTGAGAAGGTGCTTTGTATAATTTCAATCTTTTTATATTTATTGAGAGCTCTATTGTGACCTAACATGTGGTCTATCCTGGAGAAAGATCCATGGGCACTTGAGAAGAATGTATAACCCTCTGAGTTTGGATGCAGTGTTCTGTATATGTCTGTTAGGTTTAACTTGTTTATCATATTGTTCAAGTTCTCTGTTTCCTTGTTGATCTTCTGTCTAGTTGTTCTAGCTAATGATGTGAGAGGGGTGTTGAAGTCCCCGACGATTATTGTAGAAATGTCTATTTCTCCCTTCAGTTTTGCCAGAGTTTGTCTCTTATATTTTGGGGCACCCTGGTTAGGTGCGTAGATATTTATGACTGTTATATCTTCCTAGAGGATTGTCCCTTTTATTAATATATAATGGCCTCCTGCATCTCTTATCACTTTTTTGCATTTGAAGTCTTTTTGTCTGATATTAGTATAGCTACCCCTACTCTTTTCTGTTTACTATTCGCATGGAGTATCTTTTTCCAACCTTTTACTTTCAGCCAGCTTGTATCCTTGTGTCTGAGGTGAGCTTCTTGTAAGCAGCATATGGATGGCTCATGTTTTTTTATCCAATTTGTCAGCCTGTATCTTTTGATTGGGGAATTTAATCCATTCACATTCAATGATATTACTGAAAATGCACTATTTATTTCCTCCATTTTATTCTTTGGTTTTCATATGTCATCTTATTTTTGTCTTTCTTTTTACTCTTTTGGTTATCCTTTCTGCTTTTCTTTCTTCTATACTCTCCTCCAAGACTCTCTCTCCTGTCTTTTTCTTTCAGGTTCTAAGGCTTCCTTTAATATTTCCTGCAAAGGTGGATTCTTTTTTGAAAACTCTCTTAGTTTCTGTTTGTTTGTGAATACTTTATATTCACCTTCATATTTGAAGGACAGTTTTGCTGGATAAAGAATTCTCGGCTGGCAGTTTTTCTCTTTCAGTTTCCTAATTGTATCATACCACTGTCTTCTCGCCTCCATGGTTTCTGAAGAGAAATCTGCACAAAGTCTTACTGGACGTCCTTTGTACATGATCGTTTGCGTCTCTCTTGCTGCTCTGAGATTTTTCTCTTTATCTTTTACATTTGACATTCTGAATAATATGTGTCTTGGCGTAGGTCTATTTGGATTTATTCTTTTTGGAGTACGGTGTGCTTCTTGGACATATAAGTTCATTTCTTTCATGAGAGTTGGGAAATTTTCAGGTATTATTTCCTCAAATACTCTTTCTGCCCCTTTTCCTTTCTCTTCTCCTTCTGGAACTCCCATGACACGTATGTTCTTGCGTTTTGTGTTGTCATTCAACTCTCTGAGCCCCTGCTCAATTTTTTCCATTCTTTTCTCTCTCTGTTCTTTTCTCTCTTCAATTTTATCTGCTCTGTCTTCAGTATCACTTATTCTTTCTTCTATCATTTCGAGTCTGCTGTTGTATGCTTCAAATGTATTTTTTACTTCACCTATTGTGTCTTTCATTCCCATGAACTCCGTTACTTTTCTGTTCATGATTTCAAATTCTTCTTTACGTTCGCGCAATGACTTCTTGATGTAATTGATCTCTTTAACTATATTCTCTTTCATCTCATTAATTTGATTTTGGAAATGTGTGCTCATCTCACTGATTGGTTCTCTCAAATTCTGCATCTCTTCTGGGACTTTACTGTATTCCTTTTCTTGGGCCATGTCTTCTATTTTCTTAGTATGGCCCGTAATTTTTTGCTGGTGCTTAGGCATCTGGTTAGTTTGTATTTTACTTAGATGCTCTATCTCTTTCTCTTTTATGGGGTTTTAGTGGCAGGAGGCTGTGAGTTACCACAGCTCTTTGATTTTTGGCTCAACCTTGATTGTTAGGATTGTTCTGCTGGTTGCTCAAAACTGGGCACTGGACCCGGTAATTGGTTGTAGAGTCGTTTCCTAGGGCCTTGGGCAGGGAGGCTATAGAGGCCAGGAAAAGCCTCTCTTACTTATTAATTTTCTTATGTGCACTTCCTTGGTCTGCCAGGAGATGGCGCTTGTTGGCAGCTCTCAATTCAATGCCTGGTCGGAGTGTATTTGTTGTGACACAGGCCAGATCAATGTGATAGAGCTTCCTGTCTCGGGGCTAAGAGCCCTGTGATTCAAACTTTCTGAGACAGTTCTCCAGACTTCTCTCGTAGCACCCCACTTTTCCCAGCTAGGAAATATTTCCACTCCTTTCTGAATCCTCAACAATCAGTCCAGTTCTGTAGTCGTGATTTCCCTCTTCTGTCCCTCTCTCCTCTAGGTGGTGTGCAGCCTTCACCTGCTCTCCTAAACCCTAGAAGATCTTTTTCGGGGCTGTTTCAGCTTGTCCTCTAGCTATTTTTCTGGAGAAGAGATTCCCGTGTCTTACTAGTCCGCCATCTTCCCGGAAGTTCCCTAATAGAGTTTTTACCCTTGTCTTCTCACAGTCTATTCTCTGAGAAAGCCAAGCCCTCAACCTCGGAGAACTGGGCTGGAAAGCGAAGACTCCTTTCCCAAATCTTCTCAACTTGCAGCAGAGCAGCAATTAATGTTTTTAGGTGTGAATGGTATTGTAATTATGCTAAAAGAATCCTTATCTTTTAGAAAGACATACTGAAATATGTATGGGTAAAATGATATCTTGTCTGAAGATTTGCTTGGAAATAATACAGGCGAGGTGGTTAGGCTGTGTATAGGGCAGCGTTGACCCAGTGGTTTGTGGTTGTTGGGGTCTGATTGTGAGTTCATGAGGAGTTCATTATACTATTCTTTTACTTTTGTGAACATTAGAAATTCTTTGTGATAAGCTTTTTAAAGGAAATGTATGAACAAAATCATGGAACTAGAGAATTGCAGGGATGATTGTTTATTTCTGTTGAATATAGACTATATGAAGTAAATGAACAATAAGGGTGACATGGTAAATTAGGACCGAGGCATTCCAAGATTCAACTTGAAGGTCAGGCTAAGGAGTATGGGCTATATTCTCAAGAAAATGCAGGAACACTGACAGTCTAATAAACAGGAAAATTACATGATAAAGTAACACCTTGAGAATACTGATGTGGCAACGGTAGAGAAGATGGATTGGGAGGGCGAGAGTCTGGGAGGCAAGAACCAGGTGGTCAGAACCTGAATAAAGATCTAGAAGATAAAAGGGGAGGTGGTGGCATATAGATGAATCTCGAGGTGTTGGCAACCAATTGGATATAGGTTTAAAGAAACGGAAGAGTCAAGGAAGATTCCAAGATTTTGAGCTTGAGAACTAAGTATCAATCTGTATCATTAAAAGAAAGAGGAAATTTAACAAGAAAAAGGATAAATTCTATTTTGAATTACTGTTAGTGGTAAATCCATGTGATATGTCCAACAGGCAGCTGGAAATGTATGATTGCAATGCAGCAAACTGGGCAAGACAGAGGACTGAATCTGAGAAAATCTATGTGAGGTGGGAAGAGATTACTCTGGGAAGTAAGAGTGGTGAAAGAGAGGCAAGAACATTGGGAAGAATCTAACTTTAGGGATTAGAAGAGAGAAGAGGAACCAGATAAGGAATTATCAGAGAGATGGAAGAAGTAAAACTTTACATCCAAGCAGGTACTGTAGCTTAGTGGCACAAACTATTCTGTCCACAAAAATCAGATCTAAATTTATTTTTGATAAATAAAACAACTAAACAGCTCTCTGAATATTGAATGTTTTGACTTGGATAATATACTATTTTTACTCTGAAGATCTGAGCACCTTCATCTTTTTTTAAAACAGCCTTTTCAGGTACAATTTATATGCCATAAAATTCACCATTTTAAATGTACGATTCAGTGATTTTTAGTAAACTTATAGAGTTGTGAAATCATTACCACGAATCAGACTTAGAACACCTCCATCACTCCCAAAAGTTCCTTTGTGCCCTTGTACAGTCAAGGTCTGCTTCCCTCCCAGCTCCAGGCAACACTGAACTGCTCTGTCTGTATGGATTTGCCTCTTCTGAATATCTCATATAAATGGCATCATATAATATGTAGTCTTTTGCATCTGGCTTCTTTCACTTATAATTTTTTTCCAAGTAGTTTTTCATGAATAAGCACTTGTTAGTTTGTTGTAGACTTTGGTCAATTTCCAGGGTACTGAAATGGTTGTTTTGATAATTTTATCCAGTTTTATAACTGCTTTTGGGGAGGAAGGATTTGGTGACTTCCTCATTCCATCCTGGAGGTCCCAGACCTTCCTTTATTTATTTATTTTTAGTTAGGAAGGAGATGAAAGATTCCAGGTGGAAGCTGACACCGAAGGTTGCCTCCACTTTTGATATCCTGTGCTTTGACGATTGCAATTATCAGAAGATCCGGTTTCTTGAATCATCTAATCCAGTGCTTCCTGACATAGGCAATACAGAAATCTAGAGGATTTAAAGTTTCTGTTCGAGAGCTCCTTGAAGGTGGTAAGCATTTTCTGAATGATAGGTTCTTAATCTGGAAGGCACAGGAAGGGCTTTCTTTTTTTTCCAAATTCATGGTGACTTTGATCATTGTTTATATTCTCAGTGAATGGATATTGCAAGTATACATACTAGTTTTTTGGGGAGGGGAAATCAATATAAATGTGGAAATCATAAAGAGATCCTTATACTTAGTAAAGTGGAGAACTCATCTAAATCATGGAATCACTCAATATCATTTCTATCATTAGTTCTCCCTCCAAGATGGGAACTGTCTTCTCATTATGGGCAAGTGCCACAGGTAACAATGACCCTGTACTCTATGATCCCTCAGCCTTGAAGAAAGAGTCAAGATTTCAGGGAAGTTGCAGCTAGAGTTTTCAGTCAGTCTAAACAAGGCTTCTTATAAGTACAACTCAGAAACATCTCCAGATTTGGAATAGTATTCTCTGTGCCATCTTCCTACTCTCCAACCTGTAAAAACCCATATTGGGTCACAGACCATATATCCTGGATAAGGCAGTGCTCAACTCATCACATGGCAGATAATAGACTTCCAATAAATCCTGGCTGGGTTGAAATGAAAGTATATTGATGGTGGTGATGGTGGTGCTGGGGCCAAAGAGAGTTCTGTTTTCTCTTTTCTAACTCTGGGAAAGCTGGAGGCACTTTTGTGTGTCCTTGGGGGAATAGAGAGAAACCATTCACCCACTCTCAGATGCAAAATTTGACAAATGACAAAGGTTTCTTCCTCACATCTTGGCTGGGAAGGAGCTCCAAGAAAGCATAAAAAACAGTGGACACTCTGAGGCTGCCCCATCCATCTAAATTCCAAAGAGAGCTAGAATCTTCACTCAACAGCCTGATAAAGACCAGTGTATAGACATGCAGTGAGCAGTTCATCGGCTTGGTGATCTAATTGGCTACTCCTCCATGAATCATATTCAATATTGTATTCATTAATTCCAGTCAGTGGAAACCCTTGAAATGAGCACTATCACTCATTCAGCTGAAGGTCTGAGATACCCAACCCACAAAATTTTGCTTTAAGGTAAATGCTACCAGATACCTGAAATCAGAAGTTGTTGAGTATTTGTGAAATGGGAGAAGATTTATCACAACAAACTCTATGTCTAAGCCAATGTTCCTTAGACTGGCAGTTGACTTTAGGGTACATTGTGATGTGTTAAATATTGTTAATAATAACTTCTTGTGCTGCCTTAAAATACTTCTTGGGAATAGAGTGCCCAACATTTGGTACCCCAAACATATTATTAAAAAAAATTTTAGGAGGTGCAGGGGATTGACCCCGAGACCTCGTACATGTGAAGCAGGTACTCAGCCACTGAGCTACACCAGCTCCCCTACACACTTATCTTATTGTTGCTCTTTGGATTATAAATGGTAATGAAAGGAAACAGTAGTATAGTAAAGAGCTTTTGACTTATGAGCAGGGGCTTTATTTTCATGAACATGTCATAGTCAAAGATGAAAATAACTTTTAACCTCATAATACTAGCCATCTTTATTTTCCATTTTTTTAGAGAGCAGATCTTCTGGGTTCTTTCCATATGTTTTTTTTTTTTTTTTCCTTTGCTTTGTCAGGAAGGATTCAAATAGTGAATCTGTTTCACATACTTGGAGTTTTTGGCCAAGAAAACTTCCCTGCAGCTTGTCCACTCTTTGGCAAATCAGAATTGAATAGTTTGCACCTTTTTCTTGTCCCCAAAGAACAGAGTAGATGATTTTGATAGTACCCTAGTCCCTTCCAGTTTGGAGATTTGCAAGATAACAACATATTTTTCTGGTGGACCCTCAAACATTATCTAGGGAAGCTGCATGAGTAGTAAAGAAGGAATTTTCTGTAAACAATAAGAACTTATTTTGAGGGCTCTTCTGGGTGTTTCTGCCCACTCTTTATATATATATATATATATATATTTTTTTTTTTAATTTTAATTTTTAATTTTACATTACATAACTGTTACATTAAAAATATAGGGGATTCCCATAAGCCCTGTTCCCTACACCTGCCACATTTTCCCACATTAACAACATCCTAATAGTGGGGTACATTTGTTACAATTGATGAACACATTTTGGAGCAATGCCACTAAGCCTAGTTTATAGTTTACATTGTAGTTTACACTCTCTCATGCACATTTTTAAAAAAGATACTTAGATTACATAAATGTTACACAAAAAATATAGGGATTCCCACATACCCCACTCCCCACACCTCCCACACCCTCCCACATAAACATCCTTCAGTAGTGTGACACATTCATGGCAAGTGATAGACGCATCCTGGGGCTTTGCCAACTGAGCATGGACCATAGTTCACCTTGTAGTCTATACTCTCTCCCATACAGTTCTGCATGTTATGTGACGATATAAAATGGCCTGTATCTGTTGTTGCAATGCCATTCAGGACAATTCCCAAGCCCCCAAAAAAGCCCCTGTATTATAACTGTTTTTCCCTCTCCCTGCCCTCAGATCCTCCAGTGGTCACTGCTTCCATATCAATGTTGTAATTTCTTCCAATGCTAGAATCACAACATGCCTATAATAGAATACCAGTAAGTCCACTCTAGTCCATAGTGCATTCCCCAATCCTGAGGACTCTGGGATGGTGATGTCCATCCCACCTCTAATTGAGAGTAGGCTTCGGTCCCATACAGTCGATGGATTGGACTCTCTTGCTTGCTGTTGTCAGCTCTCATTTCCTTGGTATGGTGGTTGTCAATCCTCACCTCCTTGTTAGTTGTCCTGTCTCCTGCATATTTTTGTAAGTTATGACAAGATATATAATGGCCTGTACCTGTTATTGCAATGTCATTCAAGACGATTCCCAAGTCCCGAAAATGCCCCCCAATTATACCTATTTTTCCCTCTCCCTCCCCTCAGAACCCCCAGTGGCCACTGCTTCCATCAATGATAGAAGTTCTTCCATTGCTAGAATCACAATAAGTCTACAGTAGAGTAACAGTAAGTCTACTCTAGTCCATCATTCTTTCCCCAATCCTGAGGATTCTAGGATGGTGATGCCCACTCCACCTCTAATTGAGAGGGAGCTTAGATCCCATGGGTCTGCCCACTCTTAATTAGAGTCATCTTTACAAAAATAGTCCACTAAAGAGGGCAGAAAAATGAGTCTGCTACAAGATTCTCACTTTAGTCTAAGAGATACATCCACAGCCTTATGTCTTGTTGAGAAGATCCCAAAGCCTGCTAATGAACTATTTTTCCATTTTTCTCATGGAGCAGTCATGCTCCGCCAGGTTCCATAAGGAATACATTAGAAAGATGATTCAAGCGTTATTCCAAGTCAATGAAATAATTTATCTTAAACTAGTAATTGCTTTAAGAAATTTCTGTTTTCTAATTATTGTTAGAAGTTCAGTATCCACTATGCTGAAATTAAAGTTGTATTTGTGAGAATTTGGCAAATTATTAAGTGAGTAATACAGAGAAACAATAACAACAAAAACCCACCTGTGACAGTTTGAGATTATTTGTGAATTCCAAAAAGAGAGATTATGTTTGTAAGCTGGTCTGTTCCTCTGAGTGTGATACCCTTTTCATTGTGTTAAATTCAAAGGTTTCAAGTTTACTTGATAAAAGATTAGTGCTTTATTTTGACCACATCAGTTGGGTGTGACTCAGGGTTGAGTCCCCGCCCCCTTTGGCCTATATAAATGGACACTTACCCAAGAAGACACACAGAAGAATATATAGGAAGAGAGAGAGCTCCATAGACACCGAAGAGGAGAGAACTTGGTCATTTCGGTTCTGCCATGTGACAGAAAGGAGAAAGCTCAAACAGCTAAAGCCCCAGGAAGAGAGAAGAGCCCTATGCCAGCCTGCAACTGAGATGGGAAGAAGCTCGGCCCATGGAGGCTTAAGAAGAAGAAGGAAGGAGAGACCAGGCAGAGACCGCCCACCATCTTGCTTCAACACGTGGCAACAGACTTTGGTGAGAAAGTACCTTTTATGGTACCTTTATTTGGACTCTTTAGGGCCTTGTAACTGAAAGCTTTTACTCCAAATAAATACCCTTTATAAAAGCCAACAGCTTTCTGATACTTTGCATCAGCACCCCTTTGGCTGACACACACACCACCTAACCAATTAATTAAATCAATTTGCGTGGCATTCTGTTCTTAACTCATTCACACATAGCGGAGTATATGTTTCCTTAAAATCAGGTATTCTACAAGTAGTGTGATTATCTAGAAATGGGAGATATATGCATCATTTTAGCTAAAGCTAGTATTCAATTACAACAGTTGCTCTATTTCTTGGCCAAGTTAGATTTTGTTGTTTAATGTCTTATTTACATGTGTTTTAATATATACATCAGAAGTAGGTAGGGTAGAAATCATAAAAACAAGAAACAAGTTTGAGCACTTAGATTATAGGGCCCTGTTCTAAGGCATTTGCATTTATTATCTTTTTAATCATCACATCAGGTACATTATTATTACATTCACTTTAAAGATAAGGAAACTGAGGTCCAAGAGACCAAGTAATTTGCCCAAGATCACACCTAATTAATGATGGAACCTGGATTTTCAAACCCAGGCAGTCTATTTGCAGAGCTGAATCTGGTTAGCAGTTGTGCTAACTAATTAGAGAAGTAAACTGCCTACAGGACATTAACACTTGGATGTCCCGACAATATCCATTCAAACTCAACAGTTAAATTCTTAATTTATCATGCCTTCTGCCTTCCCAACAAACTTCCCTCAACACACCAAACGCAAGCTTAGGCAATTTCAATTCTGCCAGTAGCAACGCTATTCTCTCAAATATCTGGGCTAGAAAGCTTGAATTACCTCTGAACTCCCCCATTTCTTTTTCACCTGTATCTGCAACAATCAGAGAGGGCAGGTGCCAAGGTAGTTTTCAGTCAGTTTCCAATGAGGAAGGGATTCTATTTTAATATTCCTGTTTTAATTCACATGATCAAAAACAGAGATCAGGAAATTTTGGAGCTGTTAATATTAGAAGCCAATAATCTTATAAAACTATCAGCCACTTCCCAGTGAACGAGTTTTAAAATGATACATATTTAAACAACAGTATTTTTATTAACTTTGTTGTTTCATTAGCTTTATTTAAGTATACGGATAGTATCAAAGAGGTAACATATTTCGCAAAGGAATCGATTAAAGTTCAATATTTATATTTATTACAGAAACCTTTATCTGAAACTCTTAGATCTATTCCTCTGGGAGATCTTAATACTGCCTTAGACAAAGCTGAGAGTCCAGCGGTCGCTCCTAAAGAACTACGGGTCCCAGAATGCGTTTCTCCCCCGCCCCCACCCGCCCCCACCCGCCCCCTTTTTGCGACAATTCCGGAGTGTGAGCTCAACCAATCCCTTCATGAAGAGACTATGCTATCCACCAATCAGAAGGCGAGCAGGCTCTCGTTGGCGTCTGGCGGGAGGAATCCTTGATTTGAAATCAGAACGTTGCCAAGGCTGCGGGAGCTGCTTCTGTTTTGCTGTTGGTCCGAGGTGGCCCTGGTCGGGTGTGAGAAAGGCGGCGGGGCGCAGGCCTGCCCGCGACGGTGAGGGACGTGGGAGCTGAGCTGGACTCCCCGATTGCCCGGTTGCGGTAGGGAGAATGGGCTTGGGGACGCAATGTGAGTTTTTGGAGACGGCATTTGTGAAACCCAGCTTGGTGCTAGTTGGGCCTCCCGACCTTGACCGGTGGGCAGCGGCGATGCCGAGGGATTCTAGGTTTCATTGAAAGAGATGTCTGTGGCCTTTCTAGAAAGATTTTAGGTCATTGGGAAGGTTTTCGCGTCAAGAGAACTGGTGGGGCCTGGAGTTTTCCAGGATATCCTTTTACAGAGGAGGATACTGAGGCCCAGAGAATTTAGGTGACTTGTACTGGTCCTGGACTAAATCTGTTAAACTCCGGTTCCAGGCTCCATTTACTACTGTCTTTTCTGATCTAGGGTGTTGGGGTTTGAGGGATAGGAAGGGTAGATATGTGGGGCCTTAGCCTATGGAAGGGGGCCAGTGGGACTTTGGGATCCAGGCTGGAATGAGAAAGTGTCAGAATTGGAAAGGGGCCTTAAAAGTTACCAATTTTACTTGTGAGGAAAAGGAGTCAGTCGTTTTCCCTGGGTCGTAGAGCATCTGGATATCGGTACAATTACACTTAACTACTTAACAAGTCTTTAGGAGTAAAGGTGTCCTGGATTCTTGCTATACCTTAATCATAGTTAAACTCCAGGTGGCTTGATCTGCCCTAGAATATCTAGAGTTAAAGGTAAGTTATTATTTTCTAGTAAAGTTCAAGCTGCCAAAATATACTCTATTTGGATACCTGATTGATTTGATGTCAGTAACTCTTAAAAATACAGTGTGTTCTATTTATTTTTAGTATTGTCTTACATGATGATAGAGGACGAACTGTCACTATTTGATAAAAGCATAAATGAATTTTGGAATAAATTCAAAAGCACTGTCAGTGACACCTCCTGTCAGATGGTGGGACTAAGAGATACCTACAAGGACTCCATTAAAGCATTTGCAGGTACCTAAAGCAAACTGGTAACATGCTGTTTTTGCTGTTCTTGCTTTTTAATGTTAATTCAGCAGAACTGAATTTCAGTTTCTCTTTCAGAGAAGCTGTCTGTGAAATTAAAGGAAGAAGACCGAATGGTTGAGATGTTTCTGGAATATCAAAATCGTATGTGATAAACTGTAGACTTAGGTTTTTTTTTTTTTAGGTCAAATATATTTAACATGAAATCCCTCATGCAATCAAAAAAATATATAATGTGTGTGTGTAAACAATAAACACTTATGTACCCACGAACCAGCTTAAGAAGTAGAATATCCTATATCTCCTTTTCCTATCTTTCAGAACTAACCTATCAATATTTTTTTAGTGTTGTGTTTTGAATGCCATATAAATGCCTTCATATCATATGTATTCTGTCCCTTTTTTCACTCAGCATATTTGTAAGAGTCATCCATGTTAATGTGTAAATGCCAGTATTTTTAAAACACAAGTTTGTTTTCTCATTGCAAATCACAGACTGGGGATTGAAAAATAGGAGCTCTCTCAGCTCTTTGGGGTAGAATAGGTACTCTAAGTCTTTCTCGCCATATTTTTACTACTCTTCTTGGTTCTCTTTTCTACCTCCTTCCTGATTGTCCAAAGTGGATCAATAGCTTTTACTGAGTTCTCACACAGAGGCCACAAACTGTTGGCCATGGGCCAAATTCTACTGGAGATACTCAGGTTAGTGGTACCATATTTTAAACAATATTAAATTGGAATGCCTTTACACAGGGCATGTGTTCTTTAATTTGCCGCAGTCCTCAATACTCTCTTTTGCCTTGCATAGCCCACTTTATTCATTGTGTGGCCCCTGGAGGCATTTGAGTTGGCAATCCCTGGTAGATTATTATATTAGACTTTCTAATTTGCTCTAAAGCTTCCTTGCCCTTCCACTGCTTCTCTCAACCCCTTCTGCTTAACCATAAGTGAAAAGGAAAACTTCTGTGTGTGTGTGTGTGTCTAACAGTGATATTGACTCATTTTATCTTAAATCCTGAAATCTGGGCAAGATAGAGATTATCCCTCTTTTACAGGTGAGGAAATTGAAGCTCAATGATGTTGAGGAACTTCCTTGAATTAATATAGCTGGCAGATCCCACATGGCAGCCCAAACATGTATGCCCCTACTAGTGACCCACACTGACTGACCTCTCTACACTGGGCAGGAAAGCTGGGGAGCATTCTTGTGGAGAGTAGAAGTGAAAGCTTGAAATATGACTCCTAGAGAATAGAAGACAGCTGATTGTGTACATAGAATAGTCACACAACACAGGACTCTTACGTAAGGCAGCACAAGTGCATACATCCCATTTTCTTTGGGTAATTTACAAAAACACAATTACTAGATCAAAAAACATGAAGATCCTTACTGCTCTTTTGTTTTGCAATATCAAAAAGATTTTCCAGAAGAACTGTAGCATTTTTGTATTACTGTCAACACTGGCTATTATTTTTGTAAACATTGTTGTAATAGATGAAAATTGGTATGTTATTGCTTTATTTGCATTTCTGTGATTACTACTGAGATTGTTATTTTTCTTACTTATTGACCGACTTTATTCCATGTTTCGTCTGTTTATCCCTTTGTTCTTTTCTTAGGAGTTTGTATTTGTGTCTTCCTCTGTAGATAAAGAATAGTAACCCTTTGTTGGGGGCTATCATGGATAGTTTAATAGTTAAAAGCATGGCTTTTGAAGTCAAGACTGGAGTTTGAATCCAATTCTTTTTATTTATTGCACCCTAACAGGTACAGGTTTGGGCAAGTCACTGAGCTGCTGAGCCTTTTTCCTCTTTTAAAAGAGTAATACCTGCATAATAGGATTATTGTGAAATTTAAGTAAATTTATATAAAGATAAGGTGTTGAACAAAATGCCTGGTATATAGTAAAGTTTTATGCTTATTTGAGTCAATTCTGAATTTTTCACCTGAATGTTAATTTTTGTATAGCCAATATATGCCCTTTTATTTGATTTATTTTTGCCTTTGAACCAAAAGACTTTCCCTCATATTGTTAATTTTATGATCACAGATACTGCCTTTCAGATTTTGTTAGATTTTGTTTTTTATATTTAAATATTTTGGATTTCAGCATTATTTATGGAATAGTCTACCTCTTTAACATTGATTTAAGATATTTCATTTATCGTATTAATACCCTAAATATAGCAAGATTTGTTTGGGGATATCTTTTTTTGTTTCACTGAGCTGTACATCAGTTTTTCAACTAGTACCCTATTATTGTATTATAGCGTCACAATCACAAATGCTAAATCTGTTAGACAAGCCCTTTTTCTTCTTTTCTTTTTATATTTTCTTAACTATTCTCACCTGTGTATTCACCAGATAAAGTTTAGAATCATTTTTATTGGATTCTCCCCCCCCAAGTCCATTGGGACTATGTTAAATCTAACAGTGAATTTGGGTATTGGCATCTTTATATTATTTAGGGGCATAAAATGTCTTTCCAGGTCAAATATGTGTTGCAAGCAAGTTTTATAATTTTTTTCATACAAAACATATATAATTCTTGATCTAGATTATTCCTGAATATTTTGTTTATTACTCCTGTAAATGAGATTTCCTAGTTGCCTGAAGAACGCCTGTCTTGAGAGATGTTTCTCAAGGAAAGGATTCCATGATCAGTTAAATTTGAAAAACAGGTCATAATGTATTTGCCTGCCTGCCTGACTGCCTTCCTTCCTTCCTCCCTCCCTCCCTCCCTCCCTTCCTTCCTTCCTTCCTTCCTTCCTTCCTTCCTTCCTTCCTCCCTCCCTCCCTTCTGGTAAGTTCCAGAATAATTTATATAGCATCAGAATTAGCTTTTGCTTTAAAGCACTGTGTAAATCTGTTAGAGTTCTGTTGTCTTTGGTGGGTTTTATTTATGTATTTATTTGGAAATGAGAGCTGCTGGTTCACTGATCTTCTGATTTTCTACTTTTGGTTTAGTATTGTATTCTCATTTTAGAAAGCATTTTTGTCTCCTCATTTTTGTTTTCAAAGGCAAGAGAGAATAGATTAATCTTATGAAAGTCAATACATTTTGGTTTTATCTTAGACACATGTTGAAGAGCCAAGGATATCTGTTCTAGCTGATACCTTTTGCTTCTTACAGAGATCTGCTGGCAAAATAAGCTCATTCAGGAAAAAAAAGATAACTTGTTAAAGTTGATTGCTGAAGTAAAAGATAAAAAGCAAGAAATGGAAGTATTGACTGCAAATATCCAGGATCTTAAGGAAGAATATGCAAAGAAGAAGGAAAGTAAGTTTTCATTTGCATATTTAAAATAGTCTAAATTTCAGAGGGTGATGATTCACAATTATAATGTGCATCTTGTCTGTTCTTCAGTCCATTGCTAAAAACGGACAACATACCTTAGGGTCTTAACCAGTCACTCATCTATGCCAGATGTCAATAAAGTTGGCTGAGTGGGTTATTTTGTTTTGTTTTATTTAAAGGGCCTCCTCCTTTGATTTCCTAATACAGCCATATAATAATGAAATTAATTTGCAAGGTTAATTAATCGGAGTGGGATACAATTTCATTAAATAAAATTTGCCTTGGAGAAGTCATAGTTTAGTTTATGCAATAAATATTTATAGACCACACATTCTCTGCCAGGAACTACTAAACACTGATTATGCTGCAAAGTCTCTGTCTAAAATCTTTCATATTCAAATGAGTGCTTTCTTCAGAAAGGAGCCCTGTTTGCGCACAAAGTAATCAATTCTTTAATCTCTTGAAAATAGCAAAGTTTATTTTGATAATGTTTTTTCTTAAAGAGTTCTTATCCAGGGGTTGTGTTGTAAAATTATTTTTCTTATCTGCTAGGGAATGCTTGGGGTATGTTGTGCTAATTTTTTAAAAAGTAGCATGAAATAAGGCTTATTTATCACAACTGTAAGCAGATTCATTTGTCCGCCATCATTTTTATCACCTTCAGGTTTTTAATTATGTAAATGGGCTTTAATTGCTATTTAAAATATTTGACAATATGAAGTTTTTTTTGGTTTCATTTTTTAAATCATAGCAATTGCTGCTGCAAACAAAGCCAATGAAGAGAGATTGAAAAGGCTGCAGAAATCTGCAGACTTATATAAAGATAGACTTGGACTAGAAATTCGAAAAATTTATGGTAAGTATAACATAAAAATAGAAAAATATGCCTTTACTTAAGTAGAGGCCAATTTAAAAATTATTTTCAACTAAAATAAAGACCGCATTATTAGCTTTTTAGAGAATAGGAAAAAAATTATAATTTTTTTTTATCATCCTAACAATTGTTGATGCTTTGGTTATTTATCATCCAGTTTTTTTTTTTTTTTTTTTTTTTTTTTTTTTGAGGTTCCAGGGGCTGGGGATTGAACCCAGGACCTCGTATGTAAGAAGCCTACACTCAACTGCTGAGCCACATTGGCTTGCCTTAGTTGGTGTTTTTCATTTGTTTTGCTTGTTGTTTGTTTTGTTTTGTTTTTAGGAGGCACTGGGATTCGAACCCGGGACCTCCCATGTGGAAGACAGGTCCTCAACAGCTTGGTCACAGCCACTCCCTAGTATTTTAATAAATGTATTTTTGGCATCCTAATCAATAAGCAAATAATTTTTATTCCTTGTTCTTACTTGGCCTTGTATCATTAGCATTTCTCTAGTTTCTGTAGTCTTCATAATGATCATTTTTAAATGGTGGTGTAATAATTCATTCTATTAATGTAGCATAATTTATTCAGTCTTTTACCTGTGGTTAACACATGTATTATTTCTAACTTTGCATTTGGGTTCTGCCAGGTTTTCAGTTTTTGAAGTACTAGGGTGAACATGACTTCCCCATTGTTTTGTGTAATTTTTACGGAATTGTTCACCAGAAAGGTGTTTTTTTGTTTGTTGTTTGTTTTTTTTTTTAACGGGGAGGTCCCAGGGATTGAACCCAGGTCCCTCCATATGGGAGACAGACGCCCAACCATTTGAGCCACATCTGCCCCCTACCAGAAAGGTTTTATTGGGTTAAAGAGTATGATTATTTTTATGGCTGTTATATGTGCGAACGTGATACCTATTGTGTTGGGGGTTCCCAAGACCACCTGCAGGTTTGTTGATTCACTAGGAGGACTCAGCACAGTCATATTCGTGGCTAAGATTTATTTTGGCAAATCAACAATAAAAACCAGCAAAGGGAAAAGGCCTATGGGGTATAGTCTAGAGGAAACCAGTTGTAAGTTTCTCAGAGTCCTCAGACTTCCCAGTGGACTCACACAGGATGTGCTTAATTCATCCAGCACTGAGTATGAGTGAAGTGTTGTCTACCGGGAAACTCATTAAAGCCTCAGTGCCCAAGGTTTTTACTGGGGGCTTGTTATATAGGTATCCTCTGCCTGGCATGTACCAGAATTCCAGACCCAGATGGAGATAGGTATTCAGCATAGATTGTATTGTTTGTACAGTTTTGGCACAGAAAACCATCCTTATCAGGGATTGGTGGGAACATTCCTGAAACCCGGCTTCCCAGATGTCAGCTGTGTGGAAAAGAGTCAACATTGTAGGCCTGACAGCTTATCCTTAGGAAGGCCTGCTTACAAGGTTGGCCCGTGGCTGGTGTTTGGTAACTTAAATTTTTGGCGGGTTCCCAAAATCTGTTAAGAGTGGCTCACGGCTAAATATATGCAAACAATATGGTTTATGCTGAGCACCTGTTTTCCTTCTGGGAGCCTAGAATTTTGGTATGTGCCAGGCTGGGGCTGTCGACATGACCGGTCGCCAATAAACTCCCTGGACACTGAGTCTCTAACAAGTTTCCCTGGTTGGCAATACTTCACACATGCCACAGCTCATTCCTAGGGGATTAAGTGTGACCTGAGTGGTTCTACCGGGAGAGGACTTTGGGAAGCTTGTGCCTGGTTTCCTCTAGACTTTGCCCCATGTGCCTCTTTCCTTTACTGATTTTTCTTTGTATCCTTTTGCCATAATAAATCAGTAGATGTTAGAACCACTATGTGCTGAGTCCTGTAAGCCTCCTAGTGAATCATCAGATGTGGAGGTGATATTGGGGACCCTCGACACACCGGCCAAGGCCAGCCTTGCAAGCAGGCCTTTTGAAGGCTTTCAAGGATAGCAGTCTCAGGCCTGCTCTGTTACCCCTTTCTGCACAGCTATCTACAGTACATGAGAGTAACCATTTCATTATATTTCTGCCAGAATTGTATTTTTTTAAAAATGTTCTGCTTTGTCAGTTGACTAGGCATGAATGGAACTTTTAAAAAAAAATGCATTTCTTTGCTTAAAAGGTGACCATTTTTCCCCATTTGCTTACCAACTATATTTTTTTCTTTGATGGCCTGTTTGGGTCCTTTATCCATATATCTTTGGGTCATGATGTTTTTCCTATCAGTTAGCATGAGGTTTTAATAATAAAAAGAAATTAACTGTGTGATTAGAGGAGAATATAAGGTTTAACTCTGAACTTGTTATTTGTTAAGAGTCAAAGTATATATTCCCGTTCATCCTGAGGTGCTTTTTGTTTTGTAAGCAGTCAATTTTAAAGCTTTTATAATTATTTTTAGTTTTAAAATAGAACTTCATTATAGCTCTCAAAGTCAGGAATACCATTCTAAAAAGGAAGAGAAAACCCAAGTTAGACCCTTCATTTTGTGTAACTTGAATAGCTTATGAAATCTTTTTCTTTGGCATTCACCCTTCTCAGTACTATTAACATCTGGTGTACTGACATAATATTTCATTTTGAAGTTGAATGCAAGACAAATTTTTTCAAAGTTTCTGAAGATTTATTTTTATAATTAAAATAATTTCTTATGAAATTTTATAATGTTTTTATACTATGGAACAAAGCTAAAATGTATATGAATTTATATTTTGTGGTTGCCATTTTTAATTTCTACCAAGAATTTACTGCTGGAAAATAGACTGTAAGTCCAGGTAACTGTATAGAAAAAGTCAAATTAAATTTGTTCAACAGTACATTTTAAAACTGATTTGTAACTTCTCATTTGGAGAAGTTGGTTAAGTGAATATTTATACTTAGCAGTGCAGATATTTATGGAGGATGGAGATAAGAAATCTTGCTCATCGCCATTGAAAGCTTTGGCACAATAAAATATTCTCATACTAAATAATTTAATGTCTTTTTTCAGGTGATAAATTACAGTTTATATTCACGAATATTGACCCTAAGCATCCTGAAAATCCATATATGTTTTCCTTGCGCCTGAATGAAGCAAGGGACTATGAAGGTATATACTGATATCTCTTAACTGGTATTTAAGATTGGCATCCCAAAATGTTATTTGAATCAGAATATGAAGGAAAGTAATATTCCCTCAAGCTATTACTTTCTTCTTCAGTCTGGCATCTTGGGGTATTGTCTTCTTTAAAAGTGTGACTGTAGTATTGATTTATAGATAACATCTAGGAGCCTTAATAAGTAAGTTCTCCTCAGAATGACACAGTGCCACAGTGGCTGAAAGTCTGTGAGAAGACTAAAGACCACTGTGTTTCATATGCAAACATGAATTATCTTTCTGGAGAACTTCAAATAAAAGTAAAGCTATAAAGAATATATGACGGGAAACGGATGTGGCTCAAGAAGTTCGGCGTCCGTCTACCATATGGAGAGACGGGGATCGATCCCCGGGACCTCCCGGTAAAAAAAAAAAAAAGAATATATGACTGTCTAAATGTGAATATTATAATTTATCCAAGTAGGTGAATTTTAATATAAAAAAATCATCAGGATGCGATAATATGTTTTCCCAAAAATAAATTTAAAAAGATTTCTCAGCCTGAAAATCTCAAACACTGATAATTTAGCTTAGTTATTGTTTGTGCAGCAGGCCAGAAGGCCTTCAATTATGGGGTATAAATATGATTAATATTGTGAACAAGAGGAGAATGGAAATATATTTATCTTTTTTATCCTTCTGCTCCTATACAAGTAATCCTTAATTTACAGGAATCCATAAAAATGGTTTTCAGCTCATCATATCTATGTTGTCATCTTAAAGCATATATAGCAGACAGACACCCTCAGGTAAACTGATGATTTGGCTCCCTGATGTGCCCTGGTGATTCAGTTCCTATTCTCAGGGAATTTATATTTTGAGAGTCTAATACACATACAAATGTTTTTTGTTTTTTTGTTTTTTTCTCTCTAGATAAATTTCTCCTGACTGCTAGATTTTATAAAGCAAACTCTAAAAACCCTTTACCTCTCTTTCAATATTCCACCCAATTTTTAACTTAAATTTTAAAATTGGAAATCATTTATTACTAGATAGTCTTATAGTACTTTTTAAATTTACTTTGAATTATTTTTATTTATTTTTTATAGAGAAGTTATAGGTTTGCAGAAAAGTCATGCATAAAATACATAAAATAGAGAGCTCCCAAATACCACCCTATTATTAACTCATTGGATTAGTGTGGTATATTTGTTACAATTCATGCAAGAACATTTTTGTAACTATGCTATTAACTATAGACCATCGTTTATAATAGGGTTTACTATGTTGTACTGTTGTACAGGCCTATGTTGTGTTTTTCCTTTTTAACTTTTTTTCTAGTAACATATACTACCTAAAATTTCCCCTTCTGAACACACTCACAAAATAATTCAGTACTGTTAATTACATTCACCATGCTGTGCTCCCATCTCCACCATATATTACCAAAACTTTACAATCAACCCAAATAGAAACTCTGTACAACTTTTAGTCTAGGAAGCCTAACACTAAGTACTGAAGATGCTTTCATACGTTTTCTTTGAGGAGTTTTATAGTTTTGGTTCTTATGTTTAGGTTTTTGATCTATTTTGATTTGATTTTTGTATGTGGTATGAGATAGGGGTCCACACTGATTATTTTGCATATGGAAATCCAGTTCTCCCAGCACCATTTGTTGAAGACATTCTTCTTTCCCAACTGAGATGACTTGGCAGCCTTCTCAAACATCAATTAGCCATAGATGTGAGGGTCTGTTTCTGAACTCTTACTTTGATTCCGTTGTTCTGTGTATATATAATACTTACGCCGGTACCATGCTGTTTCACCACTTTGTAATAAGTTTTAAAGTTAGGAAGTATGAGTCCTCCAACTTCATTCTTTTTCAAGATGGCTTTAGCTATTTGAGGCCCCTTACCTTTCCATAAAAAAAAATTTTTTTAAACAATTTATTGAAGTATATCATCATACATGAACATACATAAACTATAAGTGTTCATTAAACATCGTGAACTTACAAAACAAATATGCATAACATCATACAGGGCTCCCACACATCACCCCCCACAAACACCCTGCATTGTTGAGAAACGTTTGTTAACAAATCATGAAAAAGCATCGTCAAAGTATTGTTACCAACTATAGTCCACATCTTCCTCTCTTATACATTTTTTTAAAGGATTATTTACTTTTTTTATCCTACCCCCACCCCCACCCCCACCCCCGCTCCTGCTGTTTCTGTGTCCATCCACTGGGCAACTCTGTGTCCGCTTCCTGCCTTCTCTTCTCATCCTTTTCCTGTCTTCACTGGGATTCGATCCTTGGAACTTTCGATGTGGGAAAGAGGCGTCCCACCGCCTGCGCCACCTTAGTTCCTGGTTTTTCGGCGGGTCTTGTCTTGGCTCTCCCTTGTGTCACTCTCCTGTTATGTCATAATCTTGCTGCGTGGCTCACGGGGCCTGGCGGCACACCCGCTCACAGGGCCTCATGGCCCATGCGCCGTCTATATTTTTCTTTTTTTAATTTTTACTGGGAGGCCCCGGGGATCGAACCCAGGTCTCTCCATATGGGAGACGGACACCCAACCACCCGAGCCACATCATCCCCTTGTTATTATCTCTTAAGGTTGACCAAAGATACCCAAAGTTACAGGCTTTTCCCATACAGGATGGTCATATAATAAATCAGGCTTAGTTTATCACCAGCATTCCCAAAACCAGACTAAAGGAGAAAAACTAGGTCTGGGTACACATGCTTGGTTTCTAATATGGCGAATGTTTAGCCTACCCTGATTATCACAGAATCAGGATAGTGAGAATATTTGCATCCTTCCATATAAATTTGATGATTAGTTTTTCCAGTTCTGCAAAGAGGGTTGTAGGAATTTTTATTGGGATTGCATTGAATTTGTAAATCGTTTGGGTTGAATTGACATCTCAACAATATTTAATCTTCCAAGCTATGAACATGGAATATCCTTTCCTTTATTTAGGTCTTGGATTTCTTTTAGCAAACTTTTATAGTTTTCTTTGTATAAATCTTTTACATCCTTGGCCAAATTTATTTCTAGATATTTGATTCTTTTGGTTACTATCGTAATGGACTTTTTTTCTTGATTTCCTCCTCAGATTGCTCATTACTAGTGTGTAAAGATACTACTGATTTTTGTATGTTGATCTTGTACCCTGACACTTTTCTGAATTCGTATAGTAGCTTTAATACTTTGTTGTAGATTTTGGGGGGACTTTCAATAGATAGGATCGTGTCATCTGCAAATTGTGAAAATTTTACTCCTTTCTTTCTAATCTGGATACTTTTTATTTCTTTTTCTTGCCTAAGTGCTCTGGTTAGAACTTCTAGCACAATGTTCCTTGTCTTGTTCCCAGTCTTAGAGGGAAAGCTTTCTGTCTTTCACCATTGAGTATAAAATTAGCAATGTCTTTTTCATATATGCCCTTTATCATGTTGAGGAAGTTTCCTTCTATTCCTAGCTTTTCAAGAAAGATGCTGGATTTTGTCAAACGCCTTTTCTGCATCAATTGAAATGATCGTGTGGATTTCGTGTGGATTTTTGAACCACCCTTGCATAACTGGGATATATCCCTCTAGGTCATGGTATATAATTCTTTTAATGTGCTGTTGGATTTGATTTGCTAATATTTTGTTGAGGATTTTTGCATCTATAGTATTTTTTTTTTTTGTAGTACTTTATCTGGCTTTGGTATTAGGGTGATGTTGGTCTCATAGAATGAGTTAGGTAGTATTATTCCCTACTCTTCAATTTTTCGGAAGAGTATGAGTGGGGTTGTTGTTAATTCTTCTTGGATTGGTAAAATTCACCTGTGAAGCCATCTGGTCTGGGCTTTTCTTTGATGGGAGGTTTTTTATGACTGTTTCAGTCTATTTTACTAGTAACTGGTCTGTTAAAATCTTCTGTTTCTTCTAGAATCAGTATAGGTTGTTTGTGTGTTTCTAGGAATTTGTCCATTTCATCTAGGTTGTCTAATTTGTTGTCATACAACAGTTGTTCATTGTATCCTCTTATAATCTCTCTTATTTCTGTGGGTTCAGTAGTAATGTCCCATCCACCCCCATTTATGATTTTATTTATTGGGCATCTTCTCTCTTTTTTTCTCTTTGTCAGTCTAGATAAGTTTGTCAATTTTATTGATCTTATTGGTTTTGTTAATGTTGTCTTTTTTTTTAATATATTCTCAATTTCATTTATTGCTGCTCTAATCTTTGTTATTGCTTTCCTTCTACTTGCTTTGGGTTTAGTTTGCTTTTCTTTTTCTAGTTCCTCTAGGTGTGCTGTTAGGGTTTTGGGGTTTTTTTTTTGAGGTACTGGGGCTGGAGATTGAACCCAGGACCTCGTTTGTGGAAAGCTCTTGCTCAACCACTGAGTCACATCAGCCCCCTGCAATTAGGTTTTTGATTTGAGCTCTTCATTTTTTTTAGTTCAAGGGATGAATAAATTTTTAATACAGAGATCAGAAAAAACCACAAAAAATTAAAAAAAAGTGACCCATCCTATACTGGCTGAGAAATCTATTTGTAAATGTCTTTAGTCCAGAGCATACACTGCAGCACAATCTGTATAGATCAGATCTATCATAAAGAATACAACCCTTCAACATTTGTAGCGGCTTATTCGGGGAGTGATAGGAAGAAGGGAATGGAGACAGCCAAGGAAATAAGGAAACAAAGATATTAAATAAAAATCACATATGCCTGACACTGGCAACTTGTCCCTCACAAATAAGAGCTGGACCTACAATGCCACAAGCATATAACCTATCAGGCAATTATTGTTCATTTAGCAACAGTTTTTTTTTTGTTTTTTTTTTTTTAGGAGCTACTGGGGATTGAGCCTGGGACCTCGTACATGGGAAGTAGGCACTCAAACTACTGAGCTACAACCACTCCCCAACAGGTTGTTTTTTAAGCCAGCAGTTTAAAAAGGACCATGGTTTTGCCTTAGAACATTGTAAATGAAACCATTTCGACAGGATCATGCACCAATGTCTTATGCTCAGTACTACTGCTATAATTCTCTGGGCTTTAACCTAAACATGAGGTGGCAAACCTTTGGCCTAGCTGGTGATAACAAAAGAGCAGGCTTCACATCAAAAATTAAATACCTCTGTGTGTGTGTGTGTGTGACCGGCATCCTCTACATATCCCAAGAAAGTTAAGCTGGTTCTTCCTTTGCAAATAAATGAATATGAAAATGTCAAACATGCTTGGTAGGAAACAGACCATGAAGAATGACAACGGGGGTTGAAGGGGAGGAGAGAAATAAACAATTTTAGAGCTAACATGCTTCAATTTTAATACCTGTGCAAATTCTACTTTCTAAAAGTGATAAAAGAATTGGCTTTTGAAAACACTGCCCTCAAAATAATGTTTCTGATAATCTTCATAGTTTCAAGAAAAATAACCCTGTGCTTATGGGCATATGAGAATTCTGAATGTGTCCTTTCATTTTAGGTCACTCAGAATAAACTTGGTTTACTGTATATAGCATGGCAATAATAAGTTAAGGGAAGGCCACAGTTTCTCTTCAGTCTAATCAAATCTGGTTGATTGAGAACACTGGAGTAAAGGCATGTGGTGATGGTTTTTTAAAAAGTCGAATTAACTACCCCAATCTCAACATACTCTCAGGAGTTAATTTTCCCTAGAAAATCAAGGGCACTAATAGTCTAGTTTTGCTATAAATATATAATATTTGTAGCAGAAAAATATAGCCTCTCTAAGAAGTAGATTTCATTTTTCTTTGTTCACTGACAAAACTCTTGACTTGGTTAGACAACTCGAATTACCACAGATCAGCACCTCAAATTACCCTCTACTTAAAAGACAAAAATTAAGAAGAATTTTAGCCATCTGGTTGGATATAAACGTTGGTTCCCTTCTTCCCCATGGTAGGAAATTCATATATAGTCAGTGGTGACTGCCTTGTTAAGATAGGCCCTTTCACTGAAACCCAGGATGGAATCACAGCACCAAGTCCTTCCTTAGTTTGTGGAGGTCTCATTAGGTTTTATTGATGATTTTTGGAATTATGAAATGCAGATTCCCCTCAGAACTTAAACAAACACATGAAAAAATCATCCACAAAACCCTACACCAAAATTATTGTTAAAAATATTTCCTTCTGGGAATGGACTAGTGTGGTTTCTGAGATGAGGTATATTTGCTTTCAGAGTTGAAGTTGCTTCTCCTCACCTCATTTCATTTGCAACTTTAATCCTGCTGGTTAAAAAAATATGGAAATGATTCTAGACCATATGGTCATTTAGGCTACGTTGCACTTCCATCCTTCAGTTAGGAAAGGCAAGATCATCTCTGCTTCTCTATAATCATGGTGTCCAACCAACAATCTCACAGTTCTTGAGATATTAAGTGGACAAATGTCCTCACCATCTCATGGTACTTATCTTCTTGAATTTGGTGTCCTGATGAGACAAATGTCTGAACTGTTTTTGAGGCTTCCAATGTGCAAAAAAGTTCCAAAGTATTGAATTAACTTGGGCCTCCATTAAGGTGTTTTGGTTATTTGTTTTAGCTGCTGAAAACCCTTTGTAGAGTGTACCAGGTCCATCAACTGCTCTTGAGGGACAGAGCACACCCATGGTGACAGGAAGATGTCATGTGGATGGTGACTGGGGTACTGGTGGTGGCAGTCATCCCGCTGCTCCCTACACTGCTGGCACTTGATTGTGACACTCCAGAGCTGACAGGAGAAGGCACTGGGGAAAGAGGAGATGGTATGCCTGTGTTTCTTGCAATGCATGGAGAAGGTGCTTGGGCAAATTTGGAAGAACTCTTGAAACATTTGTTAAATAGTATGAGAATACTTTATTGCTGTCTTTCTTAGAACGAAACAGCACCATGTTCAAAATGGACTGGCAACGCATGCATAAGACAGCAAATATTTTGCCTTGCATTGCTGTTGTGGCATCTGAGAAGGATTTTAATGACATTTTGGATTTAATGAGATCTGCAGTTTCTGAGTACACAGAGTAGTAAGCTGACTTTGACGCCATGCTTTCAGACTGGCAATTCCACACTCAAGAAAGGACAAGGTGACTTCCAAGTACGTAAATGCTTTTCCAACTTTGTCCGTCATTGACTCTGCTTTCTGCTTCAACTTTTTGGTCTTTTCTGTGAAAATCTGCTTGTTGTTTGTCAAACTTCTCTTGAGGCTTCCCTGGCTTAGAGTTACCATTTGGCAAAGAAGGCACTGGAAAAGGATTTGCTGTCTCCAGTAGATCCTTTGTGTTCTACAGAGCTGCCAGAGCCCTTCCCCTCAACTTTTCTTGCTTGGAAATAGAAGAGTCTTCATGGTTGCTCTTAGTGTACTACTGGCACTTTTGGGGAAAATGTCTGCTTCCTGCCTTGGCCTCTTGTGTGCAGACTTGGGAGGATGAGGAAGATGACAACACAGAGTGGGGGAAGCATTTCCTTCTTTGAGGGCTCAGAGGAGGGCCTGGGTGTTTTTGTTTTAGTCAAATCTTTGTGGGAAGATGAAGATGAATATGATGACTGTGATTTGGTTTCTTTCTCCAGTCTGATTTTCTTGCTTTCACAATCTCTTTCTGCTTTGCCCTTTCTCTTTTTGGCTAATTTGTTTGAATTGTCTGAGCTTCTCTTCTCAGAATCATGCTTCTTCTCTGCAGGCAGCTATTTACTGATTTCTTTTAGCATCTTGCCTTCCCAGGTAGTTGGGGTATCTGAGAAAGGAGGTCTAGAATTATCTTTACCATCAAGTTTTGTGGGCGAGGAGTGTCCCTGAGTGGTGAGAGAAACTTGGTATTTCTTAAAGGCAATGGGAATTTATCCTTACAGCAGTCCTCCTGGACCACCATAACTTGTTGGTAGCCACTTGTCTTGCTGCCACTGCCACTGTGGGGAGGGCCCTGGCCCTGAGTCAGGGGAACAAGAGCAGAGTGCTCAGGGCTCCTGTCCTCCACATTGTCCTTTGTGGGTTCTGGGCCTGCAAGTTCCTTGTATGAAAGCTGGGGAACTCTTCTGCTTCTTTCTTTCACTGGGAGTGGGCACCGCTCATCTAGGCTCTCTGCTTTCTCCAGCATGGGGCCTTCCTTTTGTCTTCACTTTGGGCTTGTCTTTGGAGGTCTGGTCTTTTGAGCCTTAGGGAAGTAAGGCTCACTTCCCTGGCTCACTTTCTACCTGTAAACTGGCTCACAAATTCACCTGGGCAGAGGTCTTAACGGGTGTTTCATGTTATTTGGTTCCCAGGGTTTGCCTTTGGGGGAGTTCCTGTTGGGCAGGAGACTTCTAGCAGCTTCTCTTGCCAGGGTGGGGCCTTCGGAGGGAACCTGGGAGGCTTTGCTGGGGTTTTTGTGGAGAGGATCTTTGGATTTAGAATGCTCGTGACTGGCGGTGCTGCTGCCATTGCTGTCACTCTTGCCCTTACCCTCCTGTTGCTGATGCGGGGTGTCTGTGCTTCTGGGGCCCTCCTATGGCACAGCTGCCATTTATTTGTTATAGGAGGCTTGGGCTCAGGAGCTGGAGTTTCTGGAGAATCATTCTCTTCACTGTTACTTGAAATGCTCTCACTTTCTGAGTTGGAGGGGCTGTCTGAATCACTGGTACTCTCTGATTCTGCACCGCTGCAATGTGCTGATGCCACTGGTTGTGGAAGTGACTGTGTAGCACTTGAAGGTGCAGGTGAGGAAGGAGGCTTCTCTGGGGCTTGTTCACTGTCACTGTCCTTGCTGTCACTGAGCTGAAGGTCTTCTTCAAGCATCAATATTCCCTGCTGAGGATGGGTTTTTGAAGATGTATCATACTGGTTTGGGTTTGGATATGCAGAACTGATGTGCTGAGAATCCATTGTGGGAAAAGGAAATTTGGATGGCTCAACTGTACTAGGCATATGTATTGCTGTCAAAGGAGGAGGCCATGAATGGGTCATGTCCTTCAAGATCTTTTTAGCATAATGGATTTCATTGGAGTAGGTCTGCTCAACTGACTGAGAAGGCATTTTCAGCGTGGTGACCTTGGCTTCAGCAGGAACTTTTAAGTCTGTTTTCTCAAAGGTACATTGACAATAATCTTCAGCAGTGGCTTCAGTTCAGGAGACTCACTAGGAGCCTGATCTTGACCATCCATGGGCTGGACATAAGCTGTGGTCTTCTGCATTGCAATGTTTTTTGAGGGGTAGTAGGGTAGGGGAAATGTCTGAGAAGAAGTCTGGGGAAGGGCTACCCCAAGGCTGGCAACTGCCACCAAACTGACTAGAAGGGTCTCTTTATCATGGTCCTTTACGGCTAAGTCATTGGGGAGTTTGGCTGGGCAGTAGCCTTTACTGTTATTGTTACTGCTGTGAACATTGTTGCTTCCTTGTGTCCGGGAAGTTTGTTGGTTGGAATGTATAGGTGACAAAGGGGGTATTTGGGAAGGCAACGAGAAAAGTAAGGGAGAAAGCTCCCTATCTAGAGCTGAGGCTATTGTCAAAGCAACAATGGTCTTCATCAGCTCAGCGGTCACCTTTTTTGTGATGACTAGAAACAAACCCTTCCTGACCAAAGTGATCTTGGGTCAGGTGCCAGCTGTCTAGTGGGCCATAGCTTTTGGCGTGGAGGCTTGGCATTGGTTCCATTCTTGGCTGCACCATCTTTGGATTGTGGCTAATGCTATCAACAGGAAGTGGTCCAGAGGCGGAAGTGTACATGGGCTGGTGTTGGGCACTAGCGTGAAAGGAGTGGTATGGAATGCCGCTCCCCTTCTCAGGAAATAAAGAATGCCATGGCTTTCCCAGCCTATTTTCAGAAGCATCAAAGCGATTAGGGTTTGACTTGGTACTAAGGAACTCCTTTATTTCTTCATGTTCCGTATTCAACGACATAGCTTGTTGCCTTTTTCTGTCTTGCAGTGCTCTCCAAAAAGGGGTGTCTTTTCAGGAAATGCCTCTTTCTCTGGGTGAGCTTCCTGGTTGCACCTTTCTCTCTGATTCAAAGCAGGTTTCTGTTTTCATTGTATAAGAAGCTTAAAGTTTTTAGGCTGGAAATATGCCCAGATCCAGGCATCATCAGGTGATGCTTTCTTCTAAAAGACCAGCTGCCGGCGATCCTGGACTTACCTGTCGCATGGCAAGGCACACAGGGGCATCTGCTGGTCTTTCCCTTCTCTTCCTGGTTTCCTTGCTTTCAGGTTCTTAATTCCATGGCTTCTTTTTTTCTCTTCTTTTTTAGTGTAAGCATTTAGGGCTATAAATTTCCCTCTGAGCACTGCTTTCGCTGCACATTATATGTTTTGATATGTTGTGTTCTCATTTCCATTTGTCTCAAGATATTTACTGATTTCCTTGTGATATCTTCCTTGACCTACTGTTTAAGAGTTTGTTATTTAACTTCTATTAACTGGATTTTCCAGTTCTCTGCCTGTTATTCCAGCTTCATGCTGTTGTGGTCAGAGAAAGATGCTTTGTATAATTTCAATCTTTTAAAATTTACTGAGACTTGTTTTGTGACCCAACATATGGTCCATCCCAGAGAATGATCCATGTGCACTTGAGAAGAAATGTATATCCTGCTGTTTTGGGGTTCAGTGTTCTGTATATGTCTGTTAGGTCTAGTTCATTTATAATATTATTCAAGTTCTCTGTTTCTTTGTTGTTCTGTGTAAATGTTCTATCTATTGATGAAAATGGTGTATTGAAGTCTTCACTTATTATTGTAGAGGTGTCTATTTCTTGCTTCAATTTTGCCAGTGTTTTCCTCATATATTTTGGGGCACTATAGGAGATGCATGAATATTTATGGTTGTTATTTCTTTTTGAAGGATTGAGCCTTTTATTAATATATAATGTTCTTCCTTGTCTCTTGTAACATCTTTTGACTTAAAGTCAATTTTGTCCAGTATTAGTTCAGCTATCACGGCTCTCTTTTTTTGTTACTATTTGCATGGATTATCATTTACTATCCTTTCACTTCCAATCTATTTATTTGTGTCTTTGGGTCTAAG
Organism: Tolypeutes matacus; assembly: GCA_026826555.1. Classification (NCBI taxonomy): domain Eukaryota; kingdom Metazoa; phylum Chordata; class Mammalia; order Cingulata; family Chlamyphoridae; genus Tolypeutes; species Tolypeutes matacus. The sequence continues at coordinate 9,916,025 of JAKSZT010053928.1, forward strand.
GTGAATCTCTTGTAAACAACGTATAGTTGGATCTGCTTTTTTATCATTTCTGCCAATCTGTGTCTTCATTGGGGAGTTTACTCTATTACCATACAGTGTTATTACTCTAAAGGCAGTACTTACTTCAGCCGTTTTGTCCTTCAGCTTTTATATGCCTTAAATCTTTTTTGTCTCTTTTCCTTAATTGCAGCCTCCTTTTCTCTGTAGTTGATCTTTTGTTAATTATACGAATGATCCCTTTCTCATTTCCATTTCTGTATATTTTTAAAATACTTTCTTTGTGGTTACCCTGGGGTTATAGTACACAACCTACAGCTGTAACCTACTAATTTGAAAATATACCTGCTAAACTTCAGCAGTACTTTCTCTGCTTCCATAGCCCTCTGTTTCTCTTCTTCAAGTTGTTTTTGTCCCACGTTACCTCTTTATATTTTGTGTGTCCATAATCAGGAAATAGGACTTTTTCTTAATCGTATTCTGATTATTATAGGAATTAAAGAGTAGAATTATATATTGAGGATACAGTACTGTTGGGTTTTACATTTATCCATTTAGTTAACTTTACTGAAGATCTTTACTTCTTCACACTACCCCAAGCCACCCTTGTCTGTCTTTTCATTTTAACCTGAAGTATTCTCTTTAGCAATTCTTGAAGGGCAGGTCTTTTGGTGACAAACTCTCTGTTTCTGTTTAACAGTGAATATTTTAAACTCTTCCTCATTTTTAAGGACAGTTTTGCCAGATGAAGAATTTTGGGATGGCACTTTTTCTCTTTCAGTGCCTTAAATATATCATACCATTGCCTTCTCACCTCCATGGTTTCTGATGAGAAGTCAGTACTTAGTCTTATTGATGATCTCTTGTATGTGACGAATCATTTTTCTTTTCCTGCTTTCAAAATTCTCTCTTTATCTTTGGCATTTAACATTCTGATTGGTATGTGTCTTGGAGTAAGTCTATTAGAGTTTATTCTGTTTGGAGTATGTTGAGCTTCTTGGACATGTATATTCATGTCTTTCATGAGGGTGGGGAATTTTTCGGCCATTATTTCCTCAAATATTCTTTATCCTCCCTTTCCTTTCTCATCTTATGGGATTCCCATGATGCATATGTTGGTGTGCTTCATGCTGTCCCTCAAGTCCCTTAGATACTGCTCTGTTTTTTCTGTTCTTTTCTCTATCTGTTCTTCTGACTGATTTTGAGTGTCCTGTCTTCTGATTCTTTTTTCTGCTTGTTCAAATCTGCTGTTGAATGCCTCTAGTGTATTTTCAATCTTTAGTATTGTGACTTTCATCCCCATAATTTGTTATGTTTCTTTTTAAATTTTCTAATTCTTCTTTTTGCTCACACTTTCTCTTAATATCCGTTTGCTCTTTATCTACCATGAGTTTATTTCTATCCATATTTTCTTTCATACTGAGTTGGTTTAGAAGATTTATTGGAACTTCTTTGATGAGTTGTTCTGGAGTCTGCATCTCCTCTGAAGTTTTAATTTGTTCTCTTGAGTGAGACATATCTCCCTGCTTGTAATTTTTTGCTCTTGTTTGCATCTGATTATTTTGATGTGCTAATTCTGAAGGTCAGTTTCTCTATTGCCTAGGGTTTTATTGTTGATTGACTATGTGTTAAGGTTCTTTGATGCTTGACCCAATTTATACTCGACCTTTAGAGTAGCCTGTGTTTAAGTGTTCAGATTTTCTTAGATCTTCTGCACCTAATTCTTGCCTGGGTATGCAGTATATTTTTTAATATTGCCCTTTTATAAACAATTGCTTCACTTCCAAGAGAAAGCTTCCTTTCCTCTGTTCCTTCTGTGGGAATCTTGATCTGTTCTGTTGTTTTTGCGCAGAATTTTCTTGTCAGCTCCTATGATTTGTTTAGCTTCTCTCCCTCATTCAGTGCCCCTTTTTATTACATTTTTCAGTTCTGGGACCTGTCCTGCCTTAAAGTTTTTCAGTCCATCCCTCCATCACCACCACCACCACCCTGAGGCTTTTCTCCCTCTGGTTACTTCCTCATTAGGGTATCTTGCCCCAGGGAGCCAGATGGAATCAATCTTAAAAGGTCTGTTTTTTGTTTTTGTTTTTGTTTTCGTTTAGTGATCTAGCAATCTGAGACTGGGCTGAGTGTGTATACCTCTTGCCAACAGTTCTGCTGAAGTCTCTTTTATTTGCCAGGGCATTTTAGTATGCACACACTTAGTTACCTGCTTATGTTTCGCCCTGGGTCTCTGTGGACTTGCATCCCTGTGACTGGATATGTGCCGGGTTCTAACTCGCTTCTGTGACTGGTTCTATGGTCTGCATCCGCAGCAGGAGGGACCCAGGCCGTGCTGCCTCTGTGTGACTCCTAAGCTGTGTCAGACCGAGTAAGGGGGAAGAGTCCAGACTGGCATGTCCTGATTGTACATTTCCTACTTTTCTCGGTGTTTTTTTTTTTCCTAGTATTCAGTGTATGGAGTCCTTCTCCAGTCTCTATCATCCAGAGTTCCAAGCAAGTGGGTTTTGTCCTTTTATTAGTTGTTTCTAGTGTTACAGTATTTAATGTGTATTAAAGTAGAATCTACAGTATGAATTTTTTTTTTTTTTTTCATTTTTCTCTTACAAATGTCCTGCTTTTTTCTTTTAATAATTTTATACAATCCATCCAAAGTGTACAATCGTTGGCTCTCGGTATACTCGCAGAGTTGTGTACTCATCACCACAATCAATTTTAGAGTATTTGCATTACTCCAAATACATATGTTAAATTTGAACCAAGTGTTCTTTGCTATTCTTTCACTTCGATGGCTGTGGGCTTGTTTCCTAAGCAATCTCTTCCAAAGAGCTGGAAATCCAATATGGTTGCATTTCTTCCCCTTGGCCAAAGGACAAGGTTGGTGGCAGAGAAATCTGAATCATTCTTTTCCTTTGACCACTCTCACTGGAGACTTTCTCCTAGTATGTACCAGCCGACACAATTGAGGATTATACTGTTATTTGTGACTTTGAGTCCCATTTGACTATTAGGCTTCGTAAATGCCCCTCTTGGAATATCAATCACATATTCTAATGACATCCATTTCCTTTATAAGAGTTTAGGTATTTCCTTCCATCATTGTATGTTTTTAAGGGTTGGCATTGAAAGCTGTTCTTTTATTGATCTAGTGGCCATAAATAAGCTGTCATTCAGGCCAAAGTTTTGCAGAGAAAACTGACTTAACAATTAAAACCAACTGTTTAAAGTGTTAAAATGTATGTGTGTAAGCACTAGGCTTTTCACGCCCTTGAATACCATCTGTTTACACTTAAAGCAAGATTATAGTTCTTGAGATTTGAATATTTAGAGATGAAACAAAGGTCCAAAAGGTAGTTAGAATATGAAAATCAAGTATGTCATTTTATGCTTAAAGCATTTCAATAGGATTGAATTGAAGTTCAAATCAGATGAGTACATCTAAATTAGAAATACTTTTCTCCCACAAAAAATCTCATTCAAATTGTCTTTATTTTTCCCTTCTAGTGTCAGATAGTGCTCCTTATCTTGAACATCTTGCAGAGTTCCAAGACAATTTAAGGAAGACCAACAATTTTTCAGCTTTTCTTGCCAATGTTCGGAAAACTTTTACTGCTATGGTTTGTAATTAATGTATAGATAGTATGTAAAAACTGTTTTTTTCTCTCCTATCATATATCTCTTTTAAAGAGATCCCTTTATCCATTGCCTGTAATACTTTTGTATTCTTGTGACATTTCTGTATGGTGTATTTCTTTAAATTATTTTAATTAGAATCCTAGGAAAGAAAATTTATAAAGTAATATGTGTTCTTTTTCTGTTGTTTTTTTTTTGTTGTTTGTTTTTGCAGCTTTGTTTATATTTAATCAATTTTTTCATATAGGTGAATATATAAAAGCTATCAGCACATAGCCTTTATACCTTGTTTTTATGTGTTCTTTTTAAAATTAAAGATAATTAGCATCCTGTATACTTTTTTTTTTTTTAGTTAAAATGATAGACATGGCTAGTTTATGGCTACCCATGGGAATGGGAATTTGTACAGCATGCACTGTCTCACTGGTCTCTAAGCTTTTAAAGGTTTTGGACTATTAATACTGAAAAATGGAAAGGTTGAACCCATCCTCGGGTTGGCAAATTTTTTTTTTCAATGTACTTGGCAAAATGAAAGTAATGTCATAAAAGAAAGAATATTTTTCTTTTATAACAAGAGGCATCCACTGATAGAATAAAGGGCAATCCTTCCTATCAGAAGAAAGTTGACAATACTATACCAAAATGTCCAGAAAAGGACATTTTTTTTTAGGCAGTACTGGGGATTGAAACCCAGGACCTCATACATGGGAAGCAGATGCTCAGCCACTGAGCTTCATCTGTTCCCCAGTGAGGGTTGTCTTTTGTTTGTTTGTTTATTTGTTGTTAGGAGGTACCAGGTATCGAACCCAGTACCTCGTACATGGGAAGCAGATGCTCAACTACTTGAGCTACATCTGTTTCCCAAGGATATATTTTTGAAAATCCAAATGCAGAAAATTTTACAACGAATTTCCATTTTTTAATATTCATACCATTTAAATATGCTCTGGATATAAGTTTGCCATCTTGAGAGTCTGTTTTCAACTCAGACTAGATTTCAAATGTTAGCTTGTTCTCTGATTTTGTTTTTGCCTTCATTGTAAATTTGGTTGTACTTAGAATTGCTGGCTGTAGTGGAAGCCATAAAATACTGTTTCAGGATATCCTGGGAACACCTAAAAGCCATGGAACCATGGCTTCCATGCCTTCAATTTCTTCTCCAGCCTTCTTAAATAGCCTGAAATAAAAAGTTCAGGCCAGCTGTTTAGTTAGTGAGAGTGGGAGGAGGCTTTAGAGCACTAGTTCCGAGTCGCCACTCATGCACAGGTGTGGCTCAGGGCTCTGCTCACCACCACGTAGCTGTCCAATTCCAGCATAGGCTCGGCTAAAGGGGGTACTTTAACAGAGCACAGTAAGCAAATTATCCAGTTTTCCGAGGCAGACAGACCTTCATGTTTGGCCTTATTATTGACGTAGAATGAATGCTGAGAATATTAGACTTAGATGTATTTAAATGAATAAATAAAACCATAAAAACCCAATTTTGATTTTTTTGGCCCTAGTTTGATTTGGAGCTGAAATGATTTAATCAGAATCTATTTCTTGGCTACTTCTTCTGAGTTGAGGCATCCTGGGGTAGACCCCAACAATTTCAAGCTCATCTAATAATACCCAGTTCCTGAACCAGTCGCTGGTAGGCAAGGGGGTAGAACATATGTTTAGGATTAGACTAGATCCTCCCAGCAGCGTAGGCATGGAGGCAGGTTAACCTCAATCACTGGACTAAGAGTAAGGACTTCATAGTTTTCAAAGGAAAACAGAAACTAGATGCTTGGCATCAAAAATAACAGATGACTATTACAGTATGTGTTTACTGAATTCTCCTGCTTGAAATATGTCCACAATGAATAAAAACTACAAAACTGGAGGAAAGATCTTCATACATTGAAATTAGACAAGGATCATGTCTCATACTATAAATTCTGAAGACATATTTTGAACCAAACATAGTAAGAAGGCACTAAGCATTGCATAGCTTTCCTTAGCAAGAAGAAATTCTGAAGGATCTCTTTAATCTGCGTGAGAGAGAAATGGTTGGGGATGAGAGAAGAAATGAGTAGCTCCTCACTTAGGGCCCATTTATTTCTCCTCAAGAAACAGTCATTATTCTTTGCTGCTTCTAACTGGGGGTTGGAGTTGTGGCAAGATCTGGGAGTGAGACATAGAGCAGGAAAGCCACAAAAAAATTTAGAAACTAGCTTTGCTGCTGGGATCCAAAGTCAAACATTCAAAGAAAGTGTACTGTCATACCAAACAAAGAGCCTTAGGTCATGGAACTTTATGATTTGTTTTCTCAGCAGGGAGGTTGACCCATTCCAAAATTGAGGGTTAGCCTGCCATCTGACCTGGTAGGGCTGGCCACCTTAGAATACTAAATATAATATAGCACTTTCTACATGATGGGCACTGTCCTAAGTATCTAAACCATTTATCTATTCATTTATATCCTCTCAATAACCTGTGAGATAAAGACTCTCATTTACCTTGTTTTCCAGATAAAGAATTCAACATACAGAGAGTTTAAGTAATTTTCTTCAAGTCACACAGCTGGTAGGTGTTAGAATTGGAATTCAAACCCAATGACAGCCTGGCACCTGAATCCATAAGCTTCAGTTGCAGGAAAAGTATGTGGAGACAAAATTCTTAAAGATTCTAAACAAATTTGGAGGGAACTTTGAACTTCTACATTATAATTTACCTTTCTGTTTCTATGAAAGTGTAATGTTTGAAAAAAAAAAAGGTAAACTGTTCTGAAAAGGATATTTGTTCTGGTTATAGCCTTAGGAAATAGTCTTGCTGAGTTAAATGCCAAAACGGTGCAGATGTCAGAAAAACAGAACCAAGAACCTAGCATTTAGAACAAGAGTGGTTCATTAAGAGCAGTTTATGGGAATGGATGAACACATATCTAGGTGTTTTCTCAATGCATAGGGGTTTTTTTGTTTTGTTTGTTTTTTAGGTGTTTTTTTTTTCTTAGTGGTTCTAATAAACATTGTAGTCAGATAGTTTATAGTGGCTGACTTTGTGAACTGGTTTGTGATCAATTTTTATGAATGTATATTTCTCAGTGGGGTTAGGTCAGAACTTTTTTCCTCAACTGTCTGCAGCACTCACCCCATCCTTCTTACTTGTCTAACTCCTACTTAGTAAGGCTCCCTGACCTCTCACCCTAATTAAGACCCCTCTTAAATGTTCACAAAATTTTCTGGGCATGTCCCTTATAGTATTTATCACACTTTATTGTATTTGTGTGATACAGACAAAGACTATTTGAGGAAAAGGGCTTATTGTCTTTAGGACCTAGTATTTAGGTGATAGATCTATAGCATCCCAAACTCTAAATACGATAACTTCTACTCACCGTTCAAAATCCAGTTCAGAGACTATTCATATGTAAGTGGTGATGTGAGAGGCTAGACTGTTCTGCCCCACAGAAAACAAGTATAAAACTGAACAAATCGTTAAAACAATGATTCCAGGGCAAACAACTTGAGAAGGTTTACTCATGAAAACTGCTACCATATTGAGTGAGAACTGTGACTTCATAGCCAACAAACACATGAAAAGATGCTCACCATCATTGGTCAGTCAGGAAATACAAACTAAAACCACAATGAGGTATCAGTGTACATCCACTAGAATGACTACAATTAGAAAGATTATAATACTAAGTGTTGATGAGGATGTGGAGCAATTAGAGTACATGACATTGCTGGTGAGAAGGCATAATGGTACAGCCACTTTGGAAAACAGTTTTTAGGTTTCTTAAAATGTTAAATATATACTTAGAAACTCTGCTTCTTGGAGTTTACCCAAGACAAATGAAAACATGTCCACAAAAAAATGTGTGCGTTTATGTTCATAACAGCATTGCTCATTATAGCCACACACACAAAAAATAGAAGCATACCAAATGTCTATCAGTTGAAGAGTGAAGACAAAAGATAGTACATCCACAGTGATCAAAAGGAAAGAATGTCTGATACATGTTGACAACATGGATGAAACAAAAACATGCTAAAGAATGTTTTTGTGAAAGAAAACATACAAAACACAGGATTCCATTTGTATGAAATTGCATGTAGATCAGTGGTTGTATGAGGTTAGGAATGGAGATAGGATTTAACTGTAAATTGGTTTGAGGAAACTTGGGAGTGCTGGCAGTGTTTTAACACTTGATTGTGGTGGTCACTGTAAGACTACACATTTATCAAACTCAACGAACTACACTTAAAATGGGTATATTTTTGTGTGTATAAATTCAGCTTAAGAAATGAAAGAATCCAATCACAACTTTGATAGCTACCTAAACTATTTTACATTGTGTTTCACATTATTTCTATTTTTGTTTCTTTCACTACACTAAATTCTTCGAGTGTAGGGCATAGTTTATTTTTTGAATCTTTATCACTTAGCCCATTATCTGGCACATAGCTCCATATGTAAATGTTCAGTAAATGACTAACTGGCTAAAGGAATGCAGAAATGCATGAGTGAGTGAATAAATATTGGTCTATGTGATTGGTGAAGTGGCTTCTTTCCTCTGTGATTCTAGGATTCTGCCACCTGTGCCACCTCAGTTCCTATGATTCTAGGATTCTAACCTTTAGATGTTGTGGTGGTTATTCATTAGCCACTGTACAAGAAAAAATTTATCTTAGGAAAAGATGGGTCAGAGAAGGTGGGAGAGAATGGGATCAAGGGTTGGAGTGAGGGGGAGTTTGTTTCTCACACTAATACCAAGGTATGGCCCATACCAGGCTTTCTTTTGCCAAGAAAGTGGCCAAGAAACTTTCTTTTACTAAGGAAGTGTCTGAAAAAAGAATCTGCTCCTTTGAGGGGGTACTGTCTGGACTTACCAGTGGTTCTTGCACCAGAATCACCTGGAGTGCTTGTTGAACTACAGATTGTGGATCCCACATCCAGAGTTTCTGACTCAAGGTATGAGATGGGGACTGATAATTTGCAGTTCATAATTTGAGATACTGATTGGGGTATCACACTTGGAGGACCATGGAATAAGCAAATTCCCCAGTGTAAGGGAACTCAATTTAAAAACCACTTGAAACAGATCAGTAACACATTGTGACCTCATACCCAGCTAGCCTGGCCCCAGTCCCTTCTGGGTGCTCACTGGTGTAAGTCCCCAGTGTCTCTGGGCTCCTCTGTTAGTTCTGAGCTTTAGAGCCAAGGTCTTTTCTCTGGCCAGTTCAGCTTGTTTCTTTTCCTAGATCTGCTTCTCCAGTTCCAGAGTTCCTTTGAGAAAGAGGCTTTCACTCCATTTCTGTCCAGGTCCATGTACCCTGACCTCATGTCAAAGCTACTTTCCTCCCATTCCTTTTTTTTAAAATATGGAACGCTTCACGAATTTGCATGTCATCCTTGCGCAGGGGCCATGCTAATCTTCTCTGTATCGTTCCAATTTTAGTATATGTGCTGCCGAAGCAAGCACCCTCCCATTCCTTAGACCACCTGACCAGGTTAGTATTCACTGTGCTCTTCCTTAGCAGGATTTCCCTGGCCAGAGGCATCCATACTTTCACTTAGTTTTCTTGAGCTGAGCTCTCATCTGCAAAGCACAACCTGGATTTTCCAGCTTGCTGGTTTTCTCACTCCTGTCACTGCTGCTGCTCAGTGGGAGGAACCAGGACCCAGACCATCTGCTCTGGATCACAGCATACTGAGTTCTCCGATGTTCCCATCATCTTTCAGCTTTATCTTTCTAGCTCCAGGCTTGCTGCAAAAGGTTCCTGCTCTTTGTTGAGTGCTCAAACTCTGGGCCAAGTCTGAGTCTTATCTTCTCAGCCCCCACCATCCCAGGCCCATCTCCCCTGAGTTATATATTCTACCTATGTACTATCACAAAGGACAATAGGACATGCTATTTTGATTCTGATACACTTGTCTTGCTCCCAGTCAGGCAGATTACCCCTCAAGGCCACCTAGGGGAGAAGGATTTGTATGAGGGGAAGAGGGCTATGTTAAACTATGCTCAGATTACCAATCAAAGATTTATAATACTGTACAATAAGGTTTACTTCACCCCAAACGGAATAGTGTGTTACTTTTTCATGAGTCAAAAGATACTTCAATCTTTTGTCATTATGAATATTAATTAGGGGTGATAAAAATGAAATAAATAAATTAATATATCTGGTACTATATCAGTTTTTACTCCACTAGAAAGGAGATAAAGTAGAATATCGCCTTCTGAAGTGTTCGGTGAACTCTGGCTCAGGCCTCTATTGTCTATATTTCAGGTCTTCAATGGTGCTAAAAACTTCCTGATGTATAAAACTTCATGGTAGAATATAATAGTTTAAAAGTATAAACATTAAAAATGATTTTATTCTATATAAAAGACTTGGACACATAATCTTCACCACAATATGCCCCTAGTTTTAACCTAAATCTAAGGGGGCTCTATCTGTCCAACCAGAAAATTCTTGTCCTACTAAAAAGATATTCAACAAGATTGTTATTCCTGACTATGTATATTTTATCTGGCATAGATTATAGTATTTCTTTTAAGTTTTAAAATTATATACCACAGGTACAAAAATAATTGCGGCAATATTCCAAAACAAGAAGGCCACTTGTCTTTTCACCAGGTAAAACTGATTTATAAAGAAAATAGAAAGAAAAAGGTGTCTCTTTTTTTGAAAATTACTTTCAACCAGTTTCAGGGTCCAACCACCATCTTCATTGCTTTCTATATACAAAATGTTCCAGTATAGGCTGCAGTCAACTTCTACACTTTTTTTTAATGCATCAAGTCTTAATGGAAAGAAGTAAGATGAAACGGGCTTATAAATTCAGAATCTCTGTTCTAATAACTATTGTTTTGCTAACTTTTTATATGCAGAAAACCTTCATTAATACACCATTAAAGATGTCATTAAAACTTCTAATCTTCTAGGCTGTAAGTTATGTCTCTTAGCAAATTTTTCTTCAGCTCCTTCACGTCTGATATCTGTGCCTATAAACAGATAACAGATATGTTGTGTTAGTTATAACCTGCTATTGGAGTGTAATGATGTATAACATAAAAAATATATGTGCCTCAATATGGAAAATTCCTTCCTGAAAGTATAAAATTTAATGAAGTAAAAAAAAAGTTAAGCACAGGAGATAATGGGGTGGATTTTAATTACTCCTTTAATGCCTATTTTGAAGTTGTAAAGGACAGACTGTTTGGCACAAGAGTAAACATGCCCAGATGTTCCTATCAACACCATGGCCTTCCATTCAATGGACTATGTGATCTCCACTCAGACTAAGGCCATTTTCTGAAACTTCTCTCTATTCTAAACTATTCCCCTCTGGAGGAGCTTGAGCCTAGCCTCTCTCATTCCCAACCTTTTCCCATTGTGCATCATTTGAGGAAATAGCATAGATCTTTTTCCTCCTAAATATTCCATTTTGTTAGTGAATATTAGTTTCCAGAAATTTCCATCCAAAACCTTTCAAGAAAATCGAAGACACATGTAAATGTGTATTTTTTGAAGTCTGCATTACATACTGAAGAACTCAATGTAATCCTGGGCAAATGAAGTTAGACACGAAAGTCAAAGAACACCAGAGCTGGAATGCCTTGGAAATCTCCTTCTTTCAGTAACCTCTTTTAGGACCAGGTCTTGTATATAAAGACAAATATGTGAATCAAGAGTCTCTGCTTTTGTGGAATTCCCAGTCTAATGGGGGAGCTAGACGTGTACAGAAATAACCACAAGGTAGTAAGTGCTATAATCATTACATAAACGCAGTACTAAGCAAGGGCCAGAGCTCAGCTCTACCTGGAGAGATGAGGAGAGGGTATATGGTGAGGAGAGTGAAGGATGAGGCTTGAATGAGCAGCAAGGTGAGGAGGGCTGTCGTGACAGAATGGCATGACCCATGTGCAGAGACTAAACAGAACGTAGCAAAATCATGAAACTACAAGTCATTCATTCCCAAGGACTACAACAGAGTTTGCACATTGGAAATTGTTGAGTGATGAGGCAGGAGCGAGGGAAGACTTTAGGATTTACCTTAAAGGAGGATTAAGGACAGATATATATGATCAGGTTTGGACACCAAGAAGCTTTCTTTGGCTGTGGCATAGAGAAAGATGGAAAAAGAGTGATATTACAATTAGGGAGACAATGTTAGTATTACAGTCCAGGAAGAAAATTATGAGAGAATAACCCATGGGAGTGGCAAAGGGCCTGGAGAATAAGCTAGATTCCAGAATAAAAAATGAAGAATTTAATGTGACTAAGGCTTCTGGCCTCTCTAGCCTTGCAAATGAAAAAACTGGTCCACTTTTACTTTCTCAGGGAATTTATCAAAAGCACATAAAATTACACCCAGCTTTTTTTTTTTTTTTTTTTTTTTTGAGGTATCAGAGCCAGGGATTGAACCTGGGACCTCATATGTGGGAAGCCGGCACTCAATCACTGAGCCACATCGGCTCTCCTGAGTTGGTTTTTTCATTTGTTTGCTTGCTGTTTGTTTTTGTTTTTAGGAGGCACCGGGAATCAAACGTGGGACCTCCCATGTGGGAAGCAGGTGCTCAACTGATTTAGCCACATCTCTTCCCTACCCAGCTATTTTTTTTTTCCTAAAAATATGGAACACTTCACGAACTTGCGTGTCATCCTTGCGCAGGGGCCATGCCAATCTTCTCTGTATCGTTCCAACTCCGGTATATGTGCTGCCGAAGCGAGCACCCCAGCTATTTTTAATATTGCAAACCCAAAGTGCTATGAAACCCCTTGTGCATCTGACTGACTTGAGATTCATCAGTGTTTAGAGTTCCTCTCACTAGGAAACTTCTTTCGTGTTTTTTTTTTCTCTAATGGCCTAGTTGGGAAATGCTGAAATATGTGTTTCTGAATTGGCAAATGGAATTTCCAAATGGGCAAAGAGGCATGAACTTTCAGTCACTGCCTCCTTCCAAACCCACTCATGTGCACTTTGCTCTTGTTCGGTTTTCCACCATCTCTGGCTCACACTCAACTCACCCTAAGAGCAGCTCTGGTTGAAGGGTCTATAAAAAAGCCCCCCATCTCAGAGGGTCATTGCCTGAGGGCCCAAGCCCATTATCTGGACCTCTTCTCTGCCGCCCCTCTCTAGAGCTCATGCTCACTAGGCCTTGGCCCTGAGCCTTTATTCCACCATCTCCTAACCAGTGTCTTACCAGCCTGTCTCTGCAGAGCTGTTTTTCTTGGACTTGATCTGTGACCTTCCTCACAGGCCAGCTGTATCCTGTTGCCACCACGCCCAGAGAAAAATGAGCCCCATTCTCTGTTCTGCTGCCGATAACTATGTGACTTCAAGCCAGCGGCTGAACCCTCCCCAGCACAGTCTCCTCTGTGATGCCAGGAGCTCTATGGGGTCATCTCTAGTGTCTCTTAGGATTCTACAACTCTAAGAGCCAGGGGCCTCCTCCCTGTCTCCACCCATCCATTTTCTATCTGATTCTAGTTCAAGCAAATAACAGAGTGCAGAGTGCTGTGACATACAGGTAGGACCCTACTGCCCTCTTTAAAAAGATAAACCTGCAAAGATAACATCATTTTATCTTTATTTGCACATTTTACAGTTACATTTTACAGCACATTTTACAGTTACAGAGTGTCTACAGTGGGGAGTTCAGTCTTGTTTTATGCCTGTGTAGCCGTGTTCTCAGTATTTGAAGGCAGCTCCTCCACATAGGCAGCAGGAAAATGTCCTTTTTTTCCATTTAAAGATCCAAACCACCATCCTTCTCCTTTTTTCTCATGAATAGTCACAATGTCGCCTGTGAAAAAGTACTTTTAATTAGACAAACAAATGAGTTTCTACAGTTTGAGTGTGTGATCCCAAATGATAAGACAGTTCTAAGGGGATTCTGCTTCAAGGAGTTACTTGGTAGCATCATTTTCTGCATTTGATTCAGATGAAGCAGACTTTATTGAACACCTCTATAAAGCATGTAGAATGCAGAGAATACAGAGAAGGATAAGATAAAGGACAATTGAGTTTTACCATTAAATAGTTTGCTTAAAAACAGAATCACATTGGGTCATATTTCATCCTAGAGCCACAAGGCTCACTTTGTATTTAGCAGGTAGGTTGTCACCAAACTTTCTCAGTGTTGGCACTTCCAGGGTTTCACAGGCTGGTGGCTGCTATAGTTTGGTATGTTGACAACTATGAGTATGTCTCAAATACTGTACAACTCTCTATCGCACAGCCCCAAATTCTCTGCCCAAAATTCACACTCTCAGCTTTATACAGATATATAACTCCCCATTAAACAAATTAGGTAACTTTAATAAAATATCAATTTGAAGATATAATTTCTTTAAAGCAATGAGTCAAATAAATAGAATTCCTGAGGACCATGTGGCTCTTCTCTAATTCTCTACTCTTCTTTTGAAATACCATACTGACATTAATCACCCTAAAGCTTAACCCTATACCCCAAATATTCCTGCTGCACCCCCTCTCTTAAGAGAGAGGGTCTTTTCTCTCCGGTTGCTTGCTTCCTGCATATCAAGTAGAGACATATGCTTCCTTCAGCCAAGAGCTGCTTTTTCTTTATTAGAATCTTTCTGAGGTAACTGTTCATTCTTTTTGTGAGTTATTTTATTTGTAAGGCAATGGGAACTGCTAAAACTCTTCTATCTTTTCTTAGTCACAAATCATTTTTTTTTATTGTGGGTAAAAATCAAATTTTTCATAATACATACCAATATTTGTAAAATGATATATAAATATATGCATATATGTGCATTTGCTTACAAAAATGTTATTTATATATATATATAAATATATTTTAAGAGGTACTTAGATTACCCAAAATATTACACGGAACCCACTGGGATTCCCATGTTGCCCACCTCCCACACCTCCCACCACATCCCACACAAACATCTCCCACAAGTGTGGCCCATCACCCTCAATGGACCTACACATCCTGGGGCCTTGCCATCAACCACAGACCACAGTTCACATCATAGACCACACTCTCTCCCACACAGTTCTGAATGGTATGTGCTCATTATTTATTCTTGTAGGAGATCACTCTCCGTGTAAATTCTCCCCTCTAGTAAGTTCTCAGGTCAGAAGATTTCTTGACACAAACTACTAACAGGAATTTGAGCAAAGATTTAAACTCTTTTTGCCAGCTTCTTTAAGCTTCCAATGCTGTTGTTTCATTTAAAGAAACCACTTAAAACAGAATATAAAATATAAATATATTTTGTAATCAGTGGAGAACTGAAAACAAACAAGAAAATCAATTTATTATGTAACTATTGACCCAGGAGCCCTGGGCTTAGGTGTGCCTGGGCCTGGGAAATGTGTTTTTTATTCACAGAGAAAGTGGGACTACAACATTTAATTTACCTACTTTCTGCTATATTAGCCTCAGAATATGATGACTAATGAGGTAGCTTCTATAAAGCTTCAAACTTTTAAATAAAACCAACATTAACCAAAGATTAATGGGGAGAGGTTCTTCTTTCTGTTTCTTTTTTTCTTGTCTTTATTTATATGCAAACTAGAAGGAGAAGTCTGAGTGGAAAACTGAACAGGAAGCACCCACTAACTGATAGCAAACATGTAGTGTTCCTGTTGGCTACGAAAACCATCTTGATTTTCCATTGGCTCAGAAGCCGTGACCTGGTCATAGATAACAAGCTTTCTCTTACGACGTGACTCTTTCTCATTTACCCCTCTGTTCTTGAACTGTGACCCACCAAAAAGGTATGTTCAAGGCCTAGCAAATACGATCCTTTGAAGGATCTTTTAAGATGTTATTAAGATTAGGGTGGACTCTAATCCAATTTGACCGGTGTCCTTATAAAGAGAGGATATTGGACAACTGGACACAGACAGACAGGGACAGAGGGAAACATCATGTGACGACTGAGGATTGAAGCCTGAGGATTGCTGGCAAGCCACCAGAAATGAAGAGGCAATCAAGGATTCTTCCCCACAAATGCCAGACTTTTAGCCTCCGGAACTGTGAGGTGATCCATTTCTGTTGTTTTAAGCCACCCAGTCTGCTATACTTTAAGACATCCTCAGGAAACTAAGGAACCTCCAGTTCCAGATCTCTGCTTTACCTTAGCTTTAATGTCGAAATGTGGTGGCTAACTGGACACATAAAGACTTTTTCTTGTTTAATAATGTTGAGGTCTATATAACCCATTCTATAATACCTTCCCACGATAAATAAAAATATGGGACTTAAAGAAGGGGAGCTGATTCCTTAGATTGGTCATAAAACATTTACTGGAGAGATAGGTGGTAGAAACATTAAGCTGAGTCAGGTGACCCAGGTTCTGGACCTAGCTCTTACACTAAGTCATGAGAAGAAGTCACTTCATTTTCCTGAGTGTCCAGCTTTCTGAAAAAGAAGGAGGTGAGACTAAATCTCTAATGATTTTCCATTACTGTCATTTTACCCCAGTGTAGTCCTGTGATTAAGGGCATGATGCTAGACCTAGAGTGCTTGGATTCAAATCCTGTGCACACACTGCCTGTGACTTTGGCCAAAGTACTTAACCTTTCTGTTCCTCCATGTTCTCAGCTATAAAAATATGAATAAATAACCATACCTACTTCAAAGGTTTTTTTTTTTTTTTTCATAATTAAATAATATGCTTGCTACAATGCCTTGCACATGGTTAAGTACTGAGCAAATGATAGTTATTGTTATGTGGGTTTTAGTATTTGATGTGCTTTATCATTATCTTCTAAAAAATGGGGGTTATGCACCTGATTAACTTAATATGGTAGTAATTCTTAAGGCTGCCATACAAATATAGGGATTTTATTCATGTTAAGTGTCTCAACAAGGGAAGGCTATTAAAATATTTGAGAATGCTTCTTCTCAAATGATTCTTACCTTTTTCCAAATTCAATTCATCATCTTGCCTGGCTTGAAAAGAATATAAGGCCTTGCAAAGACCATTGCCAAGCTCGACCACACCGGAGGCTGAAAGTTGGAATAAATTGTAATTATTAATGCTGTATCAGTAGGCAAGATGGATGTGATTGGAAGCTCTTTGGTTATTTATCAGTTTGGAGCAGAGTTTAAATTTGTTGAAATATATTTCCTCAAAAGGAAGTTTACAATTTTATGTTATATTCAATCCTTGATTCAATAACCATTTGTAACATACCTACTAGTATAAGCATATTATATACAGAAAACATATCATAATACAGAAAATAAGTTTAGAGAAAAAGTTACTGTAGTAATAATAATAATAATTAAAATAATTCATTTCCCACGTGAACTTAGTGAATATCAGTTCGATAATTTGCATGGTAATTACATGTATGTTTTGGAAAACAGATACCAGTTATGCCATTCATATATGGTCTAGAGGACTAGGGGCATGTGGTTTTATCAGCATCCCTGGGTGCTTATGGAAATGTTTCTCAAGCAATGCAAGGATGACTCTTTGTTACACTGTATGAATCAAAAAAAACCTCTTTTTTTTGCCAAATTATAATCAAGCAATTATACAGTCAAGATTATGGTAACTATAGTTGGAAAATGAGGGACAATAATGTGTGTTGAAAGGTGAAGGGCAGTGGGGTGTGGACAGACAAATGACTAAGGACAGATGGCTGAATAAAG
This sequence comes from Tolypeutes matacus, assembly GCA_026826555.1. NCBI lineage: Eukaryota > Metazoa > Chordata > Mammalia > Cingulata > Chlamyphoridae > Tolypeutes > Tolypeutes matacus. The sequence continues at coordinate 9,933,279 of JAKSZT010053928.1, forward strand.
GGGTAGGTAAGCAGTGAGTCTAAGCCCAACTGTGGCCCTGGAAAACCACCTGGATCACCACGTTTCTCCCAGAGGGGACAAGATTTCCACTGTAGTTTGGGTGATGCTGTGGAGACAGGTGCAAAACTCCACCCAGTGTGTGGACAGCAAATTGCAGGCTGTTTGAATGAAGTAGATGTCAGTCATCTAGCATTTGAGGTACCTCATATTATAAAATATTTGACTCCAACTTCCTCCTTCCCACCTTTCACATTACATTTGCATATAAAGCTACATTTTCAAACAAATTCATCCATCTCAATGGAATTGTAGGGGTTTGAATCATGTGCCCCCAAAAAGGCATGGTCAGGCCCCAACTCCTGGTCCTGGGCTGTGGACCTACTGTAAACAGAATCTCTTGAAAATGTTACTACAGTTAAGGTGTGACCCAACTGAATCAGGTTGGACTTTAATTCAGATTATTGAAGTCCTTTATAAGCAGAATGAAATTCAAAGAGAGAGAAAGAGAAGCCATGGGGAGCAGCCAGACCTGAAAATCAATGGTGCCCAGAAGAGAAAGGAGAAGGTGCTGCCATGTGCATTGCCACGTGATGGAAAAGCCAGGGAACCCCAAAGATTGCCAGGTAGCCAAAAGATACTAACCCTGGGAGAAAGCAAGCCTTCTAGGCGCTGAAACCATAAGCCAATAAATTCCTGCTGTTTAGTCAACCCACTGTGTGGTATTTGTTTTAGCAACTGGGATACTAAAACAGTTTTGTAGATTTCTTTGAGCAGATATATGTCAGTGTGGTTCTGATAATGAAATTTAAATGTGACAATGCTTTACCAATAGGACACATTCCCAAATAATTCTGGGCATGGGGTTACCTAAAGATGAAGAACTTGGATTTCTCTGTCCACCAGATGTCTTGCACAGAACATTCTCTAATCTCTTCTTCATGAAAGGCCGAGAGAGTTTTACATAAGTATGTGTCTGCTCCTGTTCAAATAGTTTTTTTAAAAAGTAATTTTTTAATGACTTTGTCATCTTAAGCATTCCTGAAAAATAACCTTTTTGTAGCTATTTTCCTCAGGAATTTGTTTATTAATTTGGGGGGTAGAGATACATTATTCAATACATTCTTAAAACCTGCCATAGAGCTTTCTTATTACTGATGTGTTAATATTTTTAGAATTAGACAGCTACTATACTTTATAGCCAGCATTTGTAACTCTGACCTATACTTCTAGGCCAAATAAGAACATTCATAGCAATGCTTCTACAAATTCAACTTTAATTGGCTTTAATACAACTGAAATGATGATGACTCATTCTAAATGACTGAGACCATTTTAGAGCACATGAGCAAGTAGAAAGAAAACTGACTCTTCATTACAAGATAGTTACAGCTTCCCCCCTTCTGATATGTAACAGAAAACAGCTACAAGCAATAACTACCCACGTATATTCACATGCTCATCAATTCCTGAAGAGTTGTGACCCTGGGAAAATATGTGTGTGAATTTAAAAATTGTACTCATGTATTATCTACATCATGTACAATGTTAAACACAGGAGAATAATGCATAGCACAATTTTGGTCTGTATGAATATAAAAACTTCAATTTAATGTAATTTTTACTATAAAAGCAAGTTTAAAAGATAAGGTATAAGAAAGAAGAGGAAGAGATTCAAGGTATTTTTAAATCCTCCTAATAATTTAGTATACAAAGAATGTATTCAGTTATGTTTAGTTCTTGCTGCTGTGCATAAATGGAATAAAAATAAGTTCATTTTAAAATGTGCAACTAGGATTTAGGGCATATGGCACATATAATTAATAACTGCATTTTTGCCCTGATGTTACTTTAAGACACTCCACTTAACAAGAAATGACAGCCAATCTCCAAATTTTACCTTTTCTTTCCACTTGAAGATGCAGGTGTTACAGGGATGACTGGGTTTAGGTCTTTGCTCAAGTTCTGCTAATACTGATGACAGTTTATAGACGTTCACTTGCAAAAGATCTAGTTTCAAGCTGGTCTGTGGATACATCATTTGGCCATATGAGTAAATTTCTAGAAAATGAGGCACAACTGGGTGGGTAAAGGGAGATCAGGAGAACTTTCAAAATGACACAGAAGTCTAGAAAAGTACTTATTCAGCTCATATGGATCTGCAAAGAAAATACTGAAGAGATAAAAGATGGACGCTTTAACAGTGTAAAGGAAAGCCATAGTTGTTGAGTTTGTCCTATTCTGGACAAGAAAAGGGAAAACAGGAACTTTGATAGCCATCTTACTCAGTATTTTGTGATGATGAATGGCTTCTCTCAACTTTCTACTGAGGAATGAAAAAGGGAAAAATAAGGGTTAATTGTGGAAAGTAGATTTTAGGTTGACTGAGAGGAAAGGCAATTGAGCTGTAGGAACTCAATATTGTGAACAGAATTGAACTAACATTAATAGAATAAAGTAAAATGGATGTGAGTTATTTTGAGGAGGAAGGGCAGGAGGTGGGGTCCTATATTACCCAGAAAGTTGGGGTAACACTTCTCGAAATTGGAAGCAACATTCTGGGATCAGTATAAAAATAAGGAGTAAAACTCCTTAATTTTGAAATAAGGATAAACTTGAAGTCTCTGCTAGTTCTGCTAGTTCTTGAAGTCTCTGCTAGTTTGACCTTGAACTAGTCAGTTATTTACAAATTACTTTTTTGTCAGTCTGTGCTCAAGTAGGGTAAATCTAAACATTGGAAGGGTCATAGAATTCTGCTTATCCAATCTCCTCCTCCCTGTACCCCTCCCTTGTTCATTCCTCCACCATGGGGATTCCTAACCCTAACATTCCTGCCAGTGGAGGGGTCCCAGCCATGGACTGAGCACTTCCAATGATAGGAGGGTCTCCAATCCTTGGGACAATCTACTGCATTGTGGGGCAGGCCTACCTGAAGTGAAATCAAAGCTCCTCCCATACCTTCTACCAACAGACTTAGTCTGCATTGGAAAGCATCATGGAGCATTTCTATTTCTTCTTCTATGTGGCACTCCTGAAGACAATATCTAATCTAAACACTCCACCCTCAGTTTCTGCAACTTTTTCTCATATGACATGCCTTGTCAACATTCTTGCTTCAAATATGGCACTTCAAGGAACAAAAGAGAATGAAATAGGGAAGAATTTAAATGAAACAGAGTTTCGTCCTCCAAGAATCCTTTCCTGGGTAACAAGAAATCTGCCAATCTCACCAGTTTCCTTGAACCCAGAGGCAAAGTGCATATAACAAAGTGACATGGATCTACATTAATATTTGCTCCTTCACGAGATCATAAACACCGTGAGTTCAGGGATCAGGTCCTCTTGCACCTTGCCTCCTGCTGCTGGTGTACCCAGATGATACTAATAAACACTATGCTGGTCATGGCAATGACAAAATGCTGTGTGAGAACAACCAAAGAAATAAACTTACAACGCAACGTTATCATAAGATGTCCTTTATGACTTTGATAAATTTAATTTGCTTTGAATTATTTGACTGAACATGTACTGTCACAGAAAATGTTCCATACTTTGTTTTATAATTTCATAAAAATGTTAGTCCAGGGTTATTGCAAGTGTGTTAGACCTCTGTTCTCAAGCCTTTCTTTTCACAAGCACTCTTAGATTTGTTTCACCAACAGCACCCCCACTAAAGAAAGCCTGTGTTCAAAAAATAGACCACCTGTACTTAGCCTCGTCTATCTACATTCATCCAAGAACTTTTGAAATTGCCAGTTTGGGCAGAATTATTAGGCACCTAATTTCACAAGAGTTCAATATGCAAGGTAAGAAAAGATGGTACAATTTCTTGTATCCTTCAGAACCTTCTAAAAATACTACTCTTCCTGAATCCTTCTCAGATTAACCCCAGTTTACTTCCAATCACTCTAATCACAGCAGAAACCCTGTAGCTTGTACTCATAAGTGATAATGCATCTTCTTTATTCTTCTATAAAATTCACGGGTTTTTTGCTAACTGACTAATTTAATATCAGTTCCTCCAAAGCGGCTACAAAGTCCAATCTCTACAAATATCTGTGGAGCTGGTGGCGTCCAGATCCCCAGCAAAAAGGCCAGAAGGCTCATCTCCTGACCCTGTCCTTTGCTGTTACCTCCCAAAGAACCCTAAAGTAGCTTGTAGTTCCCCAGACACTTTTGCCTCACACCCCAGACTGCCTTTGTTTCCTTTCCTGTTGCCACCTTTTCCCTTTCTCTGTTATTCCCTGAGGACCCTGATGTCAGCTGGATTATGAGTATACGTAGCATCTTAAATAAGATTTCGAGTTTTGAGTTCTTCCCCCTGGGACATGCACTGTGCTAGCATTTTCTGAATGCAATTTGATCCTAAATAATGATATAAAAACAACCCTAGGCGGTAGGCACCAATATCCCCATTTCACAGATGGGAAAACTAAAGTTGTCCCAGGTCCTGTAAACAGCAGCGCAGCATCCCAATATCGGCCTTTCTGAAGGCAGAGCGGTACTTTGGGTCACTTTTCTTAACTGGGTTGATGTACATATGGTTATGAGGCCCTATTTGGGGGACTTCTATTTTAGGTACAATTCTTTTCCAAGGAGGACACCAAAGCAAACACTTCTAAGTAGCTGGATTTTTCCAGTTCCCTCAAACTTCTTGTTGAGGAGTTAACCCTAATGCTCTTTGACTAGATTGTTCTGTCACGAGAAAGGAAAGGCAAACAGAGGCTAAATGTACCTGAAAATACATATTATAAAAATAACCCTTTCATCACTAAATTTAGAAAACTGCACTCTGCAAATATTTACCTCTTCCATTAGCACTGCTGTGTCTTTCTGGCTCTTTGCATCGGAGAATGAAGAGCTGCTGGCATATGTGTTAATCATTCGATCCAGGCCTGAAAATGGAACACGCTTTCAATCACGGTTCATCCTGACCCCGTGTGACACTCAGAGGGAACCTGAACCCCAAAGTGAGAGCAGTGAGGCTTCTGACATGCTGGGGGTGTTTCTGTAGGTAGCTGCTACTAAATTTCCTGAGTGGGTATCCATTCATTTACCTTTACCTTTATTTAGTGAACTGTGAGAAATGCTAGTGCTGAAAGTGTCTTGATTGTTAATATCCAAGGTGAGATTTTGAATTTCTTTTTGTTGACCCATTCTGTGGTTGATACCTAACATTTAACTCAATGTTAGGCTCTTCCTCACTACAGTATTTACATTTTGCTATCTTGGATTTCCTATTAACGATTACATTGTAATATGTTATTCTGGTCCATATAACACAAGCTATTTATACCAGAATCAAAAGTGCAGAGGGATTTTTAATTATTTGCATTGCTTTAGAGCCATTTAACATTCTAACATGGCTAACTTCTATGTATAGGATTTAATTTGAATGATTTTTACATCATTTAGAAAGTTGTTAGGGAGGGAGGGAAGGAAAGAAAGAGGATGAAAGAGAAAGAAATAAACAACAAAATGCTGCATAGATTTACCAAATGAATTTTCTCTCATTCCAGCTGATTTCAGAAATACAGTAAAATGCTGCTTTTCTGAAAATGTTAGTATGGTATTTATGTAGCTCTCAGGAATCGGCTAAGAATTCATTTTAATTTTTTTGTCCTCTCCTTCTTTTTAAATTTTTATTCATTCATTCAGGCTCGGTTTGATAGATTGTTCTTTAAACGAGATGATCTTTGCCCCAGTCACCAAAAGTCTAATTCTGAATGAAATTTCTGAATAAAATACTTTCCCTTTTCAGTCCAAAGTGATAATTACACACCTTCCTTGTCTCTCGAGGCTTTTTCAATATCTTTTTGCAGTCTCATCAATTTTGATTTTATTGAGGATTTTCGTCTTTCTTTATCCATTGCAGTGTTAGGCAATTCCTCCTTTGGGAAAAAAAAAGGAGCAGGGGAGAACTTTAACAACGAGAGAGTAAAAAAAGAGTTGTTAATCCCAGTTGTACTGAGATTTTCACCAAAGATATTTAAATTTATCTTTATGGAAGAAAAGGAGTAAAGAATTAAAAAGTTAATCTAGGGAAGCGGCTGTGGCTCAATCAGTAGGGCTCCCGTTTACCACATGGGAGGCCTCGGGTTCGGTTCTCGGGGCCTCCTGGTGAAGGCAAGCCCGCCCGCACGGCGTGGTTAGCTGACCCAGCGAGCACAAGCAGCAAGGGGGGGATAAATGAATAAATAAATAAAATCTTAAAAAAAAAATAAATAAATAAATAAATAAATAAATAAATAAATAAAAAGTTAATCTATGGTTTTACACATATTGTTCTACCTGTTCTATACCTGATTAATAAGAAGACATCTCTTTGTTCACGACTTGTCAGTACGTAGTTAAGTGTTTTCTTTCCTAGAATAAAGTACTCTTGGAGGATGAACTTTATTATAGTTATTTCATAGTTTCCTGATAAGTCTATTTGTTGGAAACTTATTGCTTCCTATTTATCTTTATTCAAGCTGGAATCCTTCAACGGTACAAATGTCGGCTCATGCATGTGCTGCTAGGACACCTCAGGAGTGCTGGAATTTTATTGAGTTCTGTGATGGCTGGGTACTGGGGACACACGAACTCAAGTACAGGCGCTCTGCCGAGAACTGGTTTATAATTGAGTTAGGCCTTGAAGCATCTCATCAGGAGAACCAGCAACCCAAGGCCACATTCACGCAACGCAGCATAGACAGTGCAGACAGGATTTCGTGGCTCACCAAGGGCCGGGGCATTTGAAAGACTCAAGGAGGCCAGAAGACTTAACCAGGACTTTTGGTTAAGTGAAAGCACGAGGGGTACCTAAGGCAGGAGAAACAGCATGAACAACGGACAGAGGGAGGGACGACCATGTGAATGTGTCAGGGACAATAAATAGACTAGTCGCTTGAGAAAAATAGTGGAGGAAAGAGTTGTCTAGGCAGCTTAGGCCAGATCTGAAGGCTGGAGAGGGGTTTCATGCTTCCTGTGGTGCTATGAGGAGTCATACATGGTTTCTGGGCTCTCACACATGATTTCAAGGGTTGAATGAAAAAAAAAAAAAAGGATGGTAAGGTTGGGGGTAGGGAGGTGTCTGAGCAGGAGTATAGCAGAGGGACAGATATCCATGGGGAAAGAGGGGAAACTAATGACCAAAGGTGGAAATGGAAAAGGCAGGACTTCTCTGATAAAAAAGGAGAAAAACTGAATATTAGTGTAGAGCTAAGCTTTCGAAAGACGGGAATGAGGAAGGGAGAAGCATGAGGACTTAGCGCAAAGGGAATAACCTCTATAAAAGTATAATACATGATAGAAATACTCTATTAACAAGGTGTGCATTAGACTTTATAAAGAGTTTCTTTATAGTCTCTACTTCATGTAATTGTTACAACTCTGTGTGATTGTTATAATTCTCATTTCTCCATGACCTCAGAGAAATAAATGATGACCCAAAACAAAACAGCTAGTGAGTGATACCTCAGAAACCCAATTCCCCCAAATTCTCTACCATAGTCCACTTCCTCACAAGTCTGCCTATACAGAGACCCGAGCTGACCTCACAGCTCCAGGTGAGTTCTGACCAAACAGCAAGGATTCCCAATTCCAACCCCACTTCCTTCCCGTAGGAGGAATGCAAATCACAGCCTGGTTCCTGTAGCAGTCCAAGACTGGGCTTGTTTGGGACACCTATTGTTTAAACATATACTTCCAGGGATAGATTGCTATTGGGTCAACTTGAGGATGGAATATGTTACCCTCTGTTAACTTTCTTAAACTCTTTCTCTTTTAAAGGTTTGCCAGGAAGAAGGTCAATACTGGAGGAGGCATATAAAACTAGGGATACAATCTTTTGAACACAGCAGTTACAATAACCTTATACATATTTCACACTGACAACTAATTCCCTGATTTTTACACTCAGATTATTCTTCGGTCTCAACTAGTTCATGTATAATCATGTCACTAGATAAGAGCCAGTCTATATTTTGCCAATGACTATAAAATAGGACATCAGAATGCTTTGCTTTAAGAATATTAAGAAAATTCACGCATCTTGAGACAAGTCCATTCTCTTAGGCAACAGATATGTAATGGTGGGTTCTGGTGCACTGAAATCTAATAGAAACCTAAAACTTCCACAGACATGTCAATAGAAGAGAAACCATTGCACCTGTTTCATTACATTTCTACAGAAGCCTAGTCAAATTTTCAAGGAGAATGATACTTGTTTTATAGACAGAGTTTTTGGTAGGGGCATTTTTATTACAGTTTGTAAGAAAGTAGTAGATAAATTTTATTGTATAGTGTTCTATCTCAGGGATCACCTACACCATTTGGAAGAGGAAAAAAAAAAGTTTTCACATGTAGTCAAATCCTTTTCTCCCCTCCCAACTCCACCTTTTTCCTACATTGAATGGACATTGCTATCACTAATGTATTTAGCTCTTGTCAGAGTGGGGTAAAAAAGATTCAGTTAAAGAAATAGTTGACTAAAGTATAGGGGAAGGGAAATCCAGTCAGGATTTATTACTGAACCCAGATATAACTGCCCCTCTCTTTCCCCCTCAACTCTTATTTCCTGAACGGGGGTCCTGGGATCTTGGCTTCTGCTGTTCTTTTAATCCTATAAGAGGATATTACGAGTGGGGTTGATTCTACATATCAGGATGAATCTCCCATCCCCCAATTCTGGAACCTAAAAGAATGGGGGAAAAAAAAAAAACAGCGAAAGGGACCAGAGAGGAGCTATCAGGATTACTTTCTGCATATTTTGGTAAGTAATGATTGGCTCCTAGAACACTAGATTTAGAGGCCAAAATCTTGGAGCCACAACCCAGGAAGACAAATAATTTATCCCGAGATAGAAAAGAGGCAAGATACCTGGGCTCTGACCAGGGACACGGATCATCTTTCAGCAAGGAAGGTCATTACATACTAGAATCACCCAAATGCCCTCAAAATCAGCTTCATATAATTTGATCCAAGTTTTTCAATAGTGGACCATGAAAAATGGAGACTGATCCCCACCTCCTAGTATTCATGCCTTTGTGTAATCCCCTCCCCTTGAATTTGGGCTGGACTCTTTGACTCACTTCTAATGAATGGAATATGACAGGAGTGATGGGACAGCATTTCTGAGAGTTATGAAAAGACTGTGGCTTCCCTCTGGTGAACTGGCGCATGCACTCTCTCTCTCATAGATCACTAGTTATGGAGGAAACAGGCTGCCATGCTGTGAGCTGCCCTATGGAGAGGCCAAGATAGTAAGGAGCTTATGTCTCTGGCCAACAGCCACGAGTGAGCTTGGAAATGGACGCTCCTCCAGTAGAGCCTTGAGATGCTTGCAGGCCTGGTCACCACCTTAACTGCAGCCTTGTGAGGGACCCAAAGCCAGAGGCAGCCATCTGAGCCATGCCTGGATTCACCACCCACATAAACTGGGAGAAAATAAATATCTGCTTTAAGCCATTAAGTTTTGAGGTAATTTGTTACATAGCAAAAGACAACAAATACAGGCACTGATATGATATACAGTGACTATTTAATGTCTGCCTTAGTGTTAATCTTATAGAAAAGAATATGAAGACAAAACCTGCTTGATTTTTTTTCCCTTCCAGAGAAGACAGAAGACATTGCCCAGTTTGTAAAACACTCACTGATTATTTATTTATTTATTTACATGAACCATGAAAGTCAATTGTCTTCATTAAAAACCTAGATATTTCCTTTACAGTAACTTTCAAAATGGATCTCTAGTATAGGACTAAAGTTGCCCCATTAATGCAACTTCCTTCCATTCCATACTTACAAAGTAATCGGCTAAAAGGAACTCGGATTTTTTTTCTGTTGATGAAATTGCAGTTTCTTCCATTAAAGATTGGATATCTTTTTCGATGTCTATCTTGCTGATGGCACAGTGAACCTGGGTGTGGCACTGGTGATGCCAAGGAAAGCAGAACGAGATTGCTGAATAAAAGTGTCCCGCCAATTCCAAGCACATATACCAGAAATAGAGAACTCTTCACTACTCACTGTGGTCAAGGTCTGACCAAAACCAGAAATTTGGTGGTTGTACTGGTTTAAGTTATTGCATAAAAGTTGAATTCTTTCTTTCTCCAGCTCCAAGATGCTCTGAAAAGGATAGAAAAGGAGGTAAGATCACCCAGTTGTTATCACAACTGAAAGCAACCATCAAGCACGTACAAACCCGAAGAAAGCCTGAATCAACTGTCATGATAGTGCCTCTCGACTATGTCATTTCCAAATTGCAGTGGGGAGATCTCAAGAAGAGGGGTATGATTTGGTGCCTGTCCTATTTACCCATTTCTAAGAATGCTTTAACTCACATACTTTGCCCAGGTTCTGTTGCTTCAAAAGGCATGGGCAGATGTCATGGGTTACCTGACATTCATGGAGAAGAGGGAGGAGGAAAGGAGAAAAGGAAGCATTTGAGAAATATCTGTGAATTCTAGTGAAGCCTGGTAAAATCCTTGTCCATATCTTGAAAAATGCATTCAATACCACATATTTTTAGAATCATAGTGCACCCAAGGCATTCTGCTCGTCTCTGCAGGGGCAATGATGATAAGACACAAATTCTCTGCTCAAGGAGACTGACGAGAGCAGAATCCTAAAGTCTGATCAAAGCATAATCGTGGCCTAAAATTAGGCCTGAGGGTCGGAGACCCATGTTTGAAGGCAAGAACAGAGCCTCCCCATTTTGTGTGGGATGATAAAATTCCAATATTGGAGTTTCAGGACTATTGGCTAGGAAGGATAAAGAAGGAAGTCAGGGGCATCATACTTGCCTTGTTAGCTATTAACACTTCAGAAAAAATTAGTTATTAGACTCTTGCCACTTGCTTCTAGCTGAGGTCCTGACTGGTTGTTTTGAGGGAATGAAGGATGGAGAGGACCAGCTACTAGTCATGGTCTGAAAAGGCTGGGCCAAGTGAAATAAACTGGGGGATTCCTGGGCCACTTGGGGGCAGTGTGAGTGTGCAGAGTATGTGCCCAGAGGACTTTGGGCTTTGACAGAGGTGGCAGGTGTTCCAGACAAAATTCTCCCAGCATGGTTTTCATAAGGACAAGACCTGGACATTCATCCTTTTATGCAAAGAAGGCCAGGTTGATTGTGCTCAAACCCAACGTCCAGCCAACCCACCTCTACCTTCCAAAGTAAAGTTGTAGTCTTTCACAAAGACTAAGGGCAAACAGGTGCATAGTAAATTACTATAGGGAGAAAGAAGATGGAGCATGTCTCAAAGCTTTTGGCTGGTGTGTGTGTGGGTCCCATCCTTTCTTTTTTGGCAAACTTGAGGGGTCCCACTGGCCTGACCCAGTATGGTGGTCTTCTACCCCCTTGTGCTTAGATTGCACTCATAGTCTGCCATTATTTCATCTCTGGTACTCATTTTAATGCTGCTCTTAAATACAAGTAGTAAAAGGCAGAGGCAGGCAGAAACTATGAATATCTATACTAATAATATGCAAATTTACACTTTTGTGCCAAATGTCATGACATTTGGATGGAAAAGCCTGCAGCTCTGCTTCCCAACAGCCACCTTCTTAGAAGTGCCAGAAGCTGCACAATTTTTAAGCCGATGAGAGCCAAATGTCTTTGTTCCTCCTGGTAGTCTCCTAAGTCTTTCTCCAAACTTTCAGGCACCAACCATTTGAATATGGCTGTGTGCTCTTCTGTCTCCCAGATAAAAGATTAAAGACACAGAAGACCTATCAAACATATTGCTTCTTCAAAGGACAGAAACCATATACATCACAACAAATATGTAAAACAAAGTTGCTTGGACCTCAAATGGGACAATCTTCAAAAAGAAAGGGTCCTTATACCATAGAAAAAGATTTAGAAAGGAGCTGTCCTACTTTAGCTATATGAGCAAAGGACAGAAGAGAAAATAAAAGCTAGGTTTTAGGAACACATTGTATCCCTAATGGGCAGGTGTTTCTTTACTTTAACAAGTGTTGAACCACAGCATCAATCTGAGACTAGCATAACCAGTGTCCCTCAGCGGAGACTGGTAATGTTTAACAGATTTTAATTACATTTCGGGGAAATCATTAAAACGATCTTTGTTTGTTCATGAAAAGAGGCTAAGATAAATTCTACTGTGCAAAGGGGAAATCCATATCTCATTTAATGAATTATTGCTTTCTATTATCTTGCTCATTTTATATAAAACAAGTGGAAGAGAAGAAGAACCCTGGAGGACCTCAGGCTTTCCTTTTGTGTTTTTACAACAGCATGCAAGGAAACTGCCGTGAGAGTTTTCAAGAGATAATCAAGCATAGTTAGCTTCTGTCTGGGGCTCAAGCCTCATGATAATTGATGTTCTTCATTCATTCTTTTAAGCTCCTGCTGTCCTGGCCTTTTCCTGTTTCTACTACAGAGGAGCTTACAAAGTACTTTGTTTTCGCCTAAACAGCATTTGTAAGTGATGAAAGAAAAATGCCATCTCTGACTTTAGTGTGCATCGCAATCATCTGGACCCCTTCCTAAAATCATTCGGAGGTTCTGATTTACCAGTTCTAGGGCGGGGCGTCAGGAGTTGCTTTGAGATCAACTATTGTATGGAATTTAGAAAATAAAAAGACCCACAGAGAAATAAATTTAAAAATAATTTATAATTCTTCCACCGGGAGGCAATCGCTGTTAACAGACCGTTGTATTTTAGCCCAGGTGTGTGTGTATGATTTTATTGTTCTAGTTATCTATCAAATTATTCAAATTTGTACCCTCTTTTATCACTTAACATTATAAACAAGCAGTTTTCCGTGCCATTAGTCTTCGCTAACACCATTTTAATGACTCCATAATAGTCCATTGTGTAGGTGTGTATTGATTCACTTAGCCCCTTACTGATGGTCATTTGTAGTTTTCCTCCCTTTTACTTTTAATGTATTTTGAACAGAAATCTGTGTTTTGTTTTTCAGCTACTTCCTCAAGATAGATTTATAGATATGAGATTACCTTTCTCAATTTGGGTTCCAGGAGATAATGAAGCCCTAAAGTCCTAAGGCATCCATTGTATGTAATGAATTACCTTCTCTCATTTGTATCTAGAATGATACTAGTCACTAGTCACTTATTATCCTTGAGAGTACCTAGAAAATAGTCACACACATCATTCATTTACTAGGTTCTGTGGTTCAGAGGAAGAACACAAGTTGAGAAAGTGAATGTTTTTAACTTAAAATCCTTCAGCAAGTACTATCAGTACCAAGCATTTGATGCTTAGCAGTGTGGTTATTTTTTAAAAATATGTTATAGCTTATTTTTACCAACTGGATTTTTCATTTTGAAAGGTAGGAAATGTGGCTTGAACATAATTAAGTAATGGAATAATGAGACTATATTTAACATGTGGTTTGTGAAATTGGTGTCCTTGCTTAATAGCCACACTTAAAACTTTAAAATATTTCTCACAGCATCTAATAAAGTGCCTTGCACAGAATTCAATGAATGTGCACTAAAACAATTTATAAATTCAACCTGGAGAGTGAAAAGGGGTAATAGGATCATAAAATGAATTCTTATATTTGGCTTTAACAGAAGAATGATGGGAAAATGGAGAAAAAATGAAACTGAGGAATCCTAGTTGTCTTATTTCTATCTATCACATTTACAATGAAATTTCCCTTTAACTTAACCTACATTTATTACATGTGTTTGTGGATCTAATATTTTACCCTTGACTTTATAAATACAGAAGCTATAGAATATATAGAGTAATATGTGAGTCATGACATATTGTTATAGATTGAGTGTATATAAGATGAGGAAATACAAAATTATTTTTGGGGATTAGGGAGAAGCAAGAAGGACTTGAAAGAAGATGTCCCAAGTTGGGTCTAATGGGCTTGGGCTGGCCAAAGAGAGCTCAAAAGAAGGTGGTGTAAGAGAAAATGGGGGAATTGAGAGGGAGAGAGAGTGAAAAGCTGGTGGCCTACTGCATAGTGGTAGAATAAACCAGTATAGTGGTTTATTCTTACTTTTCCTTAAGGCAGTTATGGCTTTGAGTAGATACTCTACACTTTTGGGTTCTAATAAAAAAAACCTAGGGCTTAAGTATTTTTAAAGCTAAGTTGAAAGGAGGTTTTTGAAATGTAAATAAAATGTAAATAAATGTGTATCTTTCACGACCAGGAAGACTTTAAGGGAAGGAGATCATTTCCATACAGAAGGTGGGACTCCTGAAAGGGTAGCAAGGAGGTGTAGGAGGACTGAAAAGAAGAAAAGGAAGAAGAGACCTAGTAAAAGACTTTTTATGGTAAGGATGATACTAACAATTTCTAAGGCCAGCTAGATGTCAGCACATCATACCCATTATGTCCCTGAATCCCAGCAACCACACCAGTTAAGAACCATATTGAAATCATAGGCAAGAGAGCCAAGAATCCTAACTAAAAATCAAGACTCAGGCCAAAACCTGCTGCTTATCAGAATTTCTTCCTCTACCATTATTAAAACTCTTTCCCAAGCTTGTTTTACAGGTGGTCAAACTTAGCCTCAGTCAAACTCAGCTGCCGATGGAGCACATGCCGACACAGACACATTGTACTTTTGCCCCTTAATGACTCCTGGCACACTAGGAACAAAAATCGCCTTCCTTGGAACCAGGATATGGGGATGAGGAGTCATCAGAAGCAAATGAAATATGAGGGGTCCCTCAAAAGGAAGAGAAGTTACAGACAGCTGGCATATTTCTACCATATATAGATAGTCCTATAAACAGTCAATCAAAATATGTTAACCTGAATATCCACCACTGTCCCCACCTCCCTTTGTTTCCATCCAATATATCTCCCTTAGTTCGGGGAGACAGATTTGAGTTTGTCTCCTGTCTCTTTGCTAGTTGATATCACAATAAAACTCTCTTTTCTCAAAATCCCAGTGTCACCATATTGGACACCAGGATTCTGTGCATATCAGGCAGCAAGCCTATTGCTTGGTAACAATTTGGGGGTCCAGATGGAACTGTGAGGTCTCAGAGCTTGTGGCTCTGCAGTTTCCAGTGGGGAGCATGGACCTTCCTTAAGTGGCACCACCTGGACCAGTTTGTCTGGAGGCTCATTGATTGGGACCCTCACTGCTCCAGCCCAGCACTCCAGGCTCCTTGATGCTACATTTTAGTGTTGGCTCTGGCAGCAGACGTTTCCTGGGTGAGTAATCTTGTGGGACTTCTAGTCTCTTTTGTCTGTGTCCATAGGACTGTGGATATGGGTCTACCCTTTAGGGTTAGGGCTGCCTTGGGAGTCCCAAGAGTAAAAGACAATATAGGAGAATGTAGTTGCAGAAGGTACTCGTGAGGATCTGGATTACTGGATTATTGGATTAAAAAATTGTCTCTGAATTGGAAATTTCATTGGTAATTTTTGGGTGGTTTTTAAAGAGAGTTTCTATTCTGGCTGTGAGCAATAGAGATTCCCTTCGGTGGGCATGGGTTGGGCAGGTAAATGCTACTAGAGCGCCCTCCACCTTTTCATGAGAAGCCTCGGCTTCTGAAGATAAAGTCTCCTGTGCTAGGATAAGGTGGCCACGGACAGGCAAGATTGGTGATAGGCCGCTTGCCACCCTTAAGACAATATCCATGCAACTAGGGACAAGTGGCCATGAGACAGACAACTAGAGCACAGGCTGTCCACCAGGTAAGAGAAGCATCTGCGTAAGGCACACTGTAAAACCCTAATCCAGACCCCTGGATTGTCCCCTCAGGGTGAAGGTTGTTTGTTATTGCTCACAGATAGAATTATCACCATGGGTAATGCTAATAGCTTATCAGACTGTAGTCCTTTGGGATGTATTTTACACAATTGGTTTATGTTCAGCTGTAAGCCTATGAGGAAGAAAAAGCTGGTCTTCTTTTGTAATACAGCCTGGCCCCAACATATATCAGAGTCAGAGGAACTCTGGCTAGAGAATGGATATTTACATTATAACATTATCCTGCAATTAGATTTGTTTTGCAAAAGGAAAGAGAAATGGGATGAGATCCCATATGTTCAGTCTTTCATGCCTTTGTATCAAAATAAGATCTTGCGAGAAAAGTGTAAAATTATGGTTCAGAGGGAAGGGACTCAGTCAAAACAGGCTAAACCTGAGTTACCAGATTCTGCTAAATCTCCAATTAAACCGGTATTGCTTGATTCCAAATGAGATGGTGATTTACTCCTATCACACCTGGTGCCTCCTTCCACAACTCCACCATATGTAAGGGAAGCTGAAATGAGACATGAGGAGGAACCCACGAATCCTCCAGAGGGCACTGATTCAGCCTTATACCCTTCATTGCCTACTAGTCCAGAAGTAACAGTCCTAGCCTAGCCCACACCCGACAGGGTACCCAATCTGGTCTGGGGAGTGCTCAATCCCAGGCAAGGCAATTCCCACTCAGACAAGTCCCTGCAGGGCTGGATGATGAAGGCCATCCTAGAGGTTTATATGTGTCCCTTCTCCCTTCTCCACTTCTGACCTATATGATTGGAAAAATAATGTGCCTTCCTATGGCAATGACCCTAAAAAGATGGAGAATCTCTTTACTTCCATTTTTGCTACTTATAACCCCACCTGGACAGACATTCAGGTCCTTCTAAACACCCTTGTCACCCCCAAGGAAGACAGGATGGTTTTTTTCAATAAAACTTTATTGAAGTATATCATTCATACATGAACATACATAAACAATATGTGTATAGTAAAATTAGTGAAATTACAAAAGAAACATGCATATCATACAAGGCTCTCATACATCACCCTACCACCAACACCTTGCATTGTTGTGAAACATTTGTTACAAACTATGAAAGAGCATCATCAAAATACTACTACTAACTATAGTCCATATCTTATGTTTGGTGTATTTTTCTCCAACCCACCCAATTATTAACATCCTGTATTAGTATTTGTGATGGTTAGGCTAATGTGTCAACTCGGCCAGGTAATTATGTCCAGGTGTTTGGCCAAGCAAGCACTGGGTTAATTGTAATACAAGAGCACTTATGGACTTCGTCGCAGTAAGTTTACTGCGTGGATGGCTGATAACACCTGCACCAATCAGGAAGATTGCATCAGCAGTGGATGATGCTTTTATCCAATCAGTTGAATGCCTTAAAGGGGAAGTGATTTCAACATTCAGAGAGAATTTCCCAGTTCATCTTTGGACAGCCAGCTTCTCCCAGAAACTCATCAAGGACCTTTCATTGGACTTTCATTGGAGCTCCTGGTTTGCAGCCTGCCTGCGGAACCTGGACTTGTGCATCCCCACGGTCGCATGAGAGACTCTTATAAAATCTCACATTATTGACAGATATCTCCTGTTGATTCTGTTTCCTGAGAGAACCCTGACTAATACAGTGTTATATATTTGTTATCCTTCAGGAGAAAACGTTCTCATATTTGTCCTGCTAACCACAGTCCATCATCCACCACAGGATTCCCTGTGCTATACCATTCCATGCTATACAATCCATCTAAAGTGTACATTCAGTGGCTCTCATTCTCATCACAGAGTTGAGCTATCATCACCTCAAACAACTTTAGAATGTTTTCACTACAACACAAGATGGCTTTTGAAAACATCCACCAGGAGGCTGATAGACTGCATGAATTGCAACCCAATACTCTGATCCATACATCAGCAGCATTAGCCAGCACAGGGGCGGAGCGGAGCCTGGATGGGGCCCAAAGGAGCTCAGAGACTAAGCCAAATTAGACCATTATAAAGAGTGCATCATAGTAGGGATGCAAAAGGGAGTCCCAAGGCCAAAGAGTTTTTAAAAGGTTCAGGAAATACAGCAAGGGCCTAAAGAACACGAGTCCGCTTTTCTTGAAAGAGTGCTTGAGGCATACAGGAGATACACTGCCTGGACCCGGAGCCCCCAGATGTTGAGAGCAGTCAGTAAGACCTCCATCAATCAAAGTGCTCCAGATACAAGGAAAAAAACTACAAAAATTGTAGGGGAGATTAGCTAGTTGAAATTGCTTTCAAAGTCTACAATAATAGAGAACAGATCCAGGAAAAGCAAATGAGTTGCCAAGCTGCATGGTAGCTTGCAGCCATAAACCACAACCTGCCAGGACTGAGGAAAACCTCCATGAGTGAAGATATACGATGGTGGGTAAGACCCCTGGGCTTCCTGCCACTAACCAAAGAAGCCCCCCCCCCGCCCCCTCCAGGGCCAGACAGTGCACCTATTGCAAACAAGAGGGGCACTGAAAACAGGAGTGCCTAAACCGCCTAAAAGTGGGGGGAACCAAGAATTGCTAGCAAGTCAGCCTAGCAAATGTCCCAGCTCACTGTGGGTAGAGCGACCAGGGCTGGCAGGGCTGGGAGAAGCCTTTCAACCCCACTGCCCACATCAACATTTCCCACAAGGAGCCCTGGGTAACTGTGATGGTGGGAAAGATGGACTTTCTAGTAGATACTGGAGCTCCTTACTCTGTTTTAAATGAATAAGGCGCTATCTCTCCGAAGACTGTGGCTATTACTGGGCTTTCTGGAGCCGTGGCCTTTACTACAGCTCCTTGATTGTCAACTAAGGGATACCAATTTAAAGCACAGCTTCCTTTATATGCCTGAATGCCCTATGCTGCTGCTAGGACAGGATCTATTAACCAAACTAAACACTCAGGTGACTTTCTCTTCAGAAAGAATAAACATTGAGGTTCCTTCCGATCAAGCATGCACTCTTCCGGCTGCCTTACTACACTTAGATGGAGAGATCTGACTTGAGGTCCCAGAAGATATTCTCCTGAAAGTAAGGCTAGAGATATGGGCCGATGGGATGCCAGAGAGAGGCAGAACTGCTGAACCAATCAAGGTAAAAACTCACCCAACATAAAAACCCACTATTTAAAGCAGTACCCCTTGAAAAAAGAGGCCAGGGAAGGCATAACGTCCTTAATAGAAGTTTTTCTCCACTATCAGTTAATTCGACCTTGCTGGTCTCCATATAATACTCCTAGTTTGCCCGTTCAGAAGCCCAGTACTAATGAGTAAAGATTTGTGCAGGACTTTAGGGCAATTAATCACATAGTAGAAGACATTCACCCAGTAGCACCAAACCCTTACAAGCTACTTACCACCTTATCTGTTGGTTCACAGTATTGGACTTAAAAGATACCTTCTACTGTGTGCCTCTGAGCCCAGAATCCCAAGAGCTATTTGCTTTCAAACGGGAGGATTCCAAAACCAATGTAAAGCAACAATATTGCTGGATTGTGCTCCCACGGGGACTTAAAATTGCCCCCGACTCTTTGGAGAAATGCTAGCTGGGGATTTAAGAGAGCTTCAGCCCTAAGAAGGAATTGTACTGCAATATATAGACAATATCCTGATTGCCAGTACCACCAAGGAAGCTTCAGATCAGAATACTGTCCAAACTCTGATCTTCCTGGCAGATGGAGGATACAAGGTCTCCACGAAAAAAAAGCCCAATCTCACAGCCTACTGTGAAATATCTAGGATCTCTCCAGTCAGGAGAGAAGTTTTTAGCTAGAGTGGCTGTATCAACCACTAGGAGGCGGCTCCAAGGGTTCCTAGGAATGGCCAGATTTTGATGTATTTGGATTCCAAATTTCGGAGTTATAGCCTAACCTCTGTAAGAGGCCCTTAAAGGAAAAGGCAATGAGCCCTTAAATTGCACTGCTGAATGCCAGCAGGCATTTCATGCTATTAAGGGAAAACTTTAACAGCACCAGCACGTGGCCTCCCAGACATAAGGAAACGTTTTGATCTATTTGTGCAAGGGCAGCAGGAAATAAGCCTTGCTGTCTGAACACAAAATTTAGGCAGTACATGGAGGCCTGTTGCCTACTTTTCTAAACAATTAGATCTAGTGACCCAAGGATGGCCAGTAAGCCTCTGAGCAGTGGCTGCCACTTGCGACCTGCTTTGGGAAGCTGAAAAATTTACTTTGGGACAACCAACCACAGTATGCCCCCCTCACTCTGTAATACCTCTCCTTGAAGAAAAAGGAGAATATTGGCTCACTCCTGGGAGGCTAGACAAGTACTAGGCCATACTACTAGATAATCCAAATGTTAAATTACGGTAGTTTCCTCTTTAAACCCGACCACCCTACTTCCCAATACACAAGAAGAACCTATCCATGATTGTATACAAATAACTGAAGAATTCTATAGCCAGCCTGACCTTATGGACCAACCCCTGGAGAATCCAGACCTAGAGATGTTCACTGATGGGAGCAGCTTCATGGACCAAGGATCTGAAGAGCTGGGTATGCTATAATAACTCTCCAGGAAGTTCTAGAAGTGAATGCACTTCCTCCAGTTATGCCTGCTCAAAAGGCAGAATTTATAGCCCTTACCAGAGCTTTGCAAGTGGGAAATAAAAATTGAGTCACCATTTATACAGACTCAAAATATGTTTTTTAATAGTCCATGCCTTGAAGCCATTTGGAAAGAGAGAGGATTATTGACTTCGGGGAAGAAAGAAATTAAACATGCAGAAGTCATATTAGCCCCGTTAGCCCATTATGTTGCCACAAGAAATAGTAATTGTCCATTGTCTGGGACATCAGAAAAAATGATAGCAAAAGGAAATAATTTAGCCGACCAAGATGCTAAATGAGCATCAAAAACCGAAACAATAATATCTTCGCCCTGATACTTAGGACACACTGACTCATTTAAGCCCCAATATTTGACAATGGATTTGGACAAGGCTGAAAAATAAGGATTTTTGCATAAGCCCCCAAAACCCTCTTAAGGAACCCTATAGAGTCACTAAGGAAGTGTGGGTTTACAATGAACAAGGGATCACACTAGTACCTGAACATTTATTTAATTAAGAGATCATCACACATTTACATCAAGGAAATCATTATGGGAGGTATGCCATGTACCAGTGGCTACGAAAATTCGTAGTTGGCCTGACTATGCAGAAAATAATACAAAATGTGGTCCAGGAGTGCTTTATCTGTGCTAAAAAGAACCCAAAACAGGATCCCCTTCTTCTATTAAAGGAATTCAAACACAAGGAACAGAATCAGGAGAGGGATGGCAAGTAGATTTTACCATCATGCCAAAGGCTAGAGGAAATTATAAATACCTGACAATGTTTGTGGACACCTTCTCTGGACAAGTAGAGGCTTTTCCTTGTAGGACAGAAAAGGCCTAAAAGAAATTATGCCCAGGTTTGGACTACCATATTCCACTCAGAGTGATAATGGAGAGATTTTACTGCAAAAGTAACCCAGAAAGTAGCTAGAGCCCTAGGAATACACTGGAAGCTACACAGTTCATAAAGGCCACAATCCACAGGAAAAACAGAAAAGATGAATCATACCTTAAAGAAGACTTTAGCAAAAATCTTCCAAGAAACTAACTAAACATGGGACAAAGCATTCCCAGTTGCACTGCTTAGGGTAAGAGTAGCTCCAAGAAGTAAGCTCCAATTGAGCCCTTATGAAATGTTATATGGGAGACCTTTCCTTAAGATTAAGTTTACAGTAGTCTAGAAAACAATCATATTGTAAAGGAACTAAATACTGTAAAGTGTATACAATCTTTAAGTGCTCCTTTTCTGCCATTCACCAATATGCTTCTAGCCACCTCGTTTCCCACAGATGTGCACCTCCATTGCATAAATACAGGAGACTGGGTACTTCTTAAAACTTGGAAACATCAGCATCCAGATGATCAATTACAGTTGAAATGGAATGGACCTTATGAAATTTTACTGGTTACCCACTCTTCTGTTAAGTTACAGGGCGTGAAATGGTAGATTCACTATTCCCCAGTAAAGCCAGCTGAGTGATCTACAAGAACCAGACAGGCTTCAGTCTCCAGGAACAATGAAAATCAGCAAGATCAAACCATCTGAACACTAAATGGTCCCCCAATTCCACTGAAAACTCTGTCTCCAAAATACTTGTGTAAGCCTACAACTGACCCAAAGATAGTCTTTGAAAAGGACCCACCAGATAAGTAATGATAGATCCTTGGTGTTTTAGCCTAACTATATTCACCTATCATATATATATATATATGACCCTTTGTAAATTACTTGACAAATTTAACTACTTTCTCTGTAGTCACTAGAACTATGCAAAGTTCTATTCCTTAACCCCCCTCACCACGTACTCCATAAAAGTTAAACAGCTGAAATAGCCAATAAATTTCGTTGTTGGTTCTGTCTATATACCAATGACTCTGAGCCGGAGCCCACCCTTGTTGCTGATCCTTCCCCTTTACAAGTCTGGCCACTTCTCAGTGGCACCTGGAAAGGCTGTAATTCTTACTCATGGGAAGGTCCATCCACCAGAGAATGAGCCAAAATGTTTCAGGATTCAGGAACTCTCTTACCTGCTGAATAACAGGGGTCCCAATAAGTAATGTTAAGATACTTCATCAGAACATTTCACTTTGCATCTCTAATCCTGGTCATGATCTCCATTTATCATTTCTCTGATGGAGAATTGAACCCCCCACTCCCTTACCTGTGGGTCATCCAAAAACTAAAGCCACCTGACAAATACCATTAGGACACATTTCTATAAAATTCTGCAACTTTAAAGTACCAGAGCTAGGAATTTGATCACTCTAAAGCTGTCTTCAGTAACACCCTTCTAGAATATTCACCTTATCCCTATCCCAACAAAGCCAGGATAATGACAGATAAAGCTTTCAATTTAACTTGTGAACTTGTTCCCTTATGGACCTGCCCCAACATCAATTCCACCTACTAACACCAAACCTGAGGACCCCTCCCACAAGCTATAAATGCTAGTCATTCCCCCAGTTCATATTCCTGGACTTGGGTAGTACAAGAAGTGTTCTTTCCCAATACCTTCTATTGGGTAGATGTAGTTAGCAGAAATCTACACCACAACCACTCCCTCACCCGAAATTGTTCCTTCAGCTCTCAGTGTAGATAGCCCTGATGACTGTATCAGCATCAGCCTATTATCTCAAGTCTTTAACTTGTTAGCATGCCAACAAAAAAAACACTTGAGTCCCACACGATTCAATGTGGATAAATGCTTCAAATCTTAATTCCCAGATTTTTATACCTCTCTCTTTATCCTTAGAAGGCACAGAATATTTCTGGTTATGTGGAAATAAAATATATATAGCTCTTTCTTACTGCTGGCATGGAACCTGTGCCTTGTCTCCCTAATGCTGGACATACATTATTGCAAAGTACTCAATTCATATCTAATTCTAAATCTAAGGTCTCTTAAACCCTATCAACTTTTACATCTGAAATAACAGAAGCATAATATCATTCTCAACCCACTTGAAGCAAAACAAAGTACTGGTTATGCCATCCTACATCTGTTCATTCCTAGTTATAGCTACCTAGACTTAGTAACAGCCACTAAATATATCTCATTACAGGTCTACAATGGATTCAGCTGTAACCAATCTAGCCTCCTTAGATTACAAAAACAGGCAACTTGTTTAGCAGAAATTGCCCTCCAAAACCAAAGAGCTTTAGACACTATTCTTGCTATAGAAGGCAGCACCCATGTCTTTCTCGGAGAAGAATGCTGTTTCTACAACAAGTCTGGAGAGGTTATATATAATATAACTAAGCTCAGAAATCTCTACCATGTTCTGAAATTTGGGGCTTTCTAAATCATCTTGGGACCACCTCACAGCCTTCTGATCTTTTCTCAGGTTCCCTGATAGCTTAAACAACCTTCTCCAACCCTTCCTACAAGGCCTGTTAATCCTCTTACTATGTGTTCTTGGACTAGTCCTCCTTTTCAAGTGAAGTTCCAACTAATTACTGGATGTGTCACTCAAGTAACAACCACAGATTGTTCTCCAAACAATCTCAGTCCCAGGACCCTGTGAATACCTCCAACTTCATGCCAAGCAATTCAATTCCTCAAGCCCTGCACAATGCCACTAGCCAACATTAAGTAGCCAGAGTGGTCATTGCCCCAAATTCCTCATGATTGAGGAATGTTAAAAACTAACATATGGGACTGAAATCATATGCGAGAGCCAGGAATCCTGACTGAACATCAGGATCCAGGTCCCAAACTGCTGTTTATCAGAATTTCTTCTTTTCCCATATCTAAAATCTTTCCCTAGCTTGTTTACAGGTGGTCAAACTTAGCCACAGTCAAGTTCAGCCACTGGCGGAACACACGCAGACATAGACACATTATGCCCCTTGAATAACCCTGGACAACCTAGGAACAAAAATCACCTTCCTTGGAGCCTAGATTATGGAGATAAGGAGTTATCAGAAGCAAATGACATGTGAGGGGTCCCTCAAAAGGAAGATAAGATATGGCTGGCTGGCATATTTCTACCATATATTGATTCAACCAATTAGAATACGCCAACCCAAATCCCCATCACTGACCCCACCTCCCTTTGTTTCCGTCCTATAAATCTCCCTTAGTTCTTGGATTGGGAAGACAGATTTGAACTTGCCTCCTGTCTCCTTGCTGGTAGAACTCACAATAAAACTCTTTCTTTTCTCAAAATCCTGGTGTCACAATACTGGATTCTGTGCACACTGGGCAGTGAGCCCATTGCTCAGTAACATTATTATCCCTACTTGGTGGGAGGTAGGTAGAAGGGTAGGGAGGACAGAGATACTGAGGTTAAATATTTCACTTATTGCCCTTGCAGGGAGCAGCAGTTTCTCTCCCATTTCCTAACAGGGCTATCTAAGGAAGCCAGGCCTGGTGAAAAGGTTACGGTGTCATTGGGAATTCCTGGGAGGTGAGTCAAGATCAGAGCCCAGGTTGGATCATCAGACTTCACATGGTTAAACTTGGAATTTAAATCCCTGGATTTTTTCTCATCATCTTTATCCAAAATATATTTAGCATAAGCAAGGAGATCCTGTTTGAAAGTGTAAACTAAAGAAGGGTTTCTTCTCATTTCTTCCCTTCTTTGACCTAAATTTTCACCTCTCTTCTTCCCTTCCCTCATTTCTTCCTTAATACAGAATCTTTAAGGGATTTAAATACAACCTTTGTTTTCTGCTTACCTTACCTCCAGTCCACTTCCAGCTCACGTTGAGGCAGAAGCATAGCACAGAGGTAAAACCCATGACATCAGACTGCCACGGTCATATCCTGGCAACTATCTTTGACAAGTTAAATCTCTCCCAGCCTCAATTTCCTCAACCATAAAATGGGAATAAAATTATTACTGTCCTCATAATGCGGCTGTGATGAATGCAAAACATAATATATGTGAAAGTGCTTAGCATAGTGCCTGCCATAACAAGCACTCACCCAAAATAAGTTGGCCATGAATGTGCACTTTCACATTACAGTGCTTATTGGATTGCATTGTGATTGCTTCAGTTTCCAATTGCACCTTGCTTTAAACATTTTTTTTTTTACTTGAAACACATAGGGAAAAATAAAACAAAAATAGTCTGGTCAAAGTACATGACAGTACTTTGTAAAGTTGCATTGAGTACTGTGTAAACATAAGGCAGTGTTATCATATGGATACTAAAAAAGACCAAAACAGTCTGGTCATGTTTATATTGACTTACAATAAAAGAACTAAGCTACTGAGATAGAGCTGAAGTACTTTTTGTTCTTGGGGTGTTTTGTGTCACTGTATGGCTGTATGTGGCAGCCCTATTTGATTTCTGCCACAAGTTTCATTTCCTCTACCCAACATAGTCTACTTATTATGTATACAAATACACACATATAAACTCAATATAATTTGGGGTGTGAGTTTAAAAAGTTTGCCTAAATTTGCCATGGTATGTTTCTTTCAACATCAGGTTTAAATATAGTATAAATTCATTTCTTTTAATGATAGAAATTAGTCCACTTTTAAAAGGAGAACATGTTTTAAAAGAGTAATTCCTCTATTGATGGGTGTTAAAATTGTGTAAGATTTTTTTCTCACAATAGAATTATAAACAATTCTGCAGTAAAATTTCTTGCTATATAGGTGTAAACATTTCTTTAGGATTGTTTAAGTTTCCCAGCTGCTAAACTAAATACCATACAACGGGTTGGCTTAAACAATGAGAATTAATTGGCTCACAGTTTTGAGGCTAGAAGTCCAAAATCAAGGTGACAGCAAGGTAATGCTTTCTTCCCAAAGCCTGTGGCATTCTGGGGCTGGCAGCTGGCAATCCTTGGCCCTTTTTTGTCACATGGCAATGCACATGGTGGCATATTCTCCTTTTTCCTCCAGGTTCAGCTGACTTCCAGCTTCTTGCCACTCCCTGTCTTCTCCCTCTGTGGCCTTCTTTATAAGGCCTCCAGTAAAAGGAAGACCCATCCTGATTCACCTGGGCCACACCTTAACTGAAGTAACTCATTAAAAGGTCCCATTTTTCATTAGTGTGGCACATCACCTGCAATGGATATACACATCCTGGGGCTTTGCCACTAAGCATGGACCATGAAAGATATTTATGTGGGTTGTTATGGGAGATGTGGGAGGTGGGGAACATGGGACTCCCTTTAATTTTTGTATAACATTTATGTAATCTAAGCATCTTTTAAAATATATATATATAAAAAAGTACCACACAAATACAAAGTATCAACAATAGCAGAGTATATGTGAGCATTGTACTTTTCCATGAATTATCTGTAATCCTGTAATGTTTCTAATGTAAAAATAATAATATTTCAAAATGTTATACTGACAGAAAAAATAAACTGCTTAAAAAAAAAAAAAAAAAAAAGGTCCTATTTACAATGGGTTCACACCCACAGGAGGAGTTGGGACATGGGCATGCCTTTTGTGGGGAATAATTTAATCCCCAAGAAGGGTATATGCCTACAACACTGCTGTCTTATGGGTATATGCACATTTCAGCTTTACTAGGTACCACTAAATTGTTCCCATTAAAAGTTTACAAAAATTTTTGTTTCCAAACATTCTTGCCAATATTTGATATTGTCACCTTTTAATTTCTGACAAATAATTGTACTTTTCAGGTTTATTGGTGATTTTGATTTCCTCTTCTATGATTTGCTTGTTCATACCATTTGCCCATTTTTATTGGGCCTTTTATGTGTGAGTCTTTTCTACTAAG
This sequence comes from Tolypeutes matacus, assembly GCA_026826555.1. Taxonomy (NCBI): domain Eukaryota; kingdom Metazoa; phylum Chordata; class Mammalia; order Cingulata; family Chlamyphoridae; genus Tolypeutes; species Tolypeutes matacus. The sequence goes on from JAKSZT010053928.1 coordinate 9,960,290, forward strand.
CTATGTGCATCTCAAGATCTGCTGTGGTACTTTATTCACTGCTACGTATCTTCAGTGCCCAACATGATGCCTGATATACCAAGGAACTTTGTAAGTGATTACTATATGAATCAGTTCTCATGTCTAAAACTCATTTCTGAGTACCTAATACCTAAGCACCAATTTACAGTTTGCTTTGACAGCACATTTTGAAGTACTATTTTATCTGTTGAGAATTAGGAGAAGAAACTCTGGCCAATGACACTCAATAAATTTCCACTGGTAATTGTCTCCACAGAAAAATGGAAATAATGAGAAGAAATGTGGTTTATGTGAAGTCACACTATGAGTGGGGGTCATAGCTAAGACAGGGATCAGGTGTCTTATTGTAGATCTGCCCTCCGTTTTCAAGGCTATACAAAGCTCCACAGAAAAAGAAAGCATTGTGATTGCATAACTTACTTGGTAGCAGTTTTCTAGTGTATTTTCCCATTTCAGCCTGGTAGAATAGCCAGCTATGTTTTTTTGGTAGTAATTTTCATCTTCCTTTGCCAACTTCTCAGCAGATTTTTCCAGCTTATTGAGGAGCTAAAATAAAACATAAGTGTCACATATTTATTAACATATTTATAAAAGTCCTTTGAAATTCCTTAGAAAGAATTCTATTTGGTCAATTGGTATGTTTCTCACCTCTCAGCCCAAGTCATAAACATAACTATATATGACAAAACCAATGATCTTTCTCAGAAAAAAGGGATGTCAGAGCCAGAAAGAAACCTAATGGTCTTTTAGTCTGATTCCCTCAATTTTACACATGAGAAAAATCAGGCCCTTAAATATGAAGTGATTTGTCCTTAAATATGAAGGCCCTTAAATATGAAGTTCATCAAGTCAAGAAGGCAAAATGACAGGTGAGGAGAAATAAGTACAAGTCAAGGATCTCCAACTCAAGATTGCAATCTACCAATGAATCCTGTAGTCTTTATTTGGGAAATCTTTTAGGCTCCTGCATTTCTTGCCAGGACCAGTGGAGACTTGTGGAATTATAGAATTTTTAGAACCTGCATGGGCCTGGCTACTATCTTGTCTAACAAACTTACTTTACTTTTACCATACAAACCCAGCAGTGTACCTTTGTAATCAGACTTACAGGATTTGAGTCCTGGTTCTGGATGCAGGTAAGTTACTTAACCTTTGTGAACCAGAGTTTTCTCATCTTTCTGATGGGGATAATGATAGCTTCTACTTCAACTGGGTTGCTTTGAGGATTCAAGGACGAAATTCAGCTAAAGCACATGGCATACTGCCCAACACTAGGTATAGCACTCGATAAAGATTAGCAAGTGTTATTGTTTCTAATGAAGAGCCTGAGACTCCAGCCTAATATTCACTGCAAGTTATGGGCAGCTTGACCAGGTGGTTTCTTTCACCCTGCTCTCCAATGGTCTGCATGCTCACAGGAGCCACCTCTTCTTAATCACCAGAATTGGCCATGCCGATGATTAAGTCTTCTGGAAAAGAGAAGTAATAGAAAACTCCCTGGACCTGAATTGTTTCTCAAAATTCTCAGACAAGTTAATTTCACCTTTCAGAGAAATGAGGAAGTTAGAGTACATAAACAATCCTCAAGCTTTAGCAAGCCTAGGAAGGACCTGGAGTGCTTGTTAGAATTGCACATTCTGGGGACCCACAAATAACAAGTCTGATTAAAGAGTTCTGTCATGGGATCAGGATATCTGGATTTTCACTAACTCCTCAGATGATTCTGATCCAAATGGTCCTCAAATCACACCTCTTAAGGGCCACCAAGCATCCTTCTGACTTAAACCAGTTAGGAGTCTCAAGGATGGAGACAAAAGGCTTTTAAGAATGACCTACTTTATATTTAAGGGCATTTTGACTAATGTTACAGTAATGACGAACATACATCCAAAATATTGACTATTAACACCACTCCCTTTTTTATTCCAATGAATATGCTAGCTGTTCAACTGTCCCTTGACTCTAATGTCTGACTTACACAGAGCACATGTGGTTTTGTATATCAAGTATCATACATCACATCAATCTGTAGAGACATGAGCTTGTGAATTTTAACCTGATAACAATATAGTACAAGAGCTCAAAGAATGCCATGGCTAAAATTTGATAAATTATTGTTCTTAGATTCTCACTGAGAATGCTCAGATTCCCAGCAATGAGAGCTGAGTCTCTTTTGAGACCACTGCTCTACATTTGTCAGTCTCCACCACAGAGCTATTGACCAGAAGTTTCTGCTCAGCAAATAACCCCAAATAGATATAAAAGAAGAATATAGAGTCCTATATTCTTACTTATGGAAGTTTTCAGAAACCTTTTCTAAAATTTGTCAAAGATTGAATACTTTTTCTTTCTCCTTTTTTTCTTTTGGAACAAACATCTTATTCATTCATCCATTTATTAGTTCATTCAATAATCAAATATTTATTGAATGCCTCCAATGGATCAAATGCAATGCTAAGCTCTGGGAATATAAAAGCATATAAGATAGGCATCCCGTCTAGTCAGGGATTACATTCAGGATAATAGAAGTGCTTAGGTATTACTGGCACACTAAGACGGGAACCTAAACCAAGTCTGGAGTTAAAATTATGTTTAAGCTGAGACTTGGCACATAGTAGTTGCTCAAAAAACGATTCCTATATGAATAAATTTGAAATAAATATAGGAATTGGTGAGGCCAAATAGCATGGCATGTTACAGATTATTTTGAGGATGGAGTATGCAGTTTGAGAGGGAAAAAAGTAGCAAGGGTTGATGCTGAAGAAATGGGACAAGTTCCACCAGGAGGAGTGTTAAAGGTCAAGTAAAGGAATTGGGACTTTATTCTGAGGTCACTGAGAGGCCTTTGAAGGCTTTTAAAAGGGGAAAGATATGCTCATATTGCTTGACTTATATATCGGGGCTAGATGGGAGAGAGAAAACTGAAAGCAAAGAAACCAACTCGCCAGTTGCAGTAATCCAGGCAAAAGATGATGGTGGCCTGGAGAAGGTGGTGGCAATAAAGATAGATATGAGTAAAGAAATTCAAGAACTATTTGGTTTCAGAGTTAGAATGGAGAGATGATGGTGGATAGTGACATTCAAAGATATAGAAAATAAACACAGGAATAAAGAATATCTTTGGTAGACAAAAGTGATGGGTCTGATTTTTGATACTGAGTTTGAGGTTCCAGAAAGCAGTTTAGGGAATGGTTGGCTGGAGATATAGACTTGGGTGTTGTCAGCATAGCTATGGTAATTGAAATCTTGAGAGTATATTTATTGAGCACCTGATATTGAGAGTATAGTGTTGGATGTTGGAGATACAATGTGAATAAAACAGACATAGGAGAGGAATTCTCAGGAACATCAAAATATAAAGGTCAGGCAGAAAAAGGGAAGACCATAAAGGAGTCTAAGAAAAAATATCCAGAAAGGTAGGAGGAAAACCAAAGGAGTGGGATACTGGTGAGGTTTAAGAGAAGAGAGTGTCTCGAGAAGGGAGAGGTCAATGATACTTACCACCTCCAAGAAGTAATGAGGTAAGAACTGGAGAGCACCCTCTGGCTTTAGCAATAGAGAGGACATTGTTTTGGTGGCAAGAACACTCTCCCTGGAATCGTGGGGAAAGCTTGATTGGAGAGGTTTGAGGAGTGAACAGGAGTTGAGGAAGTGGACACAGAGAGCGGATAATGCTTTCAATAAATCTTATTGTAAAGGAAAAGAGAGATAACAGCCGGGAAGGAACAGGAATAGTGCCATGGAAAAATGTCTTCCTGACTCTCCCTGCTTTCCCAAGATAGGCGGGAGGTGAAAAGAATGACAGGAAGGAACTACTAGGGAGAGGGGATTTCAAAAATACAGGAGAGGGAAGCGGATGTGGCTCAATCGATAGGGCTCTGGTTTACCATATGGGAGGCCCCGGGTTTGATTCCCAGGGCCTCCTGGTGAAGACAAGCCAGCCACGCGCAGCGCGGTGAGCTGACGCAGCAGGACGACCCAACAAAGGGAGACAAGCAGATCCAGAAAAACACACAGCAAATGGGCACAGAGAGCACAAGCAGCGGGGGAGGGGGGGCAGGGAGTAAATAAATAAATAAAATCTTAAATAAAAAAAAAGGAATATAAAAAAAAATACAGGAGAGAGGGGTATAGTTAAGAGAAGAGTCTCTGACATGCAGGATGGGATAGGGATGAGAGCGCAGGATGATGAATTGGCCTCTCCCATTGCAACCCGAGGGCAGGAGGAAACCTCCTTGTGCAGGTACTTTAGTAGCAGGTGGCTGGAAGTCGAGGGATTTCCTGTCTAAAAAGGACTTCCATATGCTCTGTGAGGTAGCAGACAAGACTGTTTGCTGAGAGAGTGTGGTGAGGACAGAAGTGTAGAGAGAATGGAGGTTAGCCAGCTTCTGTTGCTGACCAGGAGAACAGGAAGAAATGCTGAGCAGCACAAAGGTTGGAAATCCCGGGCATGCCAATGTAAGAAGAGAAGACAAGTGTTGCCTTTAGAACTAAAAAACAGCTACCAGATGAGACCATGCAGATGGTATGGGTCTGTGATGTAATGATGGCCAGCAGGTACGGTTACAGGATCAGATGGATGAGGACAGGGGAGGGCCACAGACTTCAGCCTCCCAGGAAAGCCGCTAATGAGAGAAGGAAGAAGAAATTCACCACCGAGCTTTTTTCTTGCTTTGTGCACTACATCAATAAAGAATAGCTTCTAATGAGGGTTCAGACTGCCTAAGACAGGTCCCGGGGCTTAGCATCTTATATCCTGGTTTAGCTTTCTTGGAAGCTGTCTCATTAATCAGTACTTGTTATGATCATTTCAGACTGTGAAGACTGACATATGAAGAAAAGGGAACCTTGTAAAATCCTACTACCAATGAACTTAAATTATTTGACTAATAGTTTCTCCAGATGAAATGATAGAGTTACTTGCTCTTTTCTTTTCATGTTAAGAATATTTGGGGTTGTAATGGTGCTGGCTGTATTTCTCTAAGGAGGCTCCTTATTTTGGAGTATATATGGACTGTTTCCATGATTTCCAATCTGGGGCACACACCAAAAAGAGTGTGGGAGATAACCTTCACCCCAGTATTATTTGTGTTTGTTTTTGCCTACAAATAAAGTTAGTAAACTTTCTTCTTATCTGATAAATGGATTGACTTTGGTGCTCACATGTGGGCAATTGTGGATTCTGAAGCATGCTGGGGGAAGAGTGGGAATTCTACAACATGAGAAGCTCAACTGGGTCCTCATCAGTTTCTTCACTTCAGCATCCTGGACATGTGGCCATTTACATGTACCAGGGTGATGTGGATTTACTGATTTTTATTACCTAACTTTAATTAGGTTAATGCACACGCAACGCACAAATGTCTTAAAAAGATCTCTGCCAAGTACCTGTGGATTACATTTAACACTGATAATGTAAGCACAAGGAAGCCACAAGAAAACCTCAGGGCCCATGCTTCCTCCTACTCCTATTTATGAGTGCATCACCAGCCACATTAAAAACCAAAAACTGAGGGGATCTAGTAAGATCTCACAGAAGTTGACAAGGAATTTAAAACTATCAAGAGAGTTATTGGAAATATGAATTTATATTTTCTATGGCTAAGGCTAAACCTTGCCCCCATGTATATTTTGCTGGGAATTATTATTTCATGATTGAATAATGACATCGCGATTAGCTAATCACTTAAAATATTGTTTATTTAACCATCATCTATCCTTTAAACATTGCTATTTTTTGTTTTTTAATGTGCATACCATATGAGTATAATATAAAGTACTATATATAATATGCAACATATATAGTGTATATTATTTAATGTATAATATATAATGCACACATATAAATATATATTATATTATTTTGGGCATTTGAACTGAGAAATGTTGTATTAATTGGGTTCTCTATCAAAAAAATTGGACACCACTGGTCTAATTTTTCATGTCAATAATATCTCTTAAAATGATGTGGACTGAGAGTGATTAGGAATCATTTATCCCACTCTGCCACACTAGAGCTCTGCAGAGATCCCACACAAGGAAGAGGCAGCCCGTTCTCTTGTGTTCATAGCTAAAGGCAGGAAGCCCAAACACCTCCAAACACATATACCCAACCTGCTTACCTTCTGCCTTTCCTTTTTAGTCACAGATTGCTTGGAACTTTCTATAAGATGGAAAAGTGCTTCATGCTTTTTGGTACTCACCATTAATTTTTTCTTGGCCTAGAGTCAAAAGCATTCAAAAAGAAAAACCAAAGAGAAACTGTCATTAAGAGAAAAGCTCTTCTGCTTTGAAACAAAGCATGTTTATGTGCTAACCTGAAAGATTGTTGTATGTATTTGGTTCTTCATTCCTGCCCTTGCCTCAAAGCCTGCCTAAAATATTACAGTGACTTATATTTTGCCCTGAGAACCACTGCATATTTTTTCATTATATTGGATTCACTCAAGAAGCCTTTACATTTCACTAAGTTACTGAAGGGTTTTAAGACAAAACATTCAGCTAGCATAAGGGCATGGAGTGGATTTACCATAAAAAGTATCACAACAAACATGAAAGACTTTCTGCATTCCTTTTATAACCTGGTACTACTGAGGTTGTTTTAAGAGGCTCTCTTAAAATTTGCTGCAAAGGAGAAAGGTTGCTCCCTGATGCCAGGGTTGGAGAGCTGGGAATTTGTCTGGCATCCTGTGAAGCATTTTCAGAGACCAGGGAAGGGAAGGGAATAGAAGAGATGAGGAAGGAAGAAGTGCTCAAAACCCCTACCCTGTTGATGCCGCAAACCCAGAAGTGGGTAAAGATGCAGGTGATCATTTTCTATTCTAACACAGTTTGAGCTTGGCAGAAGATGATGCTCCAGAGATAAAACAAACAAAAAGAACTTGGCAGGCATAGGATTCAGCCCCTTTAAAGAACTGGGTTGTGTAAAAGACTGGCTTTTTACCGCAGGGTGAAAATGGCTATAGACTAAAGAATAGATAATGAAGAGGAAAAGCTCAGGTCTTTTTTCCTTAAGGTTTTTACCTTGGGAATCTTGGGAAAGCCTTCTGTGTGTCTCTGAACATATGATGCCTCTAGAAAAAGTAATTCAAGGACTAAGAAGCTCATAGGCCCTCTTTCCCACTTTCAGTTCATCACCTGCTAGCTGATAAGTGAGAGTGGGAGGCAAGAGATTTTAGTCCTTTAAAGTTTTCCTTATGTGCCTCCAAAATAGACTACTTTTTTGTTGATATGGTGAGTCCTTTGAATTGTAACTGGGGAGAAAATCATCACTCAAGAATTTTATGTTCTCTAATTTCTCTGTCACCCTTCATAAAAAATAAAATCTTTTATTTAGAAAAATTACTTGGTAGAAACCAGGAAACAATAAAAGATGTCTTTGTTCTTGGAAGCAATGGAAATTTCTGAGCTTTGTTTCTGGATTTTGGTCCATTCTGTTGAATTTCCTGTGAAAGCTGAATATTAAAAAAAAAATGGATTTTTTTAAAAATCCTTAAGACGGCTCCTAAAATCAAGAGCAAAACTAAAAACAAATGGCTGGATACTTTTTCTGGGGCTTTAAAATATTTATTATAAAAATGATTCTCGTAGGCATCTTTTTCCTAGTACAACTACTGTTGGTATAGAAATGCATTTATCTCAACTATTTCTTAGCTAATATCTTTGGTCTTTTGGAGTCCTCAGTTTCAGCAAAAGCTTCAGTGGCAACTGTCGGGGCCAAGATGCGTCCTCCTGTTTTTGAGGGTTTCTCTGGTTATCTGGTACTAGTGATTTTTTTCACTTGAGACTCTAACACTTTGGAAATGAAAAAGGAGAATGTCAGCTCTTGGAGCACAAGACCACTCAAAGGGGATCAGACCAAAGGGGTTTTCTTAGCAGATTCCTTCTCCCCTGGCTTCTAGTCTTCCTACTTGAAATGTATGCCATCTGTACTCGATTATTCTAGAATAATCTGTACATATAGTTTCCATCTGTTATTCTCCTTGCTTAAGAACTTATAATGGTATGCTTTAGCTTCTCACACCAGATAATATTTCCTTTCCTTAGAATTTATTCACTATTTCCTGCACATATGCTTAGGTATCCAGCCAACTAAATTTTAAGTGACTTGAAAACAAGAACCATGTCTTAGCACAGCGCTGTGCACAAGAAGTGTACCATATATTTTTAGAATCAATATATGCATTCTCCCTTATGTGATACTACCCACCCCTCACTGTGCCCCTCTCCCTGGAGAGGTAGCAATAGCTAACCACCTTCTATAAATAAAACACTAAAACTTGTCCAAAATTACAAAATATGCAGAGAGGTAGTCATATAGTGTATTAGTTAAGCACAGTGACCATGGAGCCCAAAGATTTGTAGGCAAATCCTGGTTCAACCACATATTTATCCTCTCTGTGTCTCAGTTTCTCTATTTGAAAAGTGGAAAACACAAGGTCATCTGCCTCATTGGGTTGTTATGATGATTAAATATATAGATTGCATTTGGCATGTAATAAGTGCTGTGCAAGTATTAGCTATAAATAATATCCACATTTAGAGCCATGTTCTTCTATTGGTTTGGATGGTGGTGTGTGTGTGTAATAACTCAAGGAGGAAGAAATATTTTATTCTTAAGATAGCACTTAAAAGTCCTAATGCTAAAACCTAAAACACATGATCATGTTTGTGCAACAGAGAAAAGATTCAATCCCAGAAAGTTCATGCAAATTATTTTTGTGGATACTTGCCTTAATTTGCTGATTCCAGTTGCTAATGACAAGATTTGCTGTCTTTTCAACTTCATTATCAAGCTATTGAAGAGAAAATAAATTTGGTTATGTTTTCTTCTTGCTGAGTCACAGTTCTGTCTTAGAAATTCTGGCACAATCACATGGGAACTTCAAATCCCTTAGGGACATATTTCCTGAGAAAGTGGCCAAACTATCTTTTCCCTGTATTAAGAATCTCTGGTCCCCTCAGGATTGGGGGAAGAACTATGGACTAGAGTGGACTTGATGGTATTCTCTTGTTCACAAATGGTGATTCTAGCAATGCAAGAAATTATAACAATGAAGTGGAGCCAGTGGCCACTTGACACTTTTGGGGTAGGGAGGGGATGAGCAGTTGAAATACAGGGGCTTCTTTGGGAGTTGGAGGTTGTCCTGAGTACTGTTGTGGCAACGGATGTAGGCCATTTTAAATCAGCACACACCACTCAGAACTGAGTGGGAGAGAGTGTGGTCTACAGTCTATGGTCGGTGGCAAGGCTCCAGGATATGTAAATTCATTGAGGGTGGTGGGCCACACTGTGGGAGATGTTTGTGTGGGATGTGGTGGGAAGTGTGGGAGGTGGGCAACATGGGAATCCCAGTGGGTTCCGTGTAATATTTTGGGTAATCTAAGCACCTCTTAAAATATATGTATATATATATATAAATAACATTTTTGTAAGCAAATACACATATATGCATATATATTTATATATCATTTTGCAAATGTTTGTATGTATTGTGAGAATTTTGATTTTTACCCATAATTAAAAAAAAAAAAAAAAAGAATCTCTGGGTCATGGAGGGTTCAAGGTTTTGCCCTTAAATTCATTTGGTAAATTACTTATTTCTAATCTATAAGAATGTAAAACATGTCCATCTGTGCAATCAGTGTTGTGTGAGACCTTGCAAAGTTTGGTATCACTCCTGGTCCCATCACATCCCCTCTAATATCAATCCATGTGACAAAAGCTTAAACACCATGAGGATTGGTGACAGTCCCAGCAGTGCTAATTTTACCAAGCATCTCCATTGCCCCTGGAGTGAATATTACAAAGATATTTTATTCTTAATCACAGTTAACTTTTCCCCCTGCTTTTAACCAGCAAAAAGAGATAGTAATAATGACAAAGAAATGAAAATGAATCTGGGCAACCCACAGGGAGATCAGATGTAAGTTAGGGAAGAACTTTTTTTCCTGGACCAGAGTAGATCAGCCATCACTCAACCACTCTGAGATCTAATTCATTCTGCCTTTTTGCTTTTTTGCAGTTAATTGAATTGGGAATATATGGTTTATTGCAACAAATGAAATGAAACTAATTTTATGCACTATGCCACTTTTGACTATGTATGTGACTGAAATGTGGAAAAAGTTACTATTTTTTTTAAAGAAATCTAATCTTTAATCTTTTGTTTGTTGAGAGAGGGGGACAGGATGGTGGGGGCTGCAGTGGGGAGGGCAATGCTGGAAAGAAGATTGCTAACAGGAACAGAGGTTTGACATAAATTATCTAATGCACTGTGATAAATTATCATAACACTGTCCCTGATTTGTGGTAAGTAATAAATAAATGTTAGTAATTATCATATTTTTATGTGGTAAGAAAAATTATTTTGTAATTAATGAAATATAGACTTGTGCTTGTTTTTTTTTTTAAGTTGGTTTGCAATGGCAGAAGTTGATGTGGCTCTTCTGCCATTACTGTACATTTCCCCAACATCCTAACCCTAAGTAGAATACCAATTCTAATCAAACATACATATGAACATACACACGTAAATTCCATTTCCTGGTCAGTTTAATTAGTTTTGAGAAAAATTAATCTTTTCTCTTCCATCAGATTTGTCACAGATTACCTCATCATAATGACTTCTTACTGATGAGACCGAGCCAGGGTCCAGGCTGAGTCACTTGAAACCCTAAGCCACTTGGAACCTGGATAGTCTAAAAGGGCCACTACCCCTTCCTTTTACAAAGACCACCTACTACTATTCATGCAGCTCTTATCTGCATCTACTCCTGAAACAAATAGTGACCATCACCCTATCTGCTCCTAATCTTCAGAATTGCACGGCATATACTAAATGCCCATTTTTGTTGCCTGGAAACATATTTAAAGTACTTGGCAACTGTATGGATAAACAAATAAAAAGAAAAATGAGCACAATTGAAACTGTTCTGGAATGAAAGAGACATAGAAAGTCATAGAAAGAAAAGATAATACAGAAGGACCAGGTGTCCCTGAAAGGATTTAGATTTTTCCTCTGTTTTGAAGAATATTTGAGGATTGCACCCATTATTGCCTTTACATAAGCACCAAGACAATAAGCAAAGAAAAGCATTTCTTTTTTAAAATTGTGTTTATTTTCTTGTATTTACAAAACAAGTAGCTATTCATTAAAAAAAACCTGAAAACACAAAAAATGAAATAAAAATAACCTCCAATTCCACTATCTCAGATAATGCTTATTAACATTTTGGGGAGTAGTCTTTCAGTTCTTTTCTATGCATAGAGACACATTTATTTCACAAAATTGAGATCATATTGCTTACTCGGTTTTTTCCATCCTGCTTTTTAAACACTGGATCGTAAAGAAAAACATGTCATTAAATTCTTCTTTTATAAGATTTTTAATATTTGAGTAATATTCCATTGTTTGGGTTTATTATAATTTATATTTGGACATTTAAGTAATTTCCAGTTGTCTATGATAACAATGCTATAACAAATATCATTGCACATAAATGTTGGGTTTATGTTTTTGGTTGTCTTTATGACAAATTCCTGAAATCTGGTATCACTTTTAGATCACCTTTTCCTCCTTGGGCCAAAGACAGCAATCTTGCTTTAGACAGGGGGGAAAAGAAAGGGTTTAACTCACTGATTTTCTCTTCTTCTCTTGTGCACTCAGGACTTGATGAGTTGGTTTTATTGCTTCCAACTGAATTGCTTTGCCAAGTTTTCTGGGAATAGAACATAAAAGACACACAAGCATAGTATTAGGATTTACATCTACTTTCCAAATTATTTTCTGGGGGAATAAAATGATGTGTTAGGGTGTATCTTTCTGTGTGAACTTGAAGTGAAAGGTTGGGAGCAGGTTAAATATTTACGATTCCCTCTGGCGTTGGAGCAAGGTGGGGGTAGGGGGGTAGGGGCACTCACTGATGCAGGTCCGCTGTGGATTTCATGCCTTCTGAGGCCCAAGCCCAGGCGCTGCTGAGACAACTGGAGGCAAAAACAGGGGCACAAGCATGGGTTCATTGTCCCCTTAACCTCTGAGAAATAAAGCCTCATGTCTGATTTGCTGTTGAGCCATTACATCCATTTCTGTAACCTAGTTTTAATTTCTTCATGGAATAGTGGGATTCTGCCACTAAATTTCTGTGCATCATGTCATTACATACACTTTTCTTCTCCAGGCATTTTTCATCGTGCGGGTGGGGCTGATAAAGTAACCAAGAGTGAGAACGTATTTCAAGCAGGTAGGTAAAAAGATGCCAGGGTTAGAAAGGCCTTAGACCATCTTCTCTTGGCTCCTCATTTTACAGATGTATAAACTGAGGCTCAGAGAAGTTAAGTGACAGAAGACTCCAGAGTCCTGGTCACTTCCCACTTGCAGATCCTGCGGTTGGGGTCCAGCACCTGCTCCCTGGTGGCTTTTAGGGCAACAGCTAAGATATTTTATGATCTTGCGAGTGGTATCCCAATTTCACACAAAGGATAGCACTGCCCTCTCTGTAGCAGCATAGGGGGAGGATTAGGTAGTGCCATATAATTTTCTTCATAAGTGAAGCCCTTGGTCATACTTAACATTCCACAGAAGGGGCACAGCTCACAGTGACCCATACAATCTACCTTCAAAAGGCTGGACAATAAACCCAATCATGTTAACAAACCACAGGGACCAAGGCCTATGTGGATTTTGATGTGGGTGGGTGGGGCGGCAGATCTGGGGCCCCACCAAAAACAGAATGGTGCGGGCATTTTGCTTCCAAATGATTTAGGTAGCACCCTGCAGTCTGAGAATGGAAGAATGAGGCCAAAGGATGCCAGATTTTCTGCTTATCCAAATCCAGGCACAAAACCAGGCACAAGAGAATATAATGTGTATGCTTCCATTTATAGGCAATTCCAGAAAAGATGAAACTAATATATATATAGACAGAAAAACAGAGGAGGGATTGCAAAGAGGCACAAGGAAATTTTGGGGGTGACAGAAATGTCTATATATTGATTTTGGTGATGGTTCCACGAATGGATACATATATTAAAATTTACCAGACCATAAGCTTAAAATTGGGATTTTTTATTATATGTAAATTAAGCCTCAAATTGCTTTAACACACAAAATCCAGACCCACCTTTCAGAAGAGAATCTGACATTTGTCTCTTAGAAAAGCTGCATTTGAATCCAGATACTTGCCCTGTTTCCTATGTGAATTTGGAAAAAGATCACCTAATTTCTCTGACCTTCACAAACTGATCTTTCAAGATATAATTAATTTGGGATGTCTGTACAAATGCCTAACACAGATTCTTGTAGAGAAAAATTTCACTTAATGTTTATTATTGTATATTATTGTACTAATCCTGGTTAATCAAACATGACATGTCAACCCTTTGGTAATACTATGCTGGATGTTCGGGTTACCTCCACCCCCACCCCAAACCCCAATTTCCAGATCTCTCATTCTTAAGGAGATAATTAGGATCACAATCATCATGAACATTTATGGACCATTTTCTCTGGGCCAGGGAGTCTGCTAAACACTTTTCTTATATTACCTAATTTAATCTTCACAACAACTCTGAGATAGGTTTTATTTCCCTTTTAAAGAGATATGGAGAGATAAAATAAGTTGTCCTACATCACACACCTGGTAAATGGTAGAGCTAGAATTTAAACTCAGGCAGTCCAAATAAACTCTAACTATACACAACCAGTGTGCTATACTGGCTCATGATAGCCTAGGAAAATACAGTCCTAAAAATAAAAATAAAGCTGAAGGTCAGAGTCATTTCAAAGCCATCATTTGCTAGGAAGCTAGCTCCAGAAGGCTTCTTTTCTGTCTCTCTCTCTCTCTCTCTCTCTCTCTCTCTCTCTCTCTCACCATCAAAAGGGGTCTTTGCAATGGCACTGCCAAGATTTTGGTCACATCTGCATGCATTAGCCAAGAATCCTCTTAGCAAATTATCACTAATGGACCATTTCTAGAATACCAATATCTTTCTGTCCTCTCCCAAAGAAGGAATCTACTTCATTCTTAGTCCCACAATATACTAAGGAGAATGTGGACCCAAATTTTTTCTGCACCAAATGTGCTAAGCTCTTGACATCTATTATCTCATTTAATATGCACCATCCCACACGTACACACACGCACATATACACAATGGAGCATACATCATTATTCTATTGTACAGAGAAGGAAACCAGGGCACTGAAAGGCTGGGGTACTTGTCGAAGGTCACAGAGTAAGTGATCAGGCAGGATTCCAAACTTCTTGAATCCAAGTCCCTCTGACCTCACAGCACAGCTTCCCAAGTTAAACATCATCACCAAGGCCCTTTATGGGCTTTGAAGTCATAAAGATGTGGGATGAATCCAGCTGTACAACTCAATATCTGTGTGACTCTGGCAAGTGTCTTAAACTCTCTAAGTCTCAAGTCCTTATCTGCAAGTAAGGATAAAAATAAGACTTCTCAAGGGTTGTTGTGAGAATTAAATCCACAAAGTATCTAACACAGGGCCTGGGATATAGCAAAATTACCAAGAACTAGAAGACATGCTTAACATTATATACCCGCCACACATATTAAAAGGAAGCTGAAATTAAACATATGCCACTTTTTATTATTTTTAAGAGTGATTTTGCCTTACCTCCTCCATGATACTTACTTTTTCTTTGTGCTCTGTAATGTTTTGCTCAGCTTGATTGCCAGTTTCTGAAGTCCTCTGGCATAGCTAATCTCCAGGTTTGCTCTGGTAGCAAAGGGCTAATTGTTAAAGAGGATGCACTGGCCAGAAATCAAGCAAAACTACACACACACACACACACACACACGAAGGAGGGCTCAGGCTGAAAATGTAATGCCTAAAGAAGAGGTGATTTTTTTTTTTTACCATAAGGATTCTCTTCTTCTGCGAAGGTAGAGATTTTTTTATTTAACCTTCTTGAACACTAGTAAGGAAGAGAAAACTTTCCTGGGTATTCTGGGACATTAGGAGAAATCAGATTAACAATAGATTATAATGGTTGGCAATAAAGTGCTAAATTATGACTGAATGGACTAAACATTAGCCTTCTAAGAGGAAGCTGCAAACGTGACCATTGCCAGATTTAAATAAGGAGTTTCCATTATAAGATCAGTAGGGAGTCTGGAGCATGCTCTCCAAAAGCAAATTCCTTGGTGCTTTTGGATAGACTTAATCAGTCTCATCTTAAACTGAATTTACCATGAGGGAATTTTCTGATTTATAGGTCCATCTGTAGCTAAAACAAGGGTATATTCCTATTTATCTTCTCACTTTTGATCAAAGACACTAAACATGTAGCAAATCAAGTCCAATTTATATTTTCTTTCTTAGTATGGATCAGAGTCTTTGTTGCTTTTTTCCTAGTCTTTGAATTCTATTTTAGAATTATTTATGACTTCATTTAGGAAACAAGCTCAGAACTCTCTAGTAACTAATTTAATACCTGCACAGTTGTTCAAATTAGCCACAATGTTATAGACCAGCAAGGAAAAACAGCTATTTCTTATAAAATGGAATCCAGGCACCATGGACTGTACTGTTGCTACATTTCTATTTATTTTTCCCTGTTAGTAAAGTAGTGCTGGAAGTTACTTTTACCATTTTTTGAAAGAAAGACCATTGTTGGATGCATATTAAAGGCTAGGTGCAGGAACCACCCATTTGTTAGCAGACCTTGCCCAAGTATGAGGAAAGGGTAGGGCAAGTATTTTCTCTGTTCTAGGAATATGTTCTGATTGATGGGACAAGAGAGAGTGCTGGCCAACAGCAAGCTGAGAGATACCTCGCCCTTGATGAACCTGGATGTTCTAGAATCCCAGGTGAGTACTACCATTCAGTGAGATGGCTTTAGGCAAGGTGAAAGGGAGTAATCAGACTTATCTCATGGGGCTTTGTGATGATTAAAATGTGGTAATAAGTCAAGTCTTGCAGGAAGTTGGTGCTCAATGACTGGAATGATTGTTATTGACCTATAAGGCTCTACATGATCTGACCCCTGGCTACCTCTTTGACCTCCCCCCTACCAGTCACTCCCTTACTCAAGCTACTCCTGGTCAGTGCCCAAACACCATCCTGCCCCAGGGCCTTTGCATTTGCTGTGACTTCTGCCAGGTACCACATGGCTTTCTCCTTCATGTCATCTCCAAAAGGTCTTGTTCAAACATCACCCCCTCAGAGGTTACCCTATCTGTGAAAGTTTGAGATTATTTATGAATTCCAAAAAGAGAGATTATGTTTGTAAATTGGTCTGTTCTCTGGGTGTGATACCCCTTAATTGTAATAGATTCAGCTGAGATGACTGATTAAATTATGTTAAGATTAGGGTTTTGATTCAACCATGTCAGTAGAATATAACTAAGTTTGAGTCCCCACCCACTTTATGGGCTATATAAACAGACACTCAATCAAGGAGAATATAGAAGTAGATACACAGAGAAGATATACAGAGGAAGAGAGATAGTTAGATCCATAGACATGGCAGAGGCCCCAGGAAGAGATGAGCCATTTGCCTGATAGTTTACAGTTGACCTTGTGAAGAGACCAGAGCAGCTGAGCCCAGAAATAAACAAGCCCCAGGAAGAGAGGGGAACCCTATGCCTGCCTACAGCTGAGATCAAAAGAAGCTGGACCCATGGAACTTTAAAAGGAAGGCTGAACCTTGCAGACATCACCTGCCATCTTACAGAATTTGGTAAGGAAGTAACCTTGAGTTTGACTTTTTAGGGCCTTGCAACTGTAAACTTTTACCCCAAATAAATACCCTTTATAAAAGCCAACAGATTTCTGGTACTTTGCATCAGCACCCCTTTGGCTGACTAATACACTATCTAAAAGAGCATCTCCATCACTACCTATCTCCTTACGTGGCTTTGTTTATATCATAGCACTTATCACTACCTTACATCAGGTTATAATTTATTTTTTTAGTGTACTTCTATGAATGTCCTTAGAATGTAAGCTCCATGATGGCTGAGAATTTGTTTTGTTCATTGCTATACACCCATGCCTAGACAGTACTTATGTATAGTAGGTGCTTGGTATGTAGTTCTTAAATGAATGAATGAATGAATGACCAAACAAACTTCCTACAAGATGTCGATTTAGAATTCTTATTGGTCTCTGCTGCAAGTCTGTTCTCACCTCATCATTTCTGAAGACTTTAAACTGATGTGCTATTTAGATGCATTCCCATACGTTGGAACCATGCTCAGCTCTGGTGTCAGAGTGCATTGTTTTCTGGTGCTTGGAATAGCTAGACACATAAAACCTTACCTAGTTCATTGCTGACTGAGGGCTTTTAGGACTTTCCTTTTCAGCATTCTGTTCTTGCTTGGAAGCAGTATGTAGAGGATTAAATGTGACAATGTATTTATAATGCTCACCTCAGTGCGGGGCATGAAAAATGTATTCAATAAATATTAATTCTTATTATGTATCCACAAGAACCTCTAAACCTTCAGGGCATGCTGAATATACAAAGCTGGGTGTGGGGTGCAGAGAGACTCCACAGGAGGGGTGGGGTTTCATTTCTGCCTTTTATCAGCCATCAGCTCCAGAGCACGCTGGAATGGCTCCTAACAGGAAAGGTAATGCTGTCAGGCACAGCCTCCTCCCCGGATTCAGTTTCGCTTTCAGAATGTTCTTGAAGACCGAACTAGCTGTCTCAAGAACTAAGTAGAAATAAAAAGGACAACTATCAGTAGGAAGCATTGCTTTCCTGTAAATTGTTAATTGGATTCACCTGGAAAAAAAAAAACAGAAGCTGGGCTTTGGTGACAAGAAAGGAATAGGGTCCTGCTCCCTTGAGGCAATTTAGGCTCTTCCTTTTTGAGTCTGGGAATCTTTGCGGGCGTTTCCCACAGACTTTCTCTGGAGCGCGGTGCACAATCTGAAGAGACTGACTTACCGCATGGCATTTCACATGCACGGAAAAGCTTTTCTTTACATACAAGTGTCTTAGAAATCTGAAGCGGGGCAGATTTGTAGGTTTACTGGTTGGCTGATAGGTTAAAAATTCTTGTAACCCTGCACATGAACAGTTTGTGCCCAAACCGTGCTCTCCTGACAAATGTGTTCCTAACGCCTTTGTGACATGTTGCTGATGCTTGACCGGTGTTCTGCCCACACACAGAAAAGTAACCTCCAACATTCACCAGGCATTTACAATGTGCCAGGCACCATCCTGAGTGTTTCAGGTACGTTTCCTCGTTTAATTCATGGTATCCCTCATAGGGTAGGCATGCTTACTCTACCCATTTCATGGAGGGGAAACCACACCAAGGAAGTGACAGAGTCCGGACTCGACCCCGGGCAGTCTGGCTCGGGAAACTAGTTGCCTGCTTAACCCCTCCATTCTCCTGCCTCTGAAGTTGCAGGGAAGAGGCTGGAGATGGAGCATTTCAGGGAAAGCCAAACAAAGGCACTTTTAAAAATCGACAGACTCTCATTTCACCTTTAATTGCAGTGTTCTGAGTCACCACAGCTCCTGGTGGCATAGCAACTAGAGCCAGAACCCACAGCAGCTTTGGTGCAGACCATAACAAGCTTCCTAGGGCCTCTTTGAAAAGTATCTGAGCAGTTGGAAGGCATATTGGGGCATGGGGTGTGGGAGGTTTTAAAGGTCTGGAAAAGTAGAAAGCGAGGGGGCTCTGATGTTGAATATCACCAGTCCAGCTCTTCGAGGCGGACTGGAGCTGGACACAGCCTAAATGGAGCAGGCAAATACATCCTATGTCTCTCTGCCTTCAATTTATTGATGACCCAAAAGGAATTTCGAACCAGCATTCAAATCGACCAAGCAAAGCAGGATGCAAATCTTCTACTCTTCAGTTTTAAACCCTAATGACCATTTCAGAAACCTCAGCAGATTGCTCTGTAACTAGAAGAAAATGCAGTGAAATACCGTCGGGGTAGATGGCTGTTAGCGTCTTGGTAGTGAAACAGTCACGGTGCTCCCTCTCTGGTGAGTCTGCCTGTTACTGAAAATCTCCTTGGCCTCTGGCCACAAATGGCCTTCATCATATTAGACGCTAATCGTTAAGTTCTTTCCTAGAGAAAAGTGCTACTTTATGAGTATCCATGTCCCAAGTGGCAAGCACTGAGGGAGCCATCAATTTTATTTTGTCATTTAAAACAAAACGCTGCAATGTGGTTAGTCCATGTTTATGGTCTAATGAAGCAGTATATAGCCCTTCAGAAATCCTGCTGAATAGAAATGAAATGTGTAATAACACAGCCCCACGTAAACTTCTTTCTTCCCAGTTTCTTGAAGGGAACTAAACCTATAATGGTTTCTGGTTTAAAAGGCACGGCATGCAAAGGGCATAAAGAGAGTCAGTACTAATCTCAAATTGAGACATGGAATTTTCATTCCCTCATTAAAATAACCAGAAACAAGCTTGTAAGTACATTGCACTTAATTTTCTAGTTCTTTCCCAGCCTTTTATTTCCATCTACAGCTACCATATCTAACAGTACTTGATATTCCTACTCAAGTCAATCTCTTGACACATGTGGAATTGAGGATGTATAAGTCTTTTGAGGGTAACTCAATCATAGAATATTCCAGTGAATTTAAAAGATTCTGGACCAGGGAAATGGCACACACTGACTTTCATCCATTTATATCCACCCTTCCAGTATGTGGGGCAGGTCAATAAATTTTCATTAGTGATAATGAAGACCAGCCAATAAGTCAAAGACCAACATTTGGCTTAGATTTTAAAATATATTATACTTTTGAAAGAAAGGAGAGATGGAAAATATGTGGTTTTAGATTCAATATTTTAGATAGAGAGCAAATTAAATTGTAAGAACATAAGTAACCCCTGCAATCAATTTTAGAGTATCCCACTCTAACAAAACCAAGATGATGAAAAATGGTTTTTAAAAAAACAACTGTAGCTAATACTCATGTTCACGAGCAACACAGCTCTGAGCCAGAATGCAAGACTCGAGGGTTGAGCATGGTTGGATTTTTGTCTCCACACCTCCCCTTGCCAGGTGCCTTTGTGCAGTGTAGACAGTAGTCCTGGACAGAACAGTTTAAGAGATTTTGCCAGAACAGAGACACAGGCTGTGGAATGAAAAGAAATCTATGGTATAAGGGGGTTTGGAAAAGAGAAATAAGACAATTTGATCATGAGTTGGAATAGAGGAAGAGGTCATGAGTGGCTCCAGGTATTGGACTTGATCAGATATCAATGGTCCTAATCTCCATGGTAAAAAATCAAGGAGGAGTACCAGCTTTGGAGAAAAGCTGATGAGCTCTGCTTTGGATATATTGACTACTTTGTGGTTTCATGGGACAATAGGCTGTTGGATATATGGTGTGAAGTACAGTTAAGAAATCGTGCCTAGAAATATAGATTTGGGAGTCATCAATATTCAAAAAGAGAGCTGAAGCTGTGATAGTTAAGATAACCCAGGGAAATGGGTAGTATAGAAAAGGTGACGATTTAGAAACGATTTTTCATTCCTTTGTTGGCAGTGTCTGAAATGGCCAATTATACTTCCTTTTTTTTTTTTTTCTTTTCTTTTTTTATGTCCAGAGCAATGGTATTTGCCATTTGAAAACCTGATCTTAAGCTTCCATACAGGGGAACAATTGATTTTCCTATCACAGCCTGTTTAACATTAGCTGTGAGGGTGCAGGGAGCTAAGCACTCATACATAGTTTCTGGGAATACACCTTTGTCTTTTAAAATCTGATCCATAATTGTATTAAAGTGAACCTGATGATATTGGCATTGGGCATTGTGGGAATTGCTGTGTATCTCTGGCCAGTACAGATTTTGGTCTGCTACTGGAGACAGAGGAAACTAAAGCAACTAATTGGATAAAAGAAGCTATGCATGACAACGAATTGCAAAATATCCTGGCAAAATGGTGTTTCAATGACAACTGCCCTTTCCTATCATCACCAATTAGAATAAATGGAGAAGGCAGCTGAGCTTTGAAATGAAACATTATCTGGATTCGAGGCTTGATAGTGATGCTGCCTCTTGTGTCCATGTGCTATTACAGAACTCGGTGAAGCAGAACCACATTTCAACAGACTCTTAAACCACGTATCTGGAAATGTGAAATCCCAAGGACATTAAAGACCTTGTTCTAACAATGCAGATGTAATAATAAGCAAATAAATCCATAACTATCTTCTCATTTATTTATTCAATCTACAAGAATTTACTAAATGCCTTTTTTAAAGGATTTCTTTATTTACTTTTATCCATTTTTACACCATTTTACATATCTTATGAGGTTTCCTATTACTTGCGTATAATCCTAAGTAAGAGGATAGTTTCTTTTAAAGGGCACTGGCTTTTCAGATATTTTTCCAATATAAAATAAAGGACATATGTAATAAGTCCGCCCATATAGAAGGAAAATAGGCCCCGGGCTCATGTCTGGATAGCTAGTGGGAATCAGCTTTTTATCATTTTCATATGCAGGGAAGTAATTACTAAAGTCTCAGAATGGAGAGAGTAAAGAGGAGTGTAATTTCAGCTACACTGTGACCTTCATACTTGTTGATGTGATTATTATGTTGACCCAGTTCAAATACAGCAGGAAGAGGCATGACTTCAGAATCACTTCCTATGGGAGAGAAGTGACCCAATCCTAGGAAGTGAAGCAACCTCTGTCATTGCCAGCGGAGATGAAGGAATGCCATCAAGAAAACACAATGTGCCACATATTCACGGATTAATAGAGTGCTCGTTTCCATTAGAAAATGTTTTCCCCCATATACTGACTCCTTTAGGGCAGTGAACATCCTTCAGGTCAAATACACAATTAAAAAGCCAAGCAAGGTGAGGAAGCCTCCTTTAAAGCTCAAGCATGAGCAGACTGCCAAATGCCGATTTATCAGGAATGAACATAAAGCAACCCACAAATGCCATCTTGGTTAATAAGAAATGATTTAATTGTATAAGATTAGAGATATAAAATGTTTAGGAAAGCATCTATTGCATACACCACCTAATATGTAGCTTTTTTTTTGGTCTAGGAAAAACATTAGATCCCCCTTTTGTATTTATGCTATGCATTTTTTTATCTCAGGGATGTGTAAATAACTTTGCTAACTGTAGTACTTTTTAGATTTCACATTGTAAATTCTGTTCCAGAAGGAGGTAGGGCCATGCAGGGAGGTATCTCTAGCTACCCAACACACCAGGTGTGTTTGCCACTTGAGGACATGTGGGTGGAGGGTTTTGCATATTCATAGATCCAGGGCAGATGGTAGCCCTAAGAAGCTACTTCTAGGGAGACACAGATAAGAGATAAAGCCTCGGTAGAAAGAAAATAGATAGGTCTGTGGCAGCGTGGGCATGTAGAGTGATCTGGGCAAGGGAAAAGCAAGGAGGCAGTTTTTGAACAGTGACTCCCCCAAATATATTCAATTCACTGTCGAGTCTGTTTACCAGGAGGCATTATTTATCATCTGCCTTCTGGGTTCACAGCTCTATACCAGGTACTAGTTTCGAATGCTGGGACAGAGGGGCTAAAACATGTACAGCTATTTCCTGATCTGCAGGCAGGAGATGCTTTCTTATCTAGGCAATGGGTTGAGTTTGTATAATAATTACTTTGTCTTATTTTAAATAATTTCCTTTGAGATGGAGGGAAATTTTTCTTTTGTAGAACAAATTTCTTCCTAGATTGTTCTTCTCCGGCTCTCTTTCATAGAATCAAAGCAGTTTGGCTTTGCATGGAAGTAATTTCACAATAGGATTTTTTTCTTCTCAGCCCCCTTTGACAAATCTGGTTACTTTCTTTCTAATAAGCTGTTTGATCTCCCCTGTATATTTTCCTGGCCTCATTTATTGGTCCTGTTAATCTAATACTCTTCTCTGCTCTTTATCTCCTAATACAGGATGCAATCGACCCACGTTCTTTGTTCTTATGGTACACACACCATATTTTAAACTTTGAAGTGGATTACTCTAAAAGAATACACAAACTTTCCTGAAGATCTCTTTAGTGTGGTTGGTTACAGAACTATCTAGCAGTAGGGAAATGGTCTAAAAGATCCCTTATAGTCCAATTCAGTCCTTGCATTCTTTAGGTTGAAACAGGAAGTTTTGTAACTCTCTTAACTGAGCTAAATGTGCTCCTTTCAGCACATTTAACAGTTCTATACATGATCACATCTAGTATTAGGTGAAGATGATATGGAACACGGTGACTTTTCATTCACCTGTCCATTCAGTCATCAGACATTTACTGAAGAAGTCACAAAAGCACCAGACTCTAAGAGCTCAGCACACAGAGATGAGTAAGCCACAGCCCTGTAGGGGAGGCAGACATGTTAACTAATAATTGCCATTGGTATGAGAAGTACAATAAAGGGCGTATGCATCAGGTGCAATTGGGGCCTCTGGGAAGGGGTGTGAACTCAGTCTGAGGAGACAGAAGAGGCTTGACAGAGCCTTCCCCAGTGGAATTACTTCCTGTTGTTCCCTAATTTTTATGGTACCCAAGTGATAAATGTGCAACAGAGGAGAATTACTCTTCAAACCAATATCTCAAGTACTGCAATATACAACACCGCATTCTGCAAAGTAGGACAGCTTGTAATCACTCCTCCAGTCACATCGCTTGCTGCAACTAAAGAGGAACAATTGCCTATTGCAAACGTGCATTTTGTACCTTTGCTGAAGAACGGATGTGACTTGCTTGCAGAAATTCTCTCCATTTTGAGAAAACTCCTTTAGGTTCTTGTACACTTTATTATACTGGGGGGAAAAAAGAAACACAGGATTCTGAGCACTTCCAATGATAGAGTTCCTACAAATCCAGCATGCTGCTGGAATGGCGACTGTCATTGTAAACAAGTCTGCAGCCCATTTACATCTTTTGGATCAGTTCTTAAAGTAAAAATTTTGTCTCTTGTGCCTGGTTATGAAAGATCCTAAGGGGCTTTTCAAAAAAATATTTCTCCCCTAGGCCAAATGTTAACAATTCCGGAATGGGGTGCATTTTGGAGTCCGGCTTCCTGTTGCCTCTATTGTTCCCCAGGAAGATCAAAAGTACGTTATAAAAGGGCACCACATAACCAGGTTTATCCCCTCCCCCAACTTCGAAACAATATTCCTGGGGTTACGATAAATGCTGAGCCATTAAAGAGAGTTTTTCTTGGCCAAGATGTCAAAATGTAAGTGCATACCTTGTGATTAAAGTTTTACCTAAATTCTCTCAAGTCTCCTTTACCTCTGGCAATAATCATGTTATAATAATGAGTTGAACTTTTTGGTTGAACCAAACGTTTGTGATACATGAATTTAGCCTACAGACACAGGAATTCCAAGTGAGTGTTTTTTTAATCAATTTTATTGAAACATATTCATAAACCATACACTCTACCTAATACGTACAATCAATGGCATTTCCAAGTGAATAGTTTTGCCCTTTGATTTAGAAGACTAGAACATCATTTTGAAAACTGTATTTGTAAATGTCAATAGCTTTTAAGTGCCCCTATGGAGAGTCCGTTGACATGCAGCCTTCCTGACACAGAGTGGGGGAACTAGGCCATGAGACGGTCCCCAATACACTCTCTCACACAGTATGCATTTGGGAGATGCAGTTTTACTTATGAGAAAGCAAACTCTGTGTGGATTGAGTGGTTCTTTGCATGTAAAGTAACCTGGCCTTTTCTAGCACTCATATGTTTTTGGCATTCAATTGGGCACCTTTTGAGAAGGGAAAAGGGAAGGAAAGTCACATTTACTGAGTGCCTACCCTACAGCAGGTCTGTCTGCCTACGTGAACACCCCGATCTTTCTGATGTCTAGTGCTAGCGGAGTATCAAACAGAGGGGACATAGGGCCACAGAGAGGAAGGAAGTAAAGAAATGACCTCATCCAGGTCCCTATATTTGAGGGTAGGATGGGCCATTCCCTAGGATATAGCGACACAGTCCTAGAGATACAAAGATCCTTTTTTCTTTATGTAGGAGTTTAACTTTCTCCTCAACTTAACACAGAACACCCTGCCAGGATTTGGTGCACACACGGTAGTAGCAAACAGTTTCAGTGAAACTGGGACGGAAGGACAATAGTCAAGGTGCAAAGCTCTTTAGAAAGAAAGTGCTAACTCCTAAAGCAGGTTCTGCAAACCCAAATTCCTGCAGCCTCTGTGTGAGTGCAGAGCAGAGTAAGGACTGGGAGCTGCAGAAGCACCTGCCAGAATCATGCTGGCCCTTTGCTGCCCTGTGGAAATATGACCCTGAGTGGCCAGATCTTCCAATTTCTCCAAAAAAAGCCTAAATCAGGTTTTGTATCTGAAATAACATGATTGTTTTTAGATGGTAGCAAACTATTCACAAATTTAAAACCTCTCTGTGGAATAAGCAAAACACACCCGGAGTGGAGTTCTAATTTGGGGTCACTGTCACAAAGATACTATTCTCCTATGACCGTCATGAGAATAAAATCACTAACTTGTCAACCAAGCTCCCTAATCTTTATTTCCTATAAAATAACTTGTTACATGTGAATGATGTGATATTATTAAGGCCTCTTTCCTCTGTGTAGGGAAAGTTTGGTGAGTTTATTAAAATTGCGAGACGTCTTAGAGTAAAGAAACTTATTTAACATTTTTGTTTACTCATATTACCTAAACATTTTCACCAAATTCCCCCATAACTTTTCTATTTTCTTCCCATAATACCTAATTACGTCCCACAAAACACACTTAGGGGAAGTGGACGTGGCTTAAGCAATTGGGCTTTCATCTGCCATATGGGAGGACCCAGGTTCAATCCCCGGTGCTCCTGGTAAAGGTGAGCCAGGGCCGTGTGGTGAGCAACACAGCAAGATGCTGACACAACAAAAAGAGAGACGCAGGGGAGAGTAAAGGCGAGACGTGGCACAAGTGATAGGGTACCTCTCTCCCGCATCAGACGTCCCCAGAATCGAATCCCAGTGAAGCCTAGAGGAGAAAAACGAGAAGAGAAGACAAAAAGAAACAGACACAGAAGATCACACAATGAATGGACACAGACAGCATACAGTGGGTGGGGGCGGGGGAGGGAGGAGGTGAGAAGGGGAAACAACACACACACACTTATTTGTCATGGGAAGAAAATCGATAAATGTTTTAGCAGGGCACATGTCCCTGGAATAGAGTCACTTCTCAGCCTCCTCTCCTTTAGGTACAGGCATGTGAGTAAGTGCTTGTCCATGAGGGTGTAGGCGATTTTGTGGGGGTCTCAATGAAGCTTCCTTAAAAGGAGCTGATTTGTTTGAAAGATGGTTCTGTTTTCGAATCTCTTCGTCCTCTTTCCTGCCACTTTTGGGAATGATGGCTGGTGCCATGAGATGGTCCTGAGGGCGTGAGGATGAACGCCATGAAATTGTACAGAAGAGAGAAAGTGCTCAGTCCCTGATGGCTATGGGGCCACTATACAAGACCTCTACTCTCTGCTTTTGGACTTATTTTATGTGTGAGAGAAATATAATGATATGTTTTTTTAAGTCTTATTTTGGGTTTACTTTTTATGGAGCAGAACATAATTCTAACTTAAACACCATCTTTTAATATTTTATTTTACATTATGAAACATTTTAACATACAAAAATAATGATACACATTATGTACTCACTGTCTAAGTTATGTGGGTATTAACATTTTGTTTCTGCTCTCTCTTTAAACAACTATTTTTTTCCCTTTTCCTAATTTCTTTTGCTATTCTTGGACATTATTCTTTCATATGAACATTTACCTAATTATAATTTATAAAATAATTCCAGTTGAGATTCTAATTGGAATTGATTACATATAGGTTCAATTTGGGGAAATTGAATCTTTTTTATAGTGTTTAGACTTTCCATCCAAGGATATGGCAAGTCTTCATTTGTTCAAATCTTATTTTATGTTCAATAAAATTTTATGATTTTCTTTATAGGTCCTGTGGCTTTCTTATTTGATTTATTTCTAAATATCTCACAGTGTTAGGCTGTATATTTTTTATGCATTGTCCTATCCGCTCTTTCACTGATACCCAAGGAGCCTTTATTCCCTTCTCCAGCCCACAGTAAAGCAGAAACAAAGACACAGAGAAACCATGGGGCCAAGTGCAAGATAGATTTGGGTGCGTGCTACAGAGTGAGGTTTTCTGCTTTTGAACTCTATATAGGGCCAGGGCTGGGAGTGGGAGGCAAGACAGAGCAGTGAGACGGAGCAGAAGGATTGGTAGCTTTCCGAGTGGGAGCGAAGAGAAGCACCTTCTTTCAGGAGAAACAGAGTGGGATGAAGGGACTCGAGAAGAACTGACCTAGAAGATGGCCCCTCCCCCACGGCCCACCATCACCCAAGAACAGTTCACAATCCAACAATCCTGGGGAAGACTAGGGGACCTTGGACACCAAGTGTGTGGGGTGGGGACATGTAGGCAAAATCTTGAACAAAGTGGAAACGAGCAGAACCAGTTGAGACTTTTTCTGGGGCTGTAGAGAATGCTGCATTTCCCAAACATAAGTCATCAAAACTCACCAAAACACATTTTTTTTTTTAGGAGGTACCAGAGATTGAACCTGGGATCTCATACATGGGAAGCAGGCACTCAACCAACTGAGCTACACCTGCTCCCCCAAACACATTTTTTAATAGTGTCTCTGGGCACTAATTTTAGAAGGCCTGACACCATTAAAGTTTATAAGCCAGTGGGGAGTGGTGGAGCCTTTGGCAGACTGGAGAGTACCTGTTTTCCCAAAGCCATTAAAATTCAACTTTTTAAAACTTTGGGCTGCTCAAACATAGCACATCTTATGACCTTAATTCTTTTTTTTTTTTTTTTTTTTTTTTTTTTGAGGTACCAGGAGCCAGGCATTGAACCTGGACCTCGTATTTGGGGAGCTGGCGCTCAACCACTGAGCCAGGTCAGCTTCCCTGAATTGTTTTTTTTGTTTGTTTGTTTTGTGTGTTGTTTTTAGTTTTTTTTATCAGGAGACACTAGGAACGAACCCAGACCTCCCATGTGGGAGGTTGGCACACAACCTCTTGAGACACATCCACTCCTTCAATTCATCTTTGGGCTGTCAGGTTGAGATTCTTGAAGATGATTTCCTGTCATTTAGTAGACTAGAGCTTCCTAACTTTCTTGCATCACGGCACACATAGAAAACGATATTTGTACTGGTACTGTGTGGTAAATGGACAAGGTTGTTCAAGGAGGAGGCAATTGGCCCATGGGCTCTGGCCACCCCAGCCAAACTCTGCCAATTGGAGGGATGAGGGGATTCATGTCTCAGGTACACCTGTAACCCATTCCCTGAACTCTAATGTGCCCAGGCACACACAAGTCTGGAAGCTCTTCAATAGATTACATTGTTATCATTTTAGTGATCAGATAAGAGCAGGATGTTCTGCTTATAATAGAAACAGAGAGAATCTTTATCTTTGACCCTATATACAATGTGCTGGAAACTCCTAGACAAACCATGATCCAGACTAAGATAAGTGTCACCAGCAAATAAAAGAGTTGCTAAACATGCTTTCGTTATCTCACCATAATCCCTTATTTGGTAGCAGTGATTCTGTACCTATTTTCATGTACTATCTACTCAAACCTGAAGGCAAAAGCTGTAAAAAGCAGACTTGAATAAACATCAGAGCAGGTCCTAGAGACCATCTAGTCCTGTGTGTGTGTGTGTGTGTGTGTGTAGTTAGAAAATCTTGGAACATATATGCTTTGAGAGAGGCCATATCTTTTGACCTTGTCTTTGGCTCCCTAGCTTCTGTCTCACTTCTTCCACCAATCCACCACAGAGGCCTCTGAAGGGGTTCCATGGGGCACAGTTTGGAAACAAAGTCTAATCCCCCTTACTTTAAAGTTGACTATTTTTAGGCCCGAGTTGCAGAAAATAGCTTCTTTAGTTAGGGACAGAACTTTTAGGAGAGCAAATCAATTAGAGAATCCATCAGAAACATTTATATTTATAAGATGGCCTAATCAGGATAATCACACTAAGTTTATTCAGAGTTATAGTAACCTTTAAGTGCTGTGAGAAGGACAGATGGCTTCTTAAAGTCATCAAAAAGCACAAGAAGAAGGGCTTGCTCTGGACAGTCATGTTGAAGGTGAAATTTTGGTGCACTTTTCCCACCCACTGAGACTTCTAGTACCCCACCTCCTACAAAATATTCATTCCAGAAAAGGATCTGTTACTGATCTTACATCTCCATATGAATTTATGTCAACATGCTTCTCCCTGGGGTCATTAATCACTAGGAAAAATGTTATTTATAGTTGTGGAATTAAAGGGTTTGTCCCCTGATATAGGGATTTCAGGGTGGTAATAGAATATTTCAGACCTTTCTGAGTCTCTTAAAAAAACACTCCTTCACAAAGATAACTGGTCTATTCAGGCATTTCCCATTCAGCCATTGGGAAAGTGTTCCTGCTTAGCACTTACAAGCCAATTCTCTTGTACAAATATGGTCATTAAATAAAAAAACAACTTAGTAATCCAGGCAATTGGCACATGAAGTGATCAGACATTATGAATTATAAATAATACAATATGCCCTTGTCAGCCTTGGCCTAGCTGCTCTCTCTGACTTTCCACAGTTTGAATGATTAAGAAGTTAAATTCAGTTATTCTAGAAAAACCCATTTTTATTCTAAGTGCTAGCATGGAAAGATTTTTTTTTTTTTTTTTTTTTTTGGATAATGATGACCATGATAGTGTTAAATAAACTATGATATTCTACTTAAATTTAATTTAAGAAGCTTTTGCTGGATGCCTTCTGGGTGACAGGCACAGTGCTGTGGATTTTGTGTGAATTCTGATTCATTGAGAATAACATTTTAAAGCATTGCCCCTCTCATCAAGGTATTACCTATATTTAATAGGCATCTGTGTAATATTTGCTATCTCCATAGCAGGCTGTCCTAGATCATGAGACTCACATTAGAGGAGTCTTGAAAAGAACATTTGTAGGACGAGAGCTACTCTATTCTTTCTTCCTGTTATTCCCAGATGAGGAAATAGAGGTCTAAGAAATGTGGAGTGGCACACCCAAAGTCACACACCTCATTGGTGCACACGGGTGTGCTGTGGGTCACAGGACATCCACGCAAGGCCACAACTGCCTCCTTGAGCTCTGCAGGGAATCAGAATCCCTCGGAGCTTTGGGCAAGTGCGCAGGCATCATCTACTTGCCAGGCAGTATCCTGTGACCCAAGCTGAGCTGCCGAGATGGGAGGCTTAGGCTGGCCTCTGGGCCAGGCTGGAGAAGCAGCCCCAGGGTCTGGTGCTGTTTCCACAGCTGATGCTATAAGGGAAAGGGAGGACTGTGTGGACCCCAGAAAACCTGCCTTGACAGCCCCCTACCTGGATACCATAAGAGTGAGTCAAAAGCAACAAGTTGGTTATGGCTTGTTACTTCCCCTTGATTTCTATGACATTCTTTCACAGGAAGATGCTACTGTTTTTTTCTGATTGGATTACTTCACTTGGAATAATTTGATCACCATCTATTTCTTGCACATGGATTTGAAGATGATTCCTCTTGACATATTTTTAGGTTTCCAAGCTAAGCTCACAGGCATCAAAGCATCAATTCTCAGAGCCAATTCTTTTCTTTCTGAAACACAGAACTTTTAAAAAATCTTCTTCAAATAAGTTCTGACATTCTTACAATTAATTAAAAGCTGTACACAACATTTTGCCAGTCTTTGTACTACCCCGGGATGACTAATTATTTGTGTTTAATGACATTGACTTCAATTTTGGGGGTTGGATTGCCCAGCTATCAGGCTGTCTTCTTCTTGGAGCATGATCTAAAAGAGATTTCCAAACTTTTTTGTGCCATGGGCCCCTTTGGCAGTCTGGTGAAATCTATTTTACTCAGAATAATATTTTTAAAGGCATAAAATAAAATAACATACAATTACACAGGAAACTAATTATAATGATGTGCATTTATAAAAAACATTTTTTTCCCAAACTGGGTATTATATGTGCTTTTTTTTAATTAACATACTAAATAACAAGAGTTAAGAATTACCAGAATTCCTAAACATTGCTGAGGGTAAACCGTTTTTCTAAATATCTGTAACAACTGTAATGTTATATTAAAACATCTGTGGTTTCTATTGGTTTCAAAGTCACAGATACTGCTAGAATTACTGGGGTTTGTTGCCTCTATTTGAAATTGAAGGGAATTACAAATTTTAGTTAGACATTAGTAAAAATAAGGAGGTAATGTTTTCTCCAGGCAAATTCATGCAACCGCTGATCCATTGGTGTAGACCAAGTTAGACCTGTAACTAAGCTAAGGCTTTATGAATTGTGCTCTGGGCAACCCTAGTGACCCATGGAAAGGGATACTTTGCAGGTGGTTAAACCTCTGGGATCCTTCATAAAGTGACTGAAGTGATCCATGAAGTATTCTTTTGCAATCCACTCCCTTGTTTTACTTCTGTCCCCAAACTGTAGCCTCATCTTCTAACAGCAATTGTTCTCAAGTACAAGCTAGGACTGCTCCCGGAAATCAACTTGAACATTTGATCAAGATGAAACAACTGCAAATAAATAGAGATTCCGTGCCTTTTGAGGGTCTAGACTCCCTTTGCTGGAATATCCAGCCCCTGTGGCTCCTGACTACCTTTGGTGACACTGGGTCCACAAAGATAAACATCAGGGCTGCAGATGAGGATTGCATCCTTGGGACAATGGCACTGTGTAGGGTAAAGAACTTCTCAGCACGTTAGGACGTTCAGCACTGAACTGACCTTGAGATATGGTGACAGATTGTCCTGGGGCTGGTTAAAGGGAAAATTGTCTCCCAAATCCTGGTCTGCAGGCTGCCTTGGTGGCCTGGGAAATGGATGTTAGGGCTTTAGTTCTTGGTGTTTTTTTTTAATTAACTGAACCTGGTCTCAGATTTTCCCTCTTCTTTCTAGCTCTCTCTTCCCTTGGTGTTCACTTTCTTCTTTGATAACTCAGGGGGCCAAGTTTTTGCCGCCACTTATCCCATCTGCCTCATACCACTAACCTATGCAAAAACATCATCAAAGTATTAATAATGAGGTAGAAGAAAACTTAAAATTTTAGTAAGGGGGTGAACAAACAAATATGAAAAGAGTTTTTAAGAAAACTTATCTGTGCTTACTAATGGAGAGAAGATTGGGATGGAGGTAATTAAAAGGGGGCAGAGGGAAGCAGATGTGGTTCAAGCAGTTGGGCACCTGCCTACCACATGGGAGGTCCCAGGTTCGGTTCCTGGTGCCTCCGAAAGAAGACAAGCATGACAGCAAGCTGATATGATGGGCTGGCGCAGTGAGCTGATGCAACAAGATGATGCAATGAGATGATGCAACGAAGAGACACAATGAGAGACACAATAAGCAGGAAGCAGAGGTGGCTCAAGCCATTGGGTGCCTTCCTCCCACTGAGTTTGGTTCCCAGTGCCTCCTAAAAAGAAGATGAACATACAACAAGCTGGCAGAGAGAGCAGACAGCAAGCACAGACAACGAGGGGGAGGGAGAAATAAATAAAATAAATTCTAAAAACGGGGGGGTGGTGCAGAGTTTCACTCAATCTTAAAATTTATATACAGTCATATTTGTTGGAATTCACTTTTACATTAAGCACATATCACTTTTGTATTTAAACATGTAAAAGTAGGCAGACCTGTTACTACATTGTCATTAAGATTACCAGTCATTTATGAATTCATCTCATTCACTCATCTGATTCCTGAACTTGTTTTATGCAATAGCAGCTGGGGTTCCATATCCTCTAAGCCTGTACTTTGTACATCCACTGAATAAACAAAAATGAATTAAACAATCCTCAGCTGATTTTTTGTGTGTGTGGCTTTATTGCAGCCCCCATTTATCTGCCTCTCCACAGGCTTTTTAAAAATAAATTACATGAAGAATAAATGCAGCCTCTTGCTTTTGACATCAGTTTAAGCTACTGGCACCATATATTGGGATAACACACTGGTAATCCTTGATTATTTTATTTCCAAAGTAAATATATTTCCCCTTCGTTTTAATTGTTTCTCAGTTTTTAAATTACTTCTCTACTATTGCTGCTAACAATCTCACAATATCTTTGGACTTTTGATCAATCTTCTATTTTTAGATCTGAAACAAACATGC
The DNA here is from genome assembly GCA_026826555.1 of Tolypeutes matacus. Taxonomy (NCBI): domain Eukaryota; kingdom Metazoa; phylum Chordata; class Mammalia; order Cingulata; family Chlamyphoridae; genus Tolypeutes; species Tolypeutes matacus. The sequence goes on from JAKSZT010053928.1 coordinate 9,993,453, forward strand.
TTGTAAGCAGGACAGAGTGGGAAGTCTGTCCTTTCTATCCCAGAACTTCAAATCCTTGACTCTAAATGTAAGGGAAAATATGCAAAAACCTTCCACCCTGATTTCATTCTCAGAGCCAAAGTTTGGCTGCAGAAGTTTTATGCATTTTTAAAATCTACTTTACACATAAGATTGGCACTGTTGGTGTAGATCTTAAGAATATTTTCACATCAGCCACCATCTGCATCCAAATAGGATGCTATACCCACTTAAAGTTTTTCCAAGCATGAGAGAATGAAAAATGACAATTACCTGCCCTGTCATTTGCTAGAAAGGACTCTGTTTTAAATTGAAACAAACAAACAAACAAACAAAACCACCACGGACTCTTGCACCATAGCCAGTACTAAACAAATTTGGCTTCTGACTGTCTCAAATTTCATAAGTTTAAATCCATATAAATCCAGCTCCCATCTACCTTCTCACACCCAGGCACACAAACCACCCTGAGCTACTCACCGAACAATCTGACAGTGGGTCCCTCATGTTGAAATGCTTTTTGCTTCTGCCCTTTTCCCTACTGCTCCAGCACTCTGGACTCAGCATTCAAGGTTGGGTGTGTCTTGGACTTCCGGAATTCAAAGCGCCAGCAGGCCTAGAGTACGTCAATCCTAGTCAAACACAGCAGGGAGGAAGGTCCAACCATGGACTTTGATCCCTTTTGTTTCCTTGAAAAAGCAAAGAGTGGCTCTGGGTCCAGAAAGCTGGTGTGAAATGATGAGAATGATCTTTGTAAATAGAATTTTGTAAATAGGTTGCCTTTTAGAAGACAAAATAAAAACAAATGAGCATGACTAAATCCTTGGTAGCTGCTGAGAGAAGGCCCAGAGGTCTGTAAAATGTTCCTGATGATTCTGGGGCTCAGGGATGATGGCTAGAGGGACTTCTTTCCTCTCACTGGCTCCAAAGGAGAAGTCTGTAGCTATTAGAAAAACAGAACTGCCGGAAGTATCTGAAATTAGCTGTGCACTTCGTGAGAGAGAAGCCACCATCTTACTCATTCTGTGAAAACGTAAATGTCGCACTTTTCTTCACTTTAGAAAATAAAAACCTTCATCCTCCATATCCAAGCAATCTGTGCTGCCCTTAAACAGTTTCAGGCAGTGAGGCCTGCATATGCCCTCATATGCCTAGGAAAGTGCTGGCCTCTGGAGGGAAAGCAGGAGATGAGACTCCAGTGGGTGGGCTGAAGAGCTCTGCTGTCAACTTAGAGTCTGATGAAGAGCGGCTCTAACAGGGCCTCTTTCCTCCTTCTTCCCTTACCACACTCGCTCCCTGCCCCTTCCCCACAAACTGTAGAGAAAGAGTGGAGTTTGCTATCTCCCCACTCTGGCCCAATCATGGACTAATGAAGGATTAATTAAAAAATTCTCAGATTTTTCTGGGTGCCCTAATCCTCCAGTCCTGAAAGAGTCAAGACCCACTCTTGGGAGTTTCCTTTGGCAAGGGAAGGAAAGAGAAGGCAAATCATGCACCCTGTTGAGAATGTGGGAGACTGCCTGCGGCTATGTCCTGCAGACGTGTGGACTACACTGGAAAATGTCCAGACATTTTGGGGGGCTTTGAGGAGCATGGCGTACATTAACCACTGCTCTGGGCTTGACTCAGCCCACCCCCCGCTCCCAGCCCAACAGGACCGGGAGGCTAAGCTATCAATTTAAGAAGGATTTGTCTAGGTTCGGCCTCATTTTTTTTTCCGCTCCAAAGGATCAACAGGCACCTGTGGTCCTGGTTGCCTGTCCTTGAATTTCTGGCTAATGACCTGTTATTGCCTCGTGAAAGCCACTTGCTGGGCTTTGCCCTGAGTGACAGGCCAGCCGCAGGCAGCAGGCCTCTCCTGAAAGGAGCTTCCTCAGCACAGTCCAGCAAACACTTCAGAGCTCCAGAAGCATCTGATTTTCACCTGCCCAGCTGCCTTTAGCCCCCATTCCTCCTCCCCTGATTGCAGGTTCCATTCAAAGTCCCTAGAAATAACCTGTGAAGGGGAAGGGGACAAAGAAGGAAGAGAACATGCCCTGCAACCAGAGAGGAGAGGAGGGGTTGTTTCATTCAAACATCTGACAACGGCTCCCTCTTGGCCTATCCAAAGGAATTTGATTGCTTTAGGTTAAAACATTAAGCAGTTATCAGGTGGCTAGAATTAGACAAGGCAACTCAGCATAATGAAAGAATTTTAGAGACTGGCTATCAAATGAGGTTACTAATACACAACCCAGATTCCCATTGCTGGGCTTCACTGCTCTCAGAGATTTTAGATAAAGTTGGCTGGAGCCTCAGTTCCAGGGCCGGGGGCAGCTTAAAGTCTTCCCTGTAATTCTTGCCACTTTTCCCTGCTGCTTTGTCTCAGTTCTGTTCCAACTGAGCCCAAAGTGGGGAGACTGGCCTTGTGTGCTAGTTTGCACAAGAAATGACATCATACCAAGTTTATGATGATCTTTACATCCTAGAGAAGATTTGTAGGACATTCCTAGTCCCATACTGTTTTGTTCTTATTACTTCATGTGAGGGGTGTAAGGCCAGAAGCCGATCAAGAGAGAGAAGACCAGAAGAGTTTGCAGATGTATTATACTCACAGTTCCTTGGGGAGAAGGCAGCATGCCATGCAGGGCCAGGATCGGTCGTGAGGGAGAGAGCAAGTGGGACTGAGAAAGTGTCTTTATTGTGGTTTCTGTGAGAAATATGCAAAGCTGGGGCAGGGGTACACCAGTGTGGGATTGGCTGGCTATATGTGAAAGTGGTGCCTCCACAATTGGGGTTGGAATTATCTAGGAGTAACAGATTGTATGGGTGGGGCTTGGCCACCTTGGGACGGCTTTGGATGTTAAAGCACCAATTTACAGAAGCTGGAAAATGTGATTAATACACACTCTTTACATGTCACTTTCCCAGCAGACTGATTAGCTTTCTCTTAAGCCTCCTGGACAGCTGCTAAATTAAAATGTCTCCATCCTGTTACAGTATCCCCCTCACAGAACTGTGGTAAGTACTACAGAGTGTCTCAGCTGAGTTTGGCTATTTGATGAGCTTCTCAAGGATGGGTGTTTGACTCTGCAAAGAAGCTTCAGTTTTGGAGGTCAGAACAAGGGTTGGGTCAGTTATTTCCTTTCACAATAATGCTGTATAACAAATGAGCAAAAAACTCAGGGGCTTAAAACAATGCACAGCTTCAATTTAGCTCAAAAGTCAGTGGTTTAGCTGGGTGCTTGTGACTCTAGGGGCTCACTCGTGCAGAAGCTCTGCTGATTTGGCTGAGCTTGAGTGGGCAGCTCTCATCCCACTGTGGGATGGCTGTGGGCTGGCATGATTTTTCTCATGAGCCAGCAGTCTAAACCAGGCTTGTTCTCAGGGCATGGCACAGGAGCCAAGAGAGTGAGCCGATGCCCTCAAAGCCTCTTGAAGCACAGGCTTGGAACTGGCATGCTATTGTTTCACCTTGTCCCAGGCCAGCCTGGATTCCGGAGCTGCAAAGTCCTAGAGCAAATGGTATGGCTACAGGGAAGAGCAGAGAGTTGGGACTTGGTCTGGATTCAATCTACTGCAATGATCTGTCAATATTTGTTCTTGAGTGACTAGAAAGACAAGGCAGAAAAGGATATCAGAGGAGGTGGATGATACATGTTTTCCTTCCACTTTTCCCATCCCAGCCTGGGGGACAGTAGAGATTGGGGTTACAGAGAGAAATGAGAAGAGCTATGTTTATGAGACACTCTAGACACGGATTTGGAGAGAGGGCTGCTCTCTCCTCTGGGCCCATACCCCACCTTCCACACGCTACCAAAGAACACAGCACAGCTCTGACTCCAGTAGGGGGTGGGGGCCAGACATGGGCAATGGAGGGGGCGGGGGTGGGGGTTTTTCTCAGATATCTCCCGCAGCAGAGGCTGCAGCTGGTAAAGCACCTTTACAAGGAGGCCGGCTCAGGCCAGCTCAGGCCAAGTAACGTGGCTGTGAAGGACCCCTAGCCCCTGACTCCCAAAAATGGACCAGAGAGACTTTGAGAGGAGGGGGCTAAGTTCCATGTGAGCAAGAGGGACAAAGAGCTTTGTAGTTCAGGAATTAATCTTAATATAACCTCGTTTATATCTATAGGTTGATGAGGGCTCTATATGAAGCATCTCATCAAAGAAGTTATTCCCTGCTTATTTTCTAAAAACATGTAGTGCCCATACATCCTCTTGATTTTTTCTGTCTTCAGATTTATCTCTGGCCATGTTTCTGACCCCCTCTCATTCTCTGGCTTCTTTCCAGCCCAGGCCTCCAGCATGATTTACTGTTTGACCTCCCGGATCCCAATCTTCCTGCTTCCCTTCCCAGTCTAAGATCAGTGTTTGCCTTCCTGGCATGACCACTCTGGACAACCTTGGGTCTGGCCCCGAGTCACTCCACTCCATCCCACCCCATTTCGCGTTGCCTCCAAGGGGAGTCCACAACATTAGCACATACTTGTTAAGTGCTCAGAAGCAGATGTGAGGTGTTCATAAATTAATAAGAAATCTATTAGTGCAATGGATTAAGGTCTATTTAAAACTTGCCTTGGGGGGAGTGGATGTAGCTCAAGTGATTGAGTGTCTGCTTCCCTTGTAGGAGGTCCTGGGTTCAGTCCCTGGCACTTCCTAAAAACAAACAAACAAACTTGCGTTGGAAGCTTCTTTGGTAGCCAAAGCATGCAAAGAGTTGGAAACAGCTTAAACAGGGAACTGGTAAATACGTACAGCAATAAAATCTCACGTTTAGAAGGCTCAACGTGTGCCAGGCACTATTCTAAGTGCTTTGAAAATATTAACTAATTTTATCATCACAGCAATCATTCTGGGTAGATAGGTATTATTATGATCTTCATAATATAGATGGGGAAACTGAGGCATAGAGTGGTTAAATGACTTGCTCAGGGTCACACAGTCAGTAAGTGGAATAGCTGGGGTTCATTCAGCACTTCCATGTTTAATTGCTATGCTATACTGCACTACCACTCAATCTGGACAAGGCAATACTAAACATTGAAAAAATAAGGATACAATGTAATGCATTTAATTATACGTATGGACTTAGAAATAGTTTGCAAAAGAATAAGTTTGATTCTAGCTTGATACATAGATAAGAGAGAAAATCTAGACAAATATAGGTGAGACAGATAACAGTATATCTCTGAGAGTTGGGCTTATGGTAGACTCTTACATTCTAGGTCAAGGCATTTCAGTATAATTTTAATTTTGCAACAAACACGTATTGTTTTGGGATCCCAAAAGACAAGGAAAAAATGTTAAGAGGATAACAATTATTCTGTTTAATTTTGAAAAAGGACAAACTGATAGGTGAAATGGTGATAGCCTACCTGGTTATGTCATATGCCCAGGACTTGCAAGTGCCGATGCATCTGCCTGGAGGTCCTTCCATCATCATATGACCCAGCTGACTTTTATTTCTCTCCAAAGCCCAGCTTGTGTCATTTTCCTCCAGACAAAGCACCTTATTGCCTTTGTGTTACTGCTATCCATTACACAAACTTCTGTGTCCCATTTATTCCATTGTGTTGTAACTGTTAGTTTAATGGTTTGTCTCTCATGCTACTTAATGAGCTCCTTATAGCAAAAAACCTGGAAAAAAACATAAATACTCAACAAATATTTGTTTTGATTTGATTGAACTAAATACTGAGGAAAGTGATCCCATTAGTGTTTTCCTCTTCATTAACAAGAGGGAGAATGTTGCTTAAGGCCCAGCCTAGCTCCTCTGCTCTCAGGAAGCAGAGTTCAAAACACTGAGAGAGAAGATAAGTATGACCTTCTAGGCAGGAACTCTAAAATGGGAAATGGCTCAAATGCACTTGGGAGGCTCTGACACTCTGATTAAAAAAGGTCTTGACAAGCAGGAAACTGAGAAGGAGTCATGAGAATCCCATGGGGCCACTTAGAGAACTTTCTTTGTTAAAAAAGATATAAACATGTGGGATAGAGTCTTGGGACCAAGGGAAAAATCAGAGTGGCCTAATGTTAAGAATAATTTTGGGAAAGCTGGAGCCCAAAATAAGGTGAGTTCTGAAAAGTTTGCTGAGGATATTTGAGAGAATTTTCCCTACATACACAGCAAGATGGACGTCAAGGGATGGCACCTTAAGGGGCATGGGACAGCTGGACTCATGCTAGCGATGGCTGAGCGAATAGAGGGCCCTTAGCCAGGTAGCTGGGCTCCAGGGGTGAGTAGGCAGACAGGGCAGCTGGCTGTCACTGTACCAAATCTTCAAGAGTATTTTCTTCCCAGGACGAGCTGCAACATAGGTGGCAGGTCTTGACACATCTTCCCATTCCAAGCAATTCCCAGTTCTGGATCCTGGAAGAAGCCTATTCCTTGGCCTGTTTGAACTGACAGGGGACCAATACTATCATCTGCTGCCATTTCAGGTTCTTGAGACCCAGGGACAGGACAGTATTTACAATACATGATGTCATGTCCACCAAGCACCCTTGGAGAGAAGTGTAGAAGCAACCTTATTCTGGTTAAATTATTCTTATCTCTGGTTGCTGCACTGATTAGTTTTCTTAATTTCTATTTCTCTCCAAAGCTGGAAGATACATGTTTTAAGTCTGCCTTAATGCATACATTTTTTAAAAAGGCACCTTTGCCCAATGCCTCAGGGTGACAAAATATCTATCCAGTTTAGAGTCAGTAATGAGTGTTTTAAGCTGTAGCAAAAATGGTGGAGGCACATGCTGATATTGCTATTGTTAATAGTAGCCTAATTTGTTTTATTTCAGGTAACATTTTTATTCAGTTTGTACTAATTACACTGTGACTTTTAAAATTGCACAGAATAGGTTTTGTTTTTTTTTTTTTAATCAGTTTTCACTTCATAAAAATGATCCAATTTTAAATCTGAGCCCAAGTAGTCAAAATTTACTTACTTTATTTATACAAACTAGCCCTGTATTCAGTGCACTAGGGTTTAATATTCTTTGTATGTCCAAGTTTCATATGTTTTAATTTAAAAACTCCAGGTGTTAATGGAGAATAGAGATGAAATCAAAAAGATTAATTTGCATAAAATAAATTATTGTAAATTTGTTTTTCACCAATAAACCCCAGGAAATGAAGACTAATGGGCAACTAATTAACAATCAAGTCATCCTACTACAGTGATCTATGGCTTTAACTTCCAAAGAAAAAGCATAAGAATAAGGACATTTTACAAATGCAGATTAGTCCAAAATACATCCATTTGATGGCCTATGTTAATATCCCTGTGCTGTTAGTTACATTTTTCAAAGCTCATCTCTGATCGGTACTATAGATTCCAATTAAAGTGCACACTAGACTGTCTCGTATAGGGTTGCTTTCATCTCAGGGCCAAATTATGAGTTTGACATTTTTGCATATGTAAATAAAGTGTCATCCACAAGATTTATCTGCTCTTTCCACCTTGGTCCTCTTCGAATTCACATTATAAATGATCGATTTACAGTTATTTCTAATCAATCATTGCCAGGTTATGAAGATAGGATCTTAGGGACAAAACAAAAGCACTTCAAATAGTAATTTATAGCGGTTGCTTCTGCATCAGGAACTGAGGAGCTAGGGGATGAGTGGGAGGAAGAGGGAGTTTACCCTTTACTCTATTCCCTTTGGGACATTTGGATTTTATATCACATGCTTTCATTACCTATTCAAAAGCATATATGCCCTTTCTGCCTCCGCTGCCGCCATGGCGACCGTGAAAAAGCTTGTGGTGAAGGGGGGCAAAAACAAGAAGCAGGTTCTGAAGTTCACTCTTGACTGCACCCACCCTGTAGAAGATGAAATCATGGATGCTGCCAATTTTGAGCAGTTTCTACATGAAAGAATCAAAGTTAATGGAAAAGCTGGTAATCTTGGTGGAGGGGTCATAACCATTGAAAGGAGCAAGAGCAAGGTTGCTGTAACCTCAGATGTGCCCTTTTCCAAAAGGTATTTGAAATATCTCACCAAAAAATATCTGAAGAAGAATAATCTACGTGATTGGTTGCACGTAGCTGCTAACAGCAAAGAAAGCTATGAATTACGTTACTTCCAGATGAACCAGGATGAAGAAGAGGAGGAAGATGAGGATTAAGACTCACTTGTCCTGGAATATTTTGTATGAGTCGTTGAATAAAACTTGAGAACCCCCCCCCCAAAAAAAAAAGCATATATAGCTATTGTATACCCTGGGCCTGAGGGTGTAAAGCCTGTTCATTCAGAACTTGAAAATCTCCCCCTGTTGTCTTCTTACCACTCAAAGTACTTAACCACTTGGCAGTTTCTCCTACAACACTTCTGAAATGGTTCTCCTGAAAATTATCATTTTTTCCATTTAACCTCTCGATAGCGTTTTACACAATTGATAATTCATTGATGTGTATTCACTCACTCACTCATTCAATGAGGTTTGATATAACATCTCTTTATTCCAGGCATAAAGAGGAGTCCAAAATGAACAGGTTCCAATCCCTTCTTCCAGGGAGCTCAGCTGATGAAGGAAGGTTTTATTACATTTTGATAGATTATGTAAAAGAGACATTTATAGAAACATAATGGGAAGACATAAGAGGTACCCAGCTCAGCCTGGTTGGAGAAGGGGAGTGGAGGGTATGGGAGGGGACCAGGAAATGCTGGCAAGAGATAGTAACACTGCTGATGCTTGAAGGGCAAGTATCAATTGTGCATAAGAGAGTGTGTTATTGTATTTGAAGAATTAAAAACCTCTGAAAAATGTCTTGACCACCTCGTTTCCATGGGACTTATAGTTGATGAGTCTGCAGAGTTACACAGAGGCCAAGCCATGGGAAGCCTTGGGTGTCATATTTGAGCTTTAATCCAAACATAATGGGACCCATGTAACAGTTTTCTCTCCTTGTTGGATTTTAAGCACATTTGTGATAATTAGATTTGCACTGTAGACCTATCATTCTGATAGTAGTATGGAGACTCCAAAGAGGTCTGAGAGAGGAACAGGAGGAGTGGGAGCTTGTTGCCAGGAAGCAGGAGAAAATGGTGGGGTCTGAACTAACATGGAGAGGAAGGGATTGAGTTTTAAAATGGAACCGGCAGGACTTGAGGATGCATTGGATAGGGGGTAAATAATGAGGTAGTGGGGGTGGGGTCGGGGGCGTGGCTCTAGAATGAAGACAGACTTCTAGAAATCTCCCTAAAATTTCCTACTCTATGGCCTCCATGGGAGGTACTGTAGAGCAGTGGTTAACTTTGGAGTGTGAAAAATGTGCATTCAAAAGTTGGCTACACTATATATTAGTATGCTAATTTTTGAGGGAAATTTCTTAACCTCTTTAAAAGTCAGTTTCCTGTAATGTAAAATGGAAGTAATTATACTCCATGCCTCAGCAGAGTGTACATAATAAACATCCAATAAACACCAGTTGCTGTTATTACTGTTACCATTATCACCTTAATTTGTTTTTCTGGAATACAATCTGGTGATTGTATATTGCACATATAAAAATGCAACTCTCTTACAATACATTTTTGCAAAAACTAACATGACTATTCAACAAACCATTAGAATTCTGAAGAATTCTTTCACTAAATTTTCCTTTAATAGACAAGGATATTTTGTATCCCTTTATTGCTCTTGGAACTCAAGGATAGCATTTCATTTTGAACAATATGAAAACTGCTGCATCTAAACATCTGTACATTTCAATTGGGACATTATTAGTGTTTTGAAATAAGTTTATTGATTAAAATTTTAATCTCAAACTTACAGAGAAGTTGCAAATTTGCTACAAAGAACTTTTCTCTTTTTTCCTGAACCATAGGTGAGTAAGCGGACAACCTGATTCTCCCTTACCTCCTAATAATTTACTGGGTGTTTCCTGCAAAGAAGGACATTTTCCTGCACAACCATAACACAATCATCCAAGTCAGGAAATTAACATTGATTCATTACTATCAATAATCCTCAGATCCAACAATTGTCCTAATTATGTCCCCCCATAGAACTGGATTCAGTTCAGTATTATGTACTGCATTCTATTTTCATGTCTCTTCAGTCTCCTTCATTCTGGAATATTCTTCAGTGTTTTTGTTTGTTTGTTTTTTTTTTGTTTGTTTGTTTTTGGACTTTCATGACATTGACACTTTTGAAGATTACAGACTAATTGTTTTGTAGAATGGCCCTCAGTTTGGGTTTGTTGCGTGTTTACTCATGATTAGAATCAGGTTGTGCATGTTTAGCAGGAATATCACAGATGTTAAGCAGCATTCTGCTCATTACATCCAATTCAGTGGCTTGTGACTTCATTTGCCCCATTACTGATGGAGTTCATTTGGTTAAGGTGGTGTCAGCCAGGCACCTTCACTGTAAAGTTATTTTTGCTTTGGCAGTTATTTTGTGGGGCTGTACCTTGAAACTATACAAATAGCCTGTTCCTTATCAAACTTTCAGTTTATTAATTTCTTAATTGATATTTCTATGGACTCATCATTTCCTGTTTTATTCAATGCATTATAATCCATACTGTTACTAATTTGATGCACAAAATGTCCCAGATTTGACCAGCGGGAACTCCTTTAAGTTGGCTCTTAAGATTTTATTACCTTTTCCCACCTTTCTTTGAGCACTTTCTTGCTTTCTGGACCAACAAGATGTTCCATGCCCAGCCTGTGCTTTCTGTATCCCCACCCTGTATTCAACCACTTCTCCAAGAATCCCTTATTCCTCTTAGTGGAAAATGGATTGGATGGATTTAGAAATCAAGACCTGGGGCAGTGAGTGTGCTCATTCCTATTGGGGAGTCACTAATTCCTGGCCTCCTGAGGTAGACAGACAGAATTACAGTGTATATGTGTGTGTATACATACACATTTTTACTACTTCCATATTTCCATATCATCTATCTATCCATCCATCTGTCTATCTATCTATCTATCTATCTATCATCTATCTATCTATCTCTAGCTATCTATCTTGAAAACCACGAGTTAAAATAGATAGCTACAATTTTAATCCAACACCACTGTGTTCATTCAGCTTTTCCCTCATCTCTTTTAACTCCCTTTCCAACAGTGAGAAATTGGCTCCCATCATCCTTACTATATTTTCAGGTTTGTTCAACCCTCCCTGTATCTAAGCAATCTCCCACTGCTTTCACTCTGACTTTCCATGCTCTGACTTTCCACACCAGGCTGCCTCGCCTCAGGGGTGCTCAGGCTCTGATACTTTGTGCTGGGCCACCCTCTTGTATGGACACCCCCTTCACCCCACTCAGGCCCTGATTCTCCATGCTGAATAGTCCTCCTATGTGGACACCCTCATAAACCCACTTGGCCTCCAACATCCCAGTCTGGTCCAGCACAACTCCCCCTACCTGGCAGGGACATCCACCGTGCTCTATCCTACCAAAGGCTTTAGGACAGAGCAGTTCAGGAAGAGAAGGGAAGGGAAGGAAGAGGAAAGGGACGTGAACATCATTAATGTCATTAACGATCATATTTCTTCCTAGCTTTCTTAACACTGCTTTCTTTGCCAGCTCATCACCAAAACATGGGCGTTTACCAAGGTTCTGCTATAGGACACGATGGAGAAATGACTCAGAGCTTGGACTAAGTTATTTGTACCATCACTTTCTTGAGCAAGTTTCTTATTATCTTTGTGCTTCAGTTTCTTTATTGGTAAAAAATGGAAACAACAACCCCTAGTTCCAGTCCTACATTTCCAATTCTTAATAGACATTTCCACTTGCATGGAATCTCATCAGCTCAATTTCAAATTTAAAAATCAGCTCTTTTTTTTTCCCTTTCAAAACATACTTATCTTCTTGAAGCTTCTGTTATAGTAAATGTATACATTCATTCTACGAGTATTGCCAGATATATCAATGTATGGCATATATATATATATATATATATATATATATATATGGCAAGGTCTCAAGATGTTTACAACTGAGTGGAAGAGGCAGTGTGATAAGTACTCTGGTAGAGTTAAAAATTGCTGTAATTTTTCTTTGCTTTCAAATCCCAAGTGATTTAGACTTTTCTGGAGGAGGTGATAAATGGAGTTATCCTGAAGACCAAACAATTGTGAGCTAGCTGGAGAAAAGGGCAAAGGCCTGCTAGGCGAGAGTGAGCAGCGTGGCTGAGAACGGCAGCGGGAGGGATGATGATGGAGTGCAAGGCCGCCAGGAACTGGGGTGGCGTGCTGAGGGGCTTGACTCCCTGCTTCACGCTGTGCACTTTGTTTCCAATCTCCCGCTTTCCATTCGACACATACAAATCCTATCCATTCTTCTTGGTCTTCTCCTCAAGGCTTTCTCTCACCTGATCATGAAGCAACCTCTCTTTCCTCTGAACTTTTTTTTGGCAATTGCCCTCCAAATAATGTATTTGATATTATGATGCTAATAGTGTTATATCTGTAAAGTAATTTCAGTTTTCAAAAGGCTTCTACCTTTATGATTAAGTTTTGTCTGCACAATAGAACAATTATTATTTCTTCTGGAGCTATCTTGACCCATTGAGATAACTACTGCTTGGCCCTACCTCTTTAACTAGATTGAGAACGCCTTACATGCAGCAGCCGTGTCTTCTACTTCTTTAGACCCTTCACAAAGCCTAATGCCTTATACAGATGGATGCTCCGTTCATGAATTAACTGAATTTTGAAGTGTATTTTATTGCATTCATTAGTATTCTGGTTCTGTGCATTTTTAGCTATCCGAGAGCAAATATTTAAATGTCCTCAGCGATGACTTGTCTTGATACAACTAAGAAATGGCAGCACTGGAAATATTTTATGCCCTGGCAATTAGAAAAATTGCTAATTATTCTTTTTAAAAAAGATTTATCATTATTTTTATTTATTTCTCCCCCTACCCCGCCCTTGTTGTTTGTTCTTGCTGTCTGCTCTCTGTGTCTGTTCGTTATGTGCTCTGCTTCCTTTTTTTAGGAGGCACCGGGAGCTGAACCTGGGACCTCCCATGTGGGAGGGAGGTGCCCAATCACTTGAACCACCTCCGCTCCCTCCTTGTTGTGTCTCTCATTGTGTTTCCTCATTGAGTCTCTTCGTTGCGTCATCTCACTTCATCATCTTGTTGCATCAGCTTGCCACTCCAGCCCATCGTGTCAGCTCTCTGTCTTGCTTGTCTTCTTTAGGAGGCACCGAGAACTGAACCTGGAACCTCTCATATGGTAGGGGGGCCCAGCTGCTTGAGCCATATCCGCTTCCCGCTAATTACTCTTAAAATGTCCAGAGGCCCGTTTGAACTCATTTTCTGTGATATAGCTCCAACTAGTCTGATATCTTACATGTTGCTTGCTTGCTGGTTTAACAGACAGTTATAGCATCCTGGGTCAGGAAAGTTAGCAGGAGCCTAGAGTTTAGTTGTAAAGAATCAAATTAACTTTGCCGTGATTCAAAAAAAGGAGGGCTGGTAATTGATTTTTCATTTTCTATCACTTCTTCACTCTCCAGCACCTCATCCCTCATCCAGTATCACCCCCAGGAGTATTTCCCTATGAAATTTGAAGCTCATTATTAAAATCCAGGTATCTAAGTAATTAATCTCACTACCTAAATATCTTCTTTTCATCTAGTCTGCAATATGTTGATTTATTGAACTACTTGGACTGATTCATGTTAAACCTGTGTTCTGGGTTATATGTTCACCCTTGCAAGCTCCCAGGATCAGGGTCAGGAAGGAGTTGTGTGATTTATGAATTGGACCAATGCAATGAACTCAGAAAATTGAGTTCAGATATTGATTCATTAGATTTATTGAGGGTCTTTGCCAAGAAGTGCTCTTGATATATATGAGAACACTAAACAACAACAATGTTGAAAAGAGGGATGAAAACCACAAGGGGAAAATGGAAATCTGCAAGGAAAATTAAAGGATCCAATGTGGATTCAAACGCAGTGGAAACCTAGTCGGCCCAAATTTTCAGAAATAAATGCAAACACTGGAAGTAGCATAATGTACCAGGAGGAGTATGTATGAGTTTTGGAGTTACTGAGGTCTAGGGTCAAATCTGAACTTTACTTGCTTACTAGCTAGGTGACAGAAAACAAGTTACTTAAATACTCTGAGTCATAGTTTCTGCATCTACAGATTATGGGTGACTGTGGTGTGCTGGTAAATGTGTAACAACTGATTCTCCAAAAATAAAGTCCTCCTAATTTGTAGCTTTAACTGATTTCCATGGAGTAAATCTCTCACATGGCTAATTTCAAACTATCAACATAATGTCATTAAACACTGAGTTGGGAAGAAATATGTGGGAGCACACCACTATATAGTATTTTTATCATTCAGATACAACAGACATAAATTACCTAAAAAGCATACAGGACGGTAAAATGTAGGCAAATAACTAGGAAGTGATCTTTTGTGTATTTATTATCTATATTTTTAAAATAATTTAAAATGGTAATTTTATATAATTAAATTTTAATAATGGCTGTGTTCAATAACCAGTTTGCAACATTTCAGAAAATTTAAAAATCAGCTCATATGAGCTGGTATGAAGTGGCGCCAACACACCAGTGATAATGGGGATAGTTTGAATGAAGTAGTTTTTGCACTTAGCACAATTCCTGGCACACAGTAGGAAAGCACCAAGAGGTTTAGTCTTTCCTTCTTCTCATCCCCTCTGTGCTGGGTAGTATGATGCTAAGGTTGGCAGGATCACTTAGAGGCAAGAGCAGTTATGGAACCTACAAATAGCAAGTACTGCCACTTTTGGTTGTTCCCTTCCTCCAGAGAGGTGCTTTGGAAATTGCTGTCATCCATCAATTCACAGTCCATGAGATGCGTTGAACTACACAAGGAAAGGTGCTAACAATAACAATGAAAAGGAACTATGTGCAATCAGCACGTTTGCACTCCTGCTTTTGTTCTCCCCAGGCTAAGGTTTGCCAGTGTGTCCTATTTTTTCAAGTTGCTTTCTCTGAAGGAATCTGAAGGCTATTCTTGTCTCAGATTTCAGCAAACTTTCAGCAAAACTTTCGCACCTGTCACTCTCCATCAGGACTTAACTTTGTTGCCTCTGGGTTGAATCTTCAATAATGCTTGGTCCTTTATTTCTTCCAGTGGCCATGTGGCCCTCCATCTGGCCTTGTAACGTGATGCCCCTGGCATGCCTCCAGACTCAGCTGACCACTAGGACTTCGAACTTTTTTCCCCATCATGCTATGGGTGGGCATTGTCTAGCCCAGGTTCTTCCTCTTATTGCAGAGAACAGACAACCAATCAGAGTACGCTAATCTGTTGCTTAACACCCCAAAAGCCTTCCCATTACTCTTTTTTTTAATTGATTAAAGTTCTTTATTATTTTTTAATAATAATTTTTTTAAAAAAGATACTTAGATTACATAAATGTTACACAAAAAATATAGGGATTCCCACATGCCCCACTCCCTACACTTCCCACACCCTCCCACATGAACATCCTTCATTAGTGTGGTACATTCAGTGCAATTGATAAATGCATCCTGGGGCTTTGCCATTCATTAAGCATGGTCCATAGTTCACATCGTAGTCTATACTCTCTCCCACACAGTTCCGCATGCTATGTGATGATATAAAATGGCCTATATCTGTCGTTGCAATGTCATTCAGGACGATTCTCAAGTCCTGAAAAAGCCTCTGTATTACAACTGTTTTTCCCTCTCCCTGTCCCCAGAGCCTCCAGTGGCCACTGGCTCCACATCAATATTGTAATTTCATCCATTTCTAGAATCACAATATGTCTATAGTAGAATACCAGTAAGTCTACTCTAGTCCATAGTTCTTTCCCCAATCCTGAGGATTCTGGGATGGTGATGTCCACTCCATCTCTAATTGAGAGGGGGCTTATATCCTATGGGGAAGAAGAATGGGACTATCTTGCTCGCAGTTGCAGACTCTCTCTGTTCCTTGGGTTGGTCATTGTTCATCATTATCTCCTTGTTAGTTGTACTGGGTGAGTCCAATGAGCTGGAGAGTAGGTGTTGCAACTCCACTGAGGTTCCAGGCCCAGCTGGCACATGGACAGCCCAAAAACTCGAGTCTCTTCGATGTACACCTACAAACTCCAGCACCAAGTATAGGTTTAAATAGAAGGGACAGATGAGCCATGTGTAGGGAAGGCATAATTGAGTCCAACTCTGTCACTCTCAGGAGCACAAATTCCAAAGTAGGGCCCACTGGCAGGACACCAAACTCTGGAGCTATCTGCCCTGAGTTTTGGAGACCTGGCTGTCTCTAGAGCCCTCAGGATCCCCACTATTTGGGGTAGTACCCACTTTGGCAGTCTATGAGATCCTACTGAGATGTGCATAAGCATTACCTCTGGGATAACCCCCTGACTCACATTGAAGTATCTTAGCCATATAGATTTGTTTGTCTTTACATTTTCCCCCTTTTATTCGAGGTCTTTTTCCAGTTGCATTGCTAGTTGGTGCTTGGTAGTAATCCCTCAGTGCAAGGGAGGCTTATCCCTGGGAGTCATGTCCCACACTGGGGGGAAGGTAATGCATTTATATGCTGAGTTTGACTTAGAGAGAAGCAACATTTGAGCATCAAGGAGGCTCCCAGGAGGCAACTCGTAGACACTCTATAACAATAGGCTAAGTTTCAATTTCAAGAGCAAAGGCTCATAAAGCATAGTCGTTAATATCAAGGACCCATCAGCGGAGCATCCTCCTTTGCCAGTCATTGCTCCTACACTTGAGGATTGTTGCTACTCCATTAGAGAATGTGACAGAGCTCTCCAGGATGGGAATTCAATATTCTCTCAGTTATTGTATGAGTCTCCACCCACTGTGACAATGGCCTGTGAACATTTGAACATTTTTATATACCTTATATGTATGTCCAGGTGAACTTTCTCCCATGTATTCCCCCACCAATGACACCCCACAACAATGATCCTCCCCACCCCAGTTGTAACCCTTCTGTGATTCAAAGCTTCTTCAAAAATGAAGCCATTAGTGTAGCCAAATACAATTAATAGAAAGATGAAATAATAATGATAAGTTTAGATATAAGAAATAAAATACATAAAAATTAAAAAAAACTAAAACTAAAATAAAATTGAAAGATTGGGATATTAAAAAATATTAAATTTTTTTTGACATTTTGTCTTTCATCACTGTAATATCTGGTGTCCTGTATGTACAGTGACATTTTCTTCCATTTATTCCCCAGAGTCTTGCTTTTTTTCATTTTGTTTTCAAAGAAGTTTTACATCACAGTAAAGTCACATACAGAATACTGGGGACTCCCATATACCCAACATCCTCCCTCTTTCCCCCCTTCCCATATTGATACCTTTTTACATGTGGATGGTACATTTGTTACAACTGATATACAAATAGTGAAACATAGCTACTAACCATGGTCAATGGTTTACATTATGGCTTACATTTTAGACTGTACACTTTTATAAATTTTGATGATATTTAACATGGCCTGTGTCCATCATTGCAAGATCATATAGAACACTTCTATTGCCCACTAAATACCCCCTGTTCCATCTATTCTATTCCTCCCTCCCCCTCTCCTCAGGGCCCATGGCGACCCCCCGGCTTCATTCCTTGGATAACAAGATTCATAGTTACTTGCAACAACACTGAGGTCTTGACACACTGGAGTGTGTGAGTGATCATTTTGTTATAATGTGTTGTATCAGTGGGTGGAGACCCACATAATGAACAGGAAGGAGTCAGACTCCCATCCTCAGGAGTACCGATTTGTTCACAAAAAGAGAGGCAGGGGTCTCTTGAGAGCATGGGTGATTCCTAATACAGGAGGTGTGTGACAAGACCTCAGTGTTGTTGCATGTAATTATGAATCTTGTCATCCACGGAGTGCATCCTGTCCCAAATTGCCCCCATTCAATACCCTAAACCAGTAACCCTTCCTTGTCATATTGCCATAAGAGTATTCCCAACTTTGTACTTTCAATCACATACCCACAAAGCCCCAGTGTTCACCTGGTCTCTCTCCCAACCCTCTCCCTGGTTCCATGCACCTTCCAACCCACTCTCCCCAATCCACCCACCTGTCAAACCTGCACCATCCAATCCAATAATATCACTACCCTCCTGTCATATCCCTTCAATATGCAACTACACACTTTCACCTTGCCATAGATTATGTCCGTATAGGTATTGGCTCACAACCTTCTTCTCTCTTTCTATTTCCTGTAAATCTATCTTCCAGACAATAGGTCTCTGAGTCTGCTCAATTTGCTTAATTCATATCAGTGAGGTCATGTACTGTTGATCCTTCAGTGCCTGGCTTGCTTCACTCAATATAAGGTCCTCAAGATTCATCCATGTTATCCCATGTGTTAGCACTGTATTCCTTCTTACAGCTGAGTAATATTCCATTGTGTGTTTGTACCACATTCTGTTTATCCATTCATCTGTTGATGGGCATTTGGGTTGATTCCAACTTTTGGCAATAGTGAATAATACCACTATGAACATTGGTGTGCATATATCTGTTTGTTTCCTTGCTTTCAATTCTTCTGAGTATGTACCCAGAAGTGGAATTGCTGTATCATATGGCAGTTCTATATTTAGTTTTTTGAGGAACCGCCAAACTGTCCTCCACAATGGCTGGACCCTTCTACATTCTCACCAGCAGTGGATGAGGGTTCCCATTCCTCCACATCCTCTCCAACACTTATAGTCCTCTGTTTTTTTTAATAGCCGCCAGTCTAATGAGTATAAGATGATATCTCATTGTAGTTTTGATTTGCATTTCTCTAATAGTTAGTGATGTTGAGCATCTTTTCATGTGCTTTTTAGCCATTTGTGTTTCTTCCTTGGAGAAGTGTGTTTTCAGGCTGCTTGCCCATTTTTAAAATGGGTTGTTGGACTTTTTATTTTTAAAGTGGAGGATTTCTTTATATATGCTGGATATTAGACTCCTATCAGATATATGGTTGCCAAATATTTTCTCCCATTGGGTGGGCTGACTTTTTACTTTCTTGATAACATCCTTTGAGGTACAAAAGTTTTTAATTTTGAGGAGATCCCATTTATCTATTTTTTCTTTCACTGCTCGTGCTTTGGGTGTGATGTTCATGAAACCATTTCCTATTACAAGGTCCTGTAGATGCTTCCCTACATTATCTTCCAAGGTCTTTATGGTCTTGGTTCTTATATTTAGTCCTTTGATCCATCTTGAGTGGATTTTTGTATAGGGTGTGAGATGGTGTTCCTCTAATTCTTTTGGATATGGATATACAGTTCTCCAAGCACCATTTGTTGAATAGGCCATTCTCTCCCCGTTGAGTGGGCTTGGTGGCCTTGTCAACCGTCAGATGACTGTATATGCAAGGATCTATATCAGAACTTTCAATTTGGTTCTGTTGGTTGTTATGTCTATCCTTGTGCCAATACCATGCAGTTTTGAGCACTGTAGCTTTGCAGTATGTTTTAAAGTAATGTAGAGTGATACCTCCGATTTCATTTTTCTTTTTCAATATGTCTTTGGCTATTTGGGGCCTCTTACCCTTCCAAATGAATTTTGTAGTTAGTTTTTCCAATTCATTAAAAAATACTGTGTTGATTTTTATTGGGATTGCATTAAATCTGTAGATCAGTTTGGGTAGGATAGACATCTTAATGATATTTAGTCTTCCTATCCATGAACAGGAAATATTTTTCCATTTATTTAAGTCTTCTTTTGATTTCCCTCAACAGTGTTGTGTAGTTTTCTGTAGATACGTCCTTTACATCTTTAGTTAAATTTATTCTTAGGTATTTGATTCTTTTAGTTACTATTGTAAATGGTATTTTTTCCTGATTTCCTCCTCAGATTGCTCATTATTGGTGTATAGAAATGCTAGAGATTTTTGAGCATTGATCTTATAGCCTGCAATTTTACTGAACTCATTTATAAGTTCTAGAAGCTTTATTGTAGATTTCTCAGGGCTCTCTATGTATAGGATCATGTCCTCTGCAAATAGTGAAATTTTTACCTCTTCCTTTCCAATTTGGATGCCTTTTATATCTTTTTCTTGCCTTAGGGCTAGAGCAAGTCTTCTAACACAATGTTAAAGAGGAGCGGTGATAGTGGACATCTTGTCTTGTTCCCGATCTTAGAGGGAAAGCTTTTAGGATTTCACCTTTGAAGATAATGTTAGCTGTGGATTTTTCATATATACCCTTTATCATGTTTAGAAAGTTTCCTTCTATTCCTATATTTTGCAGTGTTTTTATGAAGAAAGGGTGCTGTATTTTGTCTAATGCTTTTTCTGCATCTATAGAGATGATCATGTGCTTTTTTTCTTTCAATCTGTTTATGTGGTGTATTACATTGATTGATTTTCTTATGTTGAACCATCCTTGCATACCCAAGGTGAAATCCACTTGGTCATGGTGTATAATTCATTTGATGTGTTGTTGAATGCAATTAGCAAGTACTTTATTGAGGATTTTAGCATTTAGGTTCGTTAGAGAGATTGGTCTGTAATTTTCCTTTCTTGTGGCATCTTTGTTTGGCTTGGTATTAGGGTAATGTTGGCATCATAGAATGAGTTAGGCAATGTTCCTTCTTCTATTTTTTGGAAGAGTTTAAGCAGAATTGGTGTTAGTTCTTTCTGGAATGTTTGGTAGAATTCACCTGTGAAGCCATCTGGTCCTGGGCTCTTCTTAGTTAGAAGGTTTTTGATGACTGAGTCTATCTCTTTACTTGCAATTGGTTTGTTGAATTCATCAATTTCTTCTTTCATCAATGTAGACTGCTTTTGAGTTTCTAGGAATGTTTCCATTTCCTCTAAATTATCATTCTTGTTGGCATATAATTTTTCAAAGTTTCCTCTTATGATACTCTTTATTTCTGTGGCAACAGTGGTGATATCTCCTCCTCATTTCTTATTTTGTGTATTTGCATCTTTTCTCTTTTTTTCTTTGTTAGTCTGGCTAAGGGTTTCTCAATTTTATTGATCTTCTCAAAGAACCAGCTTTTGTTTTTGTTTTTTTTTTTTTTCCTAGTGCTTTCTTATTTTCTATTTCATTTCGTTCTGCTCTAATCTTTGTTATTTCCTTCTTTCTACTTCCTTTGGGGTTAGTTTGTTGTTGTTTTATCCAATTCCTCCAGGTGTGCAGTTAGGTCTTCAATTTTAGCTCTTTCTTCTTTTTTGATATATGCATTTATGGCTACGAATTTCTCCCTCAGGACAGCTTTTGCTACATCCCATAGGTTTTGATATGTTGTGTTATCATTTTCATTCATTTCAAGGTAGTTACTGATTTCTTTTGAGATCTCCTCCCTAACCTACTGTTTGTCAAAGTGTTTGTTGTTTAACTTCCATATCTTTGTGACTAATCTGGTTCTCTGGCCCTTACTGATTTCCAATTTCATTCCATTGTGGTCTGAGAAATTACTTTGTATAATTTCAATCTTTCTGAATTCATTGCGATTTTTTCTGTGACCTAGCATGATCCATGTGCACTCGAGAAGAAGGTCTATCTTGCTGTATTTGGGTGTAGTATTCTGTATATGTCTATTAAGTCCAGGTCCTCTAACGTATTAATCAAAGTCTTTGATTCTTTATTGATTCTTTGTCGAGATGTTCTGTCTAATGGTGATAATGGTGTATTAAAGTCCTCCATTATAATTGTAGAGGCATCTATTTCTCCACTTAGTTATTCCAGTGTTTGCCTAATATATTTTGAGGCCCCCTGTTAAGTGCATAAATGTTTATGATTGCTCTTTGTTCTTGAAAGATTACCCCTTTCACTAATACATAGTGTCTGTCTTTGTCTCTTTCAATAGTTTTGCATTTAAAGTCTATTTTGTCCGATATTAATATAGGTACTCCCACCCTTTTTTGGTTATTGTTTACTTGTAAGATTGTTTTCTAGCCATTCACTTTCAGCCTCCTAGAATCCCTGGGTCTAAGGTGAGTTTCTTGTAGACAACATATAGATGGGTCATATTTCTTTATCCATTCTGTCAATCTGTGTCTCTTGACTGTTGAGTTTAATCCATTAACATTCAGTGTTATTAGTCTCATGGAATTACTTACATTAGCCATATTTTCTTTAGGTTTATGTATGTCATATGTTGTTTTTATTTCTCTTTTTGTCTTTTTAGTTGTTCTTTCACTCTCCTCCAATTCTCTCCTGTTTTTTTCTGTTCAACCTGTAGAAGTCCCTTTAGTATTTCTTGAAGGGCAGGTTTCTTATTGGTATACTCTCTTAATTTCTGTTTATCTGTGAATATTTTGAACTCTCTATCATTTTTGAATGCCAGCTTTGCTGGATAGAGAATTCTTGGCTGGAAGTTTTTTCTTTTTCTTTTATTACCTTAACTATGTGTCATACCACTGCCTTCTTGCCTCCATGGTTTCAGATGAGAAATCAGCACTTAGTCTTATTGAGCTTCCCTTGTTTGTGATGGTTCTCTTTTCTCTTGCTGCTTTCAGCATTTTCTCTTTGTCTTAAGCCTTGGACAGTTTGACAAGTATATGTCTTGGAGTAGGCCTGTGAGATTTATACTGTTTAGGTGAGCTGAGCTTCCTGGACATGTACATCCATATCCCTCAATAGGGTTGGGAAATTTTCAGCCATTATTTCCTCCAACACTCCTTCTGTCCCATTTCCCTTCTCTTCTCCCTCCGGGATGCCTATAATTCATATGTTTGTGTGTTTTGTGTTGTCATTCAAATCCCTAAATCCCTGCTGGATTTTTCCTTATCTTTTTATCTATTTGTTCTACTATCTGTTTGATTTCAGATGTACTGTCTTCCATATCACTAATTCTTCACCGTCATATCCATTTTATTTTTATGTATGTTTACAATTTTGTCAGTACATTCTCCCAGTGTCTTCTTAATATCCTTAATCTCTTCCTTCACTTCATTAAGTTGGTCCATGATATTTGTTGGGACAGCTTTTGTTAGTTTTTTTTGTTCAATGTTCTGCACCTCTTCCTGGTTTTTAGTTTGTTCATTGAACTGGGTCATGTATTCCTGTTTCTTAGTATGGTTTGCAATTTTTTGTTGCCCTCTCGTCATCTTTTTATCTTGATGGGTTTATTCAGTTGATTAGCTTCTCTCTTTAGGATTTTATTTTATTGCTTTTTGTGTGTATGTGTTAAGTTTTCTCTTTGACACTTTGTTCTTCTTATTCTATTTCATTGCTGTTGTCTATATTCCCTTGAAGGAAAAAATTAGGGCCAGAGAAAGTGAAAGAGGTAAGAAAAGTAAAAGAATGATAGTAATAATAGTAGTAATTGTTAGAAGAGTAGCCATTTAAGCCCTTGGAAAATGAATATTTAACTCATATAAGCAGTGTAGAGTAATAGGAATAAAAAAGTAGGGTACCAATAATGAAATGGGAAACCAAATAGAGAAAAATATATAGACTGAGTTCAAAGGCCAGTATGATGAGGAAAGAGAAAAGAAAAGACAAAAAGTAAAAAAGTTAATAAAATTAAGAAAACAGGATAGATGAGGTAGAAATAAAAACCAGAAAGATTAAGGACTAAACAAAGAGAGGTGGAATGTAAGAACAACAACAGAAAGCAGAAGATAGAATGATTAGGGAAGGAAAAGAGATAGCATTGGTATACAAAATTGGTATACACAGAAAAGGGGAAATCAAGGAAGAGAAAACACAGTAACCAAGAATCAAGCCAACAGTACCTTGAAGAATTTATCTCTTCATCCAGCTCCCTCCAGATCGATGCCCTGAAGCCTCCTACTCTGTAGGTTCCTAATACTGCTCACTAGGGCAGGATTTTGCCCCCACTCAGCCATTTTTTGTGAGGGAGATCTGCCTATGTTCCTTTGAAAGAAAAAAAGTTAGGACCAGAGAAAAGGAAAGAGATAGGAAGACAAAAAGAATAATAGTAGAGATAGAAGGTAGGAGAGCAAACGTACAAGAACTAGAAAATTGAAAAATTAACACGAGTAAGAAGCACAGAGGAATAAGATTAGGAAAGTGGAATAGAAACAATGAAACAAGAAAGAGAATAGAGAAAAAATACATATAGAATGAATTAAAATGCTGGAATGGTGAGAAGAGGGGAAAAGAAAACAGAAAAGGGAGAAAGAAAAAAGTAAAAAAGAGAAAGTATACAGAGAAAAAGGGAGAGAGGGAGAAAGGCAAACCAGAAAAATTGGAGCCCAAATTGAAGAGGTGGAATGAAAGAACAACAATGGAAAACAAAAGATATAAAGATGAAGGAGAGAAAAGAAATAGCATAGGTAGAATAGATCAGTAGCCAAAAGAATAAAAGAAAAAAAGAAAAAAAGAAAAAAAAAAAAGAAAAGAAAAATAAGCAGAGAAAGAAAGGGAGGGGATACAAAACAAGCAAGAAACAAGTCAGCAGCAATTTATTTTTTTAAAAAAAGGAGACAGAAGAAAAAAATATAAACTTGGAAAAACAGCCTTCTCTCTTAGACCCCTAAAGATCTTCTCAGGCTGCTGGTGTTCCTCAGTCACTCACCATGAAGCCTGCCCTCTGCAGGTTTTGAACTGGGTTTTAGTGAGTAAATTAAGGGAAATAAAAGAAAATGAACCTTTTTCCTCTTCCTCTCCCTCCTCCCCCCTCCCCCTCCTCCTC
>JAKSZT010053928.1:10023030-10169958 GCA_026826555.1 Tolypeutes matacus
CCCCCCCCCTCCTTCTTCTTCCCATTACTCTTACACTAAAACCCAATCTCCTTACCCTGGGATACAGGCCAGATGGTCTGACCTGCCCTAACTTTCCAATCACATCTGTACTCTCCCTCGTTTTTACTGTGTCACCAACACTGACCTTTTTGCTGCTCCTTGACTGCCACCTGGAAGCCTTTGTTTCAGGTTCTCACTGCCTGGACTGCACCTGCCCAAGATCGTCTCCCAGCCGCTCCTGCCAGTCAGGTCTCAGCTAAAATCCGACCATCTGGTTTTATTTTCTGCATTACTTTGGACCTTTGACACTTTGTGAAATTCCTTTCTTCCTTGTTTTTTTATTTTTCTCTCCTTCCCCAACTGAATGTAAGTTCCATGAGAGCAGGAAAGATACCTCTCTTGTTCATTATTCTGCCTTCAGTGCTTCTATCAATTCCTGCTACCTAATAGGCTTCTATAAATATTTTTGAATGATCAAATGATGCAGCCAGGAACTTGAGCTTTTGTTGTTGAAGTTACATTTTCTATGAAAATAATTTTCCATTATTCAAATAGAAAATAAACCTGTTGCTTGAAGAATTGCCTTGAAACTTACTCGTGAGTGCCAGAGCTTAGAACCCTTCACCCCATTTTCTTTTCATAATTCTGTTTCACAGTTCTCCAAGGCTCTTATTCTCTGCTCCTCTTGGTTCGTTTCTAGTCACTTCTATATCCTCAGCCCTGCGTCTTCCTCCCTTGTTGCCATACCCCTCATGCCTCAGCTGGTGGCCCTGGTACCACAGGTGGCTCCCCTTCCCTTGCCCTGCCACAAAGCTCCTCAGCTTGTGCGCCCCAAGCACCAGCGAGAGAAGCCGGAAACCACACAGAAATTGTTGGAGACAAAGTGCTTTCTCATGCTCATCTTCCTTCCTAACAGATGGAAGAGTAGTTGCTTGATGGCACATGTCCTACCAGCCATGTCCTAAGTGTGTTCAGACTCTGAGAAGGAGCCGCCAGCCAGTCCATACACACAGAGGGGCAATTTTGTGTTGCATTTTGGCTTCTGTCTATTCTAAATGCCTCTTTTATAATTTTGGGAAAATCAGTACTGTCTGATATATTTGAACTGCTATCTCTATAAATACATATTTTTTCCAGAATGAAGTACCACAATAAAATTTAACTTCAAAGTTCTTATATCTTAATTTTCAAAGAGATACTATAGTATATCACAAGATAATATAGCATAACCTTCTCAGGGATCATAGCAATTGCTGGGACTTGAGAAGAATTGAAAGAAACTACTAAGATGATGTGAACCTGAAATAAACCTTTTCCAGGAAGGCTTGATATATTACCAATACAAGCTGGGTTAGTGCTTATAGAAAAGGCCTTTTACACAGTACTCTTAATACTTATCTTTATTATGAAAGTGTTTCCAAAGTAAAATGATCCTCATAATAATGATTGTTTCCAGAGATCAAGAATGAATAATTGTATTTTCATATAAAAGTCAGAAAACACAGCAATACATAAAATAATTCTAATTGGCTAACAATACATCATTCCATTTCTGACAGAGATGCTCAAGCACTGAATTGCCTTAAGAAAACAAGTAAGGTTTTGTCATCTATCCTATTTCTCACTGCAAGTAAAATAAATGAAATCCAAAAACTAATCAACACCCCATTCCATGACACAAATGGCTGTGGAGATAAATGATCTTGTGGTCAAATAATTGAAAATTATGACCTTAGGGGCTTTATGAAACTTTTGGAAATCACACTTGGAGGGTGTTTACCATGTTTAAATTAACAAAGCTCTAGGCTAAAGTTCCAGAATTGCCACAAAACTCTTCTTATTACAGAACAATATTTTGGGCCAATATTCAAAAATCCCTATTTTTTAAGGGGAGTGTTAAAAGGACAGTCAAAAAATTTACTGATGAAAAAGAAAAAAAAGTCTTCATAAAATCTAACTTTCAACTGAACATAGAAACCAGACTGACAGCTTTTGTTCCCTGGTTTCCAGGACACACGACATATGCCAAAATAGAAAGCCAAGGTTTCATGGACCTGTGTTGTACTAAAAACACACACGTGGCCACAATACATTTTCAGGAAAATGGAACCAGACAAAGGAGGAAGTTTGGGTACATAACAGATCCAAAGGCTATTGGGAAATCGATAGTAGAAGAGTGACAACTTCCTAGTTTTCTTTTATCAGGAGTACCAGGAGGTTGAAAGTAATGCCAGTGAACTAAGATACAGGTAGCATTCCCTGCTGTCACGTCCTGCCTAGTCTCGTAGAGACAATATAAACTGTCTAGAGGCAGGGACTTTTTATTTCCTTGACCTGGTCGAGTCTTGGCTGTGGCCATTTGGTGATGTTTTCCTTCCAAATGCTTCAGATGCAACTCAAGTTGGAAATAGCTGGGAAAGACTAACTGGGCCACAGTGAACCAGTGATAATCATGAAGTTAATTTGAGAATGGCACAATTTCATTTTACCAGGAGAAACTTAAACAGACTCTGGAGGCAACATCTTCATTTAAAACTATATCTTGTTGCATTTTGCAGGATTTCAAGGACTGTTTATGATTATTGAGATATTCCTTCCATGGACTTGATGCTAGATGGCAAGCAAATTAACTTGAGAGTGAACTACATGTTCTCTTTCCATACAAGTTACTTAGAAACTGAAGGTGCCTTGTGATCACTTTCCCATGAGGCTGACTTCAATCTGGTTTTATTTTCTCTTATTTGGGTGTGGAAACATTTCAGGGCTACTATTATTCATCTACAAAGCAAGAATCAGCCAAAGACAAAGTAAAAAAAGTGAGCTAAGTAGAAATCTTAAGATTTCAAATCCCACATGAAATGTAATCATTTAATCTTTTATTTCCAAAGGATTTCTTGAAGCCTCTCTGGACACAATGACATTATCATACATATTGATAAACAGGGTCTTTTAATATGTTTGGAATGATTCCGTATACTTTTTATACTTCCAATTAAGAAAAATACTCAAATACTCAGGCAACTTTGACATTAACATTTCCAAGAAAGGGGCAAAAATAACTCTCAAGGCAAAATCATGAACAGGTTGGGGACAATCATGGGAGTTCATAAGTTCTGTCTTTTGCAAAGCCTCAGCTCAGCTGAAAAGAAATCTAGTTTTCTATTTCAGCCCAAATATTGCACTTGAAATACACAAAGTAGAAGATTCAGATCTTTTCAGTTTTCTCAATTTCAAACTCTTATCAAATACTCAGAATGGAAAGTTTGGCAACAGAACTGGAAAATTTTGAAGTTAACCTGTCATTTTGGTTAGAGGTGATCTTGTCTCATCTCACTTCTTTCCTCTCATCCAATTGCCTGCTTTCTTTGGAGAGCTACCTTTTCTGCTTTGTTTATCTTTGTGAGGTGTCAGTTTCATTATGTGAGGATCTCAACAGCCCAGGAGGAGCTGGATGTTAGTAAAATCCTGGGGTGAAGCAGCAATCAGATGCACTTTTACAATGTCTACTTTAATCATCCAAAATATTGACAGTTGTTCCCCTACTCTTAACATCCATATGACTAAATTTGGAAATGTGAAATGTATTTGGATTATATGTTGACCTTTGGTCCTCTATGACCTAGACTCTGCCATATTTAGTTCTGTGGTCAAGAAGCTGAAAGCATTCTTCCATGCTCTGCTGTGTCAGCAGCATGAACATAAGACTGACAAAGGAGATGGGAAGTGTGGTGGAATGAAACAGTATATACCACAGAAGAGTATGTTATTAAAGCTAATCCATTCCTGTGGGTGTAAATCTATTGTCAGTTGGACCTTTTGATGAGGTTACTTCAGTTAAGGCATGGCTCAGGGTGGGTCTTAATCCTCTTACTGGAGTCCTTTATAAGAGAATGAAATTCAGACAAAGAGAGAGAAAATCACAGAAGATGTTGGAAGCAATGAAACCCAGAAGAGAAGGGAGAGACCAGCAGACACCGCCAAATGCCTTGTCAAATGCCTTGTAACAGAGGAGTCCAGGATCACCGTCAGCCAGTCTTCTGGAAGAAAGCATCGCTTGATGTTGTCTTGATTTGAACATTTTTCTCAGTCTCAGAACTGTAAGCTTGTAAGTTAATAAATCTCCATTATTAAAAGCTGACCTATTTCATGGTATCTGCATTTTGGCAGCCTAGGAAACTAGAACTGAAAGGTTCTTTGTAATGAAAAAAATACGTATGGATATGGATGACTCAGTGACATTTTGGTTTTATCATGTTTTTGGATAAGCATACAAGTACATATCTAGATCACACATTTTATATCATTTATTGACCAAAGGCCAAATTCTACCCAATTTTCTACCCTCCCCCACTCTAAACTATCTAGAAAAGCTAGAACATTGGAGAATAAAATATTTCTTTTTCTAGACTTCTTTCTACATACCCTTTTGTATCCTGGCATGGCTTGAAAATGACCATGAAGAAGGGATATCATCACAGGCTAAGTTAATTAACAGGAAACAACACTCACACTAACCTACAGTTGAATTTACAAAATATGCCTTCAAAACGATGGCCTGGCCCAGGCAGAAGATAAATTAACTCATATTTTTATCTCCCAGCTTTATCTGGCCATCATGGGAAGTTGAGAGTAGTAGACAGGAATGTATTATTCTTCTCTTCCAAAGGCCTACAAACTCCGTTTTGATTAGCCTAAAAGAACTCTTAGCTCTAAAATGTAAAATGAATAGCTTCTATGGATACATAGAGAACTGTGCTAAATAAACGCCATTGGTCAGAGAGACTTTAGGTCTTCCCAGTCCTCCTTTAAGTGACTTCTGGGAAAACCAAAGGAGAACATTGCTTAGATTTGCCTTTGCAAAGGACAGACTCAATTTCATTTTATGCAACTCTTCTCAACTTTCAATTTACGAGCTCATCTTCCTGAAATTATTCTTCTGTGCTAAAGAGTGTCACATGATCAAAATCTGAGCACAGTGTGGTTCTCTAGTTCATTTAACCTTTTGAAGACTTGCCACAGCATTAAAGCAACTTAGACTCCATTCTTCTGTTCCATATTTTAGTTGACAAAAAAAGAAACTTTCATCTTCTCAAAAATTTTCAGCTATAACATGCAAGATATAGCTTTTTATGTATCTTTGCATCATAGCAGATACTCAGAAGATTAAGGACTTCTGATGTTTTATGATTGGTATTACAAATTCAAACCATCCACAGATTACACTCCTAGACACATTTAGACACATCTCTATATTGTGAAATAAAAAAAATAAAACACTACAAGCAGAATTTAGTTTCAGTGTTCTCTCAATAAACAAGCAGATATAGTTCTAATTCTCTTAAATTATTACATAGGCCATGCCAGAAAAAACTGTTTTGCAAATAGATGGGGGGAAAAGATTCAATATTTATTGTGAGAGGTTTTTGTTTAGGAGCATTCTTTTTTAATTGTTAAATCACAGGTTGCAAATTATAGGCACAAAGTTTTATTTTTCAAAATTGGAGGTGTGCACTCTCTAGAATTTTGCTGCTTTCTTCACAAAGCACTGATTCACACATTTATTCTACTGCATTTTGCTTTGGACTCCTATATAAATGGTGGTTTAAATTATAAATTATTTTTAATACTTTTTTTTATTCCCTTTTACTGGAAGTGGAAAAAAATGAAGTAAAATCTTTGGTTTATGTATATGGTTTTCTTATGTATACAAAAACAACACTGCTAGGTAGGAGACTCATGGGAACTTATTCTTCAGTAATCTTCCTCATTGCTGACATTGCCATTGTCCAATAGAATTTTTTTCTGGATATAGCTCCACTTGAAAAAATATTTTTGGAAACGGAAATGTTCAAAGAAGCAAGCCAAAGGGCAGAGCTTGATGCTGCTCAGTTCCTAGTGACAGGAAAAGTCTTTCTGGGTTTTATTTAAGGAGAAAAGACAAAGGGTGAGATACTCTTTCTCCCACTGGCTTTATTTTGCTCAGCAAAATAAAAACATTGAGATCAAATACTAGATAGGGCTTTTTCTTGAAAGCTGGTTTCAATAAAGTGCTTTGCAATGGAAGTGACCTTTGTCAACTCTTGAAAGTCTCCTTTTTCTTTTCCCAAATAAATTCATGACATGACAGAAGACTGGTAATGACAGGGTTAATGGCAGAACCAGGTTGGAATCAGTTGCTCTCTATTATGTTACTCCCAGCTCATGGGGACAGATTCCTAATATTAAAAGTGAATTCTTCATGTAAATATGAGCTTAAGTAAATGTCTTTCTTTAGAGCCAGAGTACTGTCCTCATCACAGAGAATGAAAAACCTCGGTAACCTACAAGGTGAACTTAATCCCCAAGTAGCTATTGTATTCATTGAAGAAATCTTGGCTGTGTGCACAAGAAATGAAGTCTATTCCAAAGCAACTTTATACAAAACCAATTCTTAAAAATATCCTCCAAAAACCATCCTCTTTAATCCCAACTACTAATTGTCCATGGAGAGTGACAATTAAAAAACCTAGTTCATCCTGTTTAAACTTTATGCTGGGAGAATGGTCATGGAGACTGTATAGGCAATTTAACACAAAGGAAGCAAACCTATTTGGAGCTGTATGGACATCTTTCACTGGGATTTGCTTGCTCTAAGTGACAAATTAAGCTGATGCTTATAGCAGACTGGGCTACAGCAATAGAAAGAAAGGGGTAGAAGCAGATGGAGCATCTCCCTCACTGTCATGAATCAGAGAATAAAAGGAGTGAGGAAATCCTCTTTTGTCCACAGATTTACAAATACAAAACATAAATAATATTCTAAAACAGTACAAATGCAAATACTGTTCCCTCGTGTCAATTACATACAGCATGCTTACATACAGAAAGTGGTAGTTCTTCATTCAAAGACACAACATATGGCAGTGCACTGTCAAAATGCTTTAATAATCCTAATTTTTATTTCTGGTTCTGAGAGATTATGAAAGGAATTGCTTTTGCAATTTATTAAATACTTCCAGGAACAAACAGTTCACTTTGTTTGGGATTTGGAGTTTTGAGTAATTAATCATCCATGATGCAAGGACCAGTGAGGAGGTACCCATTGGTACCACTGGTCCCATTGGTGGTTGTTGCAGTGTCGGGGTTCGTTCCTGGAGGTTCTGAGTCCTCCTCATCTGAGCTAAACTCAACATCACTTCGATCATCTTTCAATACCTGCAGAACACAAAGGAGGTGAGTGTAATCAGTTCCTAACAAGCCATCAAGGTATGGCGTACTTAGAAGCACATGCAGTAGTACATGAAGGGTAAATAGACCCAGATATTAAATAAAAGCAGAAGAGATTCAGAATATTGCCATAGGAATGAGTTACCTTTCACTGGACATACATCATTTGGGTGACAAAATCACCTGTCAAGGAGTGTAGGGGGATGTAGGCATCACAGAACGCTGGTCTTATTGACCTTTTTAAGGTACCTTTTGATATCGAGAATGTCCTAGTCCATGATTCCCATGCATAGCTGAAAAATGGCATCCTATACTACTGGAATGGCATAATAGGTATTTGATACAAATGGGTCAGTTAAATCTCTGATGATCATATTCTCTTTGAGAATTGTTTAAAGAGTTCTCAATTAACCACGATGATGAGATTTACTAGCTTAAATTATTTTAAAAAATCACTCCTATTTGGCATTTTATTGCATTGTTCTATGATTTAATTTGCTCTCCTTTTCTGTCTGATAAAATTAAATAGAAATTTTAATTTATATACCACACAACTAATGCAGGAGGCATTTTGGGAACCTGCTGGGTGTGGTCAAGCTTAAAATACTTCCTGAGGAAAACCCATGGCCTGAATCATCGTGAATTGGTTCCTATGATTCCAGGGATCTTCAACTCTCCATTCAGTCTCATTAAAGTGATGAGGGCATCAAGATAAAGCACCAGGATACAAATCTATACATTATCATAAAGGCTGAAAAAAAAGTAATGGTCTAGCAAGTAATTTTGGGGGAAATTAAGGGCCTACAGGAGTGCTTTTAAAATTAGAATCATTTGGGGAGCAGATGTAGCTCAAGAGGTTGAGCACCTGCTTCCCAGGTACGAGGTCCTGGGTTCGATCCCTGGTACCTCCTAATAACAAAACAAACAAACAAATGAAAAACCCAACTCTCACTGGGAAGCAGATGCAGCTCAGTGGTTGAGCACCTGCTTCCCATGTATAAGGACCTGGGTTCAATCCCTGGTAACTCCTAAAAAAAAAAAATTAGAATAGTTTAAAACCCCTACCCTATAAGTCTAAATTATGGTAAGCATTTTTTATCCAGATGGCCCTAGAACCTTTTGAGTAACTGAGCACTATTTACTTATGTTCTAAATGTGGTAGTCATGGGGGCCTGTGGGCTTGATTTTATAGAAATCTTCCCAGTATAGGTGCCTGCGATTCTCCATAGGGCAGGTAGGTCGAGAAGGTTAGCAAAGTCTCCAAATTACCTGGGGGCTTTTCCACATCATATCTTTTCTGTGCTACCATCACCCCCAACTTGAAAATCTTGAATCCACCCCCTCCAACTTGAGAACAAGCTTTCTCTCTCAGGTGGGCTGGGCCAGCTAAGAATGACTGTGGCATTCCAACCATACATAGTATATGGACCTCACTACAGTACCTCTTGAGGTAGGACAAGAAGTCTATTAGTTACAATAGACTATCTCCAAGAAGTTTATTAGTTACAGAACAGCAAAATGCCTAGACGGAGGATACTTTAACTCAAAAAACATGGGTCACAAAGACAGCATTATAATCAGGCTCTGCTATGTTTAGATGGCCATTAGACAAAAATTAAGCTAATAGAAAAGAACACTCTAGTTTCAGAGAGTGATTAGTTTTCACTTGCATGCTTAAGTAAGGTTATTTAAATTGCATTTGGGAAAATTTGTATTTGTGTTACCGTCAAAGAAAGGAACAATTAATCATGTCTCAAAATAACCCAAGAAGATTATTACTGTCCCGGGGGGACAGCAATGGTAGTTAAGATATTCAGCAGCCTGAGCTCTGGAATGAAATTCATAAGCATTTCTTTGTAAAGATGAAGGAATAAGCTGAAGAAAAGACAATATTTCTGGTGGAAAAAGCAATGCAACAAGGACACAGGTAATCTAATCCATGGGTCCTTGCATATTAATTTTTGTTATCAGACTGTCTGTATTGTACAAGTTGACTTAATTTGTATTCAAGTGAAGACAAGAACATTTTAAAAATAGAAATAGGTATTAATTTTAAGAAGTCACAGAAAGTATACTTTAGCTTCTAAACAATGAATTGATCAAAACAATTTATATGGGATTTATATGGGAGCTGAGGCTAAAAATTGGCTTCATGGAACATGACTAGATGCCCAAAGCCCCCTGGGGGAGGGACCAGTTCTGCTGACCACAAGGGGGGCAAGTGCTGCCCTGTGACCCCGGGTGGGTCAGGCAGACTGCTGGTGCTCAGGCCTTTACCTTGGCCATGTGAATTCTCTCTCCGAATTAGTTCTGCTTCTCTGACCTCACTTTAGTTTATATGGGTCCCTCAGCCAAAATGTGAAATACCAACCAAAGAAATTCCTCCTCTTCTCTGTTGGGTCATGCAAAACTTAGCACTAGGCAAGCCACACAAAAGAGCACAAATGGAGCTGTTCCTAGGACCCCTTGCAGCTGGTGGGAGCCACATCTCAGAGCATCTAGTCAGTCCCAACAAACTAGACAGAAAAAGATGCCTGAAACAAAAGCACCGGAGGGCCCCATCCAATGGGCTAAGTGGCACCCAGGACAGGGATGGAGAGGGGTGTGAGGAACTTACATGTAAAGGGTTCCACTTCCCAGACTTCCAGGGTAGCAGAAGGAAGAGAACAGATAACGAAAGTAAGGAAATGTTGTAGAGAACGAACCGGAAATATCACTGCTCTATACAGAAGGCCTGAGGCTCAGGAAGATTTGTTCAAATCTGCCCCGTGAGTCCATTTTTAACCAAACAGATTTAAATAATTTTTACTGGAAATCTCAGGAATGGATTCATCCTTCAATTTGAGAGAAAGGTTTATTTAAATGGGCATGCTGTATCATGCAACCCTTCTCATAAAAGACAAGAAGTTACTAAATTTCTGTTTGGTATAAGTATAATCAGAAAGGGAGACAGAAAGAGGAAAAGAGCAAGCACACACAAATAATATCTTGCCATTAAATCTAAAATTCTAAATGCAGATCCTCAGAGTCACTGTCAGCAAAACAATGTGAAAGACAAAAATGAGCTAAACAGAAGAGGATGAAAAATTGGTTTCTGTTTCTAGAAAGTTACGTTACATTGAGGAAATGATAGCAGTTTTGATGAAATCTGAGATAGTAAATAGTGTTCTTGTTGATTCCGAAAAACCAAAAAAACTAAATTTTTCTGGGAGCTGTTGGAAAGGGTGAATATTATCTTACCTTGCCTTTTGAAATAGCTCTGTAAGCTACTTTTATGATCAAGTAAGACCAGTAGGTATGCATCCATAGTATTAGAAACAGCAGTGGGTTAAAAACCCACCAGGAAGGGTAAGGTCCAACGATCTGCCAACTTTCAAATAATGTAGTATTTAGTATCCTAAGGAAGAGAAAAAAGTAAATTATTGAAACAAATATTTCACTTTGCTTTCAAAGGAACTCTAGTTACTGCATGGAGGCACAAAGTTAGCAAAAGTCCCCTAAGCACTACCTCTCTGGAAGGATGGTCTGCAAGCTGACCGGGGACTTGGAAGTCTCATTGCCTGAAGTGTCCCCCTCGGTAGCAGCATGGCATTCATGACATTCTGGCTCTAACAGTGCACTTAAGCTCCGCCTTTACTGAAGTCATCATTTCTTCCATTAATTTCCATTAATTTTTTGGTCGTGATTCTACCTCTAACCACTTGTTAAAAGGTTTGTGTGGTCTGTGAAGTGGCTTTGGGGCTTTAAAGAAGTTTGAGAACCACCATTTGATAACCTCACATTGCAAGAAAAAAGATCAAGTTAATTAATTTCAGAAGCATCAATTAAGTACAAACCATATGCCTAGCACAATGCAAAGCACAGTGGGAGTTAGACTCTGCTTAAGACCAAATCCGGTTCGGTTCCCGGGGCCTCCTGGTGAAGGCAAGCCCGCCCGCACGGTGTGGTTAGCTGACCCAGCGAGCACAAGCAGCAAGGGGGGGGATAAATGAATAAATAAATAAAATCTTTAAAAAAAAAAAAAAAAAAAGACCAAATCCCTATCCTTAGGCAGCTTCTAGTCTGGTAGGGAAGCCACTACAGGGTCCTTAATTTTGCAAAGCTTTCCTCGTAAAAGAACTGACAATTGAAAGACATTGTTTTGAAGTGATGCCTTAAAATGAGTATTGAAATAATTTTTAAAACAATTATTAGAATATAATGAATTTATTGAATTTTAAGAGAGTGTAGTTGAGGTAGGAAAGTACTTGCATGAGTTGGTTCTCTTTATAATCTACCACCAGGGCCAGACTGGAGCAACCACCTGAAGCTGATCCATGAGGGCTGGTTTCCAGTGCTTTGCTCTAGTCCCTGCCTGTGTCCGTTCCTGAGCCCTTAGAAGCTGACTGATGTCTTCCAGACCCATACTGCTACCATAGTATCCACATAATTTTGGAAGCAATCTTACTTCCCTGCTCTCCTCCTCAGTTTCCTGCAGAGCTGGTTTGGAGATCTAAGGCTGTTGACAAGAAAACTCATCTAAGTGCATTTCTACCATCGCCACTGTGTAGTGCTTTGCTGGGACCAGTGCTAATTCTGCAGGAGAGGCCAGGGGGACAAACCCTGGTGGCTGAGGTGGAGGGATGGGAAACTCAGATTTAAGACACTGGCCTCTCATACAAAGAAGACAAATATACAAATAGCTTTTAATAGACGAAAGAGTGGGATGTGTGCTTTGGGAGAGGTTAAGAAAAATACTCTGTGAATTTACAAAAGGCAAACACCTATTACAGTTGGGATAAGAGGTAAAGAAAAAAAAAAAGAGGGAGGGGGGAATGAAAAATAGACACAAGAAGGACCCCCTCTCCAATTTCAGCAGCTCTATTTATATACTAGCATGATGCTAACAGTTTATCTCTAACCCTGCCACACTAGTTGGTTCTAAAGAACAATGTACAATTTGACAGCTCATTAAAAGAATGATACCCCATAATATAGTCATAATTCTGGAGGAGGATTCTATTAGGATATCTATTAATATATCACATCTATAGGCCAAACTGGTACAAACTTTTATTTCAATATCACCAAAAGAAATTTGGTTATATCAATTCCCCATTGCTGATGTTTAAACACTAGAACTCAAAGGACTTACTTATTATGATTTTAACCCTCTCAAATCAGCAGCTTCATCATTTTTAACAAACACTAACTAGAGTTATTTCCTTTAAAATCAGGAACAAATCATGGACAGCCAGTATCATCACTTCTATTTAACACTATCCCAGAAGTTCTAGCCATTGAGTATGGTGGGAAGTCAAAGACTTAATTTAATTTCAAATACATAGACATAAAATTTCCATAAAAACTTTAAAAAACAGCAAATAATGAAAGTGTGCCATAATAGGGAATGACAAAAAAAAAATTAGTGTTCATTCATATTCCAGAAATTATGAAGGCATTCAAAGTATTAAAAATATTTAGAGTTTCTCATGATATGGGCAAAGCATAAAAGAGAAAAACATATTTGTTAAATCATCTCAATGCTATAAAATAAACCAATATATATGTATACCTGCACACATACATATACATATATACACACACACAGAAAAAATATCTTGAATTCATCAAAACCATTAGAGATGGTATTAGTCTGCCAAAGGGGTGCTGATACAAAGTATGAAAAATTGTTGGCTTTTGTAAAGGTTATTTGGGGTAAAAGCTTACAGTCCCAAGGCCGTGGAAAGTCCAGCTCAAGGCACCATAAGAGGTACTTTCTCACCAAAGGCAGCTGCCACATGTTGAAGCAAGATGGTGGATAATCTCTGCCTGGTCTCTCAGGGCTTTCTATATCAGTCTCTGGCACAGGGCTCATTTCTTTCCTGGCCTACTCAGCTGCTCAGCTGCTCTGTTCTCTTCAGCTGCAAACTATCAGGCAAGTGGCTCAAACATGACAGAGCTTTCTCTCTTCCTGTGTGTCTTCTTGAGTGAGTGTCTGTTTACAGTAGCCTACCAAGGGGGCGGGGACTCAACCTGAGTCATGTCCTACTAACACGGTTGAATCAAAATCCCTAAATTGATTTTATCAAGTAAACTTAAAACCTTTGCATTTAATACAATCAAAGGGTATCACACCCAGAGAAATAGATTAGTTTACAAACATAAGCTTTCTCTTTTTGAGATTCATAATCTCAAACTGCCACAAAGACTTAGGTCAGTAGATTAGGGAATTTTTTATTTTCTTCTTTACATATTTCTATTTTCCAGGTTCATGAGAAATATTTAGAAAAAGTACAAGTGTTTTTTAAATAAAAATGAATACATTATGATGATGGCCATATACCTGCCCGCCTTGTTTATTATCCTGAGAGGCAGTGACCTCTCTAAACATTAATTTGCAGGCCAGGGGATAGCAGGTCTAAACAAGGGTCAACTCAGCTGCATGAGGGAGCACCCACTTACCTGCAGCTGTTCTATTTGCAGCACCGAGCAAAACACCTGGAAGTAATGTGCTTGCTAGATACGTTTGTTGACTGTGTATTTTCTAATTCAGTTATTAAATAAATAAGCACAAGAAAGCTCTGGAGAAATAACAATAACTTTATTTTAAAACTAGCTCTGCTTCTTGACATAGTATACATCTTGACATTCAGAGAGAATTTAGTATCATTCAAACAGAAAGAGGTCCTGGATAAGTAGCAACAGGGAGTGCATTATGCTATTCATTATAAATTAGCTGTTGCTGGATTATAGGTTGAGAACCGTTCTCACCATTATGGTACGAGGAGTGACGCCACTGCCTGGCTTGACAGTGCAGTCGCTGGTGACATGGGATTCACATGAATTTCTGAAATGCTATATCAGAATTCATAGGCTCTGCCATGAGAATCAGTGGCACCTCTGAGATGCTGCTCAAAAGTAATGTGATTTCTTGGAAAATCGACTTGGCCGCCTGTAGAAACACTTGGGAAAATGCAATCAGTGCCTCAAATGGGGCTATAGCTCTCAGTGAGAGGCTTGGTAAGAAAAACAATGTATTAAGAATTTAGATTGGGGAGAGAGATATCATTATGCCACCTTGAGTCTGACAAACAGTAAACTCAGGAAACGGTGCCTTTGGCCACAGTGTGTTTCTGAGGTGGATTCTGCCCCATTTGGACGAACATTTTAAATGATGAGAAAGTTAGATTTTACAGGATTTTTTCTTTCTGGGGGGGTGGGTTGTGGTGAGGGACGACGGTGGAAAGGAAGAAGGACTGTAGCCACTAGGATGGCTTATCATTAGCCCTTCCTTGTGTTTTGGAGAAAAGACTTATTTTGTCGGTACAACATTTATGATTGTGGAGATCAGGCGAGTCAGAGGTCACCGTTCAAACTGTCTGTGGGCCAGGCCTATGGCACAAAACGGTGAAAGATGCCAGACTGAGAAAAAAGGGAGTGAGGAGATTGCGATGGGCTGGACAGTGATGCCCACAGTAAAAGTCTGAAAAGCTCCAGCCAATTGTAGTTTTACAAGAAGTTGGGCCCAGTGTTGCCAGTTAAAGAGAAACCTGACACCTGTATTTTCATGTACAAATACCACGTGACCACACATGCCCACCAGAATGGCTGAAGTTGAAAAAAACTAACAATACCAAGTACTGACAAAGACATGGAGCAACTGGAATTCTCATATGTTGCTTGTGGGAGGAAAAGCTGGTACAAGTACTTTGGAAACGGTTTGGCAGTTTGGCTAAATATACATATTTCTTGTGACGCAACCATTCTACTCCTGACATATATCTAAGAGAAAAGAGTGCTTGTACCCACCCCAAAAGACATGACCAGGGTGTTCAGAGCAGCATTAGCCAGAGGAGCCCCCAAGTGGAAACAACCTAACTCTGCATAGTCAGCTGAACAGATACATTGTGGCAGAGACACACAATGGAATATGACACAGCCCTGGAAGAGAGGGCTACCTGCACCAACACCCACCAACCCACAGCTGGGATAAGCCAAAAAATGCCCAGATGCAAAAGAGTATGTACTATAATGAGTCCATTTATGTGTCATTCAAAAATAGGCAAAGCAAATCCGTGGTGACAGAGCTCAGATGATTTATTGGCCTGGAAACAGGGGTGAGGAACACTGCTGGGGAATTGGAAATGTTCTAGATCTTGATCTGGGTGGTGATTATATATATATAAGTAAAATTTTATCTAGCAGTAAATTGAAGATTTCTGCAACTTAATATATATGTGCATTATACCTTAACAAAATAAAATGAAAGAAAAAAGTACTCTGTAAGGCAAACAAAACCCAAATGGAAACTGCCAATTTACAACTTCTGGCTTGAATAATTACTATACTATTAATGATCTTTTCCCCCACAACAATTTGTGTTCAACATATGGCATATAAGAAAATTAATTTCTTTTTCTTCCCTGAATAATAGTTATCCTACAGCATCAAACCCCCTCCTGCTGCTTAACTCAAGTGGTAGAGAGTTGGAGGCAGAAGGAACCAGAAACAACATTTTTTCTTTCCATTAATGTTAGCCACACTTAACCACTAGATGGCACATCACGCATGCACAAATCATGCTCAAACTGGTCTACTCTGCCAGAACCTTTTGTCAAAGATGTGGGTCAGAGCACAGAAAGCACTAGACCTCTGGATTATACCTTCCCTTATAATAATACTGTCAAACGATGGAGTGAATAGCCTCCAGCCTGAGCTGCTTTCTTCATGCATGACTCTCAACGGGGAGTTTGCATGGCAAAGCTATGACCAGAGAATTCACTGGCGATGTGCAGATACACTGGGGACTAGCCCAATAACAGACTTGGAGGGTTATTTTAAATGGAAGCTTAATGGGTCAAAATAATTCAGCTCAGTTTGGCTATGTCCTATAGTTACTTTCCCTCATGCTGACTTTTTATAGATTCTTTGTCTTGGTTAGAAGAACATTCTTTCTTTTAGCCCTATACATCTTACATGCTTTTAAAATGCTCCAGTGATTTACAGGCAGGCACCACATCGCGGTGACTAAGATGCACTAAAGATGACAAGGGCCGGGGCCATATCATCGTGTGAAGGAGTTACAGGTGGGTGACACTGATGAGAACACGGATGGCCATGTCAAGCAACCACAGCCCCTTTCCCCAGTCCTCTCCCACTGAATAGCTACATCCAAGCTCTGTGTTTCTCTACTGATCTGTATAAAAACCTCAACAATTATTAGGTCCATGTTAAATATCTAAATAGAGACAAGACTACTTCTCCAGGAAAGAGTCAGGGTCAAGGTCTTGTCTTGAGAAGTGCTTTGAGTAAGGGCACGTGAAAAGATATAAAATATGCCCTGTGGTCAAAATTAAGGTGTTCTTTACTTCAGGGCTTTTGAATGGTCTTGACTTTGCTTTCCCAGACAGAACTCCATCTATTTCACAATGCATGTTTTCTCTGGCATATACATGCCTGATACCTATACACTAATGAAAAACAGATTCTACTTAAAGATTATCAATAAACTCCTGGCATGTTTTATCTACCTTAAAGAAGATTCTTTTAGAAAAAACACTTACCACTTACCCTAAACAAAAACTGTGGGTGTTTAAAACCTGAAGAAGAATCACATGATCAATTCACTACTGAAAGCAACCCTCTTTGTTCGTAGATTTTCAGTGGTAATGAAAACTCCAGACGTAAGTAACATTTCATCAAGTTGGGCAGTCAAGGATGTTGCAAGGCTGAAAACCATTTTTGCAAATTGCCCCCTTTTAATAAGACAATTCCACCCACAGCTCTGATTTCTCTACAATGCTGATATTTGTCAGCAAGTTCCCTGTTTTGGGAAGAGGGTTTCTGAGTGGCTTGCAGCATGGGTACCTAATTATCTTGAATAATAATAGATTCACAAAGTCTGCATCAGACATGAAAGTAATTTCTTCATCCCTGACAGGAAGCTGAAATTGAAGATGGATGGACCATCGGCTTTCATTTAGCAATGGGCATAACAGTTGTGTCCATCTCCCTTATCCCAGTAA
Organism: Tolypeutes matacus; assembly: GCA_026826555.1. Lineage (NCBI taxonomy): Eukaryota > Metazoa > Chordata > Mammalia > Cingulata > Chlamyphoridae > Tolypeutes > Tolypeutes matacus. The sequence continues at coordinate 10,040,244 of JAKSZT010053928.1, forward strand.
GACACTGGGTTACTTTGAGGTCGTTCCCTGGCCACCCTTAGGAATTGGTCCCATCTTTCACAGGAGGTTTGTTTAACTAGTGACTTCCAGGCTGGGCTGCTGTTCTTCTCAAAACTAGTCGTGGTTCTCTTGGTGCTTCCTGTCTGCCGACCTGAATTCCTAACCTCCCCACTGACGGGTCTGCATTTCTAGGTTCCTGATATCCCAGCCTGAGTCCTTCTAGCCAAGGCTGTCCTTCAGGGTGGATCCTGATTCCATTATGCTTGTTTTAATCCTGGGCCTCCATCTTTTTTGCCTGCATGCTCCTAAGACAGACTTTCATCTGGTATTTAACTTTTGTTTCATTGAATAATTACTATGTGTCAGGCAGTGTGCCAACCATGTTACATACATTATTTCATCTCATTTCATCCTTTCGACATCCCTGTAAGATCCATTATAGTTGTAAAAATAATACTAGCTAATATTTACTGAGAATTAACTACGTGCCAGGAGCTGAGCTCAGGCTTTATATGTTTACTCCTTTAACCCTCAAATGACCAACCCTATGGGATACATTCTATTTTTATCCTATGGTAAAATACATTCTGGTGTTTTTTGTTTTTTGTTCTTTTTCTAAGTAGGAACTATTATTACCCCTAGTTTACAGAAGAGGAAACTGAAGCACAGGGAGTATAAATTACTTTCCTAAGGTCACATTTAGTAAGTGGGGAAGAGTAGAGATTTGAACCCACCTATATGACTTCAAACCCTACTATTCCTTAGCTCACTTTTTACCCAGCTTGCCCAGAACTTACTTCGTTCTTTCAGAGGCAGCTTCCCATCCAGAGTGCTCTCTCAGTAGCAGCCCATTGCCAAGGCTCTGGCGATGCCATCCTATCTAGTGTCCCCTTCACCCTATTCAGAGAGTCAACCCGAACCCACATTACGAGAGAAAGCACACAGATGCAGGTACCGCTTTAGCATTTGTGCAGACCCATTCCTATGGCCCGCCATTCCCTTTTCTTGTTTCCTGGGATGTTTTATCTCTTGGCTTCATAATACAGTTGTCTCTGATTGCCCTAACATAACAGGCCCTTCTGGCATAAGTGACCTATTTGGGCTTATTTAACTGGTTTACCCACTTTGGCCCATTCCATTCAACCCTTAAATTCCAATAGAATTATCTTCATGATTAAACATCATATAATGCCTTTCACTGCTTCCTTGCATATGTATGATATATCTAAGAAATATAATCAAAGATCTCTTTCCAAAGAGAGCTCATCAAATGGTAGAGCCAGCCCTGTGGCCTTTTTTTTTTTTGCTTTTATCTTTGAAAAGTTTGGGGTGCGTGTATTATCTCCAAACAACCCTTCATATCAAGAAAAGGAGGTGAGGTAAGGCTGACTCCTGCTGGGCAAGCAAAAATCTGAGACTTAGATTCAAGGAACTCATTCAATCAGTTTTCTAAGAGTATGAAAACATCCTTGCAGGGGCAGGATGGAAGACCATGCTCCCCAACCCCCCAAAGCCTGCCTGCTCCTCTCTTGAAGGGCTGTTTTTGCTCCTGTACAACACAGGGAATGTTCCTGTGACAGACCAAGCTCTCCTGGGCCGAGGCGGAGCAGGAAAGAGCTCCCAGATTGCAGTGGGTATTTTGGCCCTTTTCTCATTTTTCCCTTCCACTGGGGATATGAACAGCACTTTTTAAAAATTTGTAGGTGTGAGATAAAATAAAGGCTAAACATATACCAATTTGGAACTCAGGATGTGAGATTTGTTTTAGCTTCAAAGTTTTGGGGTCTAATCAGATAATGTGGCTAAAATAGAAAAGCTTGTTCTTTCTTAAATTCCACTGAATTCAATCCCAAGGAACCCCACTGGCCTCTGACAAGGAGGTAGACAGGGCATGTCTAGATGTTCGGCAAAAAAATCCACCTATGGCAGGGCTATTTACAGCATCATAAGGCTGGTCTAGTTACTTGCTTCTTGGAATGAGTGTCTTTCATTTTGGCTTCCTGTTTGGGTAGTTGCTGGGGGCTGGGACCATTTATATCATCTCAGCAATTCAAACAACAGCTTCTATGTGGGAAAGGCTCTTAGGCCAGAAGAGCCTCCAGGGTGGGGGTACCTGGTTATCCTCTTGTCTGCAGCCCATGGGTGGGATTCCCTAGAGAGGCAAATGAGGCACGCAGCATCCTACATGCTGGGACTTGCATTCGGAGATTTAAAGTGAGGCATCCCTAAAGATGAATAGTAAGAAAGCCTTAGTAAAATATGTCACTATCTAATCCACTGAAGGATTTAAAAGAGCTTGAATGATGCTAATAATTTCTCCTACTTGAAAAATGTTCAAATAATTTTCATGTGTATTAGATTATTTGAGTCTCTTTACTACCCTATGAAGTTGGCTGAGAAAATACAATCCTAACATTTTGGTGAGGAGACCAAGACCCCAAAATAATTTTTAATAATACAAACCACAATATAGAGGTTTTTTTTTTTTATTGTTGCTGTTTTCTAATCTAAACACATTCATCTCTAGATATATCTAAATTTTTAAAATCAAAACAAAGGATGTATATTCTTGATAAGGTTTTTTTTTGTTGTTTTTTTTTTTTACCAGGAGGTCCCGGGGATCGAACCCAGGTCCCTCCATATGGGAGATGGATGCCCAACTAGTTGAGCCATATCCGCCCCCCTTGATAAGGTTTTTAGCAAACAAAAACCAAAGGGAGGTCCATAGCTATCACTCTGAGGCTGGCAGGCTGGCAAGCCAAGAACACTATCCCTCTACTTCCTCAAGATCCCTTGAGAGGGTTCCAGTAGCACCTTGGCTCAGGGAGAATCTCAGTACTTAATTTTTCAGGGATTTGAACTCCACTCATTTTGTTGGGAAGCATGAAGAGAGTCATTGTCACCTTAGATATTGTGCATGTACTTCAGGTACCAGAATTCCAGGATGGCTCTCCCTTTGCCTGCCTCGACCTCTAGTTCTGAGATCTCTCTGCCATACAGAGGAGGCAATTGAGTTCCCCTAGAGCAATATATCAACTAATAATTGGTCTGAAATCACTAAAATGTTTCTGAAAACTGGACAAATATGAATTATGTCTTTTCAAAGAAAAGATAGCTAACCTCACTAGTTATGAGTGTCCTCTGACCCTTTAAGAAACCCAGACCCACTCATATAACAAGTACCAACTGGCTGGTAGACCCGCAAAGTGCCCTAAGGGGTATCTTCTTGTTCCTGGTAAGTAGATACTCCTTCCACCTCCTTCCTGACTGACTTCTTTGTCCTCAGATCTCAAGTCTTCTGAGCTCTGAGAGCCTGTCCTTCTGGCTCTCTGGACTCTGTAGTTTCCTCTGGTCTCCCCAGTGCTCAATGCCCAGATTCCCTCCCCCGCCAGGCTCTGACTTGCCTCACGCCTGCTGCGTCTGGTGTCCTTGACCCAACTCTGTCCCCCACTGCCTGTACCCACCAAGCCACACCAGCTCCAGGCCCTCACACTTATGTTGACAGGGTGAGTGGGGTAGAAGGGAAAGCAAGGGATATTCCCTTATATGTAAGTTGTATTGAATTTCTCCTCTTGTTAGCTCTGTGTGAATGGATATGATCTGGTTTGTGTAATTTCTAAAGATGTAACAAGGAACCATGTTTTCTTGGATTCTCCTGACCTTATCTCTGGCAACGATAACCAGCACTTTTTCCATCTCTTTCTGTTTTAATTTAAATATTCCCAGGATTCTATCTTCAATTTTAACTTAGAGAAATATCCCTGAAACTTTTGGAAGTGCTGCTGCAAAGAGAAAATATTATCATAGGCCTGCAGTCTTTAGGGAAACTCTGCACCATATTATTTTTATTATATTCTGCTGGTTGGGAAAAGAAATACAGTAAACATGCCTTTAACAAAGAACTACCTTCTTAGAGAGAGCTCAGACTTGATAAGAAGTGGAAAATCAAGGCAAAAAAACAAACACCCCCCACACACACTTTTCTCCCCCATACACACAAAAATGGCAAAACAAGGCCAGAAGAGTGAATGCAGAGATTTAGATAAGAAGAATTTTCTCTTGGAGACTTTAAAAGTTTGAAAGAAAAATAACAAGAAACTTTATGCATTGAACAGTTACAAGACAATTGGTCAACAAAACCATCTAAATCATGGCATTCTGGTTAAAAATAATGGAAATAATCTTAAGTATTGGAATAATTTCTAGAAAATATAATGTATGTACTTGGGATTGGGGTTGGGAAGTAGGCTTAGAAAGAATTATGTTTGAACTAGAAGTCAAAACATCTGGGTTCTAGGCTCAGCTCTTGCATTCACTGGCTCTATGATGTTTTAAGCCACCCGCCCTTTTTTTCTTTCTTTTCTTTCCAAGTCTCAGTTTTCTTGTTTACAAAATAAAGTCTTAAGACCAGATGATTACTTTAATCTCTAGCACAAATAGTTTCACCAATTCTTATGCTTTCAAATTTATCTAAAATTTTACTTGTTTTGATTGTTTTCTCAGACACTCTATATGTACAGATGCATTCTTTTCAATTGTTATATTTATTTCTCTGAATTTAATAACCAGACAACTAAAGGTAGGAAAAAGAGGCAACAATATTTCTTTTCATTTCTTTCTTTCTTTTTTTTTTCTTACTTCTAGAAACATAGGGGAAAACAAAAAAGCAGAAAACAGGGCAAAAAGTATAAAATTCTATCTTTAAGAAGGAATCTGTGAAGGTTATAAGGCCTTGAGCAATGTTATGTTTATGAGAGCCAACCTCCGCATCACTCTGGCTCCACGCTTCCAGCAGCAGGACTTTCAAATCAGACTAAAATGGCTACAGGGATTCCTTAGTAACTGCTCAGCTTAGATAGGTTGCCACTGTCAGCTATTTGCCGTGTTCCTTGATGGCATCCCATCATTAGCTTCCATATGCAACCAGAGATTCAGGAACATATGTGGCTAGACTAGATTTGCCAATGGGGGCCCTTGTCTCCTTTGCCTGTGCAATCCACCAAAGCTGAAAGCTACCAGCAACACGTTGTGCTCTGCCGCTTTCTTTAATATTTAATCTGTGTACAAGGCTTGAGGCATGGACCATATAACTTGTTGCCACTGGAAGCATACCAGTGCCAAACACAACCAATTTTCTAAGGTGTTTTTTTTTCCTTATGACTGGTAAATAGCTCTGCCTTATGTTGAATACAAGAAATGACATCTCTTAAAATTAATAAGACATCTGGTTTCCCCTTTACCTACCAATCCAACTGTAACCCTGAGAGGAATTTTAAGATGGATAAGATCGGTATCTATATTCAAAGAGTTTACAAATAAATGAAGGAGAATCAGGCAATACATGGATTATTATGGTAGAAAAGCTTAAAAATAATAGGCATTCTAGGCAAAGGGATCATTTGGAAAAGCATGTGTAAGATGGAGAAGCAGAGTACCTACAAGTAATCATGACTAGTTGACCTGGGTACCAGTAAGGCAGTAGAGAAAGAAGGAATGTTTCATGTTGTGGAAGTCCTTTCTTGCTGAGGAGAGATTTTTGAACTTACAGTGGAAAACAATGGGGAACCTTACAACTTGGGGATGAGTGGGTAGGGGAACTGAACTATAGCCTTGATTTAAGAAGAATCTTATGGAAACTGCGTTTGGGATGGTCTTCATCAGGGGAGAGAGAGGACGTGGGGCTCCTGGGTAGGAACAGAGGTCTTGGCAAGAGGAAATAAAGGTCTTAAAAATCTTAAAAACAAGAGGGAGGGAAATAACATTGGTTGGTGTCAGTGAGAAACACAGCTGCTTTTTAAAGGGTATGGAACAGTGGGAAAGAAGGCTGACTAGGAAGAATGAGATTCCTCATGTGAGAAAGAAGCCCTGGTTTGTTTATTGAAATAGGACTGGCTCACATACCTGAGTATCTACCCTACCTCCTCATCCTCTATTAATGCTTCTGCACTGAAGTACAGTACCTGTGTGTTAACAAGGTACCCTACGGCAGCCCACATCCTACACCACATCCTCAATCTCTTTTCTCTATAGAAAAGGTGGTCAGCTCAGTTGTAAACAACTGGTTGTTAGTGTTACAGTAAATAAGTTTCCAGTCCATTTTCTTGCCCCCTGATTCTTTTAACCTGACACTTACTGCTATAACCTCACATTTATATTTGTCATTAATATCAGCTTTCAGGCCATAAAGGATTTTGGTCAAAGTCATTGTTATCATCGATATTTAGCCAAGTGACACACATCTAACTTCTGCATCTATACCATGGAAACAAGTAAAGGTAGCAAGGGGAGCTTGGTTAAATATTTATTTGGCAATAAAGAAAGAAAGTTAAGTGAAATTAATGTTATTTCTATTGATTAAATTCATACTCTAAGCCTAGCATTGCCAGGAACTGTGGGGGATACAATAATCTTAGTGGGCCTCAAAGAACTTATAATCTAGTTGGGGAACTGGCATTGGATTTCTGGTATGCTGGAGTACTGGTACATTCTATTGGCCAGCAATGTCAAGTATGTATTAAAATACATACATTCTATTTGGCTGGCAATGTTAAAATAGGTATTAAAATCACATCTATTGAGTCTGTGATTCTCCTTCCAAACATTTGTTCTAAGAAAGTAATCGGGGATTTGTGAAAAGATTTATCCACAAGGACATTCATTTAAATATTATTCATAATAGCAAACCACTGGAAATATCCTAAATGTCCTCTAACAGTATAAATAAATAAATAATGACCAATTCAGGTGGTGGACGACTGTAGACAAAATTACATTATAATTTAATGAAATGGAAAACTGTGTATTTTACAATGTTAAATGAGAACAGCAAAACCATAAAACAGTATTGCAGGGTGGTCCCATTTTGGTAAAGAAAAATAGATGTATTTTTAAGCATATAAAATGTTAGAAACAAAGACCTCAACAATGAATCGCAGTTATCTCAGAGCTGTGGGACTGGGATGTATTTTTGTTTCTTCATTGTGGTTTTCTATGTTTAAAATCTCCTTAATGAATATTTAACATCAACACATATAATCAAATAATTGTTAATTTAAGTTAAAAATTGAGGAAACCATATAAGAATGATAATATATAGCAGAATGCTTTCAAAAGCCAATTAAAGTCTTAACTGGGGCAACGAATGCAACAGGTTTTGGCAGAGTCAGATGGATTTCCAAAGAGCCACCTCTATGAGGTCTCAGGGTCCCTGATGGGCAGCCTCGCCTGACCAGATGCTGTTCTCCTTGGAGTCCCAGGCTCCTGCCTCAGGCACGGAGATGCTGACCGCAGGCACGCCCCTGTGGACGAGCCAGCTGCTGGAAGAATGGGGTGGGGGCAGCCCTAAGTGAGCATGTGGTCCCCTTGGAGTACCAAGGAGAAGGGAGGAGTCCAGGGAAAAGGAGAGCACAACATTGTCTGAAAAGCACCTGCCTATCTGGGATGCGTTTATTCAAATTTATCACTCCAAGACATATTTTTTAAAAAATTCAAGCAGAACAAGGGAACCATCTCTCTAGATTCAAGTGTGGTTATGGGGCAAGGGAGTCAATTTAAACATATACAGTTAACAAATGGATAACTTTTGTCTCTCGAATGCCGGCTTATGGGCAGGTTTGGAGCTGTTTTTGTTGAGTTCCCAATGTCTACAGCCTAGTAATTACCTTAAGGTCTGTGAGACCCACCTGGCACCAGCACCCTCTTTCAGTTACTCTTTCTTATTTCACAATTTTGCGAAAGAAATACATTTTGCAAGATACAGGAGAATGCTTCTGGAAACTATGGGTACAATATCTTAAATCTTTTCTTGATTAGAAGGAGAAATGGACAAGGGAATGAGGAAAGGAAGAGGGAGAAGTAGGAGTAGGAAAGGGAGAGGCAGAAAGGAAGAGCAAGACAAAAGATGTTTTCTTTAGGAGCTGTCAGGAGGTTTAAGTTGTCAGGAGGTTTGGATAGCATCTGCTGCAGCTTTCACTCACTTATATCATAGACATTGAAGAGAAAAGCACTCCAACCTCAAGGGAACAGTGAGCAAAGAATATGCACAGACATTTCCTAGAAGAAATACAAATACAAGTGGCTAATGGAAACATGAATACAATGTCCAACTGTACTAGTAATCCAATAACTACAAATTAAAAGGAAGTTGTATGTATGCTGACAATTTTAGGGCTGAAGTGTCATGATACCTGCAGCCTACTTTCAGATGGTCTGGGAGATGTGTGTATAAGAGACACAAAGTGCTAAGAGAAGGTGAATGCAGGTGAAGGGCATATGAGTGTATATTGTACTGTGTTTTTTTCCTAATTTTCTGTGGATTTGAAAATGTTTAAACTGACAAATTAATTGAAAAAGATAATATTTTAAACTACCAAATCATCGAATATATAAAAAAAGAAAGCGCCATGTTGTAAAAAACGAAATGAAGCCAACACACATACATCATGACTGGACAGAATGTAGATTGGTGAAATCTTGATAACCAATGGCAGATAAATTCATCAAATAAGTAAACTGCTATTAGAAAATCCGTCGTATAACTAATCCACACCCTTTACATTCTACAATTTTAAATCTCACTCCTGCTGTCTTCTCTGTCTAAAAGCTTTTCCACGGCTGATCACTGAGTGACAGATTGGTAAAACCTGTTTGTGTGTGGCCTCCAGGAGGTGCTGGGCAGAACCTAAACAGGCCGGGGCAAGCGGGGCTGCTCTGGCATTATTCTGGCTGCAGGGCTTCCGCCAGGGTGCGGAGCCATGGGGCCAAGGGGATGTGCCACCCAAAGCCTACCCTCCACCCCTTTCTGAGCCAGGATCTGGTGACCCAAATCTGGGAATCCCTGAGTCACTTCCTGGGCCTCTACTGGCCTCTTTCCCAGGTCATTCTAGTCCTGAGGAGTGGTCCAGAGACCAGGCGATGAGGGGAAGGGCTGGGGGAATGGACATGTGGACTGCGGTGTCAGTGCTGGTGAGCGTCAGCTCCTCACAATGCCTAAAAGAGCTAGAAGTGGGAAGAGAAAGGGGCAGTCTGCTTGCCTGGGGCTGGAAACCTGCCACATTCAGGGAAGGACTCTGATGAGTCAGAGAATTCTAAAGTAAACCTGGCCTTCCAGGTTATTATGTGGGGATTATGTAGGCCCAGGTAAGATTACATTATATTTAACCATTTATTTAGCTTGAATTATAACATTCATATTTAGATATATGTCCATGAGCTTCCATTTACACTTTCGTCCTGGGCCCCCCAGTGTTAGGGCAAAGAGTCTGGGGTGACACATATATAGCAGGGGCTCTACAAATAATTTTAATATTGCAAATACCTTTTGATTAACTGGTAAACATGGATGAGATTCCTGGAGTTTGTATATAATACATAAAACATGTCCACTGAGATTATTCAAACTCAGCTTTTAATTGTAATGGTGCTTTTCTTTGTAAAATTCCCCTTAATCTGTAGAATTCAAAAAGCTGGTTTTCCCCTTTCCACCTATGTGCTATATGTTTCAACGAGCCTGTTCTGAAGGCCAGTCCCAACCTGTCTGCATGCTCGAGTCACCTGGGGAGCTTCAAAAAGTCCTGCTGCCTGTGAGCCACCTCCAGAGATAAATGTGTAACTGGCCTGGTGTTCAGCCTGGGTGTTGGCATTTCTAAAAGATCCCCAGATGATTTCAATGTGCAGACAAGTTTGGGAACTACTTCTGTAAGGGTTTTTTTTTTTTTTTTTTTCCCTTCCTTTGTTTTTTCTTTTCCTTCTGTGCTCATTTTAAAAAAAATCTCCAAACAATTTTGAATAACTCTTTACCTATCCATTCTAGCACTGGGTGGAGACATGAGAATAATGGGCCATGGATGTCTGTGTGTGCCTGAATAATATAAAGTTTTTAAATTTTGCACAGCCCCTACCCCAACACTCCCATGTACCTGTAATGAGGACAGTAGAGCCCTGAGCTGTAGAATGCTCAACTTTTATGATTTTCACACTGCTCCAGGTAGAGATCCTTGAGGTCCCTGCTATTCTCGGCTCCTTCCTTCCCCAGAGCAAATCAAAGTTTATGTTTAACCTCCTAGGATTTTACAGAAATTGTCCTAAGAAGAGCTGGTCTGCAGCATGAGTTTGTAAACTCATCCAGCCAATAAGGAAAGGCAGACAGAGGGGTCCATAGGGTCAGATGAAGAAGTCCGAAGCCTGGGAAGATGATGGTGCCCTTGTCTCTGCCCACATGTCCTTTGTACTAAAAAGTATTCCTACCCACAGAGTGATGCAGGGGAACCCCCCAAAATTCTTTTTTTGGGAGGGCATGGGGAGCAAGTCATTTTTTTGAAATGTAAAAATACTTAAAATAATATTTGTGCCCCCACCTTACTTGTATCCTAAGCAAATGATTAGTGTGCCTGCTGGATGTCCAGCACTGAGTGTTTGTGAGTCATAAACCAAGTTCTGACAACGTATTCCATTTAACATCCATGCTGCTAATGGGAGCATTTTCATTACAGATTTTCACTTAATAAAAATATTCCCCTTTAGATTCAGATACCATATAGTTTCTTACAATTTAGTACCAGGCTTATTATGTTGAAAACACCAGGGGAGATTGCATAAAAGGAGTTTTTTATGTTGATTTTTAAAAGCAACTTTTATAAGGCTCCAAAGAATCATTCATCATCTCACCCTACCTCAAATTGCCTCTTCGATCAAGATGGCAAATATATATATATATAATCTTACCTAACCTCTTAATCACTCTACTTCTCTGACTGGGAGGGTTAGGGCTGGCCCTAGGTACTGTGAGGCTCTGGGGCAAACTGCACCTTCTCACTTAAGATACTGATATTCGTGAAAATCAATCCACCTGGAAAGGTCCCCAAAGTCCCAAGAAGCAACCATCCCAAAGAAATGAGGGCAGCAGGGAATGAATGGTTCAAAGCAGTAGCTTTGTATCAGTGATGCTGAAAGGCTTGAGAGATAATAATATGTAGGATCAGAATCACTCTTCTGCTGCAAACATTCTCTTGCAGTTAAAGTAAAACCCCAAATATTTTACCAAGGCTCATAAAGTCCCTAATTTGGGGCTCCCCCACCTCTCCCACCTCAATTCCTACCCTCTTCCCCCTGGTCATTGAGCTTCATTCTGGTTCAGAAATAGGCCAGGCCTATTCCCACTTAGGGCACTTGCACTAGAGGTTCTCTCTGGCTGACTTCTTCCTTTGACTTGTCCTCCAGGTGTGTTTTTTTCATTTTCAATATTTTTGCCTGATTTTATTGCCTCCAACTTTAAAGCATAAACTATAAGAATACAAATGATTGTGTGCCTCTGACCCACTTTGGATCTGCCAAGGCACTCTTGAACTCTTTACGAATACTAAGTGCTAATAAGTGATCCTCAATCAATTCCAAGGAAACTGAGAGCAGGCATAGCCCTCACTTCAGCAGCCCATAGGGTGTCCCTGCTGGACACACTGGTGTCAAGTGCAGGAGAGCCGGGCTGCTCCTCGCACTTCCCTTGCAGTAGCTAAACCCACAGGCATATTTTTTTAGTGCATTGTGCCATGATAATTGTTCTTGGTCGGTTTACTGCCAAGACTTTAGTTTTAGCAAAAGCATTAGACACGCAACAGAAAGAAGGATGAGAACTTTAGGCCCCTGCAAATAAAGTTATTAGAATGTAGGCAATAAAGGGAGGAGACCTCACATGAGGCTAATGCAAAATGACTCTAAAAGCTGTTTAAAGTGAACAGCATAACATGCAGAACCGAAGTAAATTGCAACACCCACAAAATGTTAACACTATGCATTTTTTTATCATCATCTGCCGTGGTTTTTTCCCTCTGCAGAATAAGACAAAATGCCAGTCAAGTCAAAACACATTTTCACCTCAAGCTCTGACTGAAGTTGGGCCTTTGACAACTGCAGAGTTGCCATTTCTTTGAAATAAACACTACACTAAAACTGATGTTTCCAGATGCCAACTGTGTAACACGGGGATTTCTAGGCTATTGACATGCGCCTTGCCCGAAGGAACCAAGGCTTAGAATGGCCCCAGGTCATTGAGGTCACATCTATAGTCTTGGTATGTGGCTGGCAACACACTTTTAAGACATGTCTGGCTGAGATAAGGAGGGGGCCTATGGCCCCAAAGTAAACCTTTTCTTTCTTTATATATAAACTTTGACCTCATTACTACTGTGTTCTAACCTATCAAATAAGCACAGTCAAAAATCATGCTTATGATTCTCCAATTTGGTTTTCCAGCTAAAATGTATGTGTGTGTGTTTAATGCTCCAAACCCAAATATATAACTGGCTGCTTAGGACCTCCTCTTGAATATCTGTGAGGCACCTTTTCAACCAAACTCATATTTTAACCACCCACATGGCCCCAAAACTATTCTTATTCCAAATAACACCACTACCAACCATTACTCCAAATATTACTTCTACAAATACTACCTAACTTCTATTATGGGAAAGGGTCTGAGCTAAGGACTTTCCCTTTATTGCCTCATTTAATCAACTTTATCAGTTCCAGAGATATTCCAGTGTATTCATTCCCAAATTTTACAGATGCATAAACAGAGGTTAGAGTGAGTAGATAATTCAACCACAAGCATACAGATCTAGTGACAGAATGAGAATTCGAATACATACAGGTTTATCCTGAGCCTATTTGATGAACTACCATCTCCTGACCTCAGTTAATAGCTTCCGTCCTCGCCTAGTTAATCAAATCAAACTTGTGGCCTCCATCTTTACCTATCCCCTCCAGAACTAATGTGGTTACATGTCATGTCACTCACCTAAATTGCTCTAAAATCTATTTACTTTTGTTTACCACCACTATGACCGCTCTACTCTTAACCACCAACAACTCTTAGCTAGGCTACTATAATAGGCTTCTAACTAGTCTCCCATTTAGACCTTGTTTCAGAAAACAAAAAGAAAACACGAGCAATAAAATCAGGCGGTAGTATTTGGTCAAGAGGTGATCATCAAGACAATCCAGAATATGTTTGTACAAAAAAAACTAAAATATCATTGTGAACAAATTTAGAACACGTTCTCAATTCCTGAGTAGATTCATGTGCCCCAGCGGCCAAGCTAACCCAAACTCATTTTTTTTTCAGATGGTAGCTCTAAAGTCATTTCTCATGGAAGCATCTCTGTCCTCAGAATAGAATAAGTTGGATCCTCATGGCAACCTATTAGATTTCCTAATACTCATCACATTATAACTACCTGATTAAAGTGTGCCTTCCTGGATTGAAAACTTCATGAGAGCAGACTGAAATGTTTGCCTTTTTCATTACTGGTTTCCATTACCCAGCAGAGTGCTTGGCAAATAGTAAGTTTTCAAATATTTGCAGGGTAAATGGATTTTTTTCTATAATTAGAACGGCTTTAATATTTTCTGATTCTGAAAATAATGTAAAAATTTCAAACAATTTAGAAAAAATAAAGAAAAATCCTCCATTTTTACTTCCAATTATGTTTGGTTAATATTTATTTTCACCTGTTGAGAGCCAGTTTTGTGATGTGCTGTTAATGTGAATGTGATGAAAAAATCCAGGAAATATTCCCTTATTGGGCACAGAATTTATGCATAAATTCTGGAAAAGACAATGCTAATTTTCCCCACACTCTTTTTTGCTGTTTTGAGCTTTTTGAAATCAGTCCTAATTTGATCTGGAGAATTTAAGGCACATCTCTCTAACCTCATCTCTTCTCCCACACTCCTTCTAGTCCTCTTCACACCTTGTTGGATAGTGGAATCAGTTGCACTGTATAACATTTAATTGAGAATTCAATTGTTTGTACTTAACAAACATAAAATTAAAATAACAGCATAAAACAATGGGAGCAAGAGAAAAAATAAATAATGTGTGAGAATTCAGCTGCCATTCCACTCAAATTGCTTGAGATAGGGGACATGAAACTTCTGTACCCTTGGCCATTTTCACTTCTTACCTTATCTTTCATAGTGAGGCCATCATGTTGCATACAAGGCAAATTTAGGAAACTTCATGGGAAATTTTAATATACTCAATTTTTACATGATCTAACCTTAGAACCTCTTCCCTACTCCATATCTTATCCACAACATGCTTTTTCTCACGGTGTTACCTTAGGGTAGTCTGACCTTCCTCCCACTTATCATCTATTCATTCTTCAAGGCCCAGCTCAAATATCACTTCCTTGCTTAAACCATCCTTGTTTCCCTGATCTGAATTAAAACATCCACTGCACCTCCACTACAAAACATTGTGCTTCTTTACTACTTAAACGGCCATCTGCTGTGGATTAAGGCTGGCTATCTAATGTCACACTGGATTGCAAGCTCCTTGGGGCAGGGGCATCATATTCAATTTTGTATCCCTCAACTATTTGTTTAATTTCACATATTCAAGTTCTATCCAGAGAAACAAGAGCAGAATTTTAAAAGTTCTGAAGTTCTAAATAGCCATGGTTAAAATACACATTTTAACATGTATCACAGTGTTAAAATACACATTTGATAACAAGAACAATTTAGATGCTTCATCAGAGATATAAAGTGACTATTTTCTGTTTGGTTCCTGATAAACTACCATTGCTTGTTGCTTCATAATTGCCACCATCTGTCATTTAACTTTCTCACACCATCCAGGACCATCGCAGAGCAGAGCACAGGTGCTCCACGCCTTCCCTGATTGGTCAGATGTAATGAACTCTGTGCAAATAAGTGTTAGCAGAGAGCAATACTTTGACTTCCATACCCAACTTCATTTGTCACAGAGGGAATCCTACCTTATGGCACACAATTCATAATTTAAGTCTCTCATCCTGTATATAATATAGAGCTACATTTCATTTTAGTTTTTTTTTTTTAATAACTCAGATGATGAAGTAAACATACATCATAAACATTCAATACCTTTTTATTGGTAGTCTGTGAATGCTTTTGGGAAAATAATTATATTCATATTTTTTCATTCTCAGCACACAATGCCTGACACATAGTAAATGTTTAGTATGTTCATTAGATTGAAGTGAATGGAAAATTTGCTTCCCCGGCTTTCCAACTAATTTCCATTTCTTAATATAATGTAAGTCACTTTTCCCCTTCTTGTTTCTGGAGGTTTTTTTTATTTGAGAAGTTCTGGATTTACAGAAAAATTATGCATAAAATGCAAGGTTCCCATATACCACCCTATCGTTACCACCCTGCATTAGTGTGGTATATTTGTTACACTTGATGAACGCACACTATTATAATTGTACTATTAACTACAACCCACGCTTTAACTTAGGGTTCACTGTTTGTGTTGTACATTCCCATGGATTTAAAAAAATTTTTATTATAGTAACATATATACAACTTAAAATTTCTCCTTTTAACATTACATACTCAAATACATAACTCAGTGCGTTAATTACGTTCACAATGTTGTGCAACCATCCCCAGCATCCATTTAGATTTTTAACCTAAATTTTACTATTGAAAATGTTATTCAGTGAATTATTTATTGAAAAAATTAAAAAGTGAAGTTACTCCAATATAGAAAACTTTTATTATTGAAAAGTTCAAATATATATACCAGTAGAAAGAAAATAGTATAGTGATTCTGCCCCCTCTATACTCATTGGCAGCTTCAACAATGATGACCTTATGGACATCCTTTTTTTCACCTATATTCTCCTCCTCCTGCCTGCCTTGGACTATTCTGAAACAAATCCAAGCCACCATATTATTTAATCTATAAATATTTCAGATTATTATAAAACCTAACCACAATGCCATTATCATACTTGACGACATTAACGGTAATTCACATTCACCTGTTGACCCCATTTTGATTCTGGTACAGAAATGTTCTCGTGGAATATTTCCCTGTAAACAGCTCAAAGGCTCTATACAAACTGGGCTAAGAAAAATAGCTCGTTCCCTGAATTCTGCTTAACATCAAATCTGCAGTTTTTGGAAAGGGGTTGGACATTATAATCCTTTATGCATGTATAAGGTAAAGAACGAAATCAGTTGTACCCATACTGCCATATCAGGCTCAATAGCCAATTACTTTTTCAATTCTGCCTAAGGGCACAAACATGGATCATTTCACGCTAAATTTTCAACTTTACATCTCAACAATTAGTTTTAGAATCACAATCATTCATTTTATAATCTCACCACTCCATGAGTTTACTATGAATATTGGTATAAAATAATTTGGTGCTCTTTGAAAAAACAAATGCCATGTTTTTCAAAAGGCTGCTGCAGGATTTTTTCTTACAAGCTAGAGAAAAAGGACATTAATCCGATGAAGTGTCTTTCTGTGAGCCCACTATTGAATTTTCCATTGTTGCTGCCCAGTCTGTTCTGGGAGGCTCTTAATTGAATCAGTCTTGAAAGGTTCTCATTGTGTTTTTTTCTCAGACCCTCTTATGGATTACAGACACATTCACAGTGAGTACAGCTCTAATGGAAGATGCTGTCATCCTATTACTCAGTCTGGTCTGCCACAATTGCTCATGCCTCTTAAAAGGCTGGCATGCTACCAGGTCAAGAAGAGGTCAAGGTCAATAGCCAAGGGAAGCAATATATCTTCAAAGGGAACAGAAAAACAGTGGTGGAGAGAAAGAGATGGCATAGTCACTAACTAGTCCCGTTAGCACAACATCTAGTCCAATCCCCCAAAGTAGAGTGTCAGATCCACACATTTATCCAACAAGGACCAGAGGCGCATTAGGCACAACAGAAATCCCCAATGACTTCTGAGAGCAAGGCCAGGTGACAGTATAGGAGGTTTATGAGGATGAGTCAGACACTAATGTCATGCCAGCAGCTAGCTGTCATTTTGTTGCTGGCCATTCCAGAGTTGTTCCTACACAGGAATCATCTCAACAAGAAAACATAGAAGGAACATATTAATTAGTCATCTGGAGAGAATTCTTGTCTCTAACTAAATGTTGCAGGTGCATTATTTTAAACTTTTTCTTGTTCCATAATAAACAGGAAAAACAGACTTTTTCTTAACTTAAGTCTTAATCCCTTTGAAGAACCTTATTCTGCATCAGAAAAATAAAACCCACCTGCATCTGATAATTTCCTCATCTTCATAAATGCCATAATTTAAAAATACACTAGGAAACAAGTGCTATTCAGTACTTTAAAATTCTCAGGGTATTAAATACTTTGACATGTATTCTCATTTGATACACATAAAAACTCTTTACTAAGGAAAGCTTCATTACTCTAGCTTACAGTGTAGAGGTAACAATAGTAGAGAGAAGAGTGGTGCTTTGAAGAAATTCACTAAGAGTAAATTAGTATCATAATTAAAGCTTAAACAGGATTTCTAACTCGTAGTCCAATATTGTTTCCACATATCTCATTTAAGAGGCTAGTTTGAAAAGCAATCAGCCTCCAAACTATTGAGAAATAGCTTTCTAATATCTTTGACAACATGAGTTCAATGAGATCTATACATAAATATACCAACATTTATATAGGTTGCTTTGTCATTATCTTACTTAACTGGGAGAAATAGAAATTGTGGTAATTTAAAAAGTGGGTTAAAGAGGACAATAATTAAAATTTAATTAGTAATTATTATGATACTTTAAACATATATATATGTGCTTTCATTTATTTATTTATTTATATTTTGATGGAGGGCCAAGGCCTTTCTTGCATTAACCATCTTCAAAATGCGAAGTCTATGATTTCCACCTTGGGCTCCTTTAAAGTGGAGTGAAAACTTAAAGATACTTGGAAGCGATCTTAGTACAGATGCCTTCTGGATTTTTATGACTTTCCTCCCAGTCTTTTATGGCTGTAATATCTACACTTAACTGAACAGCAAATTTTAAGATACTTGCTTCTTAGTTTTTATAAAGCAGTTAACTTGGTTTTTATAGTTTCAAAAGAGGCCCTTTCTTTTTACACATATGTTAATGTTTTATTTAATATTCTATTATATTGAGTAACAACAACAACAACACATAAACCCATTGTAAAGAGGTTTGAAGACAAACACCTAGCTTTTGGGAAGCATGCAAATCTACTGCTGGGAGAAGTTCTCGGGCATCCGGCCAGGTAGACAGTGTGTCACCAGCTGCCTGAACGCCATGGGTAGGCTCTACCCAGGAAACAGTGTCTGTTCTTCTCAGGGGAGGGGGAGTTAAGTAAGGAGGTTAAGTGTTTCTGTTTGTTTTTTTCCTGTGGAGCAGAGCAGTTTAGTAGAAAGAACAAGAAACAGAAAGAAGACTATGTTCTAGTTCTGGCATTGACTCTGAGACACCTTGGACAGTTATTGAACTTTGTCTAGGCTGAAGTTTCCTCATTAGGAAATTAAGAGATTGGACTAGGTAGTGGCTGCCTAGAGGACTGGGAATAAAAAGGCACTGGGCCCTGACCTCAGCCCAGCAGGCAATCATGCCAGAAGGGACTGGCGATGTAGTTTAGGGGGAAGTGGCAGAACACCAGATAATCATGATCCTTGTGTAATGAAAAGGGCCATAGGCTTTGGGTTTACAATTCTGCTCTTGTGACCTTTACAAGTTAATAACTTCTATGAGCCTCAGGAAAGCAGGAAACCTCCTTCAAGACCAAGCTAAGATATTTTGTCTTCTAAATTGCTCCCCCTAGATTGCCCCCCCACCTCACCCTCCCAACCCCAGGTCGATTTAGATATTCCTCATACAGTTTCCAACAGCACCCGGCACATCCTCTGTCTTACCATTTACCACATGAATTTAACTTATGTTGTAATTATATTGTAAGGGTTGGGGTTATAGTCAAATTGTATTTTAAGTTTAAGAACTGTGTCTTACCTCTTAGGCCTTAACATAATACTTGGCACACAGGGTGCATTCAGTAAATGTTTACCGACTGAATGGAACCATTATTGTTGTAAGAATTAAGTATAAAGTACTTGTAGCACAGTGCAGGTAGTAGGTACTCAGTAAATGCCAATTTTCCCTTCCTTCCTAAATTGTCCAATCCTGGCTGACAAATACCATGTGCATTGGGCCAAAATTTCTATTTCTCTTTTGTCCTTGTGTAACATGTATGCTGAATATACATTTGATGCTTGAAAATGGTTAGGAAGCTTCTTAGAATGAAAGTGTTATGGAGGTATCTGAACCTTCTTTGGAAATTCCAAAAAATTTTAATGGAACATGGGTGTTTGATGAGGTCACTGGTTTCCAAAGTGTGGTATAAAAATGACTTTAGATGTGAAGTGAATATTTATTAGTTATATAATTATGTGAGTGTATATTTTACAAAACATAACTAATCCTGTTCTTTTTTAACTTTCCTGTAGTAATAAAATTTTCTTTCAAAAAGACTTAAGTAAAAATAAACAAATATATTAAAGAAAACAAACAATTAATAATTGTATATGGTTTTGGCAAAAATCATAGTTTGCCAATGGCTGAAATTTAGGAAATGCGTAACTAACTAAAAGCATGGAAATTCTATAGTTAAACCAAAGTTCACCTTTCCCCAGTTGTAGGAGAAAAGTGCTCAATTTAGGTTTCTTGTAAACCTGTCATCTACTAAAATTAAGATTAAAAAAGGGAAATACAATGCTTCATTTGACAGTTTCATTTAACCCTGGGCATGTGTACTTGAGGTTATAAATTTATTTAGCCTACATATTATAAAGCCATTTTCTGCTCAAAAAATCGTTCAGAACGGCAACGATGTCGTTTGAAACTGACAATATGTCATGGTGTTCTGTTTCTAGATCTCCTTCCTCTACACGATTTTGAAAACCACTGCTTTAGAACAGTGGTTCTCAACTGAGTAGATTTTGCATCCAGGAGACACCTGGCAATGTCTAGAGACATTTTCGTCTGTCACAACTGGGGTGGAAGTTGCTACTGGCATCTAGTAGGTAGAGGCCAGGAATGCTGCTAAACATCTGACAATTCAGTATATAGACTAGCTCATGGTTATCAGCTAAGATGCTCTGTCTTCTACTTTCCATGGCAAATAACCCCTGTGCTTACGAGGAAAGCTTTCTCATCTCTGATTGTTATCATCCACGGGGGAGGGGGAGGGGAACGTGTCTGTGACTCTAGTCCGTCTTCCCAACAGGCCCCTGGCACCTTGCTGAGCATATTGGAGGGCATCAGCACGTTCTTACCATGTTCTATGACACAGTTGGTGCTGGAAAGCTATCAATGGGAATTCAACTTATTTATTCTTCTTATACCACCTTTCCTTTCGTTCCGAACTGTGTCAGCCTAGGAAAATATTCCTTAAGTGCTGTTTTGGTGACAAGATCTCACTAGCATTTTATACCCTGCACTCAGAAACCATTTCAAACCAAGGGTCACATTCTTAGAGGCCTGAAGCAGTCTGATTATAAATGTTTTCACATTCAATTTAAATAGAAGACACAAAAACTGGGATGTCAATGCCCTCCACCCCCAGCTCTTATCACAGGAGCAAACTGTTCTTATATAGACTTTTAGGAAGCACAAAAGACTAAGGTGGGTACAACAATTTATACACCCAAATGTAGCAGGACCTCAATCGAATTAGTTATTGATTATATATACTCTTTTATTGGGGGTGGGAAAGAAGCATGTTAAAATCATTAGATATTAAGTTGCATAAGTACTGATAGCTATAAAAAACCTGGCACAGAGCTAAAAAGTTCTATATTGACTGAATAATCAAAGTGGTGCTGTACTATTTGATTGAAGAAGAGTGAGACATAAAGATCAATCTTGTCAGCCTAAAGAACACATATTCAGTAAAAAACTGGTCTATTTGAGGTTAAGGTATGTGTTTAAATACTTTGATTTCTGATTGATTGATTTTTTAAACTTTTAACACATATGGCCTAAGGGTTTTTTTGTTTTGTTTTTTAAAGATTTCTCTACCTTATGCTTAAGAAGCTAAAATCCTCCAGTGGTATTTGCCAGCATAGTGATTATGTATAAGTGGAAGAATTTTTTTAATCAACAATAAATGTCTTACACTGTGAAAATAGCAGCTTGACTCCCACATTCATTTAGCAGCAGGAAGCATGAAATGGATTGGCCCTTTTGAATTATTCCCAAAATGTGCTCCAGATGCATATAGATAGATCACTAAATATAAACCTAATTGCTTCTTTCTTTTGTTTTTGCCCCACTGCTAAGCAACTTTTAAACCAAAGTGTTTCATAGAGGATGAGTTCTTCAACATCACTTCGGTATCAGAATAAAATTAAGTTTATAAGAAAGCAAACGAATATATGTTCCCAAAACACAATCTGATTAACCCTGTTGACATTGGAAATTGATCATTGATAGAGTGCCAGACACAGCCATGGTGATGTGAAGTTTTGTTTCTGAAGGAGCTGTTCATTTTAATGATTTAGTGTTACCTTCCTATTTGGCATATGTTATACCATGGAGGTGTGCCACTCAGAATTCCCTTCAAGAATATGCCACACAGCTGTGAAGAGTGCGGTTAGCTGATATCCCCCAGGGCAGTGGCCTCAAAATCTGAGCATTTGAGATGAGGCCATGCTCTTCCCGGGCAGGTCCCAGCCAGTGACTGAGCATGGCAAGTATACTAGGGGCTGGCTGTTTCCACCCAACCCAGGACTCCTCCACAGGCAATCAGTGCTCTGGAGCTCCTGTTGGGTTGGCTAAAACTGTTAGATTTGCGTCACTTTCTTGAAGGTCCACCTGCCCACTCATGTTTCCTTCCCTTTTATCTTTGACAGGCATTACCGACCTAATAAACCTCTGGCAATCCTAACTCCATCTCAGCATCTGCTTTCAGGGAACCCAGCTGACATATATCATTTTGAAGTCACCACCAAATGAGAGAAGTAAGATTCTGTGTTGTCCATGGACAACGGCCAGTGAGCTGCAAACACTTCTTGGAGACCCTGACCACCAATACCAATGACCCAGTTCATATATTGTGTTGTTACTGCCCACACTGGTATATCTGCTCCCTGAATGGGCAAAATTCTCCTGGGGTCCTTGGGCCTCAAGCCAGGAACTGTAACTATCTCCACAAGGACCTCAGAGAAAACTGAAGACCAGAAAAGTTAAGTGATTTTCCTTGGGTCACAGAGAGCAGACATACCAGTGTGGGCAGTCATGCCACATCATGTGAAATGAGTCACTGGTTAACAGTCAAGGGCCTCAGGAAGCGGGTTCAGGCCACAGCCATTGACTCAAAGGAGAATCCATGGGCAACAGCCACTCCACAAAATAGAGAATAATTACAACAGCAAGCAAGACAGTTCCATCCACCTGCCCATGGGATCTAAGCCCCATCTCAATCAGAAACAGAGTGGGCATCACCATCCCAAAATTCTCAAGGTTGTGGAATGAACAAACAGAAGGGGGGAATGGAGTTATGGACCAAAGTAGAGTTATTATTATTCTAGTAATGGAAGAACTTGCAACATTGGTATAAAGTGGTCACCAGAGGTTCTGAGGGGAGGGAGAGGGAAGAATAGGTGTAACATGGGCATTTTTGGGACATTGGAATTGTTCTGCATGACATTGCAATGATGGATACAGGTCATTACACATTTTGTCAAAACCTATAAAATTGTGCAGTGCAAAGTATAAACCATAATGTAAACTATAGACCATGGTTAGTAGCAATGCTTCAATATATGTTCATCAATTGTAACAAATGTACCACACTAATGATGAAAAATGTTGTTAATGGGGGAAAGTGTGAAAGGGGAGGAGGTAGGGTATATGGGAATCCCATATATTTTTGATGTACCTTTTGTGTAATCTAAAACTTCTTTAAAAATGAAGAAGAAGAAGAAGAAGAAGAAGAAGAAGAAGAAGAGGAAGAGGAAGAGGAAGAGGAAGAGGAAGAGGAAGAGGAAGAAGAAGGAGAAGAAGGAGAAGAAAAAGAATCCTATCTGGTCATCACTGTTCTCATTTCCTGAGTCCTCTTTCTCAAACTCCAATGCATTTGTCACATCTTGTCAGATATGACCATGGTTTTTCAGGTGTAGACCATCAGACATGCCTTTCTATCACATACATACCCCTTTCCATCCCAGCTTTTCATTCCATTCCCCTTCTTCTCCTTGCCTCCTACCTCAGAAGGACAAGTTTCCCTCCTTTGGAAGGCTGTCTTTCCACTGTGGTGTTAATCCTCTGGGATCCTGCTTGCTCAGTTTTCTTTTGTTCTTTCGCCATCCTCAGTCTCACCAATTTCCTCCTTTACACTGACTCAAGGAATCATAGTGGCCAGAGAAGTCATCCACCTGCAACCACCACTGGATGCTTGCCTCCCTCCTTCACATCTCTGAAATGCAGGCATCTCCTCT
The DNA here is from genome assembly GCA_026826555.1 of Tolypeutes matacus. Taxonomy (NCBI): domain Eukaryota; kingdom Metazoa; phylum Chordata; class Mammalia; order Cingulata; family Chlamyphoridae; genus Tolypeutes; species Tolypeutes matacus. The sequence continues at coordinate 10,063,534 of JAKSZT010053928.1, forward strand.
TGAATTCATGGGGATCTCACTAACTCCTACAGATACTCCTTCCCCTCTGTTTCTAAAAAGAGGCACAGATCTCCATTATCCTATAAAAATCTTCATCTGATATTATATCCAATCTAATGTTCATCTTACATCTTTCCTTCTGCACACTGCAAACTTTTAAAAGTAAGTTGTCTATGTTCACTATCTCTTCTTGTCTACCATCTACATTTTCCCCTGCAGAATCCCTTGCAGGATTCACTCTACAAAAATTTTTTATTGTAAGCTTACCAACCTACTTGTAATTACTAAATCACAGAATTAAGAAATTTTAGAATTAGAAGGTATCTTTGCTATTTAGTCCAATTTTCTCATTTTACAGATGCACATGCACAATTTCACATAACCAGTGATCCCATTTACCTTAATCTCCTTGAAGCATATGATATTGTTGACCCTTTCCTTTTTCTGAATATAGGTTAAAATATATGAAAATATTGTGAATCTGATTTTCAATCAAGATTCTTTGGTGAGACCCGTATTACCCCATACTTACCCTCCCATTATCACTATGTTTCACTTTACTCTCATATTGTTTTCACATCCACCAGAGGCTTTTGTTATTGCAGGAAGAATTCAATGTAAGTGTACCTAGTTTTCTCCCTGTAGTGAGGTTGAGCTACTCATACCCTAGCAAAAAACGACTTTACGCATTGCTCTTCTATTATAAGATATACATTTGGTTAAATGCCGACAGTAAGTGACATTCCCTACAGTCAAACTATTCATTCTCTGCTCTGAAAGGAAAGTATATAATTACTTATTGCCAAGAAGCTCTCAGACATAGAAACAATAAAGAAAAGCAAGTTGTCTCTGCACACCGGACAAGGACGGAGTATTAATTTGAAGAAGGAAAATTAACCTCTCTCTCTTCTTTGCCTAGGGGAAAACAGTCTGGATCTGTTTTCAGGTGATTTGAACATCTACATGGCTATTTTTCAAAGTTCCAAGACACCAGCACAGGGAAGCATGTCCTGAGCCTAGTTATAAATGATGGTGTACAAGTTTTAAACCCATTTGTAGCATCAAGACTCTGTAGGCACATAAAGTACCAGCAAAATACAGTTTTAATGAAACCGATGGGCTTTCATGCAAATGTAATGGAATTGTTTTGTTTAAAATCTTAAGGCCATCAAGACCCTCATTTATATGGCCAATATATTATTCAATTTTATTCCTTTTATTCCTTTTGCAGCAGGAAGCAATCCAAAGTCTCACCATTTTTTAATTACTAAAACAGAAGCCTCATGGAATTATGGAAGCAGCTGCTGTGTGAAATTAATTTGATGTTGATATGAGTAAGCAAAAATGAGATTCACTGTACATTTTCCTATACATATTCATATAAACATATAAATTTGTGTAGTATATGTAAATAAAAAAGTACAATAAAGTGGTGCCCTTTTATTGGTCAAACACAAATAAAGTGGTCAAAGTGGACATACACACATACAAGAGCTCCATTTTATTTCACCTTTTTTGTGTGTGTGGAGAAAAAGTAGGCCAAAAAGAAAAAAATAAAGGATACTCTTATCTGTGGCATGCAGTCATTTTCAGAACAAGGTAACCTTTCATAATCTTGCCCAAACCCTTGAAAGATGGATAAAGTTAAAAAAACAAAATAAAACAGTTACAAGTCAGTAAGTCCAAAGGCCAATCCCACTGACTCCGCCTGAAAGAGAGCTCTTGTGAAATACAGTCACGAGTGGTTGCCTATTGGGGTGGGCAAACAATGGTAGGAGACTTAGGATATATGGGTTCAGTAGAAGAGAGACTTGAAACAAGCAATGTAGCATGCAGAATATTTCTCTCCAATTGTAGAAGAAAATAAAAAGGGCAATACCCTATTAGATTGCAATAAGTAAATAAACTGCCTGTCTGGGGAAAGCACCTTTATGAAAATGAATTTCAAGTTAAGATGTATTGAAAAAGCCATAGCGCTCTACTATCAGATAAATCAGCAAATTTACAGCCCATCAGGTATTGTGCAAGATGCTGGGCATACACGGAGTGAATGAGATTGGGTCCCAGCTCTTTTGGAACCCACTCTTGAGTGGAAAAGAGGAATAAATAAATGAATGGTTATTAAACATACCATTTCAGCAGTGCGTTAGGAGAATGCCATGTGATTGCTACTGATGGTAAGGGGCTCAAACATCTAATTAAATGTTTGAATGAGGTACGGGGGACACAAATTGAAATAAATATAATCCTGTGGCTAAGAAGAAAAAGAAAAAGGGGTCAAGTTCCATGAATAATCCATTATTGAGAAAAATGCTCAAGCTTTGTTCTTCATAGTTGCTTTAACCTATTTTGTGAAGCACCTGACTTTTTTTCTGGAAAATACTGTAGACAATATATAGGAAAGGGTTTTGACCCTTCTTATAAAGGGCCGACTTTGCAAATTGTGCAAAGCAGTGTTTTGGGAAAGGGAGGTAATTTAAAGGACTTGTACACAAAGAAAATTTTCTTCAGTGCTTCACATTAGCTCCTAAGTTGACCAAACAGGATGTGTTCAAATGGTAATTTAACATCAACTTAAAGTATTCTTTGTCACAGTGTTTGCCCTTTAGGAGCACACAAGAGATAAAACACTGGTCTATTTCCAGGCGGCAGGAAAAAGGAAAATCTGTTGGACTAAAATCTTGAATAGTGGAAATACTCTAACACGAGAACCAGACAGTTTTTCTTACTTTGTTTTGTTTAATTATGATTCAAAATGCAAAATAATGTCATTGAAAGTTATTTTATTTTACTTTGATGGTTCATAATCTTGCACTGTTTTGAGTTAAGAGCCTGGCCGAACACCAGTGTCACTGCAGAGCCAAGAGGTAGAGAAGGCAGGGGACTGCACTGTCACGTAAATGATCCAGGGTTATTTTGGGAACCAATCCCCAATATTTCCTTATTTGATTAGCATTCACAACTGGGCAGTAAAATTACAGTTAATAGAGTATTCCATTTAATTAAATACATTTTGCCACATTTCTTTCATTTAAAAAGTATCTAAAATGTTAAATAATTAAAATACTATCTTTACCTTTCAGAATTTAAAAACATTTGGAATTATTCCAGTATGGCCATTCTAATATGCCACTAACAATAAAATGTATGCAGAATCATTTCTTTTAGCCTGTTTCTTGTGGCCTTTTTGAGTAAATGTTAGTGAATATTTCATTGACAACTGCATACTAGTCTTTATAATTATTGCAAATAGAACTCAAAAAACCCCCACAATGCAACATAGTAGCAACCAACAAATCATATTAAATATTTATTTTGTGACAGCTCGATTTAAGGCACTGGTTGCCACTGTGAGGGATACAAAGCAGTCTAAGATGCAAATGTCTGTGAAAATCAGGTGTGGGTTTATATCCCACCTGTTCAGAAAGGAGTGAAGACAGCTAGATTGGGACGTTGTTAACTGGCTCTGAGATGTGGAGTTGGTTATGAATCTGAGGTAGGGCACTTTAACCTGACAATAATGTACACTGATGAGAAAGCCCTGATTATGGCTACACAAAAACTGTCCAGGTCCCTCACATACACAATTTAAAAATTACTACAGAGGTTGTGTTCTCCCTGCTCTTGCTCACTTTCTTGTGTGATCCGATGGAAGGGGGGACTGGGCTCTATTTCCTTTTCTATTTCTCCTCCTGGACAGTTGCTTTCTTCCCATGCTGCGCTGGAATCTCCTGACAAACTGTCTCCTGCCACAACTCACTCATCAGGCGTCACCTTGCAACACGCACACACCAAGCCCTCAATCAGGCTCCTGACTGCAATTGGCATTTTTAGTGTATCTACAACTTTTGTGATTTTCCTTATATATATTTAGCCCCTGTGTTTCTAATTCTTTGGCATTTACTATTATAAATTGTTTATTTCTATTTTATTATATGCAGTAGATAAAGGCAGTATTTAATAAGCAGTGGCACAATTCTGTTTCTATACATCCTGTCTGACCAAAATGATTCAGTGGTTGGAATGATCCTGCTTTTGAAAGCTATTGGGTCATCGTCATCCTTGCTTTTTTGGGCATCTTCTGTGTCATAAGATAAGATGCATGTGGGCTGCAACATCTCAGCTGTGATCGTACCAAACTACATGGAAAATTCTAAAATTTCATTTGTTCTTTTAACAAATATTTATTAATGGGTTCTTCAGTGCTGGGCATTTCTGGACACATGTCCCTAACAGCCACGCTGTGCCCGACACACAGCAGGCTCAGTGAACTGTGTTGAATGGCTATATAAAGAAGGCGTGGCTCCTCATCTATGACAAATTCACAAAGTGTTGGCTCTATAGTCTGGGAAACTAGACCTAAGTGCATACAAACATAAGTGAGAATACACGATAAGCCATATCCCCACAAGGAATAGGAGAGAGAACTCTCGGGATGACAGTGACACTGTGGTTCTGTCTGCTTGGCAGCACTGACATTCCCAGAGGCACAGTCAGAGGCCTGCGAGGTGCTGAGTTCCCACTGACACAGCCTGGGCTTACGGCGCCCTAGAACCCAGCACGCTGGGGCTCTACAGGGAGTCTTTCTGGGATGGCTCAGGGTCCTGGTCCAGGCTGGGAAGTAGTAAAGGGGTAGGCATAGACTGGCTCAAGGCTGAGCTCAGGACTGTTCAGGACAGGTTCAGCATGGACAGAGTGGCAAGTTGGCAGGAGTGACCCGGGGACCACAGTCAAGGAGCTGAGGCTAAGTGTTGGAGGAGAGGACTAGCCTATGTACATCTGTGTTTTATGAAAATACAAGCACATGAAAACATAGCTCATGTCAGGACTTCACCTGCTGCGGGGTTTCCCGTTAACCATCAGTTGTCCAAAATAAGTGAGGCCCTTGGTCAAATATACTCAACTATGCAATTTTCAAATCTCTCGTCTTGGAATTAGACTTTATTACAATATTCAGAATTTTAAAAATAGATGAAATGGTCATACTGAATTTTCCATAGATGGTAATATAAACACATTTTATAATCTTTTGAAAAAACAATCTATTCCCCCACTCCCCAACCCCCACCTTCGGCAAAGGATTCTCTGCAGTGGTTGAGATGGAAGGAGAGAACACTTAAGATATTAACTCTGTGTGGAGGGAGTTACTAGGTACTAGATTTGTCGTTGCTGTTGTTGACAAGTTGCAAAAGGAAGATTGCATTGAAAACATATTCTGCTCTTTTCCACACACACACAAAACAAAAAATACCTACATGTTTTTGTTTTGTTTTGGTTTTGGTTTTTGCTTGTTGACGATACTTATAGAGAGCATTCTAAAGCTGAATACTTTTAATACATCACTCTTTCCACTGCCTTATTCCTACTCATCAGACTAGTACTTCATGACCTAGCCCAGGAGTTGGCAAACTTTTCCTGTAACCCAGACAGCAAATATTTTAGGCTTTACATGCCATATACTCTCTGCTGCAACTTCTCACCCATTCACTGTAGTAGGAAACCAGCCAAAGACCATATGTAACAGATGGGCATGACTATGTTCCAAAAAGACTTTATTTACAAAACGGGCAGTGGGCCAGATGTGGCCTGCAAATGATAGTTTACTGACCCCTGGCCTACCCCTTCAATCTGAAAAAATTAAATTAAAATCACAATGTTCACTTGAGAAGAGACAAAATTGCACATTATCTCTATGCAATTCGACCTCACCTTATAAAGATATTAACTGAAAATGATAGATGTATTACTAAAAATGTGCCAAAATATCCAAGCAAAAGAATCTCAGGGTTCATCTTTATCTTTAAAATATATTTAACAACAATAAGCATCACGGCAAATTTCTGGAAAAATATCAGCTATTCTAAATTTGTGAACTTTAAGAAAATGTGGTCCTTATTAGATATTCAGAAAAGCACGTAAGTAACACCTTTATGGTAAAATGTTTTGAAAAAGAAATCAGAGAAAAGGCTGATATTCCCACGTGCATCTTTATCACCAGAACAGTGAATTTAAAATCTTATTACAGGAAACATTAGATGACCTATCTAACCTCCACTGTAAACTTTTGTTTTAAATGCACAGACCTTCGGAGAGCACAAATCAGCAAATAATTCCCCTACTTTGCTGGGTTGAGACCAAACAGCAAGTAACATTCTGAGAAGTTATATGGTTCTGCTTGAACAGCAGCAGGCCACTGAAAGTATATTTGACTCTAAACCCCTGTAGCCAAGGGGTTGGCATGAACTGTGGGTGAGACATGAATGGGGATGTGAGAAGCCATCATCAAGCCTCAGGAAGAGGTTCTTGGCAAATGTGGTATTACCAGTCTTGACTGGATAAGTGCTGGTCTCCATGACTTGTGAGGAGAGAGCTCACCGGACATACACCTGTACTTTTTGAGATTCTGCAAGATTCTGTGAACAGTAATGGCTATTTTTGGTGGCCCAGGATAGCTATGGTCACTTAGGATTTGGGTATTAAGGCAATTCAATATTATGTGCTCACTGGGTACTGAGAACAGCAATGACTAAAACAAGATATTTTGAGTCTCGTAGTTGGAAAGCATGTTTAAATTTTTTATTTAAAAAGTACCTTAGGGGAGCCGATGTGGCTCAGTGGTTGAGCGCCAGCTTCCCACAAATGAGGTCCAGGGTTCAATCCCTGGCCCCGGTACATCAAAAAAACAATAAAAATAAAAAAATTAAAAGTAACTTAATCAATGGTGATGGCCCTTAATCTAGATTAGTTGGAGGTTACAAAATGTAATAAAAATTTCTGACCAGTTGGCTATAATGGGAATTTCCAGTTATAAGCATTTACAGCACTTATTTTAAGAACTGTTTAATATTTGTAAAGTACTTTATAGTTGAATTATCACTGCTAAAAACAGTATTTCATTTGATCTTTAACTTAACCTTGGAAAGGCAAGTGGAACATTTACTATTATTCTTGATTTACTGATGAGGACATAACGAGGACACAACTAATCTTCAGCCACATAGAGAGGGGGAGAACCCCAATTCAAAGCAAGCATTCTTTCTACAGACTGACAGAGCTGCTCAGCACACTCACCCAAACCCCTTAAATACTGATTATCTATTTATATTACCTATCTCCAGTAACTGTTCAGAAAATAACTAGGTCCGTCCCTCAAAATTATAAACTAGAATATAGATGGGACCTGTAGGAATTCAACTGCAAGTGCCTCAAGGGAGGCACCATGTCTAATTGAATTCTTAGCCCCCGGCCTAGACCAGTTACATTGTGCACACCCAATAAATATTCACTAAACACATGAAAAATGGTACCAAAGACAAAGTTAAAAGTTTGTACCTAAACAATATAGAAAAGGCAAATATTGGAAATTTTAGGTCAGCAAGTTCACTGGTAAGTTTCAGGTGATTAATCTGTAATCTAGGGGAAAGTTCTTAGAAATGAAGATCCAGGAGACAGCAAAGATCTCCTGAAATCAAGTCATGCCGGACTGGTCTCATAGTCTTTGAGTCTGCCTCTACATGTTTGGAGAATGCCTCAGAGCGAATCTCGACTTCCACAAGACTGTGGACAGTCACTTATTATTGCTTTAAAAAATGTGTAGAAACAGCAGGCTTGATGATGAAGCAGTCATAAGGCTTTGTAGTAAGTACAAAAATCATACTGAAAGACTAGAGTTTGGAGGAAGACATTGATCAATTCTTTAGTAGTGTCCCAGGAGTTCCTCTTGATGAACAGTTTTCTTCAATAAGTTGGAGGAGGCATGAAAGACAGAGCTGCAAGTAACACAAAGCTGAAAGGGATAGCACCGCATTGGATGCAGCTCCGGAGACTCCATGGGGCTAGAAGGACACCTGAAAACAGCATGAAGAAATCTAACAGGGCTAAAAGTAGTTTGTATGATGAGGTATTAAAAATAACCAGAATTAGAAACAAAAATACATTAAAATGAATTAAATTTAGGATGAGGGAGGTCTAGTCTGCCAGCAACTCAGATGTGTATCAGATCACCACCAGTGGGCTGTGAAAGCTGCTTAAAAAAACGCATGCACCATCAGGTTGTGCTTGAAGAAACAAAGTTCTAAATAAAGCTTGTTTTCAGTTCTCTTATATTTTTCTACCAGTCTGTCTACCTTTGGAACATCATGACAAGAGAAGCATGGAAGAGCAAACAAAAGGAGAACAGCTAGAAAGCGCTGACGGGATTAAAGCTGCTTATCTGAAGACAAGAAAGCCTACAAATGATATAGTAGAAATCTTCACATTCTTAGGGTTTTCAGTTAGAAGTGGGATAGGGTATTTAACCTGTTTTCAGAGACCAGAGCTATGCCCTTCATTATTTTTTTTTTTTCTTCTGAGGAGGGGAAGAAGTCACAGATCACTTTGACAATCTGATGAAGCACTATATATATGTGTGTATATATGTGTGTATATATATGTTTCAGAGGGGTTTAAATCAAGTTTAGAACCTCTGGCTTAGAAGTTATAAGGACCAGGTTTCAGTTTAATTTGAGATGCTATCTACCTCTAAAGCAATATCGTCGATCAGGCAGAGGTGGCATGGTTACCTGTTAGGGAATGTGATAAAGTAATTCCTACCCAGAACACAGAAAGTGGGAGAAAAGTCTAGAGCCAGTAAACTCTACGGTCCCTCACAATTCTAGCATTCCTTAGTCTAAAAAGAATTTTTAAGTACTTCCACAAAATTAAGTAAATATTTAAAACACCATTTGCTACTGTCATTCACATTAAAATTTTAGATACTCACAACACTCATTAAATTCTAGTAATTGAAGCAAGGTCAAAACAAATATCTTCCTAACACAAGCACAATGTGCTGGGCATATCTGAAAAGAGTTTTATTCATTAGATGCACAACCACAGTGGTAGCAGGTATACAAATTATTTCTTGTATTATGAACAATAAAGTATTTCTCTCCACAAGCTGCTTTTTGAAAAACTTGGCTGCACTAAAGGCATGGTAGGAGAAGCCCTACTTGCCTTTCCAACATAAGCTCCTGTTCTGTATTTGGGTACAAGGATTGTCCAGGGCAGTAGATGTCGTCACCACAGGGCATACACACAGAGTTATTTTTATCAGTAGCACTTAGTAATTTCTATATTCTGGGGGTGTACGTTCTATGTAATTCACTGCTGTTTAAACTACAGGAGCTTTTATACATTTGCAGAGGAATGGAGAAGAGTTCCACTTCAATTTTAATTCTACCCTTAAAGGGAAGTAAAAAAAAAAAAAAATCAAAAGTACTGCACAGTGATGATTATTTCTTTAAAACTCAGGTTTCAGAAATCCTAAGTAGGGAAAGATCCTCTGAGAAATATTTCCTGGATTTTGCTTGAATTTCTTCTATTTAAATTCTTACCACTAGTTCTGCTAATATCACTGACGCATTATATTCAAAATTATTTCAGTGTTTCCTACATTTGAGCACTTAACATCTGTTGCCAACATACAGTGCTGTTGCTTGGAAATGATTTTCATAATAAGAAGTGTCCAAAAGGACTGCAACCTCAAGAAGCAGCTCTGTGTGTGTTCCATTTATCAAAGGCATTCCAGTAATAAACATCATTCACTTAAGATCTCCAACTTTATTACTGTTATTTTTCTATTGGGGTTAAAAGTCAAGGTTATTGCATGTCTTCATTTCTCCGCTTCCTCCAATTTCTACTGCTTTAATTTTCCATTTGAATCAATTTTTTTTTTTTAATGGAAAAAATACCTGTCCTCAACAGTAGAGTTTAAATGATTCGGAAGGCTCATTTTTTTCCTAGTTCAAGTAATAGCCTTCCAGAAAAAGATTGAGAGTAGACCTCTTTCTATGGGAAGGAATGTTAAATTCCCATCAAAACCTGTCATGCCTTTTTCTTAGCTCTCAACACAGAAAAGACATTCAGACATTAAGGAGCCATAGAGATTTCAGGGGCTCTTTTTGAGTTTTATCTTCAGTGGTAAACACAGCCAGTGAGGAAGACTATATAGAACAGTGGTCAGTAGTGCTCAAACTTTATAAGAATCACCTGGAAGTTTACAAAACTCCGATTGCCAGGCCCCACCTCCAGAATCCCCACAATTTGCATTGCTAACAAGTTCCCCTTCTGCTGCTGCTGCTGGTCCAAGGACAAGGCTTTGAAAACTCCCGGTACAGGAGGATGCCTGATGTATACCAACTGCAGCTTTAGGTTTCTTTCCTTAATTCACACTTTCATGGCTGAGGTTCTTCAATCCTCTTCTAGACCAGTGCCTTAATTGGTAGATGATTTTCTGTGGCTTCAAAACCTACGTAAGCAGCATCCTTCTTTAATATCCTGTGGAAAATATTAATAGAGTGCAACTCTCATCTGGAAGAAGAAATCAGGCTGTTTCTTGAGTCCCTCTTTCTACTCCCATTTTAAAAACTTCTTGCTAATTATTCAGAGTAAGGTACAAAAGGAAAATGACTTATAAAGTCTATTTGGAAGGGATGGCTCAATTAGGAAAGAAGATTGGCATACTCACCAGAAAGGAAATACAACAAGTCGAGTGCTGAGGAAAGCTATGGCAAACATAGTAAACAGAAGGTCACTCAGTTTCTGAAACTTGGCATAACTTGCCATTTTGGCAGCCTATGAAAGGAAGGAATGTCACATATTAATTTAGTTAAACTGATAAATGAGAAATTTCTTTCAATATGCATGAGTCCTCTATAAGATATAACTTATCAGATGCATAAAATTGGCTACTACTTTGAAATGCCATGCATCATCAGTATTTATAAATTACCCATAAGTTGAGTGAAATGCAGCTTTAGCCTTAAGTAGAACTACTGACTGTCATAGATTTAATAAAATATTCAGCAACCTGAAAAATTCAATTATATGGTTGATTTCAGGATAACAGGATATATGAAATTCTTGCATTATAGATTATATTAGCAAGCCAAAGATACCAAAAGAGAAATTTGGCATAATAGGTCAAAACAGAAAGTTCTGAATAATCCTTTAAAATTATAATGAGGTCCAGACACTGAGACCACTCAACTTTATACAAAATGTCTGGAGACATTCTGCATTTTCCTCATTTCTACCTAGAATGACAGGTTTTCTTTAAACAGGTACAGGGAGAACTCTAGGGGAAACAGCATCCTGGCTTAGTCTTATAAACTCAGAAAGGAAGAAATTGTCAAGTTCTTGTTATTTCAACTAATCCATTACGGTATAATTGTTGCAGTTACATTAATGGATCATTTTCTAGACGAAAGTAACTAATGTTTAAACCATCTCTGAGAATTACTCTAATAATTTATTATAGTAATTTAAGTGACCACTTTTTGTATTAAAAATTAATCTAGGGAAGAAATTATATCCCCTTCTCTACCATCCACTTTTCTACGGATGATTCTAAATAAGAATAGGTGAGATTGAAAACAATTTTTCTCACTTCTTTCTACATATTCAATGTACAATTCTCAACACATACAACCCTTTGGGTATACAAAGGATTATAAACTGAAGGTATCTTCTAAATTCATTATATTATTTTCTACTTCTTGGAAAGTTAAATTAGTTGAGTCAAACTTGAAAGGATTGTTGACAGTATCTACTCAAGCTATAATTTAATAGCTTTTACTAAAACACAAAGCTATGAGAAAAATGCATTTCCTAAGGGAAAAACAGGAACACCAACTTTTAATTTCATGCATACTTTAGGTTTAACACCACAAATTATGTAAGAAAGAGAGAAGGCACTTTTTTCTCCTTCTGGCCTAGGCCAGAATGTCTTACGTTCACAAGTATTTAATAAAAAAGTATTACCTAACAAATTCTCAGAAATGTCTGGGCCACAGATACCATCTTCAAAGAGTAGACAGTCTACATATCTCATTATTGGACATTAAAGTGATTTTACAAAGTGAAAGAGAATCCAGGTGATGAAGAACATTTGTTTTTAAGTCACGTGACTGGAATTTCTGGATTGTTTTTCTTTTCTGGATAAAAGTGATAGGTGACAATTCAGTCAACATTTTCTGAATCACGGCTCTGCCAAGCATCCTGCCAGCCACTTTCACAGATACTAAAGTTGGCAGATTGTACAGGATTAATTTCAATATTGCAGGTTTCTGTATAAATTTCTACTTACAGGCATCAGTTACCACAATGGTAACTGATTTTCAGGGTAGTATACTTATTCTAACTATGTTTCTCCTTCTAAAAAAATAGGCTGAATAGAATTTAGCTCGAATCACTTAAAAAATCACCCTCATATCTAGCACATTAGAACCATTTTTTTGTTTCATAACATTGAAGAACCTATAGTTTTTAATAAAATGCTGTATGTACTTCAAACCTTGACTAATCACCTTTTCAGGGGATTCAATTTCTGCTTACATTGCAATAACAGGCCATTATTTGAGGGTGTTCCTATTCTATATTCACAGTAGCAGTAAATGCTTCAGAGATAGCAGATCGATGGGCCAAGAGGAATAAAAAATCGCAATACAGATCCTAAGGCCCATTTCTACATGTCTGTGTACTCTGGTCAGTCCATTTTGATCACTTATGTAAATTTCTTAGTATAAAGTGAAATGACTTTTATTCAATGATATAATATTATTGAGTTGTGATTCTTCACTGGGGCCATAATTAAGAGTAAATTCCACATCGAAACTGTCCTTGGGATTATACATTTGAAATTTGCTAAAGCATTTTTATTTTCCTTACATTTTTCTCTCTCTCTCTCTTTTAAATCATTTTAAGAGTCTAAATGATAATGGTTTAGAAGGTTAGTCAAATTGCAGTCAACATTTCCAGAGATACTTTTTATACTTATCTTCATAGAAAACATAGTTTTTACATATAATTTAAAACTTACCATAAAAATGCTAGACAATATACTGGCAGTAAAAACTATGACCACTATTTAATTTCATTAGGATATACAGCTCCCATTAATAACCAAACTGAGTTATGTACACTCTCTAGATTAATCACTGTGAAATTTGTTTCACAAGGAACAAAATCTATTCAAGTAATGATTTTCCTGTCTTGAATCATTCCTTCCCTAAGTGTGGAACAGTAAAAGGTTTTTCAACTTCTATTAATAAGGAATACTTACATGATGAACTTTTTATTTTATTTTATTTTATTGTATTGTATTGTAACAAATCAATCTTATTGGTACATATTAATAAAGGATAAATCCATCCAAAGTGTACAATCAATGGTATTCAGTGTACTCACATATTTGTGTGTTCATCACTTCAATCATTCTTAGAGCACTTTCATTATTCCAATAATAATAATAAACAAAAAACAAACAAAACTCATCACCTCTCAATCTCTCTATGCTTCTGATGAACTTTTTTGATAAAAAATTTATGTACTAACAAAGAAAAGAAAAAAAAAATTATGTACTGATGGAAAGTCTCATTTTCACGAATTTGACCTACAAAGATACATTCTGCAGTTTCAAAGCAGTCTTTCACTATCTTCCCCAAGCAAAGTCTAGCATAACATGGAATAAATGATGGTCCTGGGGGCTACCTGAATTCCACATTTTGTACATTTAAAGATGAAAGAAAACTCTTACCTCTAGAATATAGTCAGTTGACTCATGAAGACAAATGATCAGGGTCCCTACTCGGACCATATTGTTGACATATGAAAAAGTCATCAAGATTATAGCTACAAGGTGGTGCACGAACAAAACACCAAAGTCCTTGGGGAAGGAAAGAACACAGCCATGTTAGGGTTTTGCAGTTTTCCATTTTCTCTCATCCATTCAACCAATACTTACTAAGCTAGGGATAATAAAATGAATACAATGTAATTCCTGCCCCTTGGAAGTAGGAGAGACACACAGGAGACCAGTGATTATGGTAGAATGTAATAAATGCCAGGTCAAGGGCCAGATCAGAAAGGGTGTTCTGTGCTAAGCCAAGGAATTTGAACTCACCCTAAAAGCTATAGGAGAAATGGCTGCAGGCAAAGAAGTGTACTAATTAGATTTGTACTTAAGAAAAGACCTTTTGGGTGGCAGTGCAGGTCCAACTGGACCATTGCTCTGACTGCGGGTGGCTGGGGCTTCTGAATGTGTGGGTCATGTTTGAAACCAAAGTGTGGCATCTTTGCTGGGGTAGCCAAGTGTAGCAGTTTGGCAGTTTGACATAGTTATGAATTCCAAAAATAGATATTGCATTATGCTTGTAAACTGATCTGTTCATCTGGGCATGATTAAGTTATAATAAGGGTGTTGACTGGGCCACATCAGTAGGGTGTTGAGCCCCACCCCTTGGTGTGTGGGGAATCAAAGATAAAAGACATGGCAAAGGACAGAGTTGTAGTAGTTCTGATGTTGGAGTCTTGAGCTGAAGCCCCGGGAAATAAGAGAGCTTTGATGTGAGGAAAGTGAGAAAGCCCCGGGAATAAACATGAGCCATTCACCCGAGAATCTACAGCTGACCTTGTGGAGAGAGGCAAAGCCTAGAGAGCCTCATAATCTACAGCTGACTTGTGGAGGAAACAGAGGAGTTGAGCCCGGAGAGAAACGGAGCCCCGGGAAGAGAGGAACCCAAGAAGCCTGAACGCTGGCAATTGTCGGCAGCTGTCTTGCTCCAACACGTGGCAATGGACTTTGGTGAGGGAAGAAACTTACACTTTATGGCCTGGTAACTGTGGACTTCTACCCCAAATAAATACCCTTTATGTAGACCAACCAATTTCTGGTATTTCGCATTAGCACCCCTTTGGCTGACTAGTACACCAGGTAAGGTCAGAGAGGGCACTAGATGGCACTCCGAGTCTGCTGGCTACAGAAGGGTCTGAGGAGTCACACAGTGAGGCTGAACACAGTGACTGTTTTTTATCTCATACATCTTGTAATGTACATGTCAATGTTTAGCATCCTGGAATATGCTCATTGGAATGCTGAAAGTAAGAATCCTAAGGTTGGCTCTTCTGGTGGGCCCTATGGAAGCAACCTGAATTTAAAACATTTTCTGTCCATAATCATGAGAAAAAATATGTGGAAGAAGTAAGAGTAAATTGATCATCCTTATTTTGGTCAACTTCAAGGGAGCTGCTTCTTGGCCTCAGTAAAAAGATCATCTTGCTGTGATATTGATTTATCTCCGGACCATTTTGACAGGTTTTCTTGTAATATGAAATTTCTATTGCAAAGAAATATAGTCTCTCTTCTACTGATATTTTTTACTCTTATTTAATGTACATTTCTCCCAGAGTAAACCTGAACCTCTCTTGAACTTAATGCCAGGAAGCTCCCTAACTGTGCTCTACTTGAAGTCTTTGGAGAAAGAGAACTACTCTCCAATAGACCAATCATCTAGAGACAAATAAATAAGCTGCCCCCCCTCCCCCAAAATACCACAAAACTGATCTATGAACAGATCCTGGTGATGGTGAAGGGTGGTATGTAGGTTAAATCTGAGGGAACACTTGCTAAATTCCTACCCTGGGGAAGTCAGGATTCATATGTTAATTTATTCATTTCAACATATTTATTGAGCATTTACTATGTCCCAGACACTGTTTTAAGCATTGGGGATACATCAGGAAACAAAATAGACAATGATTTCTACCTTGTGGAGCTTATGTATTCTACTGGAGGAAGACAGACAATAAACAATAAACATAACAAGTAAATGCTCTCATGTTGGGAAGGTAAAATGTGCTGTGGAAAATAAAAAGGAATAATTACGGTTGGGGGGGGCTGGTGGGGGAGGTAGTTTGCAGAATTAAATAGTGGGGTCAGGGTAGGCTTCTTTAAGATGATTTCAAGAAGGTGAGGAAGGTGGCCCAATGATATATGGGAGAGTAGTTCTAGGAAGAGAAAACAAACCTCCAAAAGGCTCTACCCATTATCCTCTTTCTACCTTGATAAGTTCAAAGAATAATACGGCGACCAGTATGACTGGAGTAGGGTGAGAGAGGGACAGAGTAGTAGAGATTAGAGGGATAACACTGTAGATTATTTTTTTAACTAGTTTCTTCACTTGTTACCATTCCATAAAAAGATATTTTAATTTTGTTAGGTAGAAAGTAAGCACTCCCTTATTTAATTCTTGGTATATAGCTATTCTAGATAACATTTGTACTCACAGATGAAGTGGAAGCATAAGAACAAGATTATTTCTGGGGCTTTAATTTACTATATTGGAGCAGCTACAAAGCACTTATAAGCACTCTCAGTCATCATCATAATGAAACAGGGCTAGGATTTTTTTCTTATGGATGCCTCACAAACACCCTCCCTGTATGTTCTCTTGGGACTATTCTTATATTTGTCTTGAGAGTCCGTTTGGGCAACTTCCCTAAGGTTGGCAGATGTTCAGACAAGCTCTTTTAACTTCTTTCTGATCTACACTGGCACCAACAACTAGGCCAGGTAGAGTCCTCAGTTCCCAAGGGAGGGTAGCCCTCGTGTTCCTCCAGTCTTTCTGAGCTGCCTTGTGCTTTTCCTCTGCAACCATTTAGCACTATGGATGCTGTTCTGGTTCCTAATTCACTGGGTGAAAGGAGGCACTTCTTCTTGGATCCCCACTTTCCTCTATCCACAACTCAGAGAAGTCTGTCTCTAATTTCTATTCTCCAGTTAAATTCAATTACACAATCACTTTTTGGTTCAGTTTGTTTGAAGCATGTTTACTAGCCAGTGGTTAAGGCAAATTCTATTTTTTCTTTATTTGAGAAGTTGTGGGTTTACAAACCAATCATGCGTAAAATACAGGATTTCCATACACCACTCCCACCAACAATTTGCATTTGTGTGGAATACTTGTTAAAATTGATAACATAATTTTATAATTGTACTATCAATTAAAGTCCAAGGTTTAACTTAGGGTTCACTGTATAGTGTAGTTCCATGGATTTTTTTCTTTTTAATTTTATTCTGTTACCTTATACAAAATCTAACACCTCCCCTTTCAATCATATTCAGATATATATTTCAGTGCTTTTAATTGCATTCACAATGTTGTGCACCACCATCCATTACCAATAATCTATTAATTTCATATCTGTATAAATTAAGAGAAATAGAAAGGGGGGAAAGGATGCAGGGGAGCAGGGATGAAGGGAGGGAGGTTAAGGCTGGGAAGGAGGGAGACAACTTCTTCAGAAACTACTGATATTACTGGTTCTGTGTACACTTTGGTGAAATGTCCAGAAGTTACTTTCCCCCTAACATTTATTGATAACTATATATATTGATTTATTACTAGGATAAACAATATATTAGTATCCTAAATAAGGTCAGATAATTTTAAAAATGAAGAGCAACTATTTCTCATTATTTTCAATTAACATCTGGGCTTAGTTCCAAAGTAGCCATGTGACATTGATGGTGGACACCCTTGTTGGAAGAATCATCTGCTTTGCATCAGTTAACACCAACCACCCATAGAACCACCAAACTCCCACGTCCTGATGACCTCCCCAAATACTCCTTTCTCCAGAACCAGACTTACATCTGTTTCTCAGCCCAGTGGCAGAAGAGAAACTATGGCAATGCTCTGAATTTAATGAGTGACATGTACAGACTCAAGCTACCAGTTTTACCTACTTCTGATTTTCTCTATCTGAAGTATCTAGGGTTTTCCTAAACCATTAAAGTTGGACAACCCAAAATGTCTCGAGTATACAATAAAAATAATGTCTTCACCCAGAAGATGAATTCTGTTCTTGCCAAGCTGTTATCACAGATTTATTGGGTTCCATCACCTGAGTATGGATCACCATGGATCAATGACAGTGGGGCTAGCCTAGCAACTGATATTTTAAATTGTTTCCTAACATAATTAAATGAAAACATACAGCACCTCATTCATATGTGTCCTTGCTTAAAACAGATTTTAAGTCTAACAAGAATAATATATTCCACACTTCTCATTGTTCAGCCCAGAATGATCGCTCTTGAGCTCACTGAAGAACAACAAAAGTTCTTCTCTATTTAATTTTAAAATGAGCAAATATAAATTCATCTAAACAGTTACAGAGAATGAGGACCACTTTGTAATTAAGTTTCCTAATTCGTATCTGATATAAATGTCAATAAACAACATAATATCTTGGTAATACAATGGAGCTCCTTGAAAAACCTGAGCCTTGTTTTTCAGACAAAGTTTGCTTTGTGAACATGATTTTCACACATAAATCCCTGGGTTCTAGAAAACATTTATTTTATTACCGAGGGGTCCAGGGCAGACCAACTTTCATTATACAGTCATATCTGTATGAATATGGAAAAGGCATGAATAATGGATCATCTTTTACATTTCTGCTTCAGAAAGCATTATAAGGCAATGAAATACCTTCAATAAGAGCTGTACAGTCACAGCTCTCCATCCTGTCATTGTTTCTTTGAGTGGGCACAGAATCTGGTCTAAATAACTGTTTTTAAACAAATTGTCAATTTGGATTTTATAAACACAGGGTAGAAAACTTCCATCCTCTTTTTTTTTTTTTTTTTTTTTTTTTTTTGCGTTACCAGGGATTAAACCCAGGACCTCATACATGGGAAGGAGGCGCTCAACCACTGAGCTACATCCGCTCTCCAATGAGAGTTGGTTTTTCATTTGTTTGTTTGTTTTTTCCTTTTTCAGGAGGTACTGGGGATTGAACCCGGGGCCTTGTACATGGGAAGCAGGCACTCAGCCACTTGAGTTACATATGCTTCCTCATATTTCTTACAATTGAAAACAGTGTGTGTAGACCTGGGCAGGGCTGAAAGAAGCTTAGCATTTTAGGTTGAGAATGCTTCCCTGAATTTTCAGGTGCAGCAATTAAGTAGAGAGATTGTGACTTCTGGCTGGCCCTCAGATTGAACATTGGGCCCAAAGCCTTTATTCCAAACAGGATGGCCTAAGCACTTGCTTCAGTGGTGTTCCCAATCTCCCTCTACCCTGCCACATAGTTTCCAGGCATATTCACAGCTATCACAAAGGGTTCTCTTCACATTCCCTGCCTGATTTTACCCTCATCTCAGTGGCTTCTTAGAGGGAACAGAAGAGTATGTGGCCTATGTTTTTTGTTAGAGATAGGGAAAAAATCAGAGCTGGTCTTGAATGGACTCAATTAGAATAAGTCTGAAATGAAAAAATTCAAGGAAGAGCCATCCATTTTAATTCCAAAAACTGGCATGATAATGCTGTTTTTACCCTATTGCATTTCCAAATGGCATTTAGAGAAACTAGAACAGAATTTCTTAGTGTGGACTGTATAGATCCCACATCAGAAATGCCTAGCACAGGTAAAATTCTAGATAGCTGGCTCCATCCCCCAACTACTAGAATAATAACTGGCATCTTTAATTCAGTTCCCCAGGGGAATTTTTTTTTTTTTTTTTTTTTGTAAAATTTATTTCAGCCTCAAAAAAATAAAATAACAGACAAATGGCAGCTTAACAAATTATGGAAGCATTACTTTAAAAAACTTTGTCCAGGCACATTTATCTAATTTAATCCTAAAAACAAACTCAATTGTTTCTCCAGTATTCAGAAAGATAAATAAATAGCACAGATAGGTTAAATGACATTACCAAGATCTCCTTGCTAATGAAGAAAATGAAGGAAAAAATACTTGATCATATTCATATATCATAAACTAAATCCCACATTCTTTTTTCTTTGACCTTTAGCTTTGATATAGTATCTTCTTTGCCTTTGCTACAAAAATATTACTGTTAACTATATTCTATAAGTTATATTAGTTGTATTTTTTCCCATGTGTCACCATATTCTTAACACCTTGAAATAGAGGAACATTCTTTTATTTATATTATTAACCACAATCTTCAACTACCACCAAAATCACTCTTATACAGTTCCTAGATTATTCTCTAGCTTTCTTTCAATTGACATTAATCTCCCTAGACTACCCTTTTCAGCCACAATTGCATTTATAAATCAGTAGTGTTAGTTATACTAATTATAATGTGCTGCCATCAACTCTATACATTTCCACATATTTACAATCACCCTTGTTAAACATTCTACATACATTCAGTATCAGCTCCCCCTTCTCAACCTACATTCTACCTCTTACTAACCATACTCTATAGTTTTACTCCATAAATTTACTCATTGTATTTAGTTCATATTAGTGAGACTATACAATATTTGTCCTTTTGTGTCTGGCTTATTTCCCAAAACACCCTGCTACTAGGGACAGATTCAGAAGAACTGGAAGCAGGGACACAAACAGATATTTACACATCGAAGTTCAAAGCAGCGTTATTCACAATTGCTAGAAGATGGAAACAACCTAAATGCCCATCAACTTATGAATGGATAAACAAAATGTGGTATAGACATACAATGGAATACTATTCAGCTGTAAGAAGAAATGCACTGGAAAAGCACATGACAACATGGATGAAGCTCCAGGGGAATTTTATGTTTAATAAAATAAAAACAACATAGAGCCAAAGTGATCTGCCTCTCATTAAGACATATGATCTGATATTCTTTATGGTGGAACTCCCTTCCCAAGCTGCAGAGAGTCTTCAAAATAATGCTCTATCTTAAGAAGGCACCTTCATGTACTTGCCTTTATGAAAGCAAAATTAGCCCATGACTAATTTAAAAAAAATACAATAAGAAACTTTTTCCCTAGAGTCCCATTTTCTGGTTAAAGTATTAATAATTTTACACTCTTTTTTTTTTTTGACTTTTTGACTTCTCATGTTTTATTTTCATTTTTAAAAACAAATAAATTTTATTGATACATATTAATAAAGCATACAATTCATCCAAAGTGTACAATCACTGGTATTTCATAAAATCACAGTTGTGTATTCATCACTGCAATCATTATTAGAGCATTTTCATTACTTCAATAATAATAATAATAATAATAGTAATAATAAATGTTGTCTTTTTAAATAAACTCTGTAACCAGTAAAGAAAAATATTGGTGAATATCCTCAAAAAAGGAGTAAGACCAAAACTTTAAGTGAAAGCTGATTTAGATGTACACAGATGGTAAGGAATGTGAAGGGCTTCTAAAGTGCAAGGCAAAGAAAAGGTTCTTCTCTCTCTGATGTAAATGACATATATTAGCTTTCATGAATTTAATAAATATAGTACCAGGTTACCCATTTAATAGATTTTCAAACTAGGAAACAGAAGGACAACAGCCCATCTTAAAACCGATTTAATTTTGTAGCAATTGCTGTAATAATAGAAAGTTCTCATGGTTTTTAATAGCCTTCTTATTTGAATCTTCAAGGCACAAAGAAATTCGTATCATTTTTAACAGATAGAATGTTCTTTTTTCCTAGAAATCAATAATCAATATTTCTCCTATCTCTTCACTCGGGATTGTGTAAACAGGGGGTAAAACTCAGCATGTGGGGGAGCAGCATGGCTGTGGAGGAAGTGGGCCTCAAGAATGTCAACTGGGCAAAGTACAAGGGACAGTGCCTACTCAGACTCCATCTCCATGCCAGCAAAAATAAACAGGTGGAAATAGTGAGGATTTCAGACAAGATTTACATGTGCCAAGAATAATCATAGTTAAAGATTTTTTCCATTGACCTTTAGATAAGGGTAGCTGAAAGTCCTGATTAATGGCATGATGATATAGCCTCTTAAAAAAACAAGCAAGAAACTAAAAAACTAAGTCCATGAGACAGTGATGAAAATGAAAGTATACACAGGGAGATTTATAGAAATTAGTTGATGATGAGTAGCCCTGCATTAGGAAAGTTGAGGAGAATTATGCCTTTCACTTGCCAGAAAAGTTCACTAAATGTATATAAATACCAGCCTTTGGGTATCTGCAATCTCTCACAATTTATTTGGTTATTATATTATTAACTGGCCTTGGAATTTGACTCACTATAGACAGAGTTGGTTAAATGTATCATTTAAAGAAAGTTATTTGAAACAACAAGGTTCTTGAAAAACTGGAACTATAATTCACTTTTGTTCCCATATATATATATATATGTACCCTAGGGTAAATATTTATGGAAAAATTTGGAAAGGGATGAAAAGTGTGATTTGAGAAACTGTTCAACTGTAAAGTGAAGTAGTCCTGCAGAAAAGGTTCAATTACCTCTTCTCTCAAATTCAAGCCATGAATAAAAACCTCACTCACACTAAATCTAGAGTTACATTTATTTCAACACTATTTTTCAATATATTAGTTTTTTTTTTTTACCTCTTTAGACTAAAATGTATACATATTTAGATCCTTGAAGGAGACAACTGTCACACACAGACATAATTCTAAAAACAGTACATGCCAAGAAATTAGTTGGTTAAAGATTTTGAATGTATTCCTTACTACCAAAATGTTTAACAAATGTATACTGATGTGATTTGAATCTAGTTTTACCACATTTCTACTTGCCGTTTTCAAAACAACATCCCCACTGTTCATCACATGTGCACAAATAGGTTGCTCCACCTCAGAGCAGAGGTAAGTGTCTATAGCCCACCTAGCAAATCTGGCCTTCCACTTGTTTTTGTAAACAAAGTTTTACTGGAAATCTGCCATACCCATTTGTTTACATATTTATTGTCTATGGCTGCTTTCTTGCTACAATGGCAGCGTTAGGAAGTTGCAAATAGAGACTGTGTGGACCACAAGTTTAAAATATTTACTATCTGACCCTTTACAAAAAAAGTTTGACCTTAGAGTGACAATCATTTTTAAACCTTGCCTTAGAATATCAGCAAAGGAAATAGTATAGGAACTTAATCACTTGGTTATCTGAGATGTGGCAATTGCCCAGTCACATGGATAACTTTTCCACCTTTTCTTTCAGTTAAAGAATGTGTGAAAGATCTAATTTTAATAGCAATTTTGAAGTAACTCATTATATATTACTCTCAAAATTCACACGAACTATAAAGAAAGAGTTTTTGTAGGTAGGCCCATCAAAATCCTCATGATCAGCTTTACCTACAACTTCGAGACAATTTGAAAAGTAAGGAGTTTCTTTACCAGCTTCCAAAGCAAGAGCTGTCTGCTACTTTGTCTCCTGCTACACATAACATTACTTTATATCTTATGGGAACATGTATAAATGAAATAAAGAACTGCTGTATAAGCAGTGTTTACCCAATCTTTCTTCTAAGCAACATTTATGGTCCCACTTCAAGAACAAAAACTTATAATCTTGTCTCCTGTGAACTATTTTAATTGATTTTAAAATCTCTTTAATTGATTTTATTACTGTGGAAAAAGGCACAATAAAATTTTATTTGCACAAAAGGAAACAATAAGATAGTGCTGCTGCTTTCCTTCTGATGAGCCTGGCCAGAGGATGGAGCTTGATTTGCAACTCCCCTGAGTCCTCCTTTATGCGTTCCTTACCTCTTCCCACCAAAAGCACACTCTCTAAATGTACTCTGCTTTCAAATGATGTCGATATTTTCCTTAATTACACATGCATGTCTTTTTCTCATTGACGTTCTCCATTACTACAGGCTTTCTAGATAATGAGGACCTGGAGTCCAAAGCCTTTATGTACACCTTCTGGGCTCTGTTTAAATTACCCTTAAACAAAGCACACTGGTTTGTTCAACTTTCAGTGTTGGAAGGGTCAATTCTGAGACATTCTAAATATATTTTACATAACAGACTTTTTAAAAACTTTCTTTTGGTTAGAGACATACCCCCCATTACTAAAACTTTGCATTAGTGTGATACTTTTGTTACAATTGATGAAAGAATATTATTATATTGTTCTAGAAACTATAGTCCATAGTTTACATTA
This sequence comes from Tolypeutes matacus, assembly GCA_026826555.1. NCBI lineage: Eukaryota > Metazoa > Chordata > Mammalia > Cingulata > Chlamyphoridae > Tolypeutes > Tolypeutes matacus. The sequence continues at coordinate 10,087,265 of JAKSZT010053928.1, forward strand.
GGATTCACTGTTTGTGTTGTACAGTCCTGTGTGTGTGTGTGTGTGTGTATGTGTATGTGTATGTGTTTTAGGAGATACCAAGGATTGATCCCAGGAACTCAAAAGTGGGAAGAAGGCACTCAACCACTTGAGCTAATCTGCTCCCCAGTCCTATGTGTTGTTTTTTTTTTTATTCTAGTAACATATAGACAACCTAAAATTTTCCCTTTTAACCATATTCAAATATACAATTCATAGGTGTCAATCACACTTACAATGCTGTACAACCATCACCACCATCCATTATTGAAATCTTTCCATCCCCCAAACAGAAACTTTGTACCAATTAAGCATTAACACTCTATTCCCTATTCCTACCCTGGCCCTGGGACATGCATTCTAGTTTCTGACTCTGAATTTTCTTATTCTAATTATTTCATATCAGTGAGATCATACAATATCTGTTATTTGCTGTCAGGCTTATTTCCCTTAACATGATGTCTTCAACTTTCATTCATGTTATCACATGTATCAGAACTTCATTCCTTCTTTGGTTGAATAATATTCCATTGTACGTATGAACCATATTTTCTTTATTCATTCATTTGTTGTTGGGCATTTGGGTTGTTTCCATCTTTTGGCAATTGTGAATAATGCCACTATGAATATCAGTGTGCAATATATGTTTGAGTTCCAGCTTTTCATTCTTTAGGGAACACACCTAGAAGCGGGATTGCTGGGTTGTATGGTAATTCCACACTTAACTTTCTGAGAAACTACCAGTCTTTCAGAGAGGCTGCACCATTTTACATTTTACCAACAATGAACGAGTGTTCATTTTTCTCCACATCCTCTCCAACAGTTATTTCCCATTTTTTAAATAGCAGCCATTCTAGTGGTGTGAAATGGTGTCTCATTGTGGTTTGATTTGCATTTCCCTAACGCCTAATGATGTTGAGCAGCTTTACATGTGCTCCTTAGCAATTTGTATATGTTCTTTGGAGAAATGTCTATTCAAGTCTTTTAAATTGGGTTGTTTGTCTTTTTGCTGTTGAGTTGTAGCCATTCTTTATATATTGTGTATATGAAAACCCTTATCGGATATGTAGTTTCCAAATATTTTCTTCCTTTTTGTAGGTTGTCTTTTTACTTTCATGATGAAGTCATTTGATGCACAAAAATTATTAATTTTGATTATGCTCCACTTATCTATTTTTTCTTTTGTTGCTCACCCTTATAGTGTAAAGTCTAAAAACTGTTGCCTAACAAAAGGCTCTGAAGATGCTTCTGTATGTTTTCTTCTAGGACTTTTAGTTATATTTAGGTATTTTATCCATTTTGAGTTGATTTTTGTATATGATATGAAAGAGTTCCACATTCTTTCTTTTACATATAGATATCCAGTTTTCCCAGCACTATTTATTGAAGAGATCATTCTAGCCCAATTGAGTGAACTTGGCAGCCTTATCAAAAATCATCTCATCAGAGATATGAAGGTTTATTTCTCTCAGTTCAATTTTATTGGTATACCTGTCTGTCCTTGTGTGAGTACCCAGGGTTTTCTGTCATTGTTGCTGTTTGTTTGTTTTTTTTTTTTTTTAGGAGGTAATGGGGATTGAACCCAGAACCCCATACATGGAAAGCAGGTGCTTAAGCACTTGAGCTACATTTGCTCCCCACCATGCTGTTTTGATTACTGTAAGTTTGTAATACATTCAAAATTGGGAAGTAAGAGTCCTCCAACTTTGTTCTTTTTTAAGATGGTTTTGGATACCAGGTCCCCTTACCCTTCCATATAAATTTGATGATTGGTTTTTCCATTTCTACAAAGAAGGCTGCTAGAATTTTGACTGGGATTGTATTGAATTTATAAATCACTTTAGGTAGTAATGTCATCTTGACAATACTTAGTCTTCCAATCCATAAAGAAAGGCTGTCATTCCATGTATTCAGGACTTCTATGATTTCTTTTAGTAATGTTTTGTAGTTTTCCACGTACAAGGACTTTATGCCCTTGGCTGAATTTATTCCTAGATATTTGATTCTTTTAGTTGCTATTGTAAATGGAAATTTTCCTTAATTTCCTCTTCAGATTGTTCATTGCTAGTGTATAGAAACACTGTTGATATTTGCATGGTGATCCTGCAAATATCACTTTGCTGAATTTTTTTAAAAGCTCTAGTAGATTTGCTGTGGGTTTTTCAGAATTTTCTAATAACAGTGGTGACAGTGGGCATCCTTGTCTTGTTCCTGATCTTAGAGGGAAAGCTTTTAATTTTTCACCATGGTGTGTGATGTTAGCTGTGGGTTTTTCTTATATTCCCTTCATCATGTTGAGGAGGTTTCCTTCTATTCCTAGTTTTCTACATGTTCTTATTCAAGAAATTCATAGAGCAGAAACTGGAATACAAGTTACCAGGGGCCAGGAGTGGGGGCTAGTGAATAGAGGGTTAATGCTTAAATTGGTATAGAGTTTCTGTCTGGGAAGATGCAAAAGTTTTGGTAATGGATGTTGGTGATAGTAACACAACACTGTGAACATAATTAACATCACCGATTATATATCTGAATGTGGTTAACAGGAGAAATTTTATATTGTAGATACGTTACTAGAAAATTAAAAAAAAAAAAAAACAACCATAGGACTGTACAACACAAACAGTGATTATAGTTAGTACAATGGATTATAGTTAGTACAGTTATAATAATAATCTATTAACAACTGTACAAGGGTACCACACTAATGCAAAATGTTAGTAATAGGGGAAGGTATATGTAAACTCTATATTTTCTGTGTGAAATTTTCTGTAAATCCACAACTTTTCTCATAAAAAGTGGGGGAAGGAGGCACTGGATTTTGTCAAATACACTTTCTGCATCCATGAAGGCAAGAGCCACCCCATTCAGTCTGGAGCACAGTAAATGCTCTATGGACAATGCTGATGTGACTGCCACAGTGAGAGAGTTGACTAATAAATACTGAGTATGTAATGTGTATCAGGGGCTATGAGTATTTTTAACACAAAGTGCATAAAGCAAATACTATGGAGAGCTCCATTTTATATAGAAACTGAGGCATGGAGATGCTACATGATTTTCCTAAAATTACACAGTGGGTAAAGGCTTGGATTGGATCTGAATCTCATTCTGACGTCAGAGCTTAGCCTCCTAACCCCCACAGCAGGCTGCTTCTCAGAATGCTTAAGAAAGACAATGACAGAACAGGGAAAGGGGAGAGGGTGTAAGGAATAGTGGCAGCATTCTCTCTTTACGGGAGCTTGGCTAGAAGAAGTGGAGAGGCGTAAGGGATTAGATAAAAGGGGGTACAGGATTGAGTAAGAATGTTTTTGCAATTTTATTTTAAGAGTAGAGACATTTGAGCATGCTTAAAGACTGTGGGGCAGGAGGTAACAGAGACAGGGCAATTTTGAAAATCCATATAAGAGACTAACAAATAACAAAGTCCAGTCCCACAAGATAGAAAGAAATGGCAGATCAAGAGCAAGTATGCAAAGATTAGACATGAGTGGAAAGGGTGCCTATTCTTTGGAAGCAAAAAGGAAACAGTGGAGAATGCGTTCACTTATATTTATGGGGATAGAAACAGAGGGAGTTCATGACTTCAGGAAGATATGTAGAGCAATAATAAACCAATAGGTGTTTTCCCAAGACACCTAGGATGACTTAAAAGAGATTTCCTGAAGGTAACTCCCAACTGAGAGTGGCACCTTCTGAGAGAGGGTGGAACTCCTGAGGCCCTAGACTTAAGGACTCAGAGCTCTGGCACAGCAGCACTGCCTGCACCCTGTGGTGTGTCTCTCTCTGTAATGCAGCAATGCTGCAGACCTTTGCACACACAGGAAAGCCATGGCTGTTACCTCCGTGCAGCTTGAACAGCAGTACGTGCTCTGTCACTACCCCAGGGCTGCCCTTTGGCCAGTCATCGTCTGTGAGATCTAAAGATGGGTAAAAATCTCTCCCCCATAGTTGTTGTTGTTCTTCTCTGATTTAAGAGTGGGAGAGGGAAGAATACGTGTAACATGGGGTACTTTTGGGGACATTGGAATTTTCCTGCAAGACATTGCAATGATGGATACAGGCCATTACACATTTTGTCAAAACCTATAAAATTGTGTAGTGCAAATGTAAACTATAATGTAAACTATAGTCCATGGTTAGTAGCATGGCTAGTAGAGTCCATCAATTGTAACAAATGTACCAGAGTAATGAAAGATGGTGTTAAGGGGGGAAATTCGGGGAGGGAGAGGGGCTGGGGTATATGGGAATCCCCTATATTTTTTATGTAACATTTATGTAATCTAAGGATTCTTTAAAAATAAAAAATTAACTAAAAAACAAAACAAAAAAATCTTCCCCCCACCCCCCAGAAGGTACTTGGGAGTTTAATTGCTAGAGTAGGGCAAGCTTTGAATAAAGTCTCATAAAATTGCCCCATAAAATAATTTTTTTCTCTAGACAATTTTTGTTTAATGTTTCAGTTTCACTAGTCTCACATAGCACTCAGTTGAAATGCTTTGCTCACAAGGGGTAGCTTATGAAAATGAGCTGTCTTCTCTTTCCTGATTATATTTTGAAGACAGAAGTGAAAAAGAAATGGAACAGAGGTGCAAGAGTCAGGAATATCTGCCTTGGGAGAAACCTAAGCTTTACGAGTAGAATCTTGCTACACCACCCACAAGAGGACACACAAAGGAGCAGCTTTGCACATCTGTGAAAGAGGTTAAGTGCCTGTCTCTACAAGCAGCAGCACTGATGTCACACAGAGAGGGCTATAAACCATTCTCCATCCCTCTCAGGCCAGCAGATGTCATCTGGTATGGTTTTAGCTTTCCTAGCAAAGACAGGACACGCTAATATATGAGCTACTACCTCGAAATCGTTTTCTTAAGAAAGATTTAAGAATAATCTAGACCAGCAGTTTTCAAACTTTTGGCCTTAAGATCCCTTTATAGTCTTAAAATTATTAAGGACACCAAAGAGTGTTTGTTTATGTGAGTTATATCTATCAGTATTTACCATATTAGACATTAAAAGTGAGACATTTTTTTAAAAAGTTAATTCATCTGAAACAAAAATAATAAACTGCACTACATGTTAATGTAAATGTTTTTATGAAAATAAATATATTTTCCAAAATAAAAGTAAATTAGTGAGAAGAGTGGCATTATTTTACATTTTTGCAAAACTTTTTACTGCCTGGCTTAAGAAGGAATTCTCATAAATTGCTTACACATTCAATCTGCTGTCATATGTTGTTTTCATTCAAGTGTATAAAGAAAATCTAGTCTTACACAGAATTTGGAAAAGGGAGAATGGTGTATATTGTTTATTTACTGAACCAAAAATTTGACAAGTGGGAGATCCCTAAAGGTAAATGTCAATGTGGAAACTGAAACATTATCAATAAACTTTTCATTCTTGGTTACATTAAAACCCATTGGTATGTTTTTACTTTGAATAGCTCTTTGTACTCCTGTATGATTTTGTAACCTTATGCATAAGTCATTTGGAAAATACTGTTTCAGTATGTTAATGACACATTTTATTATATAAGATTTTAAAAATGTCACATTTGTTACTATCACTACCAATCTCTTCAGAAAAGCCTTTGAGTACTGAGAAAGTGCATGCTCATGGTGGAGGATACAAGTTTTCTAAAAGTCTAATTACCATTGGAAAGCTTGCGTTTTATCACTGATATCAAATAATATCAGTGGTCTTTCTTGAAACACCTTGACAGGCTCACTTTGTGTATTTTTCAAAAAATTCCTGCCATAGTTTATTGGTCATTCTTTCAAGTAGAAACAGGATTCTTATAGGGAAAAAAAGCAGTTTGCAACTCAAAGAAATAATTGCACATGCTTTTTCTTGAGACATCATAGTACATCAATATGCAGCAAAAATTCTTTATGTGTACTTCCCCTTTCATCACACAAAATATTTAAAAAAAGATTTATACTCAAGAGAAGAGAGTTAAAAAATTAACACTTTTTACAGCTTCATTAAAAACATTCTTAAGAGAAACTGCCTTTTTTTTTTCTTACTGCAACTGAGTATAGGAAAGAATAATACAGTAAGTTGCTGCTGCCAGCAATTTTGCCTACCACTGCTTTTGTACCATCAGTAAAAATGTTAACACAGCAAGAAAAGCAAATGGCATCTTAGTATTATGATGAAAACTGTTTTGACTTTTACATGAAAGGTTCTGACGGACATCCAGGGTCGGCGACTACAGTTTGAGAACCACCAGTCTAGACAAATTATTACCAAATATTATTCTAGGAAATGATAATTAGGCATACTAATAATGCTACAATAACAAAACCCTCAAAATCTCAGTGGTTTACAACACTGATTTCAGACCACAGAGCTTGGCCTCTGCTCCAGGCCACACCAAATTATGGTGGTGCTGGGGGACAGATGGATTCCACAGCCTTTAACCTCTAAGCCATATTGCCCACGACGCCTTCCCTAGAAAGCCGACTTTTTCTGAATGATAAATATAAAGGATTGCTTTTTTATTGCAAGATGTCCCTTCTCTTTTTCTTTTATGTTAAAATGCTCTTTCTTTTATGAATTAATTGTGATAAATGATAGGTACTTCTTAAACTTCCCTATTAGGAAAAGTTAGAGGTTGGCAAGCTTATGTTGGTCCTTTTCCATATACATATTTTATTTTATTTGACCAGAAAGAAAAAAGTCTGTGACCACTAGTTGCTTTTGGTTTGGGCCACTACGTTTTGATGCAAGCAAATATTAGTCATGATGTGCCAGCTACTGCTCTAAGCTCTAAACCACCTACTCTGTATCACACGTTATACTAGATGGTTTTATGTACATTACTTCATTTAATCGTATGCAATGCCACTTCCTTGTCAGAAGATTAAAACATGCATTTTCTTCTGCCCTAAACCTAACTGAAGCATAAAAGATCAGGAGCATGGTAGGGTCTCAGAAGGCAGAGAAAGCACTCATGGTATCAGATGTCAGCTATTCTCGGCAAAAAGTTACCAGAGAGCAATCACAATCCATCAATGATTTCTTGCAAAACTTAATCATCTTAACTGTTAGAAATCTTTTATAAGATGTAGTGTTTTTCATAGGTTAAAAGCCAAAAGGGCCCTGGAACCAGCTGGCCCTGGAACTCTGCCATGTGTGATTTCCTACAAAGGACTCTGAACACGAGCAAACTCATTGGCCAAAGGCCCAGGCTTTCAAGCCAAACAGCAGCTTAGTTAAAAGGGACATAGGGTTTAGATATAAGCAAGCTGTTTTGAGCTCAACATGATAATACTTATTAGCTTCCCTTGGAAATTTTAGATGTTCAGGAGAAATGCTCATTGTGAACAGTTGCTAAATGATGGAATTTTAACAAAAATTAAGCCTTGGGAAATTAAAGATGTTTCAAAGAATACTGAATACCAAGAATATACCTGTTGTTTTAATAAGTTACTTTAATTTCTTTTTTACAAAAGAAGGAAGGGTAAGAAAGAGGGAGGGGCTCTCAAAGAGTTTACATAATCACACAATAGAATATTTAAATTATAAGTCCATTGTACCAAATGACTACATTTTGACTAGTCCCTTCCGTCTGGGAAGACTCAGTATTTCTCATCACTGGCTAGGTAAGTACCTGTTCTGGAAATGTTTAAGGGAGGTACTGAATGCTGTCATCACAAGGATAAAGGTTCTCCCCTCCTTTTTAAACTCGAGGTTCAATTTGAAAACAGAGCAATTAAAAAAAGATGGAAATAGTAGGGCATTTCTAGAGGAGAAGAGTCTGTGAATACAACCATTAAGTCACAAAAAAGTGATTACTAAAACTCATTTAAGCTACTGATTCTAACAGTTTAAGGCATGCATTCAGATCCAATGTTTAAAAAATATGATCCCTGTTTGAAAATGGCTATGCAAGCTCATTGTCACTTAATAGGGGAATTAAGTCAGTAACAGTGCTATGAATGGCCTTCAGAAGCTGGTTTCCACACTATGTTGTCAATGAATGTCTTCAAACATCTCTATGCTACAGTTAGGAAGCAGGTTGGTTTTAGAGGATTTAGTTAATAGTTCCAGTATAGAAACTGGGGGCCGGGTGAGTTTGACAGTCAGAACCTACCATAAACCCTCTCCGATGACTGGAACAGCAGATCCTCTAGGCAGCGGAACAATGGTGCCAGGGCCTGCAGTGCCAGTCAGGAAGATGCTAAAGAGAAAAGCAAGGGCTGCAGCTCACTAATATTGCATGGCTGGTAGTGGCCGACACATAGGTACAATGGAATATTACTCAGCTGTAAAAAGGAATGAAGATCTGATACATACAATGATACGGATGAACCTGGAAGACATTATGTTGAGTGAATTAAGCCAGACACAAAAGGACAAATATTGTATGATATGAAATAATGAGAATAAGCAAACTCATAGAGTCAGAATCTATAATATAGGTTACCAGGGGATGGAGTAGAGGTAGGGAAAGAAGTGAAAGCTTAAAAATGTACAGGGTTCCTATTTGGAATGATGGAAATGTTTTAGTAATGCATGGTGGTAATGGTAGCACAACATTGTGAATATTTAATAGCACTGAAATATATTTCTGAATGTGGTTAAAAGGGGAAATGACAACAGATTAAAAAAAAATAAAATCCATGGAACTGTACAACATAAACAGTGAGCCCAAAGGTAAATCATGGACCATAGTTAATAGAGCAATTATAAAAATGCGCTTTCAACAACTGTAACAAATGTTCCACACCAATGCAAGGTTTTGATGGTGGGATGGTGTATGGAAATCCTATATTTCATGCATGATTGTTTTGTAAACCTACAACTTCTATAATTAAAAAAATATTTGAAAGGGATCAAAGGAAGGATGAGCATTCAAGGTGAGCTAGTTTTCAGCTATGACAATGAGGTAACCTCAGAGCAGATGTTGAGTATGATGAAGCTTTGCTAATTATGGAGAGGAAGTTTGTAGATGAATTTTTCTCCAACATTTTGGTCTCCATTTTGATTCTAATTTTAACAAATTATTTCATTCGGGTCTTTCAAATCTAGGTAAGGTAAGCAATTTATATCTCATTATAAAAATTTTCATACCATGTGGTAATTTTTGGCATATTTTCTGTTTTCTTAATAGCCTTTCAGTGTATAAACAATAAATAAAACTAAGTATATATTTATTTAATAAACAAATGATTAAATAATGGAAAAAGTCATACAGAATGAAACACTTTAACCCTTGGGTGTGGGGGGATATGCAGGATAGGGTGCACCTGGGGCATGCCTCTACAGAATATGAAAGTGTTCATCTTGTCATAGTGTGCTATCTTAGTGGGTAGAGACCCACACAATAAACAAGAAGTTAGTAAACTCCCATCCTGAGGAGTCCTTCTATGTTCTCAATTAGAGGGATAAGAATCTCTCAAGAACACTGGCAGCACCTAATAAAAAAAAAACAGACCAATATGTCAAGCCCTCAATATTACTGCAACTAACTATGAATCATAGTCTTCAAAAATGGAAACTTAGTAGTTACCATAGGTTCCAACGGGAGAGGGAGGGAAGAATAGAACAGATGAAACACAGGGCATTTTTAGGGCATTAAAATTGTTCTGTATGATCTTGCAATAATGGATAAAGGCCATTCTAAATTTTCTCAAAACCTATAAAAGTATACAGTGCAAAATATAAACCATAATGTAAACCATTGACCATGGTTAGTAGCAATACTTCAATACTTGTATTTCAATTGTAACAAATGTACCATCCACATGTAAAATGTTATGTTAGAGGTACCCCCTTACAAGGTTTGCAATGATTAACAGATCATAAGACTGTGACATAAATCGAAGAAAGGCAGCCAGCCATAACCAACTGAGCAAGCCATAGCTTACGGGCAGCTCATCCCTTTCCAAGAATAAACAAAATGGAGCAGATAAGGGCCATCACCCCCTCCAGGCCCAAGCACCACCAACCCCTCCCACATTCCAAGACCTCCAAGACCCCCTGGCTATTTGGCCCCAGACTGTACTCGGTTTCTCCGCCTATTGATGTACTATATAGAGCCATATCCACCACCCTCTGGGGGTGGGCTGAAGTCTCTCTTCGGACCCCCTTCAGATCCCCTCCATTGAGAGAGCTTCCCAATAAACTTTCTGCCTGCAATCGTCAGTCTCTGCGTCCCAGTAAGCGCAGTTTTTCTCTAACATTTGGTGCTGAAAAACCTGGGTCTGGGGTTACTGGGACTGACTATTTAGTGAGGAATCTCTACCCTGCCACTGCCAAGAGAATTCATCCAACACTGGACACCGAATCATAGCTGGGTGAGTTAAGGATTTCTCCAGCGGAGGACCTGCTCTCTCTCTCTTTCCGTTGTCCAGGACTACCCGCTGAAAACTCCTAGTGGTAGGTCAGTGATCCTTACTGTCCCTGAGGGCCACTGCAGGTGGGAGGCCTGCAGACTTGTTGGAAGAGCCCCTTGGCTCCAGAGACATCCGTCTCCAAGCATGGTCTCCTGTTTTCTTGGGTGATTCCAACTGATTTGTGGATGCATCTCATTTGGAATCTCCCCTGTTCTTTCCTTTCTAGAGATCCTTATCTCACCCACACCACCTAAAATGGGGAATTCAATATTGGCCCCCTAAAAAACTATGCCTCTGGGTTATCTCCTTCATAACCTTAAAACTCTGAACCCGGAAGAAGACATCAAACCTAAAAAGCTCATTTCTGTGTGGCCGCTATACAAATTGGACAATGAAAGGCAATGGCCAGAGAACGGCACTTTCAATTTCCAAATTCTCTGAGACTTAGAGAATTTCATCCGGTGCACTGGCAAGTGGTCAGAAATTCCTTACATTCAGGCATTTTTTTTTCCCTTTGTAATCGTCTCTCCCTTTGCCAACCCCGTTCCTCTTATCAGGTCCTTCTTTTTGGTGTAAACCAAAAACCCTCTCAGAAACTTTCCTTCTCCTCCTCTCTCATATCCCCTACAACCTCTGAAAATCTCAACTTCGAGACCAGGCTCCTCCTGCACCTTCTCATATAGGCACCGAGGCCTGTGCTCGCCTCCCCTCCCCACCCCTTCCCCCCTTCCGCACACAGAAAATCCTTCTTCCAACTCCAATCCCTCCAATCATGCCCCTCCTCCACAGCCATATGCCTCATCAGCACCCCCTGAACTTGCTCCATCCTCCTTCCTTTCCCCTACACCTCTCCTTGGGCCCTCTCCCTTCTCCCCGCCCATCACTCGCTCTCGAGCCCAACTCCCTGCTCTCGAAACTCCTTCCCCAGCTCCTGTCTTCCCTCTCCAGAAAGTGGCCAAGGCATAAAGCATTATGTACATTCACTTCCCCTTCTCCCTTTCTGATCTCTCCCAAATCAAACACCATCTCAGATCCTATTCCTCTGATCCTTCTCATTTTATCAAAAATTTCAATACCTATCTGTCCCTAATAATCTTACTTAACAAACCTACAATTGCTCGCCATTTACAAGTAAGCTTTTAGCTAACTCCTGATTCTAAGTGTATTCCTAAAAGGCAATAATCCAAAATATACGTGCTAAATACCTGTCTATCTAAACTACAAAATTAAAGCTTAACTGCATTTATAATGCTCAAATATTCCTAACTGTTGCTGATTACTAGTAAATTTGTTTCCAATTGTTTCCAAGTAAGCTTGTTTCAAAAATAAGCTTGCATATTATAAACAACACTGATTCCAGAAGAAAAAAATCTTAAAGGCAATAAAATCAAAGATATAAAATAATGAAAAGCCTAAAAATAGCCATACTAAAGGAGTAAGAATTGAGTCAAGTTAATGAGCTTTATGTTTCTGTCGGTGTGTTGTAACTCTTTTTGTGTTTGCCTGTTTGTTCAGTGTATATGTCTTAATACCTCCGGATGGTAATATTAAATTGATAAGTGGAAATTCTTAAAAGAGCTCTATTCAAATGGCCAAAAATTAAATAAGCATTTATATTAATAAGTATGAATAAGGTAAATTTGCATTATGTATATTAAATCTTTAAAGTGGTGAAAATTGTATATCTTGACTAATGAAATTACTGCAGATCTCTTCATAGAAGATAGTTCTTGCCTAAATTGAAACAAATAGTTTATTTTTCTTCACAGAATGAAATGAAAGAAGTGAAACTTAAATGGATTTTGAAAGAAGTAAAAAGTTTGTAGGAGTGCTATCTGAAATTTGATGTTTGTTCAGGAAAGTGTGTTTTGTCCTAAGACAAAATGGCTGGTTTTCATAAAATCAGAATGGAAGTATATAGGACAAAATTTGAATGCATATGGCAAGTTGTAGAAGGTATTGTGGAGGTGTATACTTTAACCTTATCATTTCCTTGCCTGTTTAAGAAAACTAAATCTTATTACTTTTAAAAGAACATAATGTTCAAACCTGTCTTCTCAGAGTCAAATCCTGAAAAATATCTTTCACCTTGGGAAAAAGTGAAATAATAGAATAGTTGAGTTCATTTGATATATTATAAGTTGAATGGAAAGTGTTTAAAAGTGTTATAAAATTAAAAGAAATTCTTTAACCCTGTTAATCAAAGTTGTACCAGTAAAATGTTCATATGAATACTTAGAGTGCATGAAATTCCTAAAAATCTAAAAATGTTTTGGCACAATATTAGATAGTGCTGTTAATCATGGTTTTAATTTTTTTTTTTTTTTTAATGGTATGTGTCACAGAACAACCTCTCCACCTTGAAATCAAGAGACGGATGCCTTAGCTCCTGTTCATCTGATTTGCCCCACCTCCACTAAAGAAGGAGCTCTATGGCAGCAGAAAAAGAGTGGCCATTGAGGGTATAACAGTATATTATCAAAGAAATAAAAGAAGCAGAGAATAACCAAAAGTGCCATTTCTGCCCAGAAGCTGGTAGGATAAGAGCCGAACTGAGTGAATTTTGCACTGAGGAGACTATGGGTGCCCTACAAGGGCTGTTTAGGTGGAGTGGTGGGAGTGAAAATATCACAGTCCATCTAGGAAGGTTTCATTTTTCAGATATGTGACTTTATTCTGCAGGGCTGGGATACTTAGATTTTACTCTCCCCTAGGAACTACAGATACAATTTTTCTGGGGAGCAGATGTAGCTCAAGTGGTTCAGCACCTGTTCCCCAGGTATGAGGTCCTGGGTTCGATTCCTGGTACCTCTTGAAAACAAACGAGAAAACCAATTCTCACTGGGGAGTGGATGCAGCTCAGTGGTTGAGCACCTGCTCCCCATGTACAAGGTCCTGAGTTCAATCTCCAGTACTTCTAAAAAAATTGTTTTTTCTTCTTTATTTAATTTGGAGAACAAAGGGACTCTTGAATCAGACTGAGAAAAAATTACTGCTATCAGGATTCTTTGCTATATTTTTCCACAGAGAAAAGACACTAGGTTTTGGGGAAGAGTAAAGAAATAATGGTAATAAAATATAAAAGAACCCAAAGAAAAATGCAGAACTTTTGGTAATAATCAGAAAGGAGTCTTAGACTAGTGCTATGGAGAGAATAGAGGCAAGTGCCTTTGAGACTCTATACCTGCCTATCAAGGGCCATTAAGGACGCATGTTCTCAACCACGTATGGCTTACGACAATATCCATCTTACCTTTCTTTTGATATCAATGAACTGGGTAAACATTAAAGACCAATAAAACGACAGCTGCATGAAGTAGTAGTAGTGGACGTCAGATGTGAGTGGCTAAGGATGAAAGAAGAAATGGAAAGATTAGTTCATAGGGCATCCAATTTGTGTCACAAACATCTTAAGCTCAGTGACGTGGTCTTGCAGCTGAACTCCTGCTCCATTCTCCTTGTGGATAACAGGGTTTTGAAAGATGCCTCTAATCCACAGATGGATGGCATTATTTCCATTTCATCTCCAACCAAAAAAGCATTAATCAGTATGAATACTTGATACCCAATTCTTTACTCAGTTTAACAATAGCATTTATGGTCCTTTGAAATAAGTATCAGCAAGATTGCTTAGGCAACTTGAAAAAACCATTCTAATGCACACAAAAGAATAAGGCCTGGACAACTGCTAAGAGATACATAGTACAGGGGGCAAGGAAGGTAGGTGATGGAAGCTCAAGTCCTTTATGGGTTGTTGAGGCATAGAGTTTCAAAATGTTCCATTAATCAGAAAGTTTTCTTGTTATTAGGAAATATTCAGTATATTACAAATATCAGGAAACGATGATACAAAAATATTTATTAAAAGATCAGAGGAACAAGGAGACTGATGAGCTACCAGACTAGGCTCCCAGCCAGGAACCTGAGCTCAAATCCCTGGTCCACAGCTCAGTAGACACAGAACTCGGGCCTTAGTATACTTATTTGTAGCATGAGGGCAATCCCTGCTCTACCTGCTTCAGAGGTTCAGGAACAGGGAGAGGCTTAGAGAGGACAAGGGAGTCAGGAATATTTATTTTGCATGTAAATCCATAAAAACAAAACAGAGTTCTTAAAAACTTTTTTGATGAGTTTTTAACTGTTTCATTGAGTTGCGTTCAGACTGAATAAAAAACCCTTGAAATTGATCACACAAACATGTCCACACCCCTATATACAAGGTAATACTATACAATAAATACCATTGAAATCGAAGTGCTTTGTACTCTAATAGCAGAACCATGGACAAGTATCTTGAAAAGCTGGGATTCACTTAAATATGAAATCTGAGCGTGGGCATCAACATCAGTTGTCCCTCTCACAGAATTTTGGCAACAAAATACATGATGGGACAGGACATTCTCCAACCAGCAATCCTGAGCTCTAAGTGATGATGGACATCGATGTGTTTATCATGGCAGATTCAGGTCAGCTGTAGAAAATATAGGGTCCTGGCTTTGGGACCCTTCTAGCCAAACTTCAATTTCAGATCTTTATGAGACTCTTACTCTTTGTGTCACCACTTAGGAAAATGCCACAGAAGGGTTCTGAGGACAAGTTAGAGCATGTCTACAACTGCAGAGTTCATAATTGAGCATTGTATTATAATAATGATCATATCGTGATGTGCTTGGCAGTTGACTAAGCTTACCCAAATGTTATCCTATTTGAGTCTTATAAAAATCCTATAAATTTAGTAATATCCTTTTCCAGGTTGTATAGTTGATGGGAAATTGTCAGGTTAAGGGGCTAATCCTGGGTCTCACAGCTGGTGAGAGAATCCTTGTGACCACAACTAGGGCTTCTCATTCCTAACTTGTGTTCTTTATAACAAGGAATATAAGGATCAAGTGACTGCAACTTTATATTATTTTACTTAAAATATGCACACAAATATAAAATTATAACTATATATGCAACATGTAGTTTGCATTCCCATACACAAGGAGAAGCATGCCTTTAATAAAGTTATGATAGACCACTTATTCCATCTAAAATCTACCCATTTATTTCTTTAATATATATGTTAAAGACATAATAAACATGTTTCCTAAGAATGCTCAGTTTTTAAAAGTGCTCTTAGGGCTTGAGGCTGATCTGAATAGATTTATTTATACATTTATCTATATATCTATGTGGACATAATTATACACAAAGCTCTATAATTACATGAGTGACTAAGGTCATATGCATAATTGTTCTGTGCTGTTTAATAACACCCTCCGCCCCAAAAGAAGGCAGCTCATTTAAAAAAATAGCTATGGAGATCAGTCAGGATGACCACTTTTCATAAGAGATCATGAAATTGTCCATGATTTCAGAAGATGTATGCTAAATTATTCATGATAAGCAGAGATGTCTTATCAGTAGAAGGCACGTAATCTTGGTCTGAATCCCCTCATAGGGTCTCTTTCCTTCAATACTAATGATACTAACGATCCTGATATTTTCAACATACCACTATCTACCAGACCCTCAAACTTCCATGTTGAAACTATAGTTCTCTCTGCAAAACTCTCTGCAGTTACATTTTGAACCACTGGCATAGCAACTAATTTTCTCAGAAATAAGCAATTTCTCAGCTCTACCATAAATGCAAAAGCTATTTGAATCTACGTTATAGTTAAGAACTAGAGTGGGCATTACATTTCATAGGGCATTTGTTCTCAATGCCTTTTACGTGATGGAATTCATCTCATAAATGTGCTGCATCAGAGCAGCTGCCCTGCCAACATTTGAGTTAAGGTTTCTAGAAGCCTTTTGATGTACTTTCAAAAATAGAATTTTAGATATACATGGACTTCCACTCAGTATACCATTACAGGATACAAAGAGAGCTTTAAATGACAATATTCCAAGTATTTAAAATAGAAAAACAGCAATTAGGTCTGAGAATTACAATTGTGTACAATAAGTGATTGGTTTCCAGGTTGCTTTAGTCTTTATCAGATCAGCATGGAATGCTCAGCTCTCTCTCACCCTGTTATGCTGCTTACTTACATTCCTTTCTAATCTGAATAAACTACTTGAAAGAGATGGAAATGCAAACTGGAATTTCATTTCAATGTGTCTTTAGCCTTGAATTCGCCCAAGGAATATCCGATGTCAGTTCCTGACCTCTGTTGCAACGCTGTATGTCAGAGGAGACACAGTGTAGGCCCGTGTGCATCAGCCTTATGTACACCAAACAACCAAATGTCCTAAAAGGACAACCTAAGAGAACGCCAGTCAAACTCAAAAATCCAAGTTGCTTACTACAATGTTTGTGTGTTTCTTTTGTCACCTAAATATCTAGTCATATTTGCTTTTCTTATATAACATATTCGAATAGTACTAGAAAAGTCCCTGTTTTAACATTTAAATAGAAACTGATCTGGGACCAACAGCAATGTTAATCATACTGAATTCATGGACCTATGCAAAGGCCTGTCAGTGAGCTGGGATTTGAAATGCTCCCTTTTGGGGTATGAATTCATTCTCAATCAACAATGCTTTTTTAAGCTGTAGAAGTAATCCATCCACCTGTAATGGCACAAGTCAATTTTCTGCACTTAAGGAAATAGTGCTTAATTTATATATTTGAGTCTACTCCCAAACCACAAAATGAAACAAGCTCAGCATGCTGCCCCAAGTTCCACACTTGAGCTGTCCAAACATGCTGTTGAGATAGGCCTGTGCTGTCATCAGGTCTTCAGACTTTCCTTGATGATTAGAAACAGATCAGTTGTTAGAAACGGGACTTAATCATCTGATAAACTGATTGCATCCTACCCTCTAGCAAATGTACCTTCCATGCTTACTCTATCTGCTGGAGCAACTGGGCTTTGATTCTGAACTTCACTAAAAATACACGGGTGCTAAGGCCAACATCAAACAGCCAGAGGCCTGGGGCTTGGTAAGGTCAGAAAGTAAGGCATGGCATAGCAGGGGAGGATCACTGGTTCAAGGAGTCAGTGGTAGTGTGTAGGGATGAATGTACCCAGGGAATGCCTCTCTGGAATATGAATGTGTTCATGTAGTCATGGGTTTTCTCTCAGTGGGAGAAAATCCACACAATAACGAACAAAATATTAAATTTCCAACCTGGGGAGTCCTGCTACGTGGGCAGTGCCTAGCGAAAGAGGACAGACTAATATGCCGGCCCTTGATATTAATGCTTGTACTTATGAACCATATTCTTATAAAATTGAAACTTAGCCTAGTAATATCTATTGCCTAAGAATTACCTCCTGAAAACCTCCTTATTACTCATATGTTGCCTCTCTCTCCTTAGAGAGAGGCATATAAGCTCATTGCTTTCCCTCTGACATGGGACATGACTCCCGGGGATAGGCCTCCCTGGCACTGAGGGATTATTACCAAGCACCAACTAGCAATGCATTTAGAAAAAGACCTTTACTAAAAGGGGGGAACATTAAATACAAATGAGTTTTTATGACTAATAAATTTCAAAGTGAGTCAGGAGGTCATTCCAGAGGTTAAACTTATGCACGTCTCAGAACAATCTCTCTGACTGCCCCAGTAAACAATGCCTCAAGCAGGGGTGCGCCTGAGGGCTCTAGAGACATCTAGACACTATAGGCAGGACAGACAACTCCAGGAAATTGGCACCCTGTTGTTGGACCTTACCTTCAAATATATGTCAACCTATCTCCCTTCCCAATGTAACAGGGTTAGACTCATTTATAATTTTCCTAGACATGGTTCTTCTGCCCTTTTATTTGAATTTATAGTTAGCACTATACTCATTAAATACATGTCCCAGAGAGTTGAATCTTCAGTCTGTTCATAAGCCGGTTGAGCTCTGAATCTCAGGAGAGTTGTGGCCAACACTTACTCTCCAGTTCACTGGACTTGCCCAAGACAACTAACAAAATGATGACGATGGACAACACTTATCCCAAAACATAGATAGTATCTATAACTGCAAGCAAGACAGTTCCGTCTATCTGCCCCATGGGATCTAAGTCATCTCTCAATCAGAAGCGGAGTGGGTATCACCATCCCAAAATCCTCATGACTGAGGAATGAACAAACATAAGGGGCAAATGCAACCATGGACCAAAGTAGACTTATTATTCCAGTAATGGAAGAACTTATAACAGTGATATAAAAACATTGGTCACCGGAGGTTCTGAGGGGAGGGAGAGGGAAATATAGGTGTAACATGGGACATTTTTGGAACGTTGGAGTTGTTCTGCATGACATTGCAACGACAGGTACAGGCCATTATGCATTTTGTCAAAACCTATAAAATTGTGCTGTGCAAAGTATAAACCATAATGTAAACTATAGACCATGGTTAGTAGCAATGCTTCAATGTGTGTTCATCAATTGTAAAAAACGTACCACACTAATGAAAGATGTTATTAATAGGGGAAAATGTGAGAGGGGAACAGGAGGAGGAGGTGGGGTATATATATGGGTATCCCCTATATTTTCTATGTAACTTTTATGTTATCTAAAACTTCTTTAAAATAAAGGAAAAAAAAAAAAGAAACAAAACAAACAAAAAAGAATACACTGGAAAATATAAAATTGTTAATCAAACAATAAAGTAGTTACATCATACAATAAATAAAACAATTTTGAAAAGAGAAAAAAAAAAAAGCAAGGTGACTGCACGACCTGTCCAGCCTGTTCATGGTGTCCTGCTGAAACCACGAAATTGGTCTAAGGAAGATAATCTACATGTAAAAAACCAGAAAGAAATGTCTCCTTACCTGATAGGGGTAGTTGTACCAGCAGTGCCTTGTATCCCAAAACCAGGGAGTCTGAAAAAGTGACAAAAGAACATATTTTACATATTTTGGAAAAGAAGCAAGATGGATGTTTATGAATGTCCCCTGCCCCCAGTTTTTTGTGATTTCAATATGATCTACCCATGTGAGAATTGAAGGACTTAAAACAATCACAATAGGCTATTAAAGCAATTATTATTCCACCATGCATTCTCTCTGAGTAATCTTCTAAACTCAACTGGGAGCATGTCATGCTGTTCCTGGGAGGGCATCTTGCCTTTTTTTTCATATTCTGCTGGTCACAGAGACATGTTCTTGCTCTGTAACCAGCCTCAACAGCAGAGCCCTTCAGGGCTCTTACCAAGATCAGATGCAATCATCAATTGCACTGTTATCAATAAGCAATGTGACAGTTGATACAAATTACCCCAAAATTCCCTGGACCCATATTTACAAAGTCAACAATATTAATCAATTGTTTCACGCCTTGACCAGGGAGTAGTGACATGCAGGTTTATTTCTTATTTCAGTAGGCCATCTCAGCCTCATTCCAGGTCTGAAAGAATTAACTTTCACAGAATATCCCCACCCCCCACCCCCAATTCTCAGTCAAGATCTTTTTATGACAAAACAATCTTTCCTAATTTAATAGCAAATACTTGCCTTACAACATTGTGCAATCAGATAATGTAAACACCCAGATTCCAAACATTTATAATAATAAGGGAGGGGTTGGCATAGATCTAAATAGACACCCAAACCATCCAATAATATCAGCATAAACTTTCTCAGATTTTTTACTCACTTTATAATTCTTTTTCATTCCTCTATAGCTATCAGCACTTTCTAGTATATATTGGTATAAGTCTGATAAATATCTGTGTTTCTTTTCATTAATTAACACAACCAATCTATCATTAATCAAGTCTAAATATATTTATTTGTACTGACCTAACCTTCTTATCTTGTCCTAGACCCTATTAAATCAAACGTTGCAGGGGAAGCGGATGTGGCTCAAGTGGTTGGGCTCCCATTTACCATATGGGAGGCCCCAAGTTCAAGTCCTGGTGAAGGCAAGCTGGCCCGTGCGGCGTGGTGAGCTGATGCAGCAAGATGATGCAACAAAGGGAGACGAGCAGACACAGAAAAACACACAGTGAGCACAAGCAGCAAGGAAGGGATAAATAAATAAAATAAATGTTAAAAAAAAAAAAAAGTTGCTGCCTGAGGTTCATCTGTGGTGGGAAAATGCAGTTGTTTCCCTGAAAACCAATGCACCCATACAGATATTGCCCCCCACCCTGTATCATCCTCATCGGCCCTGCACTATGAGAATGATGATCATGATGATCATGATGATGATATTAGCTAATATTTATTAAGTGCTCCCTATGTCCCAGACACTGTTAATCCTACATGTATCTACTCATTTAATCCTTAAAGTAGCTACTAGTATATGCCTCATTTTACAGATAGGTAAATTGAGGCCCTGAGTCCACAAGTAACTAGCCCAGGTTAAATAGCTCAGCAGTGGCAGAACTGGAAATCAAACTCAAACAATCTGGCCCCAAACCCAAACTTAACCACTGTGTACTCTGCTTTCTAAGTCTGAAAAAACCTAGCCTCAGTCTAGGGAACCAGACTGAACTAAAAAGTCATGACAGGCCTAGCCATAAACTGAGAAATGTTCAGGGATCTTTACATTTCCTTTTCATTCATGCAGTACTGATTTTCCCTCCTCTCTGAGTTTTTTACTTTTCTCCAAGTTTTGCCGTTTGCTCCTTGTTCAACACTGTATCACGTAATCTCTCTGCACTGAACTTCCTGCGTGTCTGAGATGTATGTATTCCCGTCTCACTACTTCTGCCCCCTATAACATCGGTGTCTGTTACTGACTCCACAGTGACTATGAGGATCAAATGAGCTGGTATGCATAAAAATACCTTAGAGTCTTTACAGTTTAATAATATATTTGTATGGTTAACAATACATGTCCATTGAGTAAGATGCAGAAAATAGAGAACAAAAAAAATTTTTTTTAATTTGAATTCTCATTACTATTAGCATTTTGATATATCCAAACTATTTTTGGTCTTTTTTTTCTATGCAATATAGATATAGATATACTTATTTTTACATTCACATATATGTGCATGTCATTTAATGTGGGCACAATACACCCCAATCTATTTTAAAGTGCAGTACAAATATTAGTTATTACCTTTCTGTCTAATTAGGTTGTTTATGACCAACACAATTTGCTGAAATTCTCCAAGGGAAAAGCATTTCATCTGTATATGTTTATCCTCCTAGCATATATGCCTAAGTTGACAGTTCAACATTCATTTACTGCATGCTAACGGAAAGGAGTACAGAATTTGATGCAAGGCCTCTAACAAACCTAGTAATACTTTTCTTTTCTGAACTTAAAATGTCCCAAGCCCACAGGCCCTTAAAGATGCAGTAGAAATCTCTTCCACTGCAGCCTCCCTTCTAGTCACAGGCACTAAAGCAAAGATATGATTTGCAGTGACCCAGAAAAATCCATAACCTAAGAGTTTCCCTCTGTCTGTGAGCCTCTTGGTTCAGTGGTTTTCTCCTAAAAAACAGGCGTTTTCCCTGTGTGCAGCACATGCACATCACCTAAACCTGCTTCTAGTACAGGCCTGATCCCCGACCAAACCCTAGACACAGAGGCTAAGTCTCTACTTGTCATTGGGCCCCTGCCCACTTGAAGCAAAGCAAAGACCTGAAATGCCATAGCCCAGCCCACTAGCTTATTTGCCAAATTTTTGATAGGTAGTTCTTTCATATACAGCCCATGTTCACATATACGTCCCACTCGGACAACACTACATTTTAACATCACCTTTTATATGAACAGTATGTATTTCTAGGGTCTCATACCATGCCCCCCAAAACCTTTTGAGACAGGCAAAATGAATATTATCTTTTGCAGTTTGCAGATGAGAAAAGTAAAGTCTGTTGAAAGTGATTCTCTAAATTTCTTATGGCTTAACAGGGATGTGGGAACTGAGATTGACTGCTTATAATTTAATACATTAGGTACAACTTCTTTCATTTGAATTGATATCATCAAGTTATCCATTTATTTTTTCCATTTTTTTTCCATTTTCAATGTCTCTAGGTATCATTTTCAGAATCATTTCCACATTCATTTGATGTCAAAATTTGTATATTTCATCATACATATTAAAAGATAGGAGCATAATTAGAAACAAAAAGCTGAAATAGTTAGATGTCATAAAAAAACCACAGTGATTAAAAAATTACACTGAGTATTTGAAAGGTGGGCCTACCATCTCCCCAAAATACTAAAAGAAGTTCTGTACCTAGGACAGTGCTTGGCATTTCAAGTATATTTCCTGGAATTACACATGTCTGCTACTCCTTTTCCACATCATTAAAATATCTAGGAATGTTATTTAGATTGGAAAACCTAAAAGCCCAAGTGGTTTTCAAACTTTGTCATTACAATAGCTTTTATGATTCATTCCCCTCATGCACACATACACTGAAATAATGTTTATGGTGCACTTTACAGATTTTAAAGAACTGTATACGTCCTATTTAATTATCTTAGTTATCTTAGTTATCCTATTTTAATTCTCACAACAATATTGTAAGTGTCCAAGCTAACATAGCTAGCAGATGCCATAAAAGACTCACAAAGAAGACGCTGCAGTGGAGCTGCTCACAGGCAGGTTCTGATTTAACAGCCTAGGGCTGGAATACTTCATCTCTACCAAGCTCCCAGAGAGGCCGATGCTGTTGGTCCATGGCCCACCCCTAGAGCAGTAACGTGCTATGGGAAAGAAAGAGTGTGAGCCTGTCTTTTTGGTATTTACCATGTGCAAGGCACCTCGTTAAGCACTTTCCTATGTATTTCACAATTCAATGCCAGAAGAATGAATTAATGAATTGCTTCTACTCTGATCTTTGCCATAAACACTTAAGGCAGAAATTTCTAGTAAAATGAAATTCAGTTAGAGGCAATTCTTTGCACCCAGCCTTCCAGTGTGATATTATTGCACATCTAAGCTCCGGTAGAAGGGTCGTGACCAGAAGTTACGCGTGCCACTGTGGGGTGGTGCCCCTGAAAAGCAATGTGCGTGAGTTCCTCCTCACCCTTTCTCCATCCCCACTGCAGGAGGATAATGAACACTGGAGCAGGCACCTTTGACCCTGAGTTGGAAGTTTCTCTTGAGGTTGGTCTCAGAGCCTTCCTACCTGCCCTGATCTGCTTTCCTCTGAATTATGTATGTGAGAGAAATTAATTCCTATCACTTCTCACCTATGTAAGCTACTGTGTTTTATACAGTAGCAGAGCCTGAATTCTCACTAATATTTGCATCAAGATAAGTAACATTATTTTATAGACAAAGAAACAAACTCACAGAGGTGTACTAATTAACTGAAGGCTATCCAGCAAGTAAATAAAGAAGCTGGGGTTTAAACCTATCTCCTAGGTACTTCGAGGGTACAAGGAATGGCTAATGAAAGGAAAACATCATGGGTATTTTAGAAATTGATTCTCCAAAATAAGGCATCTAAAAACAATGGATTTTAGGGTTAGAAAGGACCTCCACATCCTATTTAATCCACAAAAGAACTCACACGTACAGATGCCTCTCCCTGTTAAAGAGTTCCATGGTTATAGTCACTGGCAAGATCCCCCAGGCTTACCTTCTGCTTTTTTTCTTCAACTGAAATTGAGTCTATATGTTTAAATATATATAGGCATTGAAAGACAACTCTTCAGAGATGGTGTTTAAAAACTATTACATCACACATCAACTAATTTCAATTTAAAAGGACTTATAAAACACCTGAATAAGAGCAAGGCAGACCACATCATAGTGGATGAGAAATTACTTCTAATACTCGTTTAATCTAAACCACAATGCATAATGGGGTTTTTCATTATATTATGCACATCTGCTCCCAGACACACCACTTGTGACCCAACTTGGTAGCAAGCACATCCATCAAGAGCAAAGTGTCCCAGGGGAGGTGCGCTGGCCCCTCTCACCCTGAGGAAACCCAACCCCGGCATGAGGATGGAGGCCAGCGGCACTGCCGGGCGGCCACTTGTAGCCCTCATTGGCTTTTTGACCACATGCATTAGGGTGCCATTTATGCTATGATTTAATGAAACATAAGAGTAGAGGCACCTCTGAAAGTGTCAGTAAATCTGCTCTTTCATCAAGTTTCTTCTTTTTCAGTTGTATAGGGTTTGCATTGTGAACAGAACTGACGAAAATAGATCAGGTCTGATAGTTTTACTTTACCATCTGGAATAAGAGGTTTGTTGTTATTTTAATTTTTTAAAGTTCCTTTTGACATATTTCTTAGCTATAATCATTACAAAGAATAAACAGAAATCTATGTTTGAGCATCCATGCCACCCATCCTGATGAGGGATCAACCATCAACAGTCAAGGAGGGAGAGTACCTAAAGTCACTGAGGCTTATCATGCCAGTGCAAACCTACTGGGTTAACACAGTTCAAAGAAAAGGAGAACCCAGTTAACCACACAGATGCTACATGATTAAACAGAAATATAAATACACAGGCACACATAAAATTTTTTCAAGCATTAGTAAGTGCCTGCAGCTGAATGAATAGTAGCTTCAATGAGTTAGTAACTGCTGATTTAACAAAAGAAAATGAATCATATAAAGTATTGCCTCATCCTAATATATGAAAGGTATTTGGGTCTTTACCCAAAGCCATCATCTCAGAGGCAAAATTTCATCCTTACCTATTTTCATCCAAAATTCTACATGGCTTTCAGAAAGCTCAGCTGAGAGAACTAACAGTCAAGGAATATAGTCTAAGACACATGCTGTCCTCTGCATAATTCAAGAACAAATATATTGTTCACTGGATTATGTTAAAATACACCAGAAAGCTATATCCCTGAATTACATCAATTTAGTAATTGATGTTACAATTTAGTGTTTCAGCCCCTACCCTGAAAACACTTTCACTGAGTTATATTTTAACCTTATACCTTTTGTTTATTTATTGTAAGATACAACGTGTGAAAATACTTCTGTGTCTGCAATGAATCCATATTGGAATGTTTGCCACTAAGTTATTCTACATCCAGCGTATGCTTCCATGTGATAATTTTCTTTTTAAATTTAGTCTATGGGAAAAAAAGATATTTCCTTTTTCTGAATGCTCAATACATGAGAATTCTGTTATCCTACTCTTTCCTTTTTATCTTGGTTTGGGGAAGCTGAGAGCTAATTCTAAAGCTCAGTCCAAGCAATTGTCCAATATCCTTGCTTATTTCTCCTTTCATGTATACTTTTTAATGTTTTATATTTATTCTAGTAATTTTTATATATCACAAATCCTTTTTAGAAATATTCATCTATATAATTTAAATATATTAATACAATCAAATCAACTTCAAATGATATACTTAATCTGCAGTTTTTATTTAATACAAATTGTAAAAGAAAGCAGAATGCAAAGAGATAGTTCTTTTGTATTAAACGTATGCAATTAAATTGTGTTTGGGGTAAGATTAAGACAGCCAGAAGGCAGTAAACTGGAGGATGCTGCCTGTTCCTGGTGAGCAGAATAGAATGCTCACCAGAATGCAAGAGGTGAACTTCCCTTCTTTCCTGGTCAGTAGATGTGTAACTATAAATCTACCGGGCAGGGTGGTGACTCCTCCTTAGAGTCAATTGACATCTGCATTAGCTGTGGAATGTCATTTAGACTTGACCCCATGGTATTATATAAAGATAGCAGCCCCTTATGTTGATCAGGCTTTAAAAAGGATCCTAGTCTTCTAGGCCTGGTCTAGCACGTGCCTTCTGCACATTCAGCAATCAATTTAGAAAGTAGAGGGAGTTCCTTGGAGATAGTGTCCCAGGGGAGGTCACAGAAACTCTATAAGAGTTTAATCAGAAACAAGAAAGGAGAAACGCAGATGGTATTACCATGCCATCGTAAACCAGGGTTTTTCCTTTCAGTAAGTGGTTCTCCGCTTCTTCTGTCCCTGTCCAGCTGGGGGACTCTACACACACCCACTGGTAACAGTGGCGTGCTGTGGCTGGGATTCTTAAGGGGCCGGAAAACATGGAGCGTGAAAAGTCACCTCTCACATCAACAGTTCTGATGTGGCCTCTCCTTCCGTACTTGTTAAGAGTCACTGCAAAGCAGAATGGGCTAGTTGAGTCCATTTTCAGATCAGAAATTAGGGATAAAGGAACCACATGAAGGAAAATGATGATGAAAGAAAGTGCGGTGGGAGGGGGAAATAATAAAATGTCAACAGAGAGGGAGAGAGATATGCAGGTCAGTGTAGAATTTGGCAATGAAACCAATAAGAGTAGTTATTAATAGAAGCACAAAATCAGTTAAAAGACAATTTGGGGGTGGGGGGATATATGGGAACTCTATTTTGTGTGTATCTTTTCTGTAAACATACAACTTCTCAAATAAAAAAAATATTTTAAAAAGACAATTTGGAACTGGGGAGAGGATTGGGGGAGGGAGCAGGTGAACACTGGGATTTGGTGGGTACATGGTTGAAACTACAACGTTGGGAATGCTTTTTTGGCAATATGGCCAATGAGGGTTACTGGTTTAGGGTGTTGGATGTGAGGGACATTTGGGTGCACCTTGGGCAGGCTTCTAGGGAGTGTGTGTGTGTTCATCTTGCCACAGTGTGTTATATCAGTGGGTGGAAACCCACATAATGAGTAGCAAGGTGGTGGACTCGCATCCTGGGGAGACTTGCTCTGTTCTCAAATAGAGGGACGGGAGTGTCTCGAGAGCATGGGCGGTGCCTAATAGGGGAGGACAGACCAGTGTGTCAAGCCCTCAGTGTTGTTGCAAGTAACTATGAATCTTGTTCTTCAAGGAGTGAAGCCTGGTGGTTGCCATGGGCCCCAAGGGGAGGGAGAGAAAGGAATAGAACAGATGGAAAAAGGGGCATTTTGGGGGTGATGGAAGTGTTCTTCATGATCTTGCAATGATGGATACAGGCCATGTTAAATTACATAAAAAATTTGTAAAAGTGTACGGTCCAAAATGTAAACCATAATGTAAACCATTAAACATGGTTAGTAGCTATGTTTCAATATTTGTACATCAGTTGTAACAAACGTACTATCTACATACAAAATGTTATTAATAGGGGAAGGGGGAGAGGGGGGAAGATGTTGGGTATACGGGAGTCCCCTGTATTCTCTATGTGACTTTTCTGTAACCTAAAAGTTCCTTGAAGACAAAATGAAAAAAAGCAAGACACTAGGGGAACAAATAGAAGAAAATGTCACCGTACATATAGGACAACAGATCTTACAGTGATGAAAGGCAAAATGTAAAAAAAAAATTTTTTAAGATTTTTTTCATTATTTTTTATCATCCCCCAATTTTTTTATTTTTATTAAAATTTTTTTTGTATTTATTTCTTATTTTTAAAACTATCATATTATTTCATTTCCTTAATAATTGTATTTGGCTATTTTATTGGCTTCATTTTTGAAGAAGTTTTGGATCACAGAAGGGTTACAACTGTGGCAGGGGAGGATCATTAGTGTGGGGTGTCAGCAATGGGGGATACATGGGAGGGGGTTCACCTGGGCATACATATAAGGTATATAAATGTGTTCATATGTTCATGGGGCATTGTCATGGTGGGTGGAGAGTCACACAATAACCAAAGGAATATCCAGTTCCCATCCTGGGAAGCTATGCCACATTCTCTAATGGAACAGCTAGAATCCCCTGAGTGCAGGGGTAATGACTAGAGAAGGAGGATGATCCATTTGATGGGCCTTTGATATTGATGGCTGTGCATATGAACCTTTACTCTTGAAATTGAAACTTGGCCTTGTATTACAGGGTGCCTAAGAGTTGTCTCCTGGGAGCCTCCTTGATGCTCAAATGTGGCCTCTCTCTAAGCTGAACTCAGCATATAAATATATTACCTTCCCCACAGTGAGGGACATGACCCCTGGGGATGAGCCTCCCTGGTACTGAGAGATTACTACCAAGCACCAACTAGCAATGCAACTGAAAAAGACCTTAACCAAAAGGGGGAAAAGGTAAAGACAAATGAGTTTATATGGCTAAGAGACTGCAACGTGAGTCAGGGGGTCATTCCAGTGGTTACGCTTATGCACATCTCAACAGGATCTCATTGACTGTCAAAGCAGATACTACCACAAATAGCTGTGCTCTTCAGGGTGCTGGAGACATCCAGACACTATAGTCAGGGCAGATGGCTCAGGAGTTTGGTGCCTTGCCAGTGGGCCCTTCTTTGGAATTTATGCTCTCCAGGGTGGTTTTCCTACACATGGCTCTTCTGTTCTTCTATTTGAACCTATAATTAGTAGTAGAATTGGTAGGTGTACATCCAAGAGACTTAAATCTTTGGGCTGTCCATGTGCCAGTTGGGCCCTGAATCTCGACTGAGTTGCAACATCTACCCTCCAGTTCATTGGTCTCACACAGGACAACTAACAAGGAGGTGATGATGGACAACTATCACACCCAAGGAACCGAGAGAGTCTACAACTGCAAGCAAGAAAGCCCCATCCATGGTCCTATGGGATCATAGCCCTCTCTCAATTAGAGATGGAGTGGACATCACCATCCCAGAATCCTGAGGATTGGGGAATGAACTATGGACTAAAGTAGACTTACTGGTATTCTACTATAGACTTATTGTGATTCTAGCAATGGAAGAAATTATATCATTGATGTGGAGGCAGTGGCCACTGGAGGTTCTGAGGGCAGGGAAAGGGAAAAACAGGTTTAATACAGGGACATTTCAGGCCTTGGGAATTGTCCTGAATGACAATGCAACGACAGATACAGGCCATTATATATCTTGTCATAACCTACAGAATTGGGTGGGAGAGAGTATAAACAAAAATGTAAACTTTAATCCACACTTAGTGGCAATGCTCCAAAATGTGTTCATCAATTGAAATGAGTGTATCTCATTAATGAAGGATGTTGTTAATGTGGGAAAATGTGGGAGGTGTGGGAAATGGGGCATATGGGAATCCCCTATATTTTTTATGTAATATTTATGTAATCTAAATATCTTAAATATATATATATATATATATATATATATATTTATATTTATATGACAATTTGGGGAAACTATTTTAATGCATTAACATTAATATCTTTAATATATAAAGAGTCCACAAAAAGTGAATAAAAATTTAAACACCCAATGAGAAAAATGGGGAGAAGATGCAAGCAGGCAACACAGTAAACAAGAATACAAGTGGCCAAAAACAAATGTAAAAATTACAGATTTAAACCAGAGGGGGGAGCAGATGTAGCTCAAGTGGTTAAGTGTCTGCTTCCCATGTACAAGGTCCTGAGTTTAATCGCCAATATATCCTTAAAAAAAAAAAAAAAAAAAAAAACCTAAAAAAACACAAGAGATAATTTTTCAACCTGTGGGTGTGGCAAATATTTAAAAAGACTAACACCCACTGTTCAGCAGTGCCTAGGGAAATCACAACTCTGCAAATTGGAATAACTTTTCTAAAGAGTAATTTAGTAACATATACCAAGACTTGAATAATAAAAAGAGCCAAGCCCATGTCCTTTTAACAGGTCTCATAAAATACATTTGCTGCTCTATATTTACAAACAACATTAATAGTATGAACAATACATTGCCACCCTCATTATTTAAGAGTTCTAATTAATTTTAAACTAAAGCTTGTATATGAAATAGCTGCTTTTGGAGTATTTTACACAACAGTAAGCCAAATAGGTTCTTCATTCTCAGGGAACTTACTATCTCACGGGTAATCAAAACGATCATGTTACAGGCTACAGCAAGGGCAGAAACAGGTGGCAGAGCGGCATAGAAAAGGATGCCTAGCCTAGTCTTGGAGGGTAGGGTGGGAGGGGAAGGCTCCACTAGGGGTTGCTGTAGAAGTTAAAGCCAGAAGGACAAGCAGGAGGTAGCCAGTAGGAGGAAAGGAACTACCAGATGGAAGGAAAACCATGCACCTCCTTATCTTTGAAAGACCAAGTCATTTTTCCAACAACCTCATTTTTCCTAATCATGCTTTTCCTTGTATTATTCTCCAGAGGAAAAATAGTTTAAAAGCCTCCTTCCCATTTCCACCCAAGAAGGTGAAATGTCTACCCCTGGCTTTCCAGGCTCCTCCTAGGTTGGTGGTACACAAGACTAATTCTGCTCTTCCCAGCAAGCATCCACTGTTGTCAAGTTCCTTCCTGTGTTGTTTGTGTGCTCACCCATGCCTACCTCTGTGCCATCACTACTCAGGCTCCTGGCCTGCAATGCCATCCCTTTGACTCTGCTTCTCTGACTCTTGCCCAGTCCTCCAGGCTCCAGTCCACTGGCCTTCTGCCTGAGGCATCCTTTTGGGCAGTCTCTTTGTGGGTCTTCCTCTCCACTGAACTTGGACTTCTTTGGAAACTTTGTAGCCCATAAATTAGTTTTCAGTGTTTAAAAAGTGCCTATTATGTTTCCATGTGGTTTCATGTTCCTTGGTATTGATTTTTCTAATAATCTGTCAACTTTTTAGGATTTATTTTTTTATTTTATTTTAATTATTTAATTCATTCCCCACCCCTCCCCTAGATGGTTCTATTGTCTGTCTGCTCATTGTTTGCTCGCCTTCTCTAGGAGGCACTGGGACCTCCCATGTGGGAGGCAAGTGCCCAACAGCCCAAGCCATTTGCTCCTCATGAGCTGCAGCATCTGCTGACTTTGTGGCATCTGAATGTTTAGCATCTGCTCATTGCTGCAGGATGCAGCATCTAGCTGTAATTGTGGCAGGTGCAGGCATCTGCTTGTCCTTCCCAGAGACACTGGGACCCAAACCTGGGACCTCCCATATGGCAAGTGGGAGCTCAATCACTTGAGCCACATCTTCTTCCCTAATCTGTCAACTTTTAAGGAGAATTCTAAGCATGTAGGAGCCCACAGGATGTAGGAGGCATTAAGAAGAGCAATATGGATCAGCAGAAAGAGACAAATGATGTTTCTAACTAATGTTTATTGTGCCCTTTCTTGATGTCGGGAATGAGGCCACATCCCTCACAGAGCTTCACAGACCCACTTGTTGTTCTTGGCATTGCTGTGTGAGAAGTTCATCGTAATCTTCACAAATACAATAAAGAGAACAGACCGTGGTGGCAGAGGACCTGAATTTAACTTCTCTCAACCACGTCCTAGCTATGTGTGAGCAAGTCATTCACCTCCCTGCACAATATTCTCAAATCAAATAGTGGTTTTTAATGAATAATATATACATTTGTCAAGTAGGAAGAATGAGAGGAAGAGTAAGGGCCAGAACCAAATAGAAAGAAGAGGGAGAATTTTGTTTTAAGAGCCCCTGCTGGACATATCTGATACATAGATACTGTCTTCACTTTTAAACCTATGAAAATGCTTATTAGTCCAAGGAATTATTGGACTGCACACTGTTGTTCCAATTAGCAACTATCACAAAAAGTCTGTCTAAAGAATCTTGTGAGTTTCTCATGGGGATTCATGAGGGCTGTGTGAGCCACACACTTCCTAAAAGCTACTAGCCCCACCAGGAATGCACACCTGGTGATACAAGTGTAATTATCATGCACAGATAGGTCTTCTCATGCCTACCTTTAACATTTACTCGGGGTGGAGAAAAATATAATAAGATGATGAAGCATGGGAGGTCCCAGTGCCTCCTAGAGAAGGCGAGCAAACAATGAGCAGACAGACAATAGAACCATCTAGGGGAGGGGTGGGGAATTAATTAAAAATTAAAATAAAGTAAAAAAATAAATCTTAAAATCATTAATTTCATTAAATCTCTACCTTTGAGTACACATCCATGTGATGAAATGGGAAGTGCATATGAAGTATTCTGCTGCATAACAACCTATGATGGTTGTCTCAAGGGAAAGCACATGTGCAATTGTTTGAGTTACCAGCTAAACTAGTCACTTTTTTTCTAGGAAATACATTTTTAAATGAAAGTCTGACTGAAAAAGTGTGATTATAATGCGTTGGGTATTTGTAGACATTTTCCCAAAAATGAACAAAGTGAACCTATTACTTCAAGAAAATCAATGACAGTATCTGTTGCTACTGATAAAATTCAAGCTTTCAACTGAAAGTTAGAATTTTGAAAAATGTGTATATGCCACTATGAGCCTAATAGCTTCCTAATGGTTAAAGATTTTTCTGAGGAAGTCAGTGATAATATTTATAAATGTGAGTTTTTAATACTGAATAATGATGTGTTAATATTTATAAGAGCTGCGTAACTCAGTGAACCAATAATTTCCACAAAATGCACGTTATCTAAAAGATCCATTCAAAAGACAAGATAGACCAATGGATGTTAATGGAACTGAGTACAAAAAGGTCATTGATACGGTTTTATATTTCATAGTGGAGAAATTACCACTTGAAGTTTGGTCTAGTATCAGAAAAGAATAGCTATAATTTCTGGAAAACACTATTAAGACATTTCTTTATTTTTTAACTACATATCTGTGTGAGGCCAGATTTTCTTCATATACTTGAACCAAAACAACATATCACAACAGATTGAGTGTCGAAGTAGAGAATCCCACTGTCTTCTCCTAAACCAGAGACTGAAGAGATTTATAACACTCACTAAATTTTTGTTTTGGAAAATAGTTATTTTTCATAAAATATTATTTATGTTAACATGCAATGGTTTTTATTATTATTTAAAATAAATTAATACATGATTTTAAATGCTCTCAGTTTAATTTCAAATACAGTAAATATTGATAGATATAACTAATATGAACAGAAGTTCATTGGAATCCTGTATAAAATTTGTGAGTGTAAAGTGGTCCTGAGATCCCAAAAATTGAGAACCACTGTTCCAGGGGTGGCAAATCAACAAAATGGAAATAACCCAAGATTCTGAAGACAATGTGGAGCATAGCTGCCCCCAGACTCAGGTTACTCACATAGGGTCTGTTTCATGAGGCAGAAATGAACTACTGTGTTCTGTGAGCCACTGTGCTGCTGGGTCTCTTTGCTAGATTGTTGCTGCAGCTTAGTTCACCCTGACCAGTTCATGGCACACATGGCAACAGATACACGGCCCTAGCTTGCAACAAATGAATTACAAGTGTAAGCCGTGATTCCTTTAACTCTTTTCTCTGAATAAACAAACATCAGCACCCGCAATGTCGTTTCAACTGGGTCTGATACTCATTTGAATGCATCCCTTCCCCAACCCTACCCAGCCCTCAACACCCACTAAAATTAGTCCCAAGTATCCACAGCTGTAGAGTCCATTTGGGTTAAGTGGGGGCTGACTGTTTTCTTCAAGGTGTTGATAAAGAATGTTTAATCAAATAATCCATAGCTGTGGAACAAAAGTAAGGGTTGACCTTTGAGACAATACAGCCTGAGAGACCTTCAGGATTTTCACAAGTCATCAATGTTTTTAAATTTACCTTGAGCTAAGGTCTAACTACTTAAAAATTGTCTTTCTGACAACACTTTAAAATAATTATATAAGAAAAAGGTAAAAAGCTGCCATAAATGCATTCTTTCTCTTTCTCCGTTCTCCCCCTCTCTCCATCTTGTCTTTTATTGTTTGTGAAATACAACTTGTTTTTTTTTTTAAACATTTATTTACTTATTTACTTTTATCCATTTTTACCCCCCACCCCACCCCACTCCGTTTTTGCTGTCTTTTTGTGTCCATTCACTGGGCGATTCCCTGTAGTCTGTTTCCTGCCCTCTCTTCTCATCCCTCTCCTCTTGTCTTCACCAGGATTCCATCCCAGGTACCTTGGATGTGGGAGAGAGGTGTCCTACCACCTGCGCCTCTTAGTTCCTGTTTTTTCAGCATGTCCTGTCTTGGCTTTCCTTTTGTCACTCTGCTGTTAGGTCATAATCTTGCTGCATGGCTCAGTGGGGCCTGGCGGCACACCTGCGTGTGAGGCCTGGGAGGTTCAACCACTTGCGGGGCCTGATGGTGCACCTGCGTATGGGGCCTGGCGGCATACCTGCTTGTGGGCCCTGGCGGCCCATGTGCCTTCTATATTTTTCTTTTTTTAAATTTTTTACTGGGAGGTCCTGGGGATCGAACCCAGGTCCCTACATATGGGAGATGGACACCCAATCATTTGAAGCCACATCTGCCCTGCAACTTGTTTTTTATTATGTTACCTTGCCTGTGTAACATATCCAAAAGCCTACATATAATAAGCCACATTATATCAATTCAAATATATTAGGTTTAAACAATTTTATGTTTTCTAAATTCCTACCCTAGGGGAAACTGCCCATGTTCTTGTCTAGCTAGATATGGGCAGATTAAGGCCAGAGGGGGCACATATTTTACAGACTGAAATGCTAGAAGAAAAAAGTATCATACTACTATTGTCTGAAAATGCTGCAGGAAAATACAAATTCCAGAGACTTGCAAACAGTCACATACCTGTAATTTTAAATTAGATTAATGTGAGAGCTGGTATGGCTCAAGCAGTTGAGCACTTGCTTCCTACATTGGAAGACCCGGTTTTGGTTCCCGGTGCCTCCTTAAAACAAAAACAAACAACAAGCAAACAAATGAAAAAACCAACTCAGGGGAATTGATGTGGCTCAATGGTTGAATGCCGACTTCCCACATATGAAGTCCTGGGTTCAATCCCCAGCCCCAATTCCTCAAAAAAAAAAAAAAAAAAAAATTACATTAATGCATGCCACCATTTTTTTGGACACTACATTTAGAAAGAGAGAAATACAACTTCTTTAATTTCTCAATCCCAGCAATTACTGAATGGCCGCATGATAGAGAAGAGAGAACTGGACAGGCTATAGGAGGCCTCACTCTGCCATATTAACCAGCTGGGTGACCTTGGGTAAGTCGATTCACCCTTGTATTTGCTCATGTGTGAAATTAGGAGTTGGACTACATAATCTCTGCAGTCACATCCAGCCCTACAATTTCTCTTTGCCATATTCTTTATTCCCCACAAAAGATAAATCCTGATTTGCCATGCTTGGTTGACCATGGTGCTAACTCTAACTCCATGAATGGAAACCCACCTCAGAGGGAGAGCCCCACTTTTCTTTTAGTTATCTACTTCAATTTAGACATTTGAATTACTGATAAATTAAGAGTCTCTTACTAAACACAATCAGAACATTACTAATAATCAGTACAATAAATCAGCACAATTTTTCTCAATTTTGTGATGTTCAAGTAAAACTTGTAAAGTAATTGCTTTCCAATATGTCCTCTATCCGTGATACTCGAGCTTTATATTATGTTTGGTATTGAAGATTAAAAATATTCTAAGTTAAACACTGATGAAAATTTGATGATGATATTTTAATTTAGAAAAATAATTATCCCCTTTCCTACAGAAATTTTCATATATTAAAATTCATAAGGGAAATCTCAATTTGAATTTTCCACTACTCAGTACTAACAGGACAACTGATCAAACTACACCCTTTAAATGAGAAGCACATCCTTATATATTATTTATCTTCTAATTAGGATAGAGAAATTACTCTGAGTTGCTGAGCTAATTACAAAGAAGGAATTGAACTTTATGCTGTTAAGTTTGATCATCAGTTTCTGATTTCAATCGAGTCTGTCTTCCTGTTTTCCTAGCTTCTGCTCTTCCAAAGATGTGCAATCATTTTTTGCTGTTGTTGTTTTGCTTGCTCAAGATACAAGTAGGATAGGCAAATGCAACTAAACTGTATCAAGGGGCTGAATCAGCAATATAGAAGAGGTTTGTGGAATAAAAGATAAAGTTTTCCTCTTAAAATCAGTAAGTTCTTGAGAAAGACTGAGTACCTAATTAACTTGGCATGACATTGAAATAGTAATCTTAAATTATCTTTCTACTTACCTGGGAAAAAACAAAATTATCTCTCTGAAGGAAGAATGCATCAAATAGAATTAGGCCCCTTTCATCTTCTGTTGCATTTTTGAAATGCTTCTTTATTTGGTTTACCCCAATGCATAATGAATTTCTAAGGTGTTCACTGATATCTACAATATTAACCCACCCAGTGCTTACTCTTGTGTAGTTTGGCTCAAGCTTTCATGGGGCTGCACTTATTACTTGAAAATGCCTAATTCTTCAGGTATGTATGCTATGAATTACAGAATTTGTCTGGGCAAACAAGTGGAAAATAAGGTTATTATTGTACTAGAAATCAGCAATGCTGAAAAAGGGCATGGAGCTGGAGCAAGTCAGAGCCATCAGCCTCCTGGCTAAGGTATACAGAACACTTCAGTCTACGGTTCCAGGGTGAATGTGTGAGGTGACCTTTAAATGGGAAATGGCCAGAACACAAAAACATTTTACTTGCTCCAATACAACTTTAGTAATTGAGATGAGAAAATATATTATTCCTTTATCGGGAAAGTATTATTTAGAAGATTCAGATCAAGCTGAGTTATAATTATCAGTTAACAAATGCATCACTGAGTTAAATGACAATACTATTTTATGTTTTCAATTAGTGTTTCTAAAGTACTCTAATTGAAGGAGTTGGCCATTATAAAAATATTTTCAAAACTATTGGGATACAACAGTTTGGAGTACTTAATTATTACCAGTGACCAGTACTATAAATACATGTTTAGAACTCAACAATTTACCTGCTGATTCTACAACATACATCCTGAAAAAAATGGTCCTTATTTTCACATACCATTGGTTACAAATAGAAATAATACACGTCTTTTACCTAACAACATTATAACAGCATTGAATATATGTAGTTACTTGTTTCAGTGAACAAAATTTAATCCAAGAGAGAAATGAATCCATTCACTGTAACATCAAACTGTTTATAATGGGATTCATGGTAATTTTGTCCCTGAAAAAACTAAGAGGACATCCAAGGAGGACAAAATTACAGTTAGTCTAGACAGGAGGTAATCAAGAAACAGCCTAAATACATGGAGAATTGGCATCTGTAACAAGTACCATCAAAAAAGATGGAACTAGTAGGTCAGCTGTACTATGGATTTCCTTGGTTTAAAAACACTTATTTAAACAAGATACCACTTTAACGAGTGGTATAAAAAATCAAACTGAATGCTGGGACAGTAAAGTTCCTAATAGATTCTTTCCTATTCATTAAATAAAATTCATTCACCCAGTTCCTACTCTGTGCCAGGCACTGTTTCTTGGTGCTGGGGACTTCTGAGTGAGCAAAACAAATGGGAGATCACTGCCTTTACAGAACCTCCTGGTGGAGGAGACTGCCAATATACAAGGTATATAAGCAATAACACAAGTATGTTATATATGATAAGGGCTGAGAAGAGAAAATCCAGCAGGAAAAGGGAATATGAAATGTCAGAGGGCGGGATGGGGAGGTGATATTTATACAGTGACCAGGGAAGGTGTCAATGAAGTGGGGACTTTTGAGTAAAGACCTGAAGGAAATCAATCTGTTTTGACTACATTACCTTTTACTGTCTACTCTCATTTATATGTATATAAAGTAAGCCATCCACAGAGAGGGGGAGAAGGCATGAATAAGGAGAGAAGAAAGGAAAATTTAGCTTTTAATAGCAATAACATCATCATTGCTCTCTAAATCTAGAAGTTGGTGTGTCATTTTGTGAGTATTAAGTTGCATCTTTAGGCGTGGTCCTTGTTAATTCCATGTATGGCTTTCCTGGAAGGAGAACTGAATGGGGTTAATGAGACCTGGGTGGAAGGGAGGGTCACTAGGACCCACATCTTTCACTGTCAGGACTGGTGTTCTTTGGCAAGTTGCAGAATGAAAGGAAAAACACTACAAATTAACTAATTTTCTGCATGGTTGCATGGACACTTTAACTTAGGTCTGCTTCCTCATTTTAAATCGATGTGTTGTCAACTTAAAAAAAATTGTGATTTTCTCATTCAATTTTCTCCTCTATAAAATGGCCATGATTGACCACCATACCAGGTTTTATGAAACTAAAGATACAGAGAGATGAGAATTTTAAAGGTAAAAGCATTGTAGGAATGCGAGTTATTGATTTTATTCCTTAAATCACCCCAACTGTAATATATTGTGATAATAGAAGAAAACAACAAAGAGAGTAATTTAGAAATGAATTAATTGGTGAGATTATAGTGATAGCATAATCAGAATTCTGAAGCAGTGTTTTTACATTGAAGATACCATATTATGGATTACTTAACTCCTCAATTTGTTTGACCAATGTGTCCGATGACTCTAGTCTTTGAAAAAAATCTGCTGTTCCTATACTATGCATGTTTCATTTTTCTGACACAATAATATATATCCTTATGAGAATTTCCTAATTTCCATCTCAGAATAACTCAGGAATACATTGCTTTATGTAGTGGCTGTGTCTTGGGAAACATCTAAAGGGGATCTCTGTTAAGACAATGCTTCTTAACTAATATTGATATCAGAATCATGTTTAAATATTCCTGGGATTGACTCTATGCCCTGAATCTCTGGTGGGTATTGCCAGTTACAAGTATGCTTCCCAGGTGATTCTGGTGTGCAGCAGGTTGAGACACTGAGTTAAGCTGCTGAAATCTACTTTATGACAATACCTGCAGCACATGATGTGTCAAGTGAAGAATTCCATGGGAAAGCAGTTTGTTATCACACAATTTAACCACTCTATAGTTCTCACCTTTCTATGAATAACAGTGTTCAGGTTCTAAGTATCTGACACTTCGTGTGACTTCATAAGTAGGGGAATAAAAAGTGAAACTTAGAAGGGGTAGCCATATCTTTCACCTAAGACATGAAAGAGCACCAGTAATAATAGGCTTATGTTGCCCACTATAAAGAGGCTTTTATTCACTTTGAGCAGGGAATGG
Source organism: Tolypeutes matacus (assembly GCA_026826555.1). NCBI lineage: Eukaryota > Metazoa > Chordata > Mammalia > Cingulata > Chlamyphoridae > Tolypeutes > Tolypeutes matacus. The sequence continues at coordinate 10,126,279 of JAKSZT010053928.1, forward strand.
CCTACATTAACATAGCTCTCCCCTTCCCTCCTTAGTGAAAGAACCCCAATTTGACATTGAGCACATTGCCACCTGAAAAAACAGAGCCATTTCGCAGCTTTCTTTCTTTTTTTTTTAGTGTGGTCCATTCATTGCAATTGATGAACACATTTTGGAGCATTGCCACTAAGCATGGGTTATAGTTTACATTGTAGTTTACACTCTCTCCCGCACAAATTTGTGGGTTATGGCCGGATATATAATGGCCCGTATCTGTTGTTGTAATGTCATTCAGGACAATTCCCAAGTCCCAATAATGTCCCCATATTACACCTGTTTTTCCCTCTCTCTACCCCCAGAACCTCTAGTGGTCACTGCCTTCATGTCATTCCCCAATCCTGAGGACTCTCTGATGGCGATGCCCACTCCACTTTTATTGGTAGGGGTTTCGATCCCATACAGCCAATGGATGGGAATCTCTTGCTTGCAGTTGTAGACACTCTCGGTTCCTTGTTATGTTTGCCCATCTTCTCCTCCTTGTTAGTTGTCCTGGGTGAGTAAAATGAACTGGAGAGCAGGTATTGCAACTCCACTGAGATTCAGGGCCCAGTTCTCAGCTTTCTTGCAGCTAGGTGGGGGCCCTGTGACTCAGTTCTAGCCTATAAAATGTGAGCCAGGAAATAGTGTGTGGGATTTCCATAAAGACTGCTCTCAGAGGGCGAGCAACTTTTTACCCTTCTACCTGTCCTTCTTTTGAGGGATGGTCTCATTGATGTGATGGCTGGAGTTCCAGGAGCCATTCTGGACTAGGAAGTAATCCTGAAGATGACATAAAAGCCTTGCAATAGTGTAGTGGAGCAGAAAGGAATCAATGATGACCCCAAGTGTTAGGGATGGGTGAATGATACAATGGTAGCTCTTATCTGGAGAGACCAGATAAGAAAAGGTAGGAAAAAGAAAACGCAAGCAGCTAACAGAAGTGGGAGGGGAAGGCACAAGGGTATGTAAGGAGGAGTGACTACAGATACATTTCTTTAAAGTTAAGGCAACATTTATTCAATTCCTTGTCATTATAGCATTTAAAGCATAAGTGGTAGTTATTGGGCAAAGATATAATTTCTTTTAAGATCTTTTATAGTTGGATTTTAGTTCTGTCATCACTGATGACAGAACTGAGCCATCATATCAGACTCCAACTGCCTCTGTTTAAACCACTATTATAATTATTTTGTTTTGTTGTTTGCTCCAAACCTAGTTCTAACTAGTATAATAGACAGGGACACCAAGGGACATAAACAGTCAGGGCAAGATTTCACTGGCATACAGTGTTGAACCCATGAACTCCTAATAAATTGATATTGTTTCCAATATCCTTAAAAGGGATGTTACGTGTGTATAACTCTGTATTAGTCAGCCAAAGGGGTGCTGATGCAAAGTACCAGAAATCTGTTGGCTTTTATAAACGGTATTTATTTGGGGTAAAGCTTACAGTTACAAGGCCCTGAAGAGTCCAACTCATGGTTACTTCCTCACCAAACTCTGTTGCCACGTGTTGAAGCAAGGAGGCAGGCAACGTCTGTGAGGGTTCAGCCTTCCTCTTTCTCTTAACCCTCTGTGCCAGCTTTTTCCTATCTCAGCTGTAGGTTGGCATAAGGCTCTCTCTCTTCCCAGGGCTCATGTTTTTCCAACCTCAGCAGCTCTGGTCTCTTCACAAGGTCAGCTGTAGACTATTAGGCAAATGGTTCATCTCTCTTCCTGGGGCCTCTGCCTTGTCTATCGAGCTGTCTCTCTTCCTCTGTGTTCTTCTGTGTATCTGCTTCTGTGTATTTCTTCTTCTGCCTTGTTGATTGAGTATCCACCTATATAGCCCACCAAGGGGGCAGGGACTCAACTCTGCATGCCCTAATGACATGGTCAAATCAAAGCCTTAATCTTAACATAATTTAATCAAAGGCATCTCAGCGGAATCCAATACAACCAAAGGGATTCAAGCCCAGAGGAACAGACCAGATTATAAACATAATCAAATAACTTTTTTTGGAATTCATAAATAATATTGAACTGCCACAAACTCTAAGCTGATAAAAAGATTTAATAGCATTCTAGCACCATGTACTGAAGCAACAAAATAAAATAATTTACCTGATCTCTGGATACTGAGGGATAATTCATGTAGTTTAATGGCACTAAATCTGACAGAAGATTCGAGAGCAGGGATGAAATAGTTTGCCATGTCATAGAAAGAATCATTGCCATTTGCTGTCTTGTCAACCATGGGGTAGGGGATATAGAGAAGGTAAGGAAACTCCAAGATCCCTGGCTTGGCTGACTGTTGCAGAAGGTGATATCCATAAAAAATCATAGGACAACAAAAGGAGAAGGGAAAGCAATGCATTTGGTTTTGATCTTGAACAGCTTTAGAAATGCCTGTGGGATACAAGTACAAGTCCAGAAGAAAATTAGAAAACAGATTCACTTGGTCATCTGCAGATTAAAAACATTTGGTGATTCCACATCAATTACTCAATAAAGTCCAGGCTCCTTATCATGATATCAAGGCACTACATAACCTGGCCTCAGCCTGCCTTTTCAGATTTGTCTCTTAACACCCTTTCTATTTGCCCACAATCCTGCACCCAAAACAAACACATATCTTATGTTCAAGTCAACAAAACTGTGCACAGTTCTCCCCCATGCAAGTTTCATAGAAGGCCATGCATATTTTTCACATGTATCCACTTAGCTGCAAATAACTGTTCACCTGCCTATCTCCCACACTAGATAGAACTATTTGAGGCTATAGCCCATTATCTTGACTATAGCACATCAAAACAGGTAAGTACTCCAATACTAGCTTAGTTAACAGAAGCTTCCCCTCCATGCTTCTGTGTTTTTGCTTACTTTGTTTTCCCTATCAGGATCACAGGAAGGAATCAGTGAAGACTCTGAGTTGTCAGGGCTGGGAGAATAATACAATGGTGGCTTTTATCTGGAGAGACCAGATAAGAAAAGAATAGTAAAAAAAAAAAAAAAAGTCAAGCAGCAAACAGCAGTGGAAGGTAAAGAAGAGGGGAAGTTTTGTGAGGAGAAGAGAACACAAATACATTCAAGTCTCTGATAACTTTTATTTCATGCAGCAAAATACATCAAGAGTGCCGAATTGATAGCTCCTGCTTAATAAAGGTAGGGAAGAGTATAGCATATATCAAAGAAGAAAGCACTGGAGCACTCCAGAGCAGGGCTGCGCTGGATAAAGAAAGGCTCATCAGGAAACCTCTCCAAACCAAAACTTATAAGAGAGCCCTGTTACAAAACAGAACCCAGAAGTTTGGTGTTACTTGTTCATCCTCAACTGTGCACCAAGGCCTTGACAAAGTACACTGCTAGATAAAGGGCTGGCATTTCCCTGCTTAAAGGTATTCTGAATGTCACTGGGGAAGCATGGATGACACCATTTGTGAGACACAGTGTTAGAGGTTCCCCCTTACAAGGTTTGCAATGATTAACAGGTCATAAGGCCATGACTCAATTCCCCCATGGCATAAATTGAAGAAAGGCAGCCTCCAGCCATAATCTACGTGACTGACTGAGCAAGCCATCGCCTATGTGCTTGGAGGCAGCCCATCTCCTCCCAAGAATGAACAAAGGAGCCATATAGCAGTGGGAGTGGAGCAGATAAGGGCCTTCACCCCTTCTGGGCCCAGGCATCACCAACCCCTCCCACATTTCAAGAATACCCTACCTCCTAGCCTAATACCCTCTAGCAATACATGGGAAGAATTTGTTTTTACAGCCCCTTATTGGCCCCAGGCTGTACTCGGTCTCTAAACCCCTCCCCATGGACTAATGTTTCCCCACCTATTGATAAAGTCATATCCACCACTTTCCAGGGGTGGGCTGAAGTCTATCCTTCAGACCCCCTCCACTGGGAGAACTACTCAATAAATTTCCTGCCTGCAATCATCAGTCTCCGCATCTCAGTGAGCACTGTTTGCCCAACATATGGTGCTGAAATCCAGGACTGAGATCGCATTGAGACTGATTGACTGGTAAGAGATCTCCACCTTGCCACTGCCGAGTACCCATCCAACACCTGATACCGAATCATAGCTGGGTGAGTTAAGGATTTCTCTGCTGGAGGATCCTGCTCTCTTTTTCTTTCCTTTTTCAATTGTCCAGGACAACCCACCAAAAATCCTAGCACTAGGTCAGTGATCCTCACTGTCCCCAAGGGCCATGGTGGGCGGGAGGCCTGCATCCTCATGGAGAGACATCCTTTGACTCCAGAGATGTCCAGTTCCAAGCATGTTCTCCTGTTTTCTTGGGTGATTTCTGACTGATTCAGGGATGCCTGTCTCACTCGGAATCTCCCCTGTTTTAGGAATCCTTAGTCTTACCCACTCCACCTAAAATGGGAAATTCAATTTTGCCCCCCCCCCCAAACCACAACTTTAGGTTGTCTCCTCCATAACCTTAAATCTCTGTACCCAGAAGGAGACATCAGACCCAAAAAGCTCATTTTCTATTTAACCTCTGTGTGGCTGCAATACAAATTGGACCATGAAAGTCAAGGCCAAAAAATGGCACTTTCAAGTTCCAAGTTCTCCAAGATTTAGAGAACTTTACCCAGTGCAGCGGCAAGCGGTCTGAGATTCTCTACATTCAGACTTTCCTTTTCCTTTGTAACCTTCCCTCCCTCTGCCAATCCTATACCACCTACCAAATCATCTTTCTCCACAATAGACCCCCCTTCCACACACAGAAAATCTTTCTTCCGACTTCGATTCCTCCAATCACGCCCCTCCTCCACTGCCATATGTCTCATCAGCACCCCTGAACCTACTCCATCCTCCTCCCGTTCCCCAAACCTCCCCCTGAACCCACTCCCTTCTCCCCACCCACTACCCGCACTCAAAGCTCCTTCCCCAGCTCCTGTCCTCCCTCTCCAGGAAGTGGCCCAGGCAGAAAGCATTATGTGCATTCACATCCCCGCCTCCCTCTCTGATCTCTCCCAAATCAAGCACTGTCTTGCGTCCTATTCCAATGATCCTTCTCATTTTATCAAAAATGTCAATACCCAGCTGTCCCTAATAACCTTACTTGACAAACCTACAATTGCTCACCTCTTACAAGATTTTAGCTGACTCCTAAATCTGTCTAAGTGTACCCCTAAAAAGCAATAATCCAAAATATATGTGTTAGATATCTGTCTATCTAAACTGCTAAATTAAAGCTTAACTGCATTTATAGTACTCAAATATTCCTAACTGCTGATTACTAGTAAAAGTGTTTCCAAAAAACAAGCTTGCTTATTACAAGCAACACTGATTCAAAAAAAAAAAAAATCTTAAAAGCAGTAAAATCAAAGATACAAAATAATGAAAAGCCTAAAAATAGCCATACCAAAGGAGTAAGAATTTTGAGTCAAGTTAATGAGCTTTATGTTTCTGTCAGTGTGTCGTAACTCTTTTTGTGTTTGTCTGTTTGCTCAGTGTATATTTTGATACCTCTGGATGGTAATATTAAATTGATAAAGGAAAATACTTAAAAAAGCTCTCTTCAAATGGCCAAAAAATTAAATAAGCACTTATATTAATAAGTATGGATGCTAATAAAACAAATTAGTATTATGAGTGTTAAATCTTTAAAATGATGAAAATTGTACGTTTTGACTAATGAAATTACTACAAACCTCTTTTTGAAAAAAAAATTTTTTTTGCCTAAATTGAAATGAATAGTTTGTTTTTCTTCACAGAATGAAATGAAAGCTGTGAGACTTAAATGGATATTGAAAGAAGTAAAACATTTGTGGAAGTGCTGACTAAAGTTTGACAAGTTTGCTCAAGAAAGTGTGTTTTGTCCTAAGATAAGATGGCTGGTTTTCATAAAATCAGAATGGAAGTATGTAGGATAGAACTTGAATGCATATGGCAAGTTGTAGAAGGTATTGTGGTAGCATTAAGTAAGGGAATGTGTTCTGTGAAGGCGAATTTATCTTGAGATGAAGTAACTATAGTCTATGTGAGTTTGGATAAAAGTTCATACAAGCATTGTTTAAACTGAAATATTTAACAGGAAGTCATTATTAAGCAGAAATTGATTTGATGCTAATAACAAAAAGTAACTTCATAACAGAAAAGCCTGTCAGAAACTACCTCAATCTGCATATTAAAGCAGTAGTAGGGAGAAGATAATTTTGATTCCACTGGGAATCTTAAGTTTTCATAAAATAATGAAAAAAGTAATTTGTCCTGTACTGTTAAAATAAAATATGTGTTAATTAATGTAATCATGGTAATTTTATGTTGTAAGAAATTTGCTTTGAGTCAGTTTCCAAAGTCATTTTAGTAACTTATGTATGTAGGGTGTACAGAATGTATTTTTATTATTAAGGAAAAAGACAGTAATTTTGTCCTAAGATAAAATGACTGATTATTAAGAAAAGTTAAAATATAAAACAAAACCTGAATTAATACAGAAAGTGTAGAAGGTTTGTGAAAAAGAAATTTTTGTAGTTAAAGTTGAGTAAAATTTATTGGGTCTATCTATAAAGTTTTAAAAGCTGTAATATCAAATAGTATACTGATGCAAAGTTAAAATTTTGTTCTTTCTCTGCTAAACTAACAAAATTCCCCAAATTAGAGGTCTGTTAGAGCAAAAGTTTACAAAAAGTTTTTCTCCTGACTAATCAGTATACAAAAGAAAAAAAATCTCTTTTATCAGAATAGCTTCTTATACTTTATCCTTATCAATTCCTTGGCTGTTAAAGAAAAATAAATCTTATCACTTTTAAAAGAACATAATGTTCAAACCTGTCTTCTCAGAGTCAAATCCTGAAAAATATCTTTTACCTTGAGAAAAAAAATGAAATAATAGAATAGTTGAGTTCATTTGATATAAGTTGAATGGAAAGTGTTTAAATGTGTTATAAAATTAAAAGGGATTCCTTAACCCTCTGTTAATTAAAGATGTATGAGTAAAATGTTCATATGAATACTTAAAGATTGTATAAAATTCCTGAAAATTTAACAGTGTTTTGGCATAAGATTAGATAAAAGTATAATGTTGTTAATTATGGTTTTAATTTTTTTTTTAATTGGTGTGTGTCACAGAAACAACCTCTCCACCTAGAAATCAAGAGGTGGTTGCTTAGCTCGTGTTCATCTGAAATGCCCTACCTCTTTTAAAGAAGCAGCTCTATGGCAGCAGAAAAAGAATGGCCACTGGGGGCTGCCAGGGGTAGTGCATAACAGTAGATTATCGTAGATTAAAGTAACACCACTAGTGTCTGCAGCTGTCCTGAATATTGCAAGTTTATTGCAAAAATTAATATCCAGTATGTCACTATCACTTTGTTTTAAACGTGCTAAGCCTTTCTTTAGTACCTCTTTAGGCAAGTCAAGCCCGCCTGCACTCACCTTCATGTGAGAGGGCCAGCGGTGATTTGGCAGTGCTTCCCCAAGGCTGTGTGCACAGCCCAACCATCTGCCCTGGCCTGGTGGCAAAGATTCTGGCTGCGTGGAAAACCTGTGGCTGTAACCTCATGTCCCTGCCCCCTCCTCTAATATCTCTTTTGGGACTATTGAGGCAGATGGCCTCACAAAGATCCAGAGCCGTACCACTGAATCCCAAAACTGCAGCAGAGTGACTCTACCGAGAAGGTGAACATTGTGGACACCAGACCTTGTGGTGCCAAGCCCAGCAGTTCCAACGGCCTGTCACTCACCAGCAGCTCATGAACATCACCCATGAGTGTCCTTCGTGCTCACTCCAACGACTGCGACATCGGTCCCCTCCTGTTCTCAGAAGGGGCAACGTATGCTTTCGGTGCTACAGACACTGCAACGGGACTTTTGTAACCAGATCCTTACAACAATGGGCTAAGTTTAAATTCAGCACTGTGGGCTGTAGCCACAGCTCCAGTTAAGATACTAACAGCAGAATCAGTGCAGGCATTGAGATTACGAGTTAAAATGCCGGCTGCCCCACAGCCCCAAGAGAGGAAGTAATAATAATTTGTTGTTGCCTATGCCTCAAACTATACACACTGAGAAAAAATAAAAACATTTTAACTGTGGGCCTATGCAGCCCTACTGGTTAGGAATCTTAAATCCATGAAAAATAAAAATCACTCAAAAACACTGTTAAATAGATCTTCTTATTAATCCTTCTCCTCAGACTACTGGAGGTGATAACTTCACAGCCCACCCTGAATTTCATAGTTAATTCCTATCCTTACCACAATTACAACTCTCATTCTCCTCATATCAGCAGGTCCGTACATCTTCCGCATAATAACTCAGTTTATCCAAACAGCCATCCAAGATGTCACTCATGATCAAGTACATGATCTTCTCCTGCTGCAAAAAATACAGTGCCAGCTGCCGAGCCAGAAGCCACAATATCTTAATGCCGAAAGGGAAACAGTAACTGAATCCCACAACGACTCATAACAGCAGAAAGCAGCCAGATGATCGACACCCACCTTTCCGCTCTTCCTCTCCACCCAACCATATAAAAAAGAGTTGGGAATGGTAGCCCCGTTTAGCAAAATAACCCCCCACGACCCCAGTCAGTGCTGGCAGGTCTCCTCTGTCCCAATAACAGATGACGCCAAACTCCCACCCCTGTCCCTAATCCAACAGGATGTACAAATCTCAAAACCAACCATGAGAATATCACGAGATCGCAGGAGGCACTTGTGCAATCATAAATGAAACTTGTTTTTATATTAACAAAACTAGGCAGGTAGAAGAAAATCTCAAAATTTTAAAGGAAAACATGGAAATCACTCACAGGGCCTGAGACATCAGCTATGGAAATCAATCCTGGTTATCCTCATTTCTTTTTTACTTCTCCTCACCCATAAAATCAATCCTTTTACCCATTATAATACCACTACTGTTATTGCTGCTGCTTCTTTTTGGTCCTCGTCTCTTACAGCTTCTCATCTGATTTACACACCAAATCATACAATGAACAACTCAGGAATATGTGAAAGGCATCTTTTTGATACATGAACACCAATACCCACCTCTTTAGGACCAGAAATCAGAACCTACTGGACAGAATGGAAGGGAACACTTTGCCACCCCATAACAACAGGAAGAAGCTAGAATGAGTCGATGTCCCAAATCCCTTCATCCTCCAGTTCTGCCCAGTACTCCCATTACTTAGGTCCTTCATCAAATATATATAATCAAAGAGTTAGGAATGTTAGAGGTTCCCCCTTACAAGGTTTGCAATGATTAACAGATCATAAGGCCATGACTCAATTCCCCCATGATATAAATTGAAGAAAGGCAGCCTCCAGCCATAACCCACATGACTGATTGAGCAAGCCATAGCCTACTGGGCTTGGAGGCAGCCTATCCCCTCCCAAGAATGAACAAAGAAGCCATATAGCAGTGGGAGTGGAGCAGATAAGGACCTTCACTCCCTCTGGTCCCCTCCCCAGGGACTAACGTTTCCCTGCCTATTGTATAAAGTCATATCCACCACCTTCCAGGGGCGGGCTGAAGCCTCTCCTCCAGACCCCCTCCACTGGGAGAACTCCTCAATAAATTTACTGCCTGCAATCATCAGCCTCCACGACCCAGTGAGCGCTGTTTGCCCAACACAAAGCAAAACCCCAATCCAGAAATATATTGCTTTACTTTTCCAATCTATAATTTAAAAAATAAAATAAAATTGCAGCCTGCTACAGTATAGAAAACAGTTGAGCCTTATCCATGTCACATATAAAAAAATTTGCCAACTACCTGACACATACTCTAATCTTTGATAAGAATTAACTAAGATTACTAAATGTGTGTAAATTACTTTTTAATTAGTGTTTTATGTTACATGAGATACATGTTAATATTACGAATTACTAACAACATGGAAATTGATTTGAACCCTTATGAAATCATGGATTTATATTTAGTTTCCATCTCTCAGGCCCTTTATACACAGCACTAGAATATGGTTTTAGGGGACTCTCCAAGAGAAGAAATCCAAAAAAGGAACCTTGCCGTACCACATTCACTCCTCACTCAAATATAAACCACTTCTTAGTGTTGGCTTTCAGTGCAGACCCATTATTATAAAGGCACAATAAAAAAATGCACAGTGCCTTTAAAATCTCCTACCATTTAATAACTAATTCAGAACAGCACTTTGTCAATAGTTAGAAAAAGAGAATATATTGTTTGGAAGACAATATAGCATAATAATTCAAAGTGTAACTTCTTTTATTTATAATTAACTATTTTTCTTTTTAAAGAGACTTTAGATTACATAAATGTTACATTAAAAATATAAGGGATTCCCATATGCCCCACTCTCTCCCCCTCTCACACTTTCCCACATTAACAACATCCTTCATTAGTGTGGTACATTTGCTATAATTGATGAACCCATATTGAAGCATTGCTACTAACTATGGACTACAGTTTACATTATAGTTTATACTTTGTCCTGTACAATTTTGTAGGTTATGATAAAATATACAATGACCTGTATCCATCACTACAATGTCATGCAGGACAAATCCAATGTCCCCAAAATGCCCCCATATTACAAATATCCTTCCCTCTCCCATCCCGCAGAACCTCTGGTGGTCACTGCCATTACATCAATAATAAGCGTTCTTCCATTGCTAGAATAATAATAAGTCTCTAGAAGAATAATAATAAGTCTACTTTAGTCCATTGTTCATTCTCCAATCTTGAGGATTTGGGGATGGTGATGCCCACTCTGTTTCTAATTGAGAAGGGGCTTAGATCCCTTGGGGCAGATGGATGGAACTATCTTGCTTGCAGTTGCAGACAGTCTCTGTTCCTTGGGATGGGCATTGTCCATCAACATCTCCTTGTTAATTGTCCTGGGTGAGTATAATGAACTGCAGAGTAGGTGCTGCAACTCTGCTGAAATTCAGAGCTCAACTGGCACATGGACGGATCAAAGATTTAAGTCTCTGGGACATATATTTATCAAGTATAGTGCTAATTATGGGTTCAAATAAAAGGGACAGAAGAGCCATGTATAGAGAACCTATAAGTGAGCCTTACTCTGTTACACTGGGGAGGATAAATTCCAAAGCAAGGCCCACTGATAGGGTGCTGAATTCCTGAGCTGTCTGCCCTGCTCATTGTTTCTGGATATCTCTAGAGCCCTCAGGAGCCCGCTATTTGAGGCACTGTTTACTTTGGCAGTCAATGAGATCCTGCTGAGACTTGCAGAAGTGTAACTTCTGGAATGACCTCCCAGCTCCAAAGTGTAACTTCTTGAGTTGGACTGCCTGGGTTCAAATTTCAGTTCTTTCACTTCCTAGCTGCACAGTCCTGGGCAAGAAACACTCTATCTCGTTTCAATGAATATTTGTTGAATGACGACTGTATGGCAATCACTGTTGTACATGCATGACATACAGCAGTGACCACACAAAGATTCTTGGCCTCACAGAGCTTTTGTTCTACTGTGGGAAGACAGACAATAAAAAATGAACACAATCAATACAGTAAACTACATAGTATGTGAGAAGGTGTTGAGTGCAGAAAAAAAAAGGGGAGAGCAGGATAAGGAGGATCAGGGTTACTAGAGTGCAGGTGCTTGAATGTTCCTCATCTGCTAATAGGTCTACAATAGCTCCCTGATCTTGGTGCTGCGAGTTCCCTGAGAGCTCCCACGTGAGGTGCCTCAACAGTGCCTGGCACAGACGAAGTGCTCAGTAAAAGTGTGCTCTATTATGATAATTATTGCCAGGTAAGATCTTAGGTAAATGACTGTACATTTTTTTGAATAACTTATGTTATCCACCAAATTCCAATTCCTGATTTTTTTTTTTTTTTAATTGTTAGAATGGAAATCCAAAACATCAGGGGAAGTCTAAAACTTAAACACCTTAAATAAGAGACACATAGGCTTCAGGAAAAATAAGCACTTGTAGAATTTGTGATTGTTTACTAGAAAGAACCATCCTTTTGTTGACCTTTCTGTTCACCTCTGCCCCCAAAATTCTCATATATAGTCACATTGACAGAGCTTAGAAAAGATATTGGCAACTTCATTTTGTGGAGATTAGAGTTGACTCCATAGAACAAAAAAATTCGAAGAAACACTGGTTAAAGAAAAGGGAGGCACTGATTTGTTATACAGCAAGTCATCAGGAGCTAGGCCACCACAATTCCAGAGACCGCAGACCTGGGTTCCTCCTAGCCCACTGTTCTGCCACTCTAATGATGTGGTCTTAGTCCTTAAAGTCCAAGAAAGCTGCCAAAGCCATCACACCTGTGGGGCAGGCAGAAGGCGATAAGGAAGGGACTCTCATTTCCTTTAGAGAGACTTGCATGTCATTAAGGAAAACATTGCCAGGCCCCTGGCTACAAGTGAGGCTGGGATGGTTTGTTTAGCTCAAGCGCTGTGTCCATCTAACGGGGGAAGGGCTTGAGGAAGTAACAGCAGCTTTTCAGAAGGATGAAGCACACCCGCCACCCTATTTATCTGCTGGGTGTAATGGAGCTCACATGACTCCCATGGGAAGGGAAAAAGACCCTCTCCATCTCTGCAGATGGGTGTAGTTGTTGGGAGAGAAGGGAATTTGGTGGAAGTTGCTGACTTGTTACTGAAAAGCAAGCAATCTTTTTTTTTTTTCTTTAATCTAAACTCTACCAAAGACAAAAATATTCTAATAAATTTTAAGTTTGGAAGAAGGATTTAGAGATTTAAAAAAATTCACATTATGCAAAACATACAGAAATTATGATGAATTCATCTAACAACATATTAAGAAGCAATTGAAATAATAATAATAATAGTGTTATTTAAAGACATGGGGAAATATTTGCCAAGCAATAAGTGAAAAGGCAAGGTATAATATAATGTGAACTATGCAGTCTATAAATATGAATATAGTAAAGAAATAAACATAAATTAATCTTATACAGTTTAAAAATCTTGACATAGAAAATATGTTGAATTTAAAATAATTTTTAAAATTCTGCATTCCAGCAGCGGTCCTGAAATACTTAAGTGCCTTTGCATTTTCCTATGATCTTTTGCATCATTTTAAAACTATAACTCTTAATTGTATAGAATTTCAAAAATTCAAAAGGCATGAATTACCAACTGAACTAATAACACATTTTAAAAACACCACAGTTAACTTTTGTAAAAGAAAAAATACTCTGTAAGCATTTAATTTGATGGAATCACTAGTTAAAAATCATCACGGTTCCAAATGTAGAAAATCACACGGGATTAAATTAATCTGAGGTAACAGCAAACTCCTGAAGATTAAAACTGAAGCAGATCCCATCATTACCAAGCTAACATTATGCTCCATTCTCCTCCAGTTTCAGGCTTTTGCCTATCACCAGAATACTTTATTTATTTTTCTTTGTGTGGTAGTTATATTATCACAGCAGAACTGTCTTTTTTAAATAAATCAGTTTTATTGATACATATTAATTGAGCATACAATTCATCCAAAGTATACAATCAATCATATTTGGTATCATCACATAGTTGTGCATTCATCACTTCAATCATTATTATTTTCATTATTTCAATAATAATAAAAAACAGATAAGCAAGAAAATTCTTCACTTCTCAATCTGTTTCCCCTGCTGTACACAGCTGCTATTTCTGGCTATTTTTGCACAATCCTTTATTTTATTAAGCAGTTTTACTGAGATATATTCACATCCCATACAATCTATCCAAAGTGTATAATCAATGGCTTTTAGTATAATCATGATGTTATGCATTTATCACCACAAAAATTTTTAAAACAATTTCATTACTCCAAAAAGAAAAACTCCTCACCCCTTAGCATTCCTTCCCCAGCCCTACATAACCACTAATCTAACTTCACTTTTATAAATTGATTTATATTTACATTTTATATAAATAGAATCATACAATATGTAGTGCTTTGTGTCTAGTTTCTTTCACTTAGCATAACGTTTTTTTTGGTCTGATATTAATATTTTATAGTATTAGCATACATTTTTGTTCAGCTTCAAAGAAAAATGGTCTTATGTACACAATTTTACCCATATTCATATTTCACATGCAGTTTTACTGTGCTATACAGTTCTATGTTACATTTTTTAGCTTTCTTTTCAGAAATATACATGACCTTAGACTTTCCCTTTAAACCACTTTCATACCTACATAACAGTACTGCTAGTCACAAACATTATGTTGGGCTTTCACCTTTTCTAGTCACTTCCAAAGATTAACATCCTTTTTACCAATTCTGCACAAGCTAACCCTCAGCTTTCCATTCTCTAAACTCATTCTATTTTCTGGTGACCCATATTCAAGTTAGTAACTCCATGAAATTACACAATATATTTAGTTCATAGTAGAGCAATCATATAACTTTTCTCTTTGTGTCTGGCTTGCTTCAGTCAACATAATGTCCTCCAAGTGCATCCATGTTGTCATATGCTTTATGACTTCATTTCTTCTTAACAGCTGCATAATATTACATCATGTAACTAAACCACAGTTTATCCATTTATCAGTTGATAGACACCTGGGTTGTCCTCATCTTTTGGCAATTGTGAATAACGCCGCTATAAGCAGATGTCTGTCCATGTCACTGCTCTTAATTCTTTTGGGTATATACCTAGTAATGGTTTTGCAGGGTAACATGGCAAGTCTACATTCAATTTCCTCAGGAACTGCCAAACAGTCCTCCACATGACTGTACCATTCTACATTCCCACCAACAGTGAATAAGTGCTCCTGTCTCTCCACATCCTCCCCAACACTTAGAGTTCTCTGTCTTTTTAATAGTTGCCATTCTGATAGGTATGAAATGATATCTCATTGTAGTTTTGATTTGCATTTCCCTAATTGTTAATGATGAGGAACATTTTTTTTCATGTTTTATTTTTTTATTTATTTATTTTTTTGGTGTTTGTACTTCTTCTTTGGACAAATGTCTATTCAAATCTTTTGCCAATTTTTAAATTGAGTCAATTGTCTTTTTATCGCTGAGTTGTAGCAACTCTTTATACATCATGGATAATAAAACCTTATCGGACATGTGATTTCCAAATATTTTCTTCCATTGAGTCAGCTGCCTTATCACCCTTTTGAAAAAGTCCTGTGAGTTGCAAAAGTATTTAATTTTGAGGAGGTCCCATTTATCTATTTTTTTCTTTTGTTGCGTATGCTTTAGGGGTAAGGTCCGAGAAACCACCACCTACCACAAGTCCTTTAAGATGTTTCCCTACATTTTCTTCTGGTAGTTTTATGGTCTTCACTTGTATATTCAAGTCTTTGACCTATTTTGAGTTGATTCTTGTATAGGGAGTGAGATAGAGGTCTTCTTTCATTCTTTTGGTTATGGATATCTAGTTCTCCCAGCACCATTTGTTGAAGAGACTGTTTTGTTCCATCAACATGGACTTGGTAGGTTTGTAAAAAACCAGTCAGTTGTAGAGGTGAGGGTTTATTTATGGAATCTCAATTCTATTTCACTGATCGCGGTGTCTATCTTTACGCTAAAACCAAGCTGTTTTAACCACTGTAGCTTTGTAAAATGTTTTAAGGTCAGGCAGTGAAATTCCTCCCATGTCACTCTTCTTTTTAGAATGCTTTTGGCTATTCGGGTGCACTTTCCCTTCCAAATGAGTTTGGTAATTGTCTTTTCTATTTCTGTAAAGTAGGCTGTTGGAATTTTGATTGGTATTGCATTGAATCTATAAATCAGTTTGGGTAGGATTGACATCTTCATATTTAGTCTTCCAATCCATGAACACAGAATATCTTTCCATTTGTTTAGGTCTTCATTGATTTCTTTGTAGTTTTCTGAATATAGGTCGTGTATTTCTTTGATGAAATTGATTCCTAGGTATTTGAGTCTTTTTGCTGCTATTGGAAATGGAATTTTTCCCAGATTTCCTCCTTGGCTTGTTCAATACTAGTGTACAGAAACATTACTGATTTTTGCATGTTGATCTTGTATTCTGCAGTTTGCTGAACTCATTTATATTAGCTCAAGTACCTTTGTTGTAGACAGTTCAGAATTTTCTAAATATAGGATCATATCATCCATAAATAGTGAGAGTTTTACTTCCTCTTTTCCTATTTGGATGCCTTTTTTTCCTTCTCTAATTGCTCTAGCTAGAACTTCTAGTACAATGTTGAATAACAATGGTGACAATGGGCATCCTTGTCTTGTTGCCAAACTTAGAGGGAAAGTTTTCAACCTTTCTCCATTGAGTATGATGTTGGCTGTGGGTTTTTCTTATGTGCCTTTTATCACATTGAAGAATTTTTCTTCTATTCCTATCTTTTGAAGTGTTTTTATCAAGAAAAGATACTGGATTTTGTTGAATGTCTTTTCTACATTGATCAAAATGATCATGTGGCTTTTTTTCCTTCAATTTGTAAATGTGGTATATTACCTTGGTTGATTTTCTTATGTTGAATCAGCCTTGCATACCAAGAATAAATCCCACTTGCTGTGATGTATAAATCTTTTGATATGCTGTTGGATTCCATTTGCAAGTATTTTGTTGAGAATTTTTATATCTATGTTCATTAGAGAAACTGGTCAGTAATTTTCTTTTCTTATAGAGTCTTTTTTTTTTTTTTTTAAAGATTTTATTTATTTATTCATTTATCCCCCCCTTGCTGCTTATGCTCGCTGGGTCAGCTAACCACACCGTGCAGGCGGGCTTTGCCTTCACCAGGAGTCCCCGGGAACCGAACCCGGGGCCTCCCATATGGTAAACGGGAGCCCTACTGATTGAGCCACAGCTGCTGCTTCCCTCTTATAGAGTCTTTATCTGGCTTTGGTATTCGGGTGATGTTGGCTTCATACAATGTATTGGGCAATATTCCCTCCTCTTCAATTTTTTGGAAGAGTTTAAACAGGATTGGTGTAATTCTTTTCGAAATGCTTGATAGAATTTATCTGTGAAGCCAGCTAGTCCTGGACTTTTCTTTTTTGGGAGATTTTTGATGATGGATTCAACCTCTTTAAATGTGATTGGTTTGTTAAGTTCTGGTATTTTTATAGTGTCAGTGTAGGTTGTGCTTTTATAGGAATTTGTCCAGTTCATTTAGGTTGTCTAGTTTGTTGGCATACAGTTTCTCATAATATCCTCTTATGGTCCTTTTTATTCTGTGGGGTCAATGGTAACTTTGCTCCTTTCGTTTCTGGTTTTATTTCTTTGCATCTTCTCTCCTTTTTTCTTTGTTAGTCTAGCAAGGGGTTTGTCAATTTTATTGATCTTCTCAGAGAACCAGCTTTAGTTTTGTTGATTTTCTCTATCGTTTTTTTGTTTGTTTGTTTGTTTGTTCTCATTTTCATTTATTTTTGTTCTTTGATTCTTGTTTCAACCTGTTCTGGGTCTGTAGGATTGTTCCTGTTAGTTGCTCATATCTAGACCCTGGACCCAGTAATGGGTTGCAGACCAGGTGCCTAGGGCCTTGGGGAAGGGGGCTATAATGGCCAGAAAAAGCCTCTCTTAATTATTTCCTTTTAATTTCCTCATGTGCATTTCTTTGGTCTGCCAGCAGGTGGAACTCTTAGACACTCCTCTCAGTTCAAAGCCTGGTTGGAGGCTTTTTTTGTGTTGTTTTTTTTTTTTTTTTTGCTGCATCAGGGACTGGATCAACATGATAGAGGTTCCTTTCTGGAGGCTAAGAGCCTCATAATTCAAACTTTCTCGAAGACAGTTCTCCAACCTTTGGTGGCAGCCCCCTTCCTTTTCCCAGGTAGGAAGTAATTCTACTCCCCTCTTCGTCCTCAACAACTAGTCCAGGTCAGTAGAGAAGGAGATTGAGCAGTCCCTTGCTGGCTCCCAAGGTAAACAATGGTACAGCCCCACCTGGCCTGGAAGGGCTCCTGGGACACAGCAGATCAAATCTGTGGGTCAAAAGCTGGGTCAGCCTTAGGCTGTGTCCTTCTCTCTCCCCTTTCCTGGGGAGATGGATCCCTGGGACCCCTTTGTCTGTAGCCACCAGCCCTGAGGGCCTGAGAATTCAAAAGTGTTTTTAGGGTGGGGGAGGGTCCTGGCATTGAAGCTGGGGCTTTTAACTCACAGTTTTGCAGTCCCAATTCTTTTTCTTTTGCCCCTTTCTCCTCTGGGCTGTGTCTACCCTTCCCCTGGTGTCCTAAACCTAGAAGATTTTTTTCCAGGCCATTTCTGCCTGTCTTCTAGCTATTTTTCTGGGATAGAAGAGAGTCCCATGTCTTTCTAGTCAGCCATCTTCCCCAAAGTCTCAAGATATGTATGTATGTATGTATGTATGTATGTATGTATGTATGTATGTATGTATTTTAATCCCAGGTTTATCTTGATACTTCTAAGGCCTGGTTACTATTCAAAGCATGATTGAATTTTCATGTCAATACTAAGTATCTACTCTGTGTCAGCAACATGGTTGGTGCTGAGACTCCAAAGACATTTCAAAATGTTCCCTGCCCCTTGGAGGCATGAGTTGGTGAAGCCCAGCTCTAAGAGTCTAGCTTTCTTTCAAGCTTCTTGCTTAGTACAGCTCCTACCTTCTGACAAGGCTCTGTGACCACCAGCTTTTCACCAGCCCATCTCCTCTTTTCCTAATATCATTATTTCTTCCATGCCATTTTATTTACTACTTAATTGTGCGATTGGACTAGTCAAAAGAAACCATTATGTGAAATACAGAAATCATAAAATACAAAATGCATCCCAAAGTATGTGAAATGTACCAGCTGCAAAATGATTTTTAAAAGTTAGTCAGAAAAAGCATTAGCAGAAATAAAAACAAAATCCAGATTTATAAGAATATGAGAAAATGTATGTAACTTTAAAAACTAGAGATAGCCTTTAATTGTACTTGAGGACGCAAGGATCTCAGATGGAAACAATTAAGACTGAGAATTGAGTTATTGTAAGAGCCTGTGCCACTTTGCCAACTGTTTTATGAGCGAACACAACACTTGTTTAAAAGAAATAGCAATATAACTGTAAACCACTCTTCTTAAATCTTTTGGTAAAAATATAATTTTAAAACTATCCTTTGATTCTTCGCAATATAATACAAAAAAGATAGAAAAAAGTTGCCAAAAGGCACCAACAATGTACCATTTTCCCTCAAGTGCAGCTGCATGTAGCATCCTACGCAGACATTTGTACTGTGTCCCGATGGAAAGCCTGGCAGTATTAATGCTTCTCTACCTTATTACTCTGGGCTTTTGGCTCTCCTCAGGGAGTCTGGTTTCTGGTTTTCAAAGTGCTGGTGATCTTTAGCTAACGACCCTTGACAACTTTACACTGCTTACCCAGAATGCATGCAAGAAAGACTAAGTCTAATTCTAAATCTGAGGAGGAAAAACACCAGCATTAAACTTGCTCTAGGAAAGCAGTAACTCTCCCAATTGCTAATGAAGAACCAGAGAAAATACAAGCAGAGGATAAGAAATGCAACACGTCTTCCCATAACACTAAATGGGGAGAAAAGTTTTGTCAGAGATGAAAAATGTGAACTGTTGTGCTTTTTTCTACACATTACTCATAACTTGGAAATTGCAGCCTGCCTTCAAATGGTGCTTTTAATTAATTAATTATTGTAATTAATAGAAATCATAATTCCCTAGCTGCTAGTCTAGTAGGTAATCTTAAATGCCTAATTGAAAGGATTTCTTAATCTTAATTTCATTATAAAATATAATTAAAGGCACACATGATAGCAAATTTAAGTAAGCATTTTCTCTAGTATATTCATTGTTATAATACAACTATACTTGAGTTTAATTTGTTTTCTCCTTTTCCCCTCTTTTCTTGAATCACACCTGTGTCTTCCGGGCACACAGATACTGAAATTGCTGATGATGAGAAGCAACCACGATTGCTCTGATTCTAAGATGAACCCCTACAGAATTACTGCCTGGATTTGAAATGCACACGTCTTTGTTCTGTTCCACTACAACAAGAAGAAAATTTAATTACCCTCCCTCTAGGTTTAGACAACAAATTTTAATGCATCCAAAGCATGTGCTCTTGGGTGAGATGTGGCCAATTTTGAAATTGCTTCTAGGCCAAATATTTTCTTTTCATAGTGTAACAAACTTACCTATTAAGAAAAAAAGCACAGATAAATTTTTCTTTCAAAAGTATTCAGAACCAAACTGAAGCAACAAAGAAATAATTTTTAAAAAGGAATGTGAACTCTTCAGAGAAAATGGATACCCAAAGATAACCACAATGTTATTGTTTCCTTGCACTGAAGCCATGAGAGTCAAAGGCTTCCTTTTAATTCTTATGAATATATTTGAGAAGTCATGGAGAGTGTTCAAAATATTCTGAACAAATATTTTCTTGCCATATGTTTGATTTATATTTCTTATAGAGGTTGGAGTGTAGTATAAAAATACTTTTCTATACTACCCCTTGGGGAGGGGAAAGGAAGGGGAGGGGGGGGGAGGGAAGGGAAGGAAAGGCTCACTGTGACAAGGCATTACAAGATGTACATGAAAACATTCCCAGGACATTATAAAACGGAAGTTCTAGAATAAAAGGGGGGGGGGGGGGGGGGAAGCTCATTAGATAATAACTGGCCTGGGGTGGTAGATAAAGTTAGGAAGTTGTCTCAAATTTCCTTTCTTGGAAGGAAGTTAGGTTTTTAGATTCCCTCACTTGTGGAGATCTAAGGGCAAAAACTTTAATTTGATTATAGTGTCCTCAAAGCCCAGGCCAGTGCCCAGGAGAGGCCAAGCCAATTGAAATGGTCTTCTTTTAAAGCAATTAAACATTTCTATGGGCCATTTTCTGATGTGTCTTCATCTTAACATGTGATTACTAACTGGATACAAGTGCTCTACCCCATCACCATGTCCCCCTGAAACCCAAAGTTGTGAAAAAAGCATTCCTTTACAGGAGGCTCGTGTTTTATTATTTAGAAGGGGACTAAATAGCAAGGTTATTCAATAATAAGCCTTTTAAATTATTTTGGTGGAAGTTTTAGAAATTTTAACTGATTCATGGAATATGTGGTACCATATAATGCAGTAGTTAAGAGAGTGGGCCCGGCCAGTCTGTTGGACTTGAGTCTTGGTTCAGCCTTTTACTAGTTATCTGTCCTGGTGCAAGTTATAGTAACTTCTCTGTGCCTCAGTTTGCTTACCTGTGAAATGAGATCAAATTGTATCTAAGAGACTTGTGCAGTATTATAACTTAAAAAATATCTTTTTTTCTTAGGAGAATTTAAAGATTAAAATGGACTTTCATTTTAAAAGTCCAATCTATGTCAAAGGTAAGTTCCACACATATTATTTAGTTAGAGCACCAATATAATAACTGCCTATTGTTTTGTAATTCCCAGTGAAAGGTTTTTGTCCTAATTGTATTGATTTCTGTCATATGGACTTTCTCAGCACATGAGGAACTCCTAGTAGAGGAACTAGCTATGGAAAGATGGATTATTTTCTTTCTTTTTTTGCCAAACCTTGACACCTTATCTGACAGATGGTCCTCCCAAAGATAGCAGCCATTTGATGACCTATTCATCAACACTATGTTCTCTGCCTGAAAACTACTCTACACAGCTACTTTTGAAAGAATGGTAGCCAGCGATAGACATCATGTCTCCCACTTGCTCACTGACCAAGTCAGAAAACCCCACTATTATATATTCATTCCTTAATAACACCATCTACTTGGTTGGAAAAAAGTCAACCATCCTAGGAAGAGTAATGCAAATATTATCAGTGGTTCCCTAGTGTGAGAAGGTCTGTCAGAACCTTCCTTAATGACAGTTTTTAAAAGCAAGGCCCTCAAATAAATAAAAAATAAAAAAAAAAGATAAGTTTTAATAGAAGATTTAGGGGATGGCTGCCTATTTAGAGACTATACACTTTGGATTTTCTTAATGTGTTTCAGGTGATCAAATATTCTGCCCTACTATTTCATTAACTACAAAATGTCTTTAAAATTCTAACAGACTGATATCCAAACTACATCTTACAGAATGCCCCTTGTACCTAGATAAAGCACCAAAAAAACCCACCTTTGTCAATTCATGTGCCCCTATTTTTGGTTGGAAAACATATTCAGTGTCCCCAGGAGGCTGAATATGGGGCCACTACTTAGGGAAAGAAACAAGGGTGCAGAAAAGGTAGTCTAAAAGCAAATTGTTTATTTTGTTATTTTTCTCCATTCAGCCTTGTTAACCCACTCGCAGAAGCATTCAAAAGGGAGTCCCCCTTTCCTGCAATTTTCTCCCTTTTGTCCTCTATTTCACATTTACCAATTTGTTCTTTTGAACACATCAGACAAATGATCTCCTTCTTGTACTAACACCATGAAGGCAGGATTTCTCTCCCTAGTCCTCTGGGACCTACTTAAGAAAAAATAAATAGGTCAATTAACTTTGAAAAGACTAAAACTCAACAATAAGCTCACAAGCAAAGATAGCACTTTCCTCCTAGAGACCAAAATTCATACCATCCTGAATACTAACGATCATATGCATGACTGTGGTCTACCAGCATATAACACCTGATTTAGGATAAGAAGGCTTAGGTTAAAATCCCAGTTTTGCCAGGTGTGAAGAGGGAAGCTAGGCCAAATCAAAATCTCTGGTGTTTAGATACTTCATCTTCCACAGAGTTTTTGAGATTACCAATAAGAATGCATTGCCTGTGCTTTGTAGAAGTAAAGCATCTACAAAAGTATGAAATAAGCATTGGCAGTATTGCTTATCTTCACGTAATAGGAAATGACAAGTCATGACGTAAAATAACCTTTAACACAAAATCCCACTAGTAACTGATGATCAGCGCATACTTAAAGCTGGTTTTGCACTGGGGCAGCTACCACGATTCATCCATATGCTAATATATGTCTTGCCTTGTGAACTACAGCAGCCATTTTTTAAATGTAGAGCCAGCTCACAGACTGTTACGACAAAGAGCACTTTTAACCTTGACCATAGCAGCCCTATATTCCAATGACCAAAAGCAAAATCTAATTAAATCATTTAATATACATTTTATATCATCTTGTAATTTCTTTTCCTAGGCTCAGATGACTTCTGATTCTTTAGATGCATGAAGAATCTAAGTTTATGGATTTAAGTGTTAAGTAATTTATAACTAAAGGTTTTCAGCTTTAAAATTCATTAGAAAGATTATATATTGAGTGAGACACATTGCAGGATGGGTGATAATCAGTATCATCTCATCCCAGTATCCTTTCTTTCCAACATTAACATGATGCCAAGAGAGGCCATCTGACAACCACTTTCAAGCAGATGATTTCCTAACTATTTATTAAAGAAAAACATTTTCGATGGCTCAGGGCATATTGCTAAGACAGGGCTTTATAAGTTCCAATTCATTTATTGATTTTGGCAGAATTCTACTGTCACAGTTGTTAGCTTTGCTGGCATCAGATACCATCTCCCTCCCTACTGCAGTAGCTCACAGAGAAAATGCCCTAAATTAGCAATAAAAACTAGGGGAAACAAATAACGCTGATGAAGACTTCAAAACAATCATGTGTAGTTGATAAACTTAAGGATGTGGGGATCACTGAAAACAATAATTCAAAAATATCTCAGAGAGTAAAACAAGGGTAGTATACCACAAAAGGCCCTAGGACCATAAATCTTTAGGACAAGATTTTTAAATCTTCTCTCTCAAAAGAGAACATAATACTCTTTCTTTGTGTTGCAGGAGAAAAAAATTTCCATCTGCACATTAACAGCCTTGTTTTATGAATAGTTCCCTGATGCAATCAAGATGGACATTATCTGTGTCAGCTCCATCTAGCTGAAAAATGTCCCCCATCAAGAAAAATGGGGCAGCCATGGGAAATGGTGACTGTGGAGAGCCCACCAGGGTGCAGGCTCAAGTTTACATCTCTTCCCTTCGGGGTTTCATTTGAAAAACAGTCATTTACAAACAGAACATTAGTATATTTGATTTTTCTTCTGAGGGACTTGAAAACCTTTATATGATTTTCTTTCATTCAAATGACAATACTGTGAAATAACTTTTTCCATCAAATGACCTGAAAACCCTATTGCCCAGTTACTTATAGCAAAGGCCAGATTTCATGTGCAAACTATTCCTTCAATGTGTCTGAATAGACAACACATATAAAGGTTGACTTTTGGACAAAGATGTCTATGAACATTATCAACATCAAATGGAAAAAGAGAACACAGTCAACTCCTGGTCACCACATTAAAACAGGGTCCTACTTATCTTCCCATTATAAGTTTTCATTTACTCTTTCAAGGAAGTAAACACATTTGAAACAGTGGGTTTCTGTGTGTTCAAATGAGAGAGCAAGAGCAAGAGGGAGAACATGATTCCTTTAGATGGATGCAAGAAACTCCTTATGTGCTTAATGTAGGGAAATAAGGGAAAATCCTATTTCCCAGGATATTTTTGTTGATACTTGTATAGTGGGTTTTATAACTTGTTTGGGATAGGTCAGGGGCTCCTGAGTCATTACCAAATTTGTGTGTGTGTGTGTGTGTGTGTGTGTGTTTCCTAGCCTTGTCCATCATTTTGCCCATTTGCAAATGCTCAGTTCTGGTTAAATTTGAAATGCAGTTAGTATAGAAAAGGATAAAAAAAGAACTAGCAATTCATTTTTTTCCCTGTTTAAAAATACCTAAAGCTACTTGCTCATCTAGCAGGGAAGGGCTTAGGACCTATAGAGCATTAAGGAATTATGAAGTTTTTAAATATGCTTGAATTTCCAGATTGAAAACAAAGGAACCAAGGTCAGATAATGGCTGCATGGCCTAATCTCTATGATTAAGTAATAAAATAGTAACCAGACTAGCATTTAGCACTTGAAATTTAAATTTGTTAGAATTATTCATAAACTTGCTCCTATCCTTAGCTGGTATTCCATTTTTAGAAGTAACATTATGATTATCAATCTGAACAGAGGCAAAACCCAGAGGTTAAATGACAGCAGACAATGAAAATTATCAAATTAATGAAGCTTCTGGCCACAGATCCACCAGTGACCCTAATGACCAGTTCCCTTATTTGAATACAGTCATTGCTGTCCATAATGTGATTGCAATTTACCATCATTTACAACCATTTTCTA
This sequence comes from Tolypeutes matacus, assembly GCA_026826555.1. Taxonomy (NCBI): domain Eukaryota; kingdom Metazoa; phylum Chordata; class Mammalia; order Cingulata; family Chlamyphoridae; genus Tolypeutes; species Tolypeutes matacus. The sequence goes on from JAKSZT010053928.1 coordinate 10,151,325, forward strand.
TAGGGCTTACACAAAGTCTAATTCTACGACAGTTGTTGTGAAGTTGTACACAACAAAATGAAATAATGTGTGAAAAGAGGATTTTTAAACAACAAATATGTCATGCAGATCTGTTTTCCTAGCTAATAAATTATTAATCACTATAGTAGAAGGGCCTTGTTCAGTGAATTATCTGGTAACTAGTTATTAGCCATTGTTTCAAAAGACACAAATTTAGAACCAGGACTGGGTTGTGATATGTTAGGATTGACCCAGATTAAAGTCATTAAAAAAAAAACCCTAAGTATATAAAACATCCAGGGAAGATGGCAGAGAAGCTTCAGAACTCAGTTATCCATCAAGACAGCTGTTAGATGGGCAATAACTTTCTAAAAACAACTGTTCTGAGGCTCTAGGGGGCAGAAGAATACTGGGCACTGCCTAGGGGAGAGTGCAAGGAAGACACTGACAGCCTACAATAGAGAACAGTGAGTAGCTCTTTCCATGCATCAGCTGATGGTGTCCATCACTCACTCTTGTGGTGAACCACCTGCCTACCATTCAGGCCCTGGCTACCTTCAGTGTACAGAAAGGGATGTAAAAATCCTCTTCCCCAAGAACAGGGTGGCATGGCTGAGCACTGATCATAGCTTTTCATTAGCAAATTCAGGGTCCTGGCTCTGAGCTACTGCTTCAACTTGCCCTGACAAAGGTGGCAGCAGCAATTGTTGCAACTCTGCCCAGACCAAGGCTGACCAAGGCTGGAAGTGGTAGAGATTTAAAGACACAGTCCCTCCTCAGGGTTGTGGGGAACAGTTTGATGAAGAGTGGCATCTGTGGGGCAGGCCAGGAAGGCACAGTTTCAAGAAGCCATCAAAGAGGCTTCTGGCATCCTTCCTGATCCCCTCCCTAGGTCACTTTGTAGCTAGACTGTGCCCCCTTTGTGGGTCACTGGCCCTGTTTAGGCTGGGAAAACTGACTTGAGAAAGTCCACTTGAGGGTGACCCTCCTCCTAGAATTTTCCCTTCAGGCAAAAGCAGCTAGAGACAATGGAAGGCCTGTTTTGTTTTTTTGTTTTTTTGTTTTTTAAATAATATATATATACACAAAGCAAAAACAAATAGAACAGATCAGGATTCCCAGAGAAGGAACAGAGGAAAGGAAAATTTCTTCTGGAGAAATTACACAAAAAGTGAAATCTTAAAAATTGTACTGCATATTCAGGGCAAGAATCAGAAAAAGAAGAACTTATCAGCTAAACACAAGCTATTCTAAAGGTCTAGAATAAGTGAATCAAGTGTCAAAGAAGAGCCTTAACACAAAGCCAATCAATAATAAAACCCTAGGCAAAAGAGAGAAACTGACCTTCAGAGTAAACTCATCAAGATACTCAGATGCTAGTCATCAGCAAAAACCTATAAGCCATACTAAGAAATAGGAAGATATAGCTCAGTCAAGGTAACAAATTAAAACTTCAGAGGAGACACAAAATTTGGAACAACTAATCAAAGATGTTCAAACAAATCTCCTAAATCAATTCAAAGAGATGAAGGAATATATGGTTAAAGAGATCAAGGATATTAAGAAGGCACTGTGTTCACATAAAGAAGATTTTGAAAGTATAAAAAGAAACAAAACAGAAATTCTGGGGATCAAAGGCACAGTAGAAGAGATTAAAAATATACTAGAGGTATACAATAGCAGATTTGAACAGGCAGAAGGAAGAATCAGCAAACTAGAAGACAGGACAATCAATAACTTACAGACAGAAGAACAGATAGACAAAAGAATGGAAAAAATTGAGGAGGCTCTCAGGGATTTGAGTGACAGCATAAAGCCTACAAACATATGTGTCAAGGGTGTCCCAGAAGAGAAAGGAAAGGAGGCAAAAGAATATTTGAGGAAATATGTCTTATAAAAGACATAAATATACATGTCCAAGAAGTACAAGATAAACCAAACAGAATAAATCTTAACAGAATTACTCTGAGACACATGCTAATCAGAATGTCAAATGTCAATGATAAGGAGAGTATTCTAAAAGCAGCAGCAGAAAAGCAATTGGTTACATACAAGGGATCCGCCATAAGACTGAGCACTGATTTCTCATCAGAAACCATAGAGGTGAGAAGACAGTGGTACAATATCTTGAAGGTGCTAAAAAAGAAAAATTGGCAGCCAAAGATTCTTTATTCAGCAAAACTGTCCTTCAAAAATGAGGGAGACTTTGAAATATTCACAGATAAATAGAAACTGAGAAAGTTTGTCAGTAAGAGACCAGCCCTGCAAGAAACACTAAATTTCAGTTCTGCAGGCTGAAAGGAGCTTCTCTCCTCTCTCTAATACATAGAATCAATGCATATTATCCCACAAGCTATGGAGGAGATGTTTAACAAGAGTATAAATGATCTTTTTGGAAGAGAAATAAAGTGTGGCTCTACCAGTCTACCCTCTAGTGACTAGCAAGAGGAGAAGGAGAAATTGCTACCTTAATAAGACATGAAAACTGAAGCAAAAATAGAGTTGGGATTGATATATGAAACTGTCCTGCTGTAACATGCATCATTACAAATTATCACAAGTCAAACTCCGTCTCTTTAGTGATCTCAGTTATCAAGACTAATTATAACAATTTAAGAAAATTTGAGCATCAATTAAATGTTTTCTTCCCAAGAAGACCTCTTCAATCCTTCACAAAGAGAAACTTTCTCCAGTATCCCCACTTCCGTTTCTCTCCTCATCCAATCTCCTCAAGCCTCACCCCTGCCCTCTAACCCAACAAAAGCCACAGGATTCCCACAAACCTGAAACAGCAGGACAAAGTTTTTTACCTCTATATTGCTCAAAAAGAGTGATACTGATAAAAATGGGATACAAAACAACAAATAATGGTTAATGTGTTTATAAAGATGACTTTATTTGGCAGCAGAAAAGACAAAATGCATATTCAAGATTGTTCAGAAATACTACAAGAAGAGATTTTCATAATAATTGAAAGGGCTACTCTAATGTGACATGGAACTGCCATCAGCATAAACCCAGTGGACTTCCAGCAAACCCTCTCTTAAAAATCACTAGAAGTCCAAAAAATTGGATAAAAGCAAACAGATACAATCCCTAGAATGCAATAAGTAGACAAAGGGGGGGGGGAGTTCTTTAAATTGTACCAGGATCTCTCTGCAAAGTAATTTGGTGGTGATTTAAGTGCTTCAGGAGTTGAGCCATTTGATTTAAAGAAAGAATTGATATTTGTTGGCAGGGCCAAAGAAATGAAAAGAGTTTAACAAGTGAGGAGCCATTATCAGTATTCAGAGCAGGAGAGAAGGCTACAGTGACAAACTAGCCAGCTCTATCAATGATTGCATGGTGAATGGACAGACATAACAATAGAGTACAGGGCACCTTTCATTTCGGCTCTCTTCTGGCACTACTGGACATTCCTTGGCACGTGTGACTCTATCCTTCTCCTCCTCTCGTGGGACATCAACTCCAATATCCACAGGGAAGAAAATGAAAAATTAGGACATATATCATACCCAAACGGACAGATGTTTCTTTGGCTTTAAGAGCTATTTCTCTAATGCCAGAATTAAACCTTGAGCAAGTAAGCAACTACAGATAAACTTAGAGTCTGCAGAATAGCAGCAACTTCTTTAAAAGTTAAAGAATTTTCATTGTCCTCTTTCTTTTTTTCCTCCTCTGATTTTGAAATTTGTCTCATTTTTCATTATACCTTACTCATGGACAAATAGCAGAATTTAGTTCACACTATTTATTGAGTATTTATTTTCAGGAACTGACCTTGATGTGCTGTTTTAGTTTCCCACTGCTAACACAAATACCATACAATGTGTTGAATTAAACAATGGAATTTATTGGCTCACAGTTTTGAGACTAGAAGAAGTCCAAAATCAAGGTGACAGTAACGTGATGCTTTCTCTGGGATGACTGTGGCACCCTGGGGAAGCTGCGGTGATCTTAGGTCCTTGGCTTTTCTGTCACATGGCAAAGTACATGGCGATGTCTTCTCCTCTCTTCTCTGGGTTCCACTTACTTCTGGTTTCTTGCTCTTCCTGTGGCTTCTCCTTCCTGAGTCCATTTTCCTATGCTTCCAAGGACTTTAGCCATATTGGATTAAGGCCCACCCTCATTCAATCTGGGCACAACTTATTAATCATGTCTTCAAAGGTCCTCATGACAAATGGGTTCACACACCACAGGACCAGGGGTTGGGACATGATTCAATCTCCAAAAGGTACTTATAGTGAGGTTGGGGAAGCACATAGGAAACCATGTGACAAGGGCAGTAATGAACTCTTCATAGCCCACAATGGGAGCACAGAGCACAAGGTGCAATTACTGGGGCTGGGGAGGACTTAGGGTAGCCCAGGGGGAGGAAGGAAGGTAAGAGAAGAGGAAGGGAAGGAATGGGGAAGAAAAGGAATGGGGAAGGGAAAAGAAGGGACAGGAGAGGCAGGGCAGGGCAAGAGGATAGTCCAAGAGAAGGAGTTAGCCAGGTCAGGAAGAAGTGATATCACTTAGGTCTACCGCTGGCAAAAAATCAGCGTTGTTACCATGGGGAAGAGCAGATAGTTTCCATTACAAAGTGAAATGTTACTGTCTCAAGTATAGTCAGTTAAAGGATTTTCTCCACTGAAAGATATAAAAAGATTTCTAGGAAGCCTATGCTTATATAATTTTAGTAAGAATGAAACATTTTAAAACTAAAAGTAATCTGGCATTTTATCAATTCTCTTATTATCATTTTATCATTTCATCGTCTTCCCTGCCATAAAATGTCTGCACTAAGACATAATATCATTCAATAAGTTTGCTTTTTAGGATTTGGTTGAATGTTGAGATGGGGTGTTCTTATTACTAACAGAGGCCAGTTGACAGTGAAGAATATGGGCAAAGATTGCCAGCTCTGCCACTTAAAGTTACTTAACTTCTCCAAGATTGTATCTTTTTTAAAATGAGCGTCATAATACTAACCAGAGAGTGAAGGAGAAGATCCATTAAATATCACATTACAGGCCTCCATGGCTGAACACTCTTCTTTATCATTCTCTGAGAGCCTGCTTTCTCTCCTCAAATTAGCACAGAACCCAAATATATTTTCAGCTTATACATATTATGTACTAAGTATAAAAAGTTTGAAAAAGCCAAATAAGGAACAGATATTTATTACCTTCACTGAAATGTGGATGTCTTTTGATTTTTTTTCCTCCTAAGTTATGGACTTTAAATGGAAAGAAAAAAAAAGTGCTTTCTCACTCCTGTGGAAAAGACCACAAAGGAAATTGTGGTATTTCTACCAACAGGTAATAAGTACCTATTCTTCTGAAAAAGAAACAGGAGAAATCTTTTTAAAACTTTCATTCCCCCCACCCCACCTTTAGAAGTAGCTTTTAAAATTCACTCAGAAAACTCTACCTATCTCTTCTTTTCTCTTTTAAAAAAAATCAACATTTTCTCCTTAGTACCAGATAATCCTTTGTAAAAAACAGAAAACAGTTTAGTTTACCTATCCGAAATTGACTTTCTCCCAACTTATCTTGGGTGTCCTTAACACAAAGTCCACCAGTGATACACAAAAACCAGTTTTCACTGGCAGGTGGGCCGATGCAGGGTCTGTTGGAATGGCCAACACAGGTCTCCTATCCTCCAGTTTTCCCCACTTCTAATTCTTTCTTCACACTGCAAACACTTGGCCCTTCTCCAGTCCTAGTTCAGTTGTCTTTCACCTCTTTACTCTTTCCGTACAAAACAGAAGTAAAATTCTTACCCTCACAATCAATCAGTCTTTTCTTTCTTTCCCACTCACCTCTCACCATCATTATGCTTGCCTCCTTTCTTCCCCTGCTCCCAAATGCACACATACCCCAAATTCCAGCCTGATCATGTTTGGTTCTCTCCCAGCACTGTTCTTTCCCACCAACCTCTTGGCTCATCTTTATTGGCTGAAGCCTCCTTCCTTCACCCTTCATCCCAAACTCTGCATTCTCAGTTCTGAATTCCTTGAGTACTCTGTCAAAATATTTCCCTCATCCTTCTCTAATTCTAAAGGTCTCTGTTTGTATCACGTGCTGCCTGATGTCAAATATACTTGTGAGCAAGTTGTATCTTCTATTTGCCTGGTAAGATCCTTAAGGATGAAGAATATGTGACCCTTCCATAGAAAAACTTGATATTTTGTGTTATATCCATTTTTAATAAAATCAAATTTTGTTAAATTGATTAAATTCTTTCTTGGTGATTTTTTGGATGATAGAATAATATGAGCATCTAATGCAGAAGCAGATGTGTTACCTCCTGCAAATCATCTCCAGGTTCCTTTTAGAGACAATGGTGAAATGGCTCTACCTTAAACAAACCAAACGGCATTTCCTTCTGGATACTTCAGTGAATACCTTCTGAGAGACCAGGAGAAATGAGTAGGGGATTTGCATGGTGTGGCAGGCTGAAGAAAGTTCCCCAAAATATCCACATCCTAATCCTTAGAACCTGTGATGGTTACCTTATATAGCAAAAGGGACTTTGCCAATGTGATTAAATTAAGGATCTTAAGATGGGGAGATTATACTGCATGGGCCCTAAGCATAATCACAAGCATCCTTATAAGAAGGAGGAAGAAGATGATTTGACTACTGAAGTGGAAAAGGCAATGTGAGTACAGAAAAGAGATTTCAGTGATACGCTTTGAAGATGGGGAAGAGGCCATAGGCTAAAGAATACAGGCAGTCACTAGGGGCTAAAAAAGGAAAGCACAGGAATTCTCCCCTCAGAGCTCCCAGAAGAAATGGGCCCTGCCAATACCTTGACTAAGCCCAGTGAAACTGATTTCAGACCTTTGACCTCCAGAACTGTAAGAGAATAAATTTGTGCTGTTTTCAGCCACTAAGTTTGTGGTAATTCGTTACAGCAGTCAGAGGAAGCTAGTGTACATGGTACGTATTTAGCCTTTCTGGGCACTGAATTACTGCACAGCAGTTTTCAAAGTGAGGTCCCTGGGCCAGTGGAGCATCACCACTTCCTGGGAACTTGCTGGAGATGCAGCTTCTCAGGTCTCACACAGACCTGTTGATCAGAAACTGAGGACAGGCCCAGCAATCTGTGTTTTAACAAACCTCCCAGAGGATTATGAGGCATGTTCAAGTCTGAGAACCACCATTATAACATTTTCCCTTTGACTTGGTAATGAACAGAATGTCATGCATTTATGAAGGATGAAACAGTCTAATGGAATATCACTTCTTGGAAACAAATGTTATGAGAACACAGTGTGAAAAACAGAGGCATGCCTACTATACTGCAGCACAAACAGCAAAAAAAGATTTCAAAATAACAACGTGAGAAGCTATTACTAATCTAAAGTCTATTTCATTCGTACTTAAATGTTTGAACCGGTTGATTCAAGTGTGGCTGCGTTTACTGGAGTCAGCTACTAAATATATTTTTTCTTCTTAGCAGGCAAGAAGGATTTTCAATTAATGGAATCACAAATTAGTATTTTTCCTCACAATGCCAATTTCAGACTGAGTCCATTCTGTACTCCTATCATCTCGTAACCTAGAATTGCCTCATTGAGTATATGAGGCTAAAACCTTCAATGTTATATTAAGTGAGGGCTTTTGTTTGTTTGTTTGTTTTTTTAAGGAGGTACCAGGGATTGGACCCAGGACCTGGTTCATAGGAAGCAGGAACTCAACCACTGAGCTACATGCACTCCCAAAGTTGGTTGTTTTGTTTGTTTGTTTATTTGTTTATTCAAATATATATTAATTTGGACTGGCATTTGGCCACTGCCAACTAGGAAGTAAACTGCAGCTGGAGCGATGGCCGGGTCTGGGGTCCGAGGCCGCTGCAACCAAAACATCAAGAACAGCGGCCGCGGGAGCTGGCCGGGGTCGTGAGTGGGGTGGAGTGGAGCGGCGCATGAGTTGCCAAAAGTAGACTGTGCTGGAACACCTCAAACTCTGCGCCGGAGCTCTTCAGATGGGCTGAGCCGCCGTCACCCCTCAGCACTGCACCCCCTAGACCCAGACAGCAGCTTCTCCAGCCTGGTTCAAGATCCTCCTCCTTCTCTAGCTCCCTTCAGACTCAGGGCCAGGGCCTGAGGATGGTGATCATCTCAGACTTGTGCTCCCAAGCCCGAGCATCTTCTCTGCACCCAGGGCCGTGTCTGGCTTGTAGAGGCTGGGAGCTCCCTCATGCTGCCACTTCTCCTGCCAGGGAGGGGCTAGCTCCTTCCCACTGTCTTGCTCTGCACTTCTCCTCCTCCCCCATCAAGAACAAGTTTCTTTTCTTTCTCCACTGGAAACCCAGCCCAGGGTATCGAGAACACCTATCTGTGTGTCCTCCTCCAGCTACTGGAACACCTTTAGAAATAATGCCTACTTGCCAGGGCCGAGAGCTTTCATTCTTGACTTGGCTTGGGAGATAAAAGGTTGTCCCTTTTCTAGCTTCTTAACTAACAGTTGCCCCAGGCCCAGGCCTCTATCCATTTGGATCACCAGCTCCCTGGCTACCTCTATGTGATTTTACCCACCCATCTGAGTTCCAGTTTCCACTGGGCACCAATCTCCAGCCCTCAGCGGATCTGGTCAGTCCCACCCCTGGGTAGGGAGTGACTGGAGGGCTCTGGCCCAGGATTCCCCACCCTGGAAGGCAACTCCAAGGCAACGAGAGAATTGGGTGTAGGGTACAAACCTGGCAGGTCAGGAATGGGTACTCCACTCATCCCACACACAAGAAGATGAAAAAGCACAAAATACTCAATGCATTGATCAGTCTGGCTGCAGACAGCCGGAGAAAGAAGCCAAAGGAAGGCTCAAGTCATGGTCTGCTTGCACTGAGCCGCCTGACTCAGACTCTGAGTCCAGCTCAGAGGAGGAAGAGGACTTCAGTGCAATTGGCAATCTCTCTGTCAAGGGACACTATTTTCGACTGCAAAATCTGTTATATCCTCTGAACTTTTGTCATCCTTGAGGCCCATGTCAAGGCCTGTGTTGGTTTGGTGTGGATGCAAGTTGCTCTCAAGGAGGATCTGGATGCTCTCAAGGAAAAAATTAGAACAATGGAATCTAATCAGAAAAGCTCATTCCAAGAAATTCCCATACTTAATGAGGAACTACTCAGCAAACAAAAACAACTTGAGAAGACTGAATCTAGAGAGCTGGGCTTTAACCAAGTCTGGATAAATAGCACAGAAGTGAACAAGCAGATTACTCTCTTGACTTCTGCAGTAAACCACCTCAAAGCTAATGTTAAGTTGGCTTCAGACTTAATTAGCCTGCCTGCCACTGTAGAGGGACTTCAGGAGAGTGCACCTTCCATTGGCAATACTTCAGTGTGCATCTTCTGTGGAGGCAATACAGAAAACTGGATGATCACAAGAAAACCATAGAAATACTGAAGAGTGATATGAACCAGCAACTCTTTAAGGAGACCAGTGGAAGCAACTCCATCATTCCATCACATTCAGTTATATCAGAAATGGAAAATAAAATCCACAGTGGGAATTTGAAACAGGATATCCTGTATCTTCACTACTCTTTAGAGGAGGTAATCAGTGCCCTAGTGGGATACCAGAGACAGACTGATCTTAAACTCGAAAGGATGAATGAGACAGTCAGTAATCTTACCCAGACAGTCAATCTGATGGAAGCTATCTGGCTGCTGTGAGCAAGGCAGACGAGAGAGGGAGCCCATCCTTTAGCACCATGGGTGCTAGATCTGCCATTCTGAAAAGAGTCTTTGGATGAAATGAGCAACAGAACTGATACAACAAAAACTCAAAGCATAAAGAAAGAAGATAGCTCAGATTCTCAAGTATCCAAGCTAAGAGAGAATCTGCAGCTGATCAGTGCTCTCAAAAACGAACCTGAGAGCAACAGGCCTCCAGAGAACACTGATAAATAATAAGTACAGAGTTTCACATCAAATCAATCAGCATTGCCAATATTTTCACAATCTCTTGGAGACCAAAATGAGAAAGATGCCCCGCTAAGACCTATCATCGTACCAGGAATTTCTAGCATGGAAGATCTTCAAGAGTTATTCAACATGGCTGGTCAGGATGTGGATGGGAAGCTGACTTACCAGGAAACCTGGAACTCCCTAGGTTCTGCTGTGCCAGAACCAAAGAACGCGAGAGCATTTGATTCTGACGGAGACAGAAGATACTCATTCCTGGAGCTAAAAGTAGCTTTAGGTGTCTAGCCTCATCAGGTATATTTTAAAATGAATATATATCCTCAACTACCTAACAAAAACAACCCTTTTACTTAGCTTATCAATTCTCCAGTCCTCAAAACGACTGTAGGAGACACATTGCCACCTTTAACTTATTTGTAGAACGATATACAACTTTTTAAAAAAAATCATTTTACTTATAATGATGTTCAGAAATCCATGATTTCCTGAAACCCGTAAGATCTTACTTTTTTTATTATTGCCAGAAAAAAAGTAAAGTCCTCTTTGTTTTCTGTTTGTAAATAGTTCAAATGTAAGAAATAATTGTGCATGTTTTGTAAGAAGTAGAAAAATGATTTTAAACAGGATGTGAACAAATGACTTGCTATTAAGCATCGCTAATCTGATCTGGGATGGCAGCTAAAACTATATTCACATCTCCTTAAGGCATCCCCCGAGGGCCCAGGTGCTGCTATGGGGTTTGGCCTGGTGGTCAAGGGAATAGATTCAGGGAATGGACACAGGGGACAGTGCTGACTCCAGGCCCAGGAGAGTAAGATTATGGTTCTTTGTTCCTAATCCCTCAGCTAACACCAACCAGTGAATCAGACATCTCATTGGGGATTTCTCTCATTTTTAATCCTACTTCAGGGTTCATGGCCATAAGAAGTTATCTGGTAGGGAGTTATATCCCCTCACCCCGTCCCCTTCTCCTAAGTGAGCTAGATTATCTGTCCCCACCCACCCAAGTCTAGCTTAAAGCTGTAGCTGGCTCCACCTCTGATACCAACTCCATTCTGAATGGCAGGGCTGAAAGTTCCTTAGCACCTGGCTTAGACTGGCCACCCAAGAGTTTTCTAGGAGAGCTACGCCTCTAATTTTGACCTAGGAAATTCTACCCCTTGAGATTTTACCTGGGGGCTATCCAAGAACCTAATATGTTTTTCTGTGGTCTAAGGCCAAAAAGGTTATAAGATGAAACAAAGCTAACCACATATCAAGTCATAATCGATTCCATTATCATTCTTTGCTCATAAGTAGCTAGAGGCTTTCTGTCCAGAGGTTGCTAAATGGCAGGCAGGTCTGGAGGAGGGGCCTTTATGTGATGGCAAGTTTCTTCCAGTATAATATAGGCAAGTGCAATTCTTTTCCTCCCTTTTAAATAATTCTGTGGACCTTGCACTGAAGGTCCATGGGATGGAAGGTTTAATACCTCCAGGTCACCTGTATGCTTAGTCTGGATTTGCTGTGTTGTTCCTAGAAGCAGTTGTTGGGCAACTCAAAAGGAAAAAAAACTTTGCAAAACTTAACTTGGCTATAGATCAAGTCAGGGAGAAACTAAAGAAGCTTTCATAACAAACCTTCAGTAGAGCTCATTTCCATTTTAACTTTCTGTCCAAGTTGCCCTGTCAGTCATGGATGCAATCCAGCACCCTTAAAAGTTAAAGGACTGGTTTTTTTTTCCTTAACATGATGTTCAGCTTGGTGTTGGCTAACCTTAATTTTCTTTCTACAAGTATTAAAATTTAGTTAAAGCAAGATGAAGTCTTTTCCTATGTTTGTGTCTGCTTACCACATTATGAGTTATGCTTTTCTCAATTTTTTTCAACATTTCCCTTGTCCATCTGAGCCATTTCACTCTCCTGGAAAGGTTAAATAGAGTATAAAATTAGCCTGGCACTTTAGGTAACTTGAAGACAACTCTTCCTCTCTAATGTTGTTTTCCATCCCAGCCCCCACACCTTTTAAAAATACATACACCCTTAAAGATTTTGTAACAACCAAATAGAATTCTAGCAATAAGTTGAAAAAAATATATCTATATATATTAATTTGAATGTATGTCAGAGGGAACTTATAAAAGGGAAAAAATAGCATTTCCAAGATAATGCCTAAAAATGCCATTACATGTAACTTTTGCATAATACCTATTTTTAAAAAGCTGGACTTCATACTACAAGCATCTATTTATTGAATGAATGTCACATCTTGAGAACGGATTTTCATGGTCTGTAGGGTTTCAAAGAATAATCAACCCGTATCAAGACCTAAACTCTATTTTTAAATTTCTATACTCTCATCTGAAGAGCTATATAAGTTATAAGTAATTTATAGGACTCTGCTTTTCTCTGTGGTGGTGCTCAGGAATGAGAATTTTGCCAGTCTTTGCTGTCCATACTCCATGCTTAGCAACACTTCTTGCGCCATACAGAAATCAACTATAGTAGTCCATTCTGTGGTATCAAAGAACCAGCCAACAAAGAAAGGCAAGTGGGAATTCATTTTCCTGCTTGGACCAAAGAGAAAAAAAAAATCTTTGTAAATTATGTCAACAGGATCCAAATCAAATTGTATCCCACAGCATTTAATAATTTTGTTTTTACATGGCTCTTTTTATTTTTTTTCATAATTCAAATGAAATCAAGCTAATTAGCAAAGGACAAGTTTATCAATTTTATCAAAAAAAATTTTTTTACAGCTTTAACTACTAGGCTAAAGGGAAAAAAAAGTGGCGATGGTGGGAAGAGACACGAGTAGAAACAAAGCGAAAGGAGCTCTTTCTTGCTTCACGCTTCAGATACCAATGATGTGAAAAACCAACCGAACAACAGAGATCACAGTCTCGCTATTACCTCCTCCCATTTGTATTGAATGGCTGGTGCTAAATATAATTTTTCTGCTAACACCGAACACCACACACCCTGTGAAGGAACTATACAGTATGATACTGTGTCATTTACTCTAGGAAAGGCTCAGCCATTGAGGAGCACACACATATTGCCTGGGGGTGGGGTGTTTACTTGCACTGCGGTAACCAAATGCCCTCTACTGTCCAAGGCACTAGGAAGACATTTCTTAGAATATTATCATTAATGGCCTTAAGCAATATGGGCCTTAACTCTATTCTGGACATGAAAGGAAAGTATAATGTCAAACAGCTACAGTCCACTCGGTAACTCTCCTGTTACCTACACCATCAAGGAAAGGGAATACTATCCTGATCTTTCAGATTTGGACCTAAGAATCAGTTTGATGCTCTCTGATTACTCAGTTAACATTACAGTAGTGGAATCCCTCAGTCTTTGTGGAGCATCTTTCAGTCACCTCCTAGTGGTGGGACACTGGATACCAGTCACCACAGCTTTACTAACCAGAGCAAGTGTACATGCACATGCACACACACAGACAACAAAAATACTGGACAACAAAATACTGGAACACTTCAACTAGCTACTCAGAACTAACATATGGTGGAGAGTCATTCCAATGTCCTGAAACATCCTTCTAAGACCTGGTTGAATCTACTAATCATATAAAAGGAAGAGTTTAGGCCAGCATTAAAACTATCTACCAGTCCAGGGAAAGAAGGTAATTTTACTTATTTACTTTTACTGCCAACCCTATGTATAACACTAATGGGAAACAGGTAAACATAAATGAGAATTCTCAGCTTATCTCCATATTTGATTTTAGTTGATTTTTAAGTTATTTTCCCAAAACTTTTAAACAAAATTGTTTTAAAAAAACAGCAAAGTGGCATATTTTTAATTCCATTAAGCCAGTTTTTGTGAACTACCTGCTGTTTTCTTAGCAGAAATATCAACTATGGGGAATATACATGAGGTATGAGGCCCTGCCTTAAGCAGCTTACAGAACCAGATGGAGATAAAATTGAGATAAAAGCACACAACAAGGCACTCCCTATTTAAGTACTGAATGATATTGTATAATAATAATAACGATAGCTCCTATTTATTGAACACATTCCATAGTTCAGGGACTAAGCTAGGTGTTTTACATATACTCCATACAACTTAGCAAAATATGCACAAAGGTAGAGATTGGGAGGTTTTTCAGTTATAGGTGTTCAGTGGTGAGGGGGATCCATGAAGCATTTGAGCTGGTAGGCTTGGGTAAAGATGAGGAATGTCATTTTAAGAAAGGTTGCTATATAAGGAAAACCCAGTGGTGGCCATATATATTGGCCTGCTTGGATAGGAATATTTGGAGCAGTGGAAAGGCACAGAGGATGGGAGACAGTTTTATCCTTTGCCTTGGTTAGAGATGTTATCATGATTGGAAACGCTGGGGCCTTTGCTCAGCGCAGTTTCTGTGGAAAGCCAGGGCAGAAGCCATGCAAACAAATCAGTTCAGCCTTCAAAAGAAATGTCTGAAAGGAGTTGACAGTTCTGCTAGGTGTGACACCTACCTGGAATTTGAAAGTGAGGAAGTTGGTGAAGAGAAGAATGTGGGACTGGGAATCACTGGATAAGGACCAGTGATTTGAGCAACCGTGCTTGCAGAAGACTTGCAACAGTAATGGAAGAATAGCAATGCCAATGTCTGATGGGTAGACTTTGCTGGGGAGACTAAGGAGGTAATTTTACAGCAATCAATACATGGATAGGTCTGGAAGTAAAGGAAGTGAAATGACTCTCCACCATCATCCTTAGTTCCCAACTTCATTCATTTACCACTTTGAGTATGTGGAGGAAGAAGGGAAAGAACATAAAGAAAACATGGGGAAGAGATACAGCCATGAATTAATAAGATGAGAGGTTCCAGACTGGGGTCAGGGAGAGGAAAAGGAACTGTGTTCCTTCAACATGGACACCAGGGTCCTTTAAATGAGGATATGGATAAGAACTAAGCCCTCTTGAGCAATAAAGTCTAATATCCTTAGTGTAACATTCAAATCCCTCTCAAACACATTTCCAGTTTTATTTCCCAATTCTCCCTTTCATATAATCTTAAATGCACCCTATATTTCCCCAGTTTCCCCACTCTTTACTCTCCACCTAAAATGCTTCACTAATACCTATCAATGTCAATCTTTTTTTAGGGGTCAAACTATATGCTACTTCTCTACAAAGTTTTCCTGTTTCCTCAATTGGATCCCTCTTCCCTGCTCAGACTGAACCATGTACTATTATCTATCACAAAGCTGCATATCATAAGTATTTATAGCTAACCCTTAAATAACTCCTCTCCTAGATTATAAGATCCTTGAGGCAGGAGACATGCCTTCCTCTTTTCTGTATCTGCTAATATGCATTTATTTTTAAAGAAGCTTTAGATTATATAAATGTTACATAAAAAATATAGGGGATTCCCATATGCCCACCCTCATCCCACCCCACACTTTCCCACATTAATAACATCCTTCACTAGTTGTTACAATTGAAGCACTGCAACTAACGGTGGACTATAGTTTACATTATACTTTACATTCTATCCTGCACAATTTTGTAGATTATAGCAAAATATGTAATGGTCTTTATCTATCATTGCAATGTCATGCAGGACAATTCCAGTGTCCCAAAAATGCCCCCATATTACACCTATTCTTACCTCTCCTCCCCTCAGAACCTCTGGTGGCCACTGCCTTTATATCAATGATAAACGTTCTTCCATTGTTAGAATAATAATAACTCTATAATAGAATAATAAGTCTATTTAAGTCCATTGTTCATTCCCCAATCTTGAGGATTTGGGGATGGTGATGCCCATTCTGTTTCTGAGAGAAGGCGTAGGTGTCATGGGGAAGATGGATGGAACTATCTTGCTTGCAGTTACAGACATTCTCTGTTCCTTGGCATGGGTGTTGTCCATCATCATCTCCTTGTTAGTTGCTCTGGGTGAGTCCAGTGAACTGGAGAGTAGGTTTTGCAACTCTGCTGAGATTCAGGGCTCAACTGCTACTCTGGTTTGAGTCTAGTAGATGTCTAACAAATGGCAGCTAAATTCAGTTAAGTTCCTGAGCTACTGATAATTGCAGGGAAAGAGCAATAATAACTTTAGCTCCACGAGGACAGGGACTCAGACTCTCTTAACTGTTTTATCCAAGGTACCTAAAACAATGCCTGTCATAAGGTTCATGCTCAGTAGGTACTGAAAGAAAGAATGAACCAATGAACAAAGATCTGCATCTCCTATCAATAATGAACCGAGGCTCTTGGAAGCAGCCATAAATGGAATACCATTTAAATAACAGCTTTCGATTCCCAAATGCCTTGTGCCCACATTTCCACTCTGCAACATGCAGGGATTGCCTTACTTCACAGCTATGGCTTTTCAAAAACCATTATGTTTTATTTTTGTATTGAAGTATAACGATGTAAAGTGTACAGTCTAAGTGCTTAGAAGTCCTATACATGTCTACATAAGCATACACTTTGTCACTACCATTCAGATCAAGATATAGAATATCCCAGCACGCCAGCAGGCTTTCTTGTATGCCCTCCCAGTAAAACCACCTCTACCACTATAGATTACATTTGCCTGTAAAAAAAAAAATGATGCCTTAATTCCTTGAGGACAAAATGACCATCTTCTCCATGCTTTGGAATAGTCATTTCAAGGTGGCTGGTGTCACACACCAGGCATGTGCTTAATAAACCCTAGGCCACTGCCAGCCAGGCCTATTCACGTGTGTGTTAATAAAGGATAAGGGAGGTAAGAAAACAAAACTAAGCCATTTGTTCCACCTTAGAGAAGGATGTAGCAGACCCAGAATCTAGCTGTTCCTTGAGCCAGGGTTTCTCTGGAGTCACAAAAGGGAGCTAAAACCAGGGTGTAAGCTGGTTGGATCGGAATGGCCACTGTTGTGAAATGCCTCAAGTACTTGTCCTAAACACACCCTGCCTCCCTCAAACACACCCAGACAAGGCTGGGCCTTTCCCTGCAGATAACGAACACCCGTTTCACGAGCGAAGTGGAACATCTTATTACTTCCCCCAGAAAGCTGATGCTTTTAAGCAAAGAACACCTGGTTCATTATTGTTATTGATGAGGAAAATGTTTTATGATGATGAGTATTGTATGTGAAAGCCCATTGCGCAGAGATTTTATTAAAACAATCTTGAATAAGAATAGCATTTACCTTGTTGAATTCAGGAAAAGATTTTTCTTTAAGTTTCAGAGAGGTTCCTGATGATGGTTCAGCTAATACAGAGTGAATGTGCAGGTACAGATTTTGATGCATGAATCAATATTTCATATCAAATTACCTGAACTCTTCTGTGAGTTACTAGTTTTCTATTCCCCATTGAGACAGGAAATGAATACTAATGTAATTCAGTTCTCAGGCACTGCCAACAGTCAAAGGAAGCCTGTAGAGTTAGTTTTGTTACAGCATTTAAGTGAGGACCAATGTTTTTTATAGTCAAATTCAGCTCTAAACTTTTGAGAAGTATCAGTCTGTCCCTTTAGGGGATGGTCTAATAATGAATGTCATATTTAAATGAGTGTTATTTTGGTAACCTCTGAAAGAGTAGTTTTTTCTTTTTTTCTAGAGTGTCCACAAAGGTGAAATTTTATTAAGTGAGCTGAAAAGATAAGATTCATAGGTTGATAAAGCACCAACTCCACAGATCCTTGTATAATTACATAAAAGCAAGTATCACTTAGTAAGGCAACAATCACCTCTTGTACTTGGGAATCAAGACAAGTGCTCATTTCAGCTTCATGAACTGCTGCAAGTCCTGAAATCTTTCTGCCTCACTGCCTGGAGAAAGCTATCAGTGTGAAAAGCCATTCTCTCAATACAGAGCCAGAACACAGAGAAAAGACAACCTGGGGGTAAGTTTCTCAATGTTTTTTTAATGAAAAGCATATGCAATCAAAATTAAACTATTGAATCTCATTAAACAAGAAGCTATAACCTACAACCTCAATACTGTTGAAATGCATTTATCATTTGAAAAAGTTCTAATTTATTCTAGGCAAAGAATCATTTCACCCATAAGCATATTCCCCAAGCTGTAAAAAATAATGAGTTGCAGCAACCAGTTTTATACTGTGAATAATACATTAATGATTGGCTAGTCACATTGTAGAAAGTAAAATATATGATAGAAGAAAGAAAAAAATGGTGTTGCATAATTATATTGGTTTGTGTAAAAAGGAACTTCTATAACCAGTCTGAAAATTAGGAGACGATTTCTGAGGAGATTCAAAAATACTGAGAATGCAGCAAGCCACAGATTCTGGTCTCTGCCAGTGCACCTTCTTTTGGAAGTAGATAAATAGAGCCAGTATGGTGCTTAATTTGGATCTTTTGAATCTAATCACTAAATTGAACCCTGTAGTCTCAAGATAAATACAATTTATATGAGTTTGTTTCTTCTGGACAATACTGATAAGCACAGGAGATCCAAAGAATCCATAATGAAGACTGGTTACAAGTTAGCCACAAAACCAAAAACACCTAGATTTAAATCTCAGCTTTCTCACCTACTAGCTATATAACCTTGGGAAAATCACTGATACTAAGACTTGGTTTCTTCATCTTTAAGGAGGGGTTGTACTGTGCAACCCATGAGAAATGAATGCTGAGTGATCCACATAAGGCCTGGTCTATAATGAGTGCCCAACGCAGTCTTGCTGCTACTACCACTGCTATTACTACCACTACTACTACTACTACTACTACTACTACTACTACTACTACTACTAC
>JAKSZT010053928.1:10169968-10225799 GCA_026826555.1 Tolypeutes matacus
TACTACTACTACTACTACTACTACTACTACTACTACTACTACTACTATTTTTACCACCATTAGTGATTACAAATTTCGTCCTGTATATACACTAAACCAATAGTGTTTTCAAGTTGCTATCCCACTCCAAAAGTCGTGGGACTTTCATTGTGAGAGAAGTTTTTTTAAAGTGCTATGTGGAATAAAAAATTCCACGTTATTGCCTACTATAGGCCACCTAAATCTGCCAAGAAAATAGAGCTTAAGCCTTATCAGAATCACACAGGAGATGGCAGAAACTCCTTACAAAGCCTTGGCTGGGACCATTCCAGGGCATTCCAGGCAATGAGGTTGCATAAAGGGAACCCCAGGGAGAAAATCCAGGGATAGGGCAATGAGAACTAGGTGCACTCGAACAGCTGGATTTTCTGACCAAGCTTCTGTATTTCTTTGCCATTTACATGGAATTTAACTTTTATTTTTTTCTCCCCTACAAAATTCACAACTTCAGGCTCTTTCATAATACAGGTATACCTAAATTTTTGCAGTCATTTCCATTCTAATTCTCACATCGTTATTTTTTAATAGAAAAGGAAGTTTTAAAGTCATTTTGACTATCCATATTTCTCCTTCTCTGAATGGAGTCTTTCCATTTTTACCTAGTACCTTCTATTTATCTCTATATATGACTATCACAAGCAAAATGTACAAATTGGTTACTTATTTCCATGTAAAATTCTACTAAACATGATAATAGGACTATAAACAATAAAGTTACTCTATAGTTACTATTTTTAGTCACATGCTTTATTGTTTTAATAACAACAATTTATTTAAATTATTCTACTAGTATTAGACATTAGGATTGTTTAAGTTCTGTTTTCTATTTGCCATAATTCATGTGTATGCATATATATTTTTTGCTTTAGTGTAATTCTTCTCTCAGGACAAAGTATATGAACATACCTATGATTACTATTGTGTATCACCACATTGCTTTCTAAACAGGTTATACTAGTATACCCTAATAATAAGAAATTTCAAATTCTTCATTGAATTCTGATGAGATGAATTAAAAGATATTATATGTTAGTCCAAATCGCTGATCTAAGAGATAAAGCAATTAAATTCCAGAGAGATTAAGTGTTTTGCTTAAGGTTGCAAAATTGCTTAATGGCAGTATTAGATGTCAAACCCAGGCCTGTTGACTCCCACTTCAGGGCCCTCACTTTATCAAATTATCCTTAGATTCTCCCTGGCCTCAGAAAGAATGCCAGCCACAAGCCAACAAAGAAGGAAAAGGGAATGGGGCAAATGAAAGCTATGGAAGTAATCAGAAAATATGCAAGACGATAAATGTGGGGAAAAGATAAAAATGAGGATACAATAAGGAGAAGCGATAAAGATAAATTCTGTTCCAGAAAGCATGTTTGCCTATTTGGGAGTGTCCGTGACAAGTGAGCTTACTGACTAGGAGATAGCACGATATTTAAAAGTTGCATGTCAAGGGCTTTAGTCGACTTGGTCATCCACAGTTCCCAGGAGAGCCTACCTTTTGATTGGCAATAATAAGTGTTATGCCATATCTTTCTAAAGTCCTTTATAGCTTTCAAAGTACTCCTACACATAAGGTAAGGAAGCCAGGCCAAGCATCATTTTCCTGTTTTACAGATGAGAAAAATGAGGTTTCAGAAAATAAAGTTCCCATTAAACATAACTGGAAAAGCCAAGTTTGGAACTTCAATCTTGACTTCTAAATTAAGGTTCTCCCACACTGATGTAACTTTTCTTAACAAGTAAGATGAACTTACTAGTAATAAGCAATAAATTATTACTTGAACTTGCTAGCTTTTTGGAACTTCTTATCTAAGTTGTTTTTCTTTTTCTTTAATTGACCTAGAAATTTTAAATACCACAAGTTTGGCTTCTAGCTTTGCCTCAGGCAAGTCAATTCATCCTTCCAAAATTGTTTCTTCCTTTCTGAAATGAGAAATTTGGAATAGTTGGTCTCTAGGGTCCCTTCCAAAAGTTAGTACTTGATGTTATATGTACTTTTTTTGTTTTTCTTCTTTTTGGAAAATTTTTTATCAACTATATACATAATTAATTTGACCAAAATGAAAAGAAAAAAAGATATGGGTGATAGAACTCTACTTTTTGTAGAGGACCTTAATCTGAATAAAGTCATGAGTTTTTCAGTAAATTACCACTGAGTTTTCTGGCAATTTCCCTGGGGAATGGGTTAGATAGATAGATGGTGTTTGAGTTTGTCCATGATTTCCTTCATCTTATTGGCCAGAATCACCATCACAGTTCACAGGGCCTCATGGGTACAACATCAAAAGACACATGTCACTCTCTTGCACTGAGTAGTGGAACTTGGAGATTGCCTTATAGAAAAATTCTTCCTCTGCATTTGGAAACATTAGCTCATCTTTCTTTTGGTTGCCCCATTTCTTTTTAGAATTGTTTTTTCCTGCTTCCACAAAAGTCTAACTAATCAGAAGGTAGCAGCAACACTTCCTACATGGCTTGTTCGTTTTGTGTGCCTCAGCCAGTTCTTTCTGAAATTGCTGGTGCATGGGCAAGGAGATCTGCAGAGGGACATTCATGACTCTTTCACTTAGCAGCAAGCCCACAGGCGTGGTGGTGCCATTTAAAAGCTTGCCGAGCTGTCCAATCATGCTCTTTTCACAGTTCTTCTCCCAGAAGCTTAGAATCAGCTCTCTAATTTGTTCAGCACACTGGGTACCCTTTCGTTCAGTTAAATTTAAAATACTTATGAAACCAAAAATCTCATCTTCATCAACATCCACCTCACCATCGCTGTCTTCTGAAACACCTGTTTGTATAGTCCCACTCCCGATGTGGCTCTGTTGTACTAAGAGATCTGTTAGCTCTGCAGTATTCACAGAAGCCTTTAGGAAGAGCTGGTGCAGTCATTTCTTAATTCCATCATAATCGTTACCAGAGATGGTGTAAGCTTCAAACTCAATATTCACTTCCTCATCAACCTTGTCATCTTCATCATCTTCGTTACTATCTTCATCATCTTCATCCTCATCCTTGACTTCCTCTTTTTCTTCTTCCTCTTCGCACTGAGCCCAGGGCACCTGGCGGCCACAGGTCCCCACTCCCCTGCCATGTCTGCTTTATTTTACAAAATTATTTAATACAGGTCATTTTCTTAGGTAAAACTCTACATTTCAAGCCTCCCTTAAAAAGCAATTTCAAATGTCAAAAATGGCACAAAGAACAACAGTAAAAATGGATATACATTCTAATGGCTGAACAAAGTTTATCTTCCGTATCAAAATAGGCAAAAGGATGACAATCCTGCTTCCATTTTAGAAAGGTTTCAAGCTAACCAATAAGCAAAAAAGAAGCATGGTATCAGGGAAATACTCTGTAGCTGTTTTTGTTGAATTTTGAAAAGCAGAAATAATGGAAGAATGTACCTTCATTCAAATCAGATCCAAAAGGTCTACAGGAATTGGGAAAAGTGCTCAGTCTAGCAGGTACTTTTCATACTGCAGGTTGTCACCTGCATATTTTTTAAACATAATAAAATAAATTAGAATAAAATTGATCAAAGTACATTATAGAATGCAATACATATGGTATGGCTGGGCTGGTTATTAAGGTGCTTTCTTTCACCTTCCGAGCTGAGACTCTAACAAACCATACTTCTGTTGGCTCTAAGGAGCTGGTGCCTTGTTGATTTCAGCCTCTAGGAACACTAGGGGAGGATTCAAAGCTCCAAGAACAAGACAGGACTTGCTCCTTTTGTAGCCGGATTTTCTCTAGGTTCCTGCTAAGCTACAAAAAATGAATTTTAAGTGCAAGCCAGTTCAGTTAGGCCAGTAACTTGTTAAGGAACTGAGAGAAGAGAAATGGGAGAAAATAACAGGTTATGGGTCCCAGGTAGAGAGAGGAAAGGAGCTGAAAAGAGATTGAAAGGGCTGATTTAGAGACTACAAATCCCTTTACAGACTACAAATGCCCAGGTTTACTTGTGTGCTGATCCAGGCAGGGGGAGAAAAGGCAAGAACAGGGCCAGTTTGGATTTTGCGCTTGCTTTTTAGACAATTAGTTATTCCACCCCCCTTTGCTAATATTGGGGGAGGAATTCCAGCTGTTTGCTGTTTTGAATGTTTACCCCAACCCTCAATCCCCTGGGAGCGCCCAATGACAAGGCCCCTGGAGAATATCTGGGGCTTCTCCTTGATTCCGGAGGAAATCCTGTTCCAAATGGGGGTTCTCACAAGGTTTTTCCAGCAGCCACTTTGTGGGGTATCCATGGCCACGTGGGCTTTTTGCCAGAAGATCCGTCTATTGATTCCTTAATCTCCTAGACTGCTTCACTTTCTGTTTGGCTTCCTGCTCTTGTCAGCATTCTCCCAACAATGCATCTTCACCCCAGCATGGGCAGTTCCTTCCAGTAGCAGCAGCTGGTTCCAGTTTGCAGTTTTTCCACATTCCCAGAATCAGCATCGTGTTCCCTGAGACACTAGTTGGTGAGCCTTCCTTCCTCAGAGGTTTTCTCCAACTCCATGATCCCTCCTCCTTCAAGCTTTTAGGTTCTGAAAACTCTAACTTCTTCCTTTTGTCCCCCAGTCCTCCTAGTGGTAGCTGCCTCCTGCTGTAAATACCTCTGTGATACCCCAGTGCCGTGCTAATCAAAGTAAGATCTGAAGACTAATTCCAGTCCTTGACATGTCTGTTACAGGTCAGTGATGATATAGGACTTTGTACCACAACGTAAATTAACTATATCATTAAACACAGTTTAGTTCTGAATTTTTTCCCATAGGTAGAGCTTCTGAATGAAAGAAGCAGTGAGCTGATTTACATTCTGGTGCAAGCTCCTTATCTCATTGTGGAATGGTAGCAAATGATTAGCAGATCAAATACTTTGAGTAATTGATCTCAGTAGTCCCTACTGCTCTCTCAGTCCTGGTTAATGATTCTTCATATTATCCTCACTCTTAAAATAACTGGAGTGGTGTCTGTCTTTTGATGGGAACTGACTGAAACAAAGGTTAGACATAGGACCCTGAGTATCTTTTCTTTTTATTATATGTATGCATGTGTGAAAAATGGATTCTGATATAAAATGTGTCTTGTGAGCAAAAGTTTAAGATTTTAAGAGAAACTATTTGCTTAAATCCCAGTTGCACATATATCTACATTGCCTTCCAAAGATACTGTATTTTTTTAAAAATCTATCAAGGAATCCATAGAAAAAATATCCAAAGAATTCACCCAATACAAACTTCAAAATACAAACTAGAAAAAAAGTAACTGTAAATGAGAGATAGCTTACTCTATTTTGTAAAGCTTGATATGTGGTTTCTTCTAGGAAAATGTTTTAATTTGCATGAGTACATTGTGTGCTAGGACTTCAGAGGAACTGAAGTAATTCTGGTCCTTCTTTTAAAAAAGTCCTTTTCTCTGCCAATAATATTAATGGGTAAAGAGTCACTTGTATACAGTAACCAGAGAAGCAGACTATTGAGTCAGGCTTATCTTTGAATTATTTAAATATTTCCTACTAACTTATTAAAAAGGAGTAAAGAATGTTGCTTAATGGATCACTAACATGTCTGTAAAGTCAAGGCCTTATTGTGTTTACTTCCATTATCAGAGTTAGTGCTACCTATAAAAGGGGCTCTAAGCTGAGAAAGGAAAGACATTACATTAACACATGCATACCTGAGCATTATTGCATACTATAAATGAGGCCCATTTCTTAGTTGTCATTATAAATTACAGAAAACATTGTGTTGATTTCATATAAATGGACATACACATACATTACAGGGTGTCTGAAAATTCTTGAAAGTATATGGCTATTTATTTCATTATTTTTTCATAGAGCTATTCATGTATACTTTATTATCCAAACTATATCACCTTTAGAATACAGAGAGGACGGTAACTGCCTGGGACATTGGGACTCTGAATGGGAGGTCAGCCTGTGCATTGCTTCAAAGACACATTTACATTTCAACCACAAGCAATATGACATAATTGAAATTAAGTCAAATCACATTAACTAAAATGGTAAAAAAGTACAAGAGAGAATTATTTCCCTATATTTCTACACATCTTGCAAATGAAAACATAATTTTTATATCACACAGGACCCTATGCCATGATTTGCCTTTTAACTTTGCTAAAAATAGCTGGAATATTTATAAAATAATGTATGTGTGGTAGCCGTGAGAATGTACCTCTCAGACCTTCCACTGCGGGGAATGTAAACTGACTGGGGGCCCCCGCTGCGGTATACTCAGAAACCCAGGAAACCCACGGCTGCCGTGGCACCAGGGCCGCACTGCTCACAGGCTGCTCCCAGCCAGCAACTGAGCACAAGAGGAACAGTGGCTCCAGGACTCCCTGAGGGCCTTACTGAGCTTTTCTTAGAGAGGCACAGCAGTAAGTACACATCCACCCTTCTTTGCTTCCCTCTCTTCAGTATTCAGGGTCAGGTTTACGTTGTGGCCTGACTGCTCTGCCAGCCTCCCTGCAGTTCCCTCCCCATTTTCTCTCACAGGTATTTCCCCTGATCAGTGTCTTGCATATTTAATCTCTTCTTGGCATCTGCTTCTCAGAAGACCACAGACTAAAACAGCACAAATGTTTATTGACATAAACCTAGTTTATTTGTATTTTAAAACTCTCAACTACCTTATTTCTAAAGACAAACATATCTTTAAAGTGAAGACACTTAAGTCCTATTTATACATTTAAAAATCTACAATGACTTGGTAAACCCAGTGAAATGTATATAGTCTCTCCTATGGGATTAAACCAATTCTAATTGGAAAAGTTAACAGCATCTAATAAAGCTTCAATGTATTTCAACACAACAGAGGAAACCAAAACTATTCTTAAACTAGAGATTGATGCCCTATATTCTCATCTATAAAATGAGATGTTTAAATGATTTGAATAATAGCTTTTATATGTAAAATGCTATGATTTTTAAAGTTTATTTATTTATTTATTTTAAAGATTATTCCTCTCTTGTGGGTGTATGGTGCTTTGCTAATATTAGAGATTTGGTAAACAGTTCTTAAATTGAATCATAGAATTTCAGGGTACGAAGAACACTTACAGTCACTTAATCCATTTTACAAGATAAGTTGTATCAGGTTCAGTAGACCTAAAGGCAAAAGAAAACTGGACAGTGCAAGCAGCCCAGGCATTTTTCCTAATATCCTAAGTAATAATCCACATTTTTTGATGCTGAGAGGAAGAAGCAGCTGTGGTCTCTCACCTCTTAAAATTGTTTTATCACCCTGGTATTATATGAGAATTTTCCTACTGAAGTTTTTGGAACAATCAAAATGTAAAGACACCTTTGTGCTGTATTGATGGAAGCAATAATATTACTTTAAAACATTTAGGGTATTCTGAAAAATTGAGTTGCCTTGTTTTGATTATTTTTGGTGCTGCCTTTATGTTTTTTTCTCTTGGTTTAGATGGGCACATGCATTGTCCATTCCAAGAAAATTAACAGAAATACATTTTAAATATCCATTAAAGTATTCAATATTTCATAAATAAGAGCAACTATTTGGATAGGTTAAATTTGTGAACTTAACCGAAGAAGAAAATCATTTGGAAATCAGTTTGAGGTTAAAGAAAGCTGATAAAGTAGAGAAAGCAGTGGAATAAGAGGGAGCAGTGTGTTTCATTTCAGGTTCAGCCCTTAATAAAGTAACTGTGTGACCTTTGGAATGCCACCTAACCTCTCTGGATTTCTGCTTTCTTAGATGTGAAAGGAGAAGTTTCCACAAGATGGCTTATCAAGTTCTCTCCAGCTATCTCAATATGGATTCTATGTTTTTCTCTCACTGTATGTTTCCATCTGACATTATAACTAAGACTAAACCATACAGTTGACCCAAAATTGAGTGCTTCTTAGATAGCGTTGAAGGAAGAAAACCCAAATAAATATTAGTTCAATAAGAAGAAAAATGTCCAGCTCTTTTTTCACTTTTTAAACATTAGCTAAAACCAGAGTCAAATGAAAGGGAACTGGCACATAACTGGTACAGTTAAAGGAAAAATGATTCCTTAAGCAACCATTCTAAAGACAAGGCCTTATATAGAGCCACTGAGGATTAGTGGATGAAAGCTATCCTCATTTTATTTAGTTTGTTTACAGGCAGAGTGAATCACAGCTAAGTGTAACAGTGATTCCTGCTCCGTTGACAGATGACCAGACTTGCCATAGGAGAGCTGAAGGAGCTCATAGCCTGTAAATCTGCAGGTAAGGCCAAAATAAAAAAGCTCCTGGCTCTCACCATCATTCCTTGCTCAACCATCAAGCCCTTCACCAATGGAAACAGGCATGAATTCCAAACCTTGAACTCTTTTAGCAACTTCACATTCCCATGCAGCAGAACTCTCCCACATCATCCAAAACGCCATTCAAATCTAGTCTCTCTTCCAATAACACAATTGTAAACATAAAAGCTCCACAGCCATTCTTTCCATTTTTTCCCTAGGCAAGTAAATTTCCAAACTAGAATGGTAGGGTTCCAAAACTAAGCAGTTTAAACTACAATTACTTAGCCCAGATGAGAATTTCTTCATACTTAGAAAGCCTACAGAGTGAAGTTCCTCCTTTTTAATGTACTCAAATGGCCTCTGGGCCATATGGTATTATTAAGTGAAAAATATATGCAGTTATCAAAGGAAAAGGCAACACGTAAAAAGAGAATTTTCTCTAGGAAAAACAGGGTAGTGGGAAGCAACCATTATTTGTTATAGAATTTGCCACAGGGAGATAATATCAGATAACTTACACTTTAAAAATGTATTTGAATTTTCAATACAATCTTTACAAGAAAACTTACTAGATTTACAATGTCCTTCCTATTTTGGATTTTTTTTTTTGGTAATAAATAAAGATAACATCTACATCACTTTAGAGATGTATACTATAGAATAATTTTTAAAATAATTTCTTATTTTCTGCCAAATCACTATTGATGCTATGCACATGACTACAAGAATATAATTTTTCATGAGTTTTGAATTTAAGCAGCCTAACTTGTTTGGAATACCACTAAGCATTGAAAAATCTTGGTAAAAGAGAGGGCTAGCCACAAAGAATTATTTTCATAGATAAATGTGCCCTTGTACATGCAGTCTATGAAAACAACTGAATTTTCCACTAGCAGCTGGCACTTTCCTGTTAATAAGAATGTAAGATACTGAAATAGTAATTCCTTCTGGTGACAATTACAGCAATAACCTACATTGTGACAACTGATTTTTTGCAAGATGTGTGATGTGGAAACTCTATCTGAATTCTTTGAAAGCAGTAGAGGGATTTTATAAAGGTCATGGTACCCATAAGTAATAAATAACCAACTAGAGTAGGAGCCATGCGACATACCACCAACTTTCAGTTGAAAGACAAAATGTTGTCAAAAGGCTTTTTTACGTATATGCCTGAAAATAATTTTCTATAAGAAATAAACCACAAATATTGTTGTAAATCAAGTAAAATGCACAAATAATTCTTAAGAAGCCTGTTAGAGATGTTAAAAAATACTACTCCTGTCAGACACCTAAAAAAATAGGATACAGAATTATAGTTACATAAAGAATTATATTGACAGATCCTACCTTTTTCAGGTACTGGATTCCATAGGTAAATGCATAAAGGAAAAATGAAAACCTCCACCTGTAGAAAGGAAAAAAAATTCTATGACATTCAGTTTATATATTTCACACATCTTATAAAATATTTTCTATTAGATTTGCCTCTCACCAAGGATTAAACTTAATGAGCAATTTCAGCGCTACCTGAACACATACACCCATGTGTACAAGCTTGTGGCAAATCTTTTGAACATTAATAACTATATTCAGAACATGAATTTTCTTTCACCCAGTTAGTGTTATTTGCCCATTTTCTCATCTTCTTTTTCCCCAACATGCAAATTTCCTCTGCTAATCACTCATGAAGGAATATAATTCAACAATATGAGAGTGTATGAGTTTTAAATTCTTTCCCCGATTCAGACATTAAGTAACGTGACTCAAGTTTATATTTGTTTGTAAAATAACACTGATGTGAACAAGCCTCAATATTATTTCAGATCTTTGTCTTTAAAAAGTATTTATTAACACTTGTAGTTGTTACTAAAGGAAGGCATAAAAAATCTAAATCACCCAGCCGATACATAATTGTAAATGAAAACCCTATACCATTACACACCATGGGTGTTGCCGTTAGACCTTCACTTTTTTTTTTTAATTAGAGAAGTTGTGGGTTTACAGAACAACCATGTATAAAATATAGGACTCCCATATATTACCCTAATATTAACACCTCATAATTGTGTGGAACATTTGTTACAACTGATGATAGCACAGTTTTATAACTGTACTATTAAAGTCCATGGTTTAATTTAGGATTCACTCATTGTATACTATAGTTCCATGGATTTTTTTAAAAAAATTTATTCTATTTACCATATACAAACCTAACATTTTCCCCTTTTAACCACATTCAGATATATACATATTTCAGTGCTTTCATCACTACCATCTATTACTAAAACATTTCCATCATTCCAGATAAGAACTCTGTACATTTTAAGCCTTAACTTCCTATTCCCTATCACCACCCCATACCCTAGTAACCTATATTCTAGATTCTAACTCTATTAGTTAGCTTATTCTAATGATTACACATCAGTGAGATCATACAATATTTGTCCTTTTGTGTCTGCCTTATTTCACCCAACATCATGGCCTCAAGGTTTGTCCATGTTGTTACATGTACTAAAATTTCTTTCCTTCTATGGCTAACTAATATTCCATTATATATATATAATACACACCACATTCTGTTTATACATTCATCAGTTGATGAACACTTAGTTTGCTTCCATCTTTTGGCAATTGTGGGTAATGTCACTATGAACATCAGTATGCAAATATCTGTTTGAGTCCCTGCTTTCAATTATTTTGGATATATATTTAGAAGTGGGATTACCAAGTCATATAGTAATTCTATACTTAACTTTCTGAGGAACCACCAAACTGTCTTATACAGCACTTCACAATTTTACATTCCCACCAGCATAGAATGAGTGTTCTTATTTCTCCACAACCTCTCCAATACTTGTAGTTTTCTGTTTTTGTTTAATAATGGCCATTATAGTGGGTGTGAAATGGTATCTCATTACAGGTTTGAGTTGCATTTCCCGGGTGGCTAATGATGTTGAATATCTTTTCATGTGATTTTTGGTCATTTGCGTATGTTTTTTAGGAGAGATGTCTAGTCAAGTCTTTTGCTCATTTTTAAATTGGGTTGTTTCTCTTTTCATTGTTGAGATGAAGGATTTCTTTATATATTCTGGATATTAAAACCTTACCAGATATGTGGTTTCCAAATATTTTCTCCCATTGTGTAGGTTGTCATTTTACTTTCATGATAAAGTCCTTTGAGGTGCAAACATTTTTATTTTAATGAGGTCCCATTTTCTCTTTTTCCTCATGTTGCTTTTGCTTTGGGTGTGAAGTCTAAAAAACCATTGCCTAACATGATGTCTTGAAGATGCTTCCCTACATTTCTTCCAGGAGTTTGATAGTTATGGCTCATATATTTAGATCTTTGATCCATTTTGAGTTTGTTTGTCTGTCTGTTTGTTTGTTTGTTTATATAGTATAAGGTAGGGATCCTCCTTCATTGTTTTGCAAATGGAGATCCAGTTTTCCCAGCACTATTTGTTGAATAGAATACTATTCTTTCCCAATTGAGTGGTCTTTGCCACCTTGTCAAAATCAGTTGGCCATAAATGTGAGGATTGATTTCTGAGCTTTCAATTCTATTCCATTGGTCTATATGTCTATCCTTGTGCCAGCATGAGGCTGTTTTGATAATTGTGGCTTTGTAATAAGTTTTAAGATCAGGAAGTGTGAGTCCTCCAACTTTACTATTCTTTTTCCAGATGGCTTTAGCTATTTTGGGCCCCTTACCCTTTCATATAAATTTGATGATTGGCCTTTCCATTTCTGCACAGAAAGTTGTTGGAATTTTGATTGGGAAAGCAATGAATCTGTAAATCACTTTGGGTAGAACTATCATAACAATATTTAGTCTTCTAATCCTTGAACACAGAATGTCCTTCCAGGTATTTAGATCATATTCATTTCTTTTAGCAATCTGCTTTGTAGATTTCTGTGTATAAGTCCTTTATATCCTTGGATAGATTTATTCCTAGATATTTGGTTTAGTTGCTATTATATATGGAATTTTTTCCTTAAGTCCTTCTTCTGATTGTTCATACTACTGTATAGAAACACTAATGATTTTAGCATGTTGCTCTTGCACCCTGCCACTTTGCTAAATTCATTTATTAGCTCTAGGAGCTTTGTTTTAGATTTTTAGGATTTTCTATGTATAGGATCATGTCATCTGCAAACAGAGAAAGATTTACTTCTTCCTTTCCAGTTTGTATGCCTTTTAGTTCCTTTTCTTGCCTAATTACTCTGGCTAGAACTTCCAGTACAATGTTGAATAACAGTGGTAACAAAGGGCATCCTTATCTCAGTCCTGACCTTAGAGGGAAAGCTTTCAGTCTTCCACCAATAAATATGATGTAAGCTGTGGGTTTTTCATATATGCCCTTTATCATGTTGAGGAATTTCCTTCTTTCCTAGAATTCTAAGTGTTTTTTTCAAGAAGGGGTGCTGGATTTTGTCAAATGCCTTTTCTGCATTATTTGGCTTCCCCCCCCATTATTCTGTTAATGTTCTGTATTATATTAATTGATTTTCTTTATGTTGAACCACCATTGCATTGTTGGGATAAATCCCACTTGATCGTGATGTATAATAGATTAATGTGCTGTTGGATTTGGGCTGCTTGTATTTTGTTGAGGATTTTTGCATTTATATTGATAAAAGATATTAGTTTGTAATTTTATTTTCTTGTAATATCTTTATCTGCCTTTGTTATGAGGATGATGTTGACCTTGTAGGATGAATTAGGGAGTGATACCTCCACTTCAATTTTTTTTGAAGAGTTTGAGCAGAATAGAAGTTAATTCTTGGAATGTTTGGTAAAATTCCCATGTGAAGCCATAAGGTTCTGGGCTTTTCTTTGCCGGGAGGTTTTTGATTATTGATTTAATCTCTTTGGTTTGTTGAGATCTCTTTTTTCTTGAGTCAGTATAGGTAGGTTATATGTTTCCAGGAATTGTCTATTTCATCTAGGTTATCTAATTTGTTGGCACACAGATGTTCATAGTATCCTCTTATAGTCCTTTTTTATTTCAGTGGGTTCAGTAATAATGTCCCCCTTTTCATTTCTGATTTTAGCCATTTGTGTCTTCTCTTTTTTAATTTGTCAATATGGCTAATGGTTTGTCAATTTTATCGATCTTTTCAAAGACTCAACGTAGGGCTTTGCTGAGTCTATTGTTTTGTTTGTTTGTTTCTTTTGTTTTATGTCTCTATTTTCTTTATTTCCACTCTAATCTTTGTTATTTCCTTCCTTCTGCTTGTTCTGGGGCTAGTTTGCTCTTCTTCTTCTAGTTTTTCAGTTTTGAAATTAAGTCTCTGATTTGAAGTCTTTTTTCTTTTATAATGTAAGCATTTAGAACTATACATCTTTCTCTCAGCACTGCCTTTGCTGCATCCCATAAGTTTTGGTATGTTGTATTTTCATTTTCATTCACCTCAAGATATTTCCTAACTTGCCATGTGATTTCCTCTTCAACCCATTGGTTATTTAAGAGTGCTTGTTTATTTTGCACAGTCGTGATCTTTCCATTTTTCTCTCTGTTATTGATTTCTAGCTACATTACATTGTGGTCTGAGAAGACACATTGTATGATTTCAATATTCTTTAATTTATTGAGACTTGTTTTGCTATCTAACATATGGCCTCTTCTGGAGAATGATCTATGTGCACTCAAGAAGAATGTGTTTTCTGTTGTTGTTGGGTGAAGTGTTCTATATGTCTGTTAGGTTTAGTTGGTTTAGAGTATTGTTCAAGTGTTGTATTTCCTTATTTATCTTATTTGTAAATGTTCTATCCATTATTGAAAGTCTTCTACTATTAATGTAGAAATATCCATTTCTCTCTTCAAATCTATCAATATTTGCTTTAGATATTTTGGGGCTTTGCTATTAGGTGCATATATATTTATAACTGCTTCATCTTCTTCTTGAATTGACTCCTTTATCAGTATATAATGACTGTCTTTGTTCCTTGTAAGCATTTTTTTAAACAAATAAATTTTAATGACACATATTAATAAAGCATATAATGTATCCAAAGTGTACAATCAGTGGTATTTGGTATAATCACATAGTTGTGCATTCATCACTTCAATCATTATTAAAGCATTTTCATTTCAATAATAATAATAATAAACAAAAAACAGACAAACAAACAAGAAAATTCCTCACCTCTCAATCTCTGTTTCCCCTGCTATACATAGCTGCTATTTCTGACTATTCTTGCACAATTATTTATTTGTTTATTAAGCAGTTTTACTGAGATATATTCATATACCATATGATCTATCCAAAGTGTATAATCAATGGCTTTCAGTATAATCATAATGTTGTATATTCATCAACTTAAAATTTTTAGAACAATTTCATTACTCCAAAAAGAAAGACTCCACAGCCCTTAGCATTTCTTCCTCAGCTCTACATAACCACTGATCTAATTTCATCTTTATAAATTGATTTATATTTACATTTTATACAAATGGAATCAAAATGTAGTACCTGTGTCCAGTCTCCTTCACTTAGTATAATGTGTTTTTTTTTGGTCTGATATTAACATTTTATAGTATTAACCTACATTTGTTTTGCTTCAAAGAAAAAGAGTCTTATGTATGCAATTTTACTTATATTCATATTTCACATAATATATCTATATTTCACATAATATAGCATTTTTTACTTAAAGTCTATGTTATCTGATATTAGTATTGCTACTCCACCTTTCTTTTGGTTACTATTTGCATGGTATACTTTTTCTAACTTGTCACTTTCAACCAGCATATGTCTTTGAATTTAAGGTGAATCTTTCACAGACAGCATATAGTTAGCTCGTGCTTTTTTATCCATTCTGACAATCTCTACCTTTTGACTGGAGAGTTTAATTCATTTACATTTAAAGTCACTAATGAAAATGCAGGGCTTTCTTCTGCCATTTTGCTATTTAGTCTTTGTAAGTCTTATACCTTTTTAATACTTCAAAACACAAAACAAATCCACACATACATCAAATGAAAACAAGTCACTTTCAAAGGAACAAATGTCTAGTTGGTTTTCAATTTCTCCTTTGCATTATCAACTGTCAGGAGAAAAGGAAGGCTCTATCAAAAAAGCTTTTGCCAACTAAACCGCCTTTCATTTGTAAAGGAATATGAAAGGTATTATCATATATTTAAAGGCTCTGAAAATACATTACTTATTAACCCTTACTAAAAAATTACTTGGACCCATTTTAACCTGACAAAATATTTTTTAAAAATAAGAATTCAAGAAGCATAATTTTAGAATGTGAGGATTATGGTTAGCTGTAAAACCACCATAAACAATTGTCCTAAAATTTGGTTATTAAAGTTAAATACTATCATTCTTAAGGGTTTAGTTTATTTTAAAATACTTTTTAACAACAATAACCAAAGGATGAATCATCAGTTTATATGAATGCAAACAAGGAAGGGAGAATGGAATTGCTAAATTCATCGTAAAAGGGAATTTCAGAAGACTCTATTCACTTTGATATCAGGAGAAATATAGGTTAAAGAATGTTTCATTAAAAACTTAAAGATGGCTTCTGGTTAGAGAAGGTAAATTAAACACACTAATTTACTTCTGTGCTTTTATGAATATACAAGTAAAACAGAAGAAAATGAATTTTGTTAAATAAGGCATAAACTCACAAGGACACAGAAAACAGGAGAGAGGATGACCATTTTGGAACCTGGAAAGCCAAAGGTGACTGTCTGCCTAGTTAAACGAACCAGGAGCTGAATCTTAAACTGGTGGTGGAGGGTGCTCAGAAGCAACCTGATTTACATCACAAAATTCCTGAAAGACTCAAGATGTGCAACTCTGAGGGTAGGAACTTTACTGGAAACAGGTATTTGCTTGCCCAAGACCACACAGTTGGAAAGAAGCCACAGCAGGATGCAAACCTCGGGCCAACTCCACAGCCCTCTCTTAAACTTCTGCAGAAGGAGAGCACATTTCTTTGCTTAGAGAAGTCAATGTGTTTCATTGCATTTGTTTGGACATGGAA
This sequence comes from Tolypeutes matacus, assembly GCA_026826555.1. Taxonomy (NCBI): domain Eukaryota; kingdom Metazoa; phylum Chordata; class Mammalia; order Cingulata; family Chlamyphoridae; genus Tolypeutes; species Tolypeutes matacus. Next base: position 10,186,257 of record JAKSZT010053928.1, read on the forward strand.
ACTTTTTGTATCCATCAAATCTGAAAATCAGAATAGAAAGCTAGTACAAACTACCACCCACAGGATCTGGTTTATTTTCCTATATAGCCAGCCTGAACAAGGCTGTGTGTTAAAATCAAGACTGATAAAATATGCCACAAAAGCAGGGAATCAGAGCTTTGAGGTTTTGTGTTTTGTTGCCAAGTGTCACCCAGTGGCACAAGGACACTAAATTATGAGGATGGTAAAGCATGGAGGGGTTGAGGAAAACACATCAACAGCAGCCCCCGGATCTCAACTCAGCACACTCATTCTAGGGAAAGCAGAGTAAGCATATGGGGCCATTGTATTTAATACATTTCCATAGTGCTTCCTCTATGCCAGGGGCTATTCTAAGCACTTTACAAACAGGAAGTCACACAAATTGTAGTTAGGAACTAATATTACCATCTATATCAAAATAGCTATATCTTTATATATAGTCTTTTTAGACGAGGAAACAAGCACAGAGTGATTTAATAACTTTTCAAAGATCACACAGTAAGGGAGTGAGCCAGGACTGGAAGCCAGGCAGTTTGGCTTCAGCGTCTGAGCTATTCATCATTAGACTAGGCTGCTTTTTAACAATTTTATACATGGAAAATGGAAACAATGTACTCGTTAACATGGAGCTTCTAACCGAGTGGGCACTAATGAACACCTAATAATGAGAACGGTCTCTGTCCTAACAAATAGAAACTGACTGCTTTCAGAACTGGGAGTGGTGGAAGGACTGCATTTGTGCTTCTTTTCAATACCAGGGCAGCTAAAATAATACTGAGCTTGTCAACTAAAGCCAACAGTAATCACCCAGGGACCCTTCTCCATCCCACCCACTCATCTCAATAGCTGCTGAAACACTATGCCCCCTTCAGGATTTATGTCAAATGCTAGTTGCTTCATGAAACCACCATTTCCACAACATGGAAAGCACTGTAATTCTCTGAGGTTGCTTACCTTACCTGCTTACCTCATCTTTGAATTACAGCCACAAACTTTTCACTTGTTTGTGAGTTTCAAGTAGGTAAGACTGAGTCTCATCTTTGCATTTCTGACAGCAAATCTAGCCTTGAAGCAGCAACCCATACATTGACATATGAATTTTTATTAAGGGTAGGTATGTGACCTTCTTTCATTAACTTTCAAGCTTAATTTAACCAAAATAGTCTTTAGTCCTTCATCAAATAATTTTATCAACCAATCCCAGAACTTGTGTAAATATGAACAAAAAAGGCAAAAGTCATAACAAATATTGCCAATATAATCTAAAAAATGATCAATGTAGTAGAAATTTGGAATCAAAGATAGTCAACTATGGAATTTTCAAAGTAATAAAAACTACTGTTTGGGTGCAAAACCAGGATACATAGAGCACAAAAATAATAGTATGTGATTCTTTTGATTTTGAAGTTAAATGTATTAATTTTGAGGTATTTCTGATTTCAGCTCTTCTATCATCAAAACTAAAATAAAAAGATTGGTTAATTCATTTCTTACCAAATACATGAAGAGAGGGGAAGCAGAACTTATGTCTATGGCACTAAAATTTTTCATTCATAAAATTTAACATTCAACATAAGTCATTCCATTATAACCTACAAATCATTAAAAATGAAGTGAAGCTATGTAGTTAGATAAATTAGCAGAAAACATTTTGAAATAAAGTCATATGATTTCATTATATTGATACTTTAAAAAGCATACCTCCATTATTTCACCTTTAAACATAAAGTATATTGAGCATCTTGGATGTGTATATTCATGTCTTTTGTTAAATTTGGTACATTTTCAGCCATTATTTCTTTTAATATTCTTTCTTTTTTTTAACAAATCAATTTTATTGATACATATTAATAAAACATACAATTCATCCAAAGTGTACAATCCCTGGTGTTTGGTATAACCACATAGTTGTGCATTCATCACTTCAATCATTATTAAAGCATTTTCATTATTTCAATAATAATAAACAAAAAAACAGACAAACAAACAATAAACTTCTTCACTTCTCAATCTATGTTTCCCTGCTGTACAAACTGCTATTTCTGGCTATTCTCTCACATTTATTTATTTATCTATAAATTAAGCCGTTTTATTGAGATATATTCACATACCATATGATCTAATGTCTATAAACAATGGTTTTTAGTATAATCACAATGCTGTGCATTCATCATCACAAAAAATTTTAGAATCATTTCATTATTGCAAAAAGAAAATCTCTTCACCCCTTAGCATGCATTCCCTAGCCCTACATAACAATTAATCACACTTCATCTTTATAAATTGATTTATATTTACATTTTATATAAATGGAATCATACAATATGTTACACAATATATTTAGCTCATAGCAACACAATCATACAGTATTTGGCCTTTTGTATCTGGCTTTCTTCACTCAACAAAATGTCCTCCAGGTTCATCCATTTTGTCATATGCTTTATAACTTCATTTCTTCTTACAGCTGCTAATATTCCATTGTGGGAATATACCTCACTTTGTTAATCCATTCACCAGTTGATGGACACCTGGGTTGTTTCCAACTTTTGGTAATTGTAAATAACGCAATGAACATAGGTATGCAGATGTCTGTTTGTGTCAGGGCTCTCAGTTCTTCTGGGTATATACCCAGTAGTGGTATTGCAGGATCACGTGGCAAGTCTATATTCAACTTCTTTAGAAACTACCAAACAGTCCTCCACAGTGGCTGTACCATTCTGCATTCCCACCAACAGTGAATAAGTCTTCCTATCTCTCCACATCCTCTCCAACACTTGTAGTTCCATCTTTTTAATAGTGGCAATTTTAATAGGTGTGAAATGATATCTCATTGTAGTTTTGATTTGTATTTCCCTAATCATTAGTAATGTTGAACATTTTTCACGTGTTTTTTTGCCATTTGTATTTCTTCTTTGCACAAACGTCTATTTAAGTCTTTTGCCAATTTTTTAATCGGGTTGTTTGTCTTTTTATTGTTGAGTTGTAACATCTTTTTATAGATCATGGATATTGAACCCTTTTCAGACATGTGATTTCCAAATATTTGCTCCCATTGAGTTGGCTGCGTTTTCACCCTTCTGACAAAGTCCTGTGAGGTGCAAAAGTGTTTAATTTTGAGGAGGTCCCATTTATCTATTTTTTTCTTTTGTTGCACATGCCTGTCTACTACAAGGTCTTGAAGATGTTTCCCTACATTTTCTTCTAGTAGTTTTATGGTCCTGGCTTTTATATTTAGATCTTTGATCCATTTTGAGTTGATTCTTGTATAGGGGGTGAGATAGGGTTCCTCTTTCATTCTTTTGGTTATAAATATCCAGGTCTCCCAGCAGCATTTGTTGAAGAGACTGTTTGGTCCATTAACATGAACTTGGTAGTTTTGTCAAAACCCAATTGAACATAAAGGTGAGGGTTTATTTCTGGACTCTCAATTCCATTCCACTGATTGATGTGTCTATCTTTATGCTGGTACCATGCTGTTTTGACCACTGTAGCTTTGTAATATATTTAAAGGTCAGGTGGTGAAATTCCTCCCATGTTGCTCTTCTTTTATAGAATGCCTTTGGCTATTTGGGTGCACTCTCCCTTCCAAATGAATTTTGTAATTGCCTTTGCTAATTCTGTAAAGTAGGTTGTTGGAATTTTGATTGGTATTGCATTGAATCTATAAATCTGTTTGGGTAGGATTGACATCTTCACTATGTTTAGTCTTCTAATCCGTGAACAAAAAATGCCTTTCCACTTGCTTAGGTCTTCTTTGAATTCTTTTAGCATTGTTTTGTAGTTTCTGAATATAGGTCCTGCACTTCTTTGGTTAAATTGATTCCAAGGTATTTGAGTCTTTTTATTGCTATTGTAAATGGAATTTTTCCCCCCGATTTCCTCCTCAGATTGTTCAGTACTAGTGTACAAAACCATTACTGACTTTTGTGAGTTGACTTGTATTCTGCCACTTTTCTGAACTCATTTATTAGCTCAAGTAGCTTTGTGGTAGACATTTCAGAATTTTCTAAATATAAGATCATGTCATCCACAAATAGTGAGAGTTTTACTTCCTCTTTTCCTATTTGGATGTGTTTTTGTTTTGTTTTGTTTTGTTTTTTCCCCTTGTCTAATTGCTTTAGCTACAACTTCTAGTACAATGTTGAATAATAATGGTGATGGTGGGCATCCTTGTCTTGTCCCCGATCTTAGAGGGAAAGCTTTCAAACTTTCCCCATTGAGTATATTGTTGGCTGTGGGTTTTTCACATATGGCTTTTATGATATTGAGGAATTTTCCTTCTATTCCTATCTTTTGAAGTGTTTTTTTTAATCAAGAAAGGATGCTGGATTTTTCTGAATGCCTTTTCTGTGTTGTTTAAGATGATCATGCGGTTTTTCTCCTTCAGTTTGTTAATGTGGTATATTATGTTGATTGATTTTCTTATGTTGAACCAGCCTTGCATACAAGGAATAAATCCTACTTGGTTGTGATGTGAAAGTCCTTTTATATGCTGTTGGATTCTATTTGCAACTATTTTGTTGAGAATTTTTGCATCTATGTTCATTAGAGAATTTGGTCTGTCATTTTCTTTTCTTGTAGTGTCTTTACCTGGCTTTTGTATTAGAGTGATGTTGGCTTCATAAAATGTGTAGGGTTATTTTCCCTCCTCTTCAACCTTTTGGAAGAGTTTAAACAGGATTGGTGTTAATTCTTTTCAAAATGCTTGGTAGAATTCACCTGTGAAGCCATCTGGTCCTGGACTTTGCTTTGTTGGACGATTTTTTATGACAGATTCAATCTCTTTAAATGTGACTGGTTTGTTAAGTTCCTGTAGTTCATGTAGTATCAGTGTAGGTTATTTGTGCATTTCAAGGAATTTGTCCAGTTCATCTGGGTTGTCTAGTTTGTTGGCATATAGTTTTCATAATATCCTCTTATGATCCTTTTTATTACTGTGGATTCAGTCGTAACTTCCTTCCTTTCATTTCTGATTGTATTTATTTGTATCTTCTGTCTTTTTTCAGTTAGTCTAGCTAGGGGTTTGTCAATTTTATTGATATCCTCAAAGAACCAGCTTTTGGTTTAATAGATTTTCTCTACTGTTTTTTTTTTTTCCTCAATGAATTTCATTTATTTCTGCTCTAATCTTTATTATTTCTTTCCTTCTGCTTGCTTTGGGATTGGTTTGCTGTTCTTTTTTTAGTTTCTCTAGTTATTCAGTTAAATCTTTGAGTTTAGCTCTTTCTTCTTTTTTTTTAATATAGGTGTTTAGGGCTATAAATATCCCTCTCAAGACTGCCTTCACTGTATCCCATAAGTTTTGATAAGTTGTGTTCTCATTTTCATTTGTCTCAATATATTTACTAATTTCACTTATAATTTCTTCTTTGACCCACTGATTGTTTAGTTGTCCGTTGTTTAGCCTCCACACATTTGCAAATTTACCTTGCTCCTGTCTGTTATTGATTCCCAGTTTCATTCCATTGTGATCTGAAAAGGCGCTTGGTATAATTTCAATCTTTTTATATTTATTGAGAGCTGCTTTGTGCCCTAACATGTAGTCTATCCTGGAGAAAGACCCATTGTCACTTAAGAAGAATGTATATCACACCGAGTTTGGACGCAGCATTCTGTAGGTGTCTGTCAGGTCTAACTCATTTATCATATTGTTCAAGTTCTCTGTTTCCTTGTTGATCTTCTGTACGATTGTTCTATATAATGATATGAGTGGTGTGTTGAAATCGCTGATTATTATAGAGATGTCTATATCTTCCTTAAGTTTTGCCAGAGTTTGTCTCATGTATTTTGGGGCACCCTGGTTAGGTGCATAGATATTTATGACAGTTATATCTTCCTGGTGGATTGTCCCTTTTATTAATATATTATGGCCTTCTGTATCTCTTTTAACTTTTTTGCATTTAAAGTCTGTTTTGTCTTATATTAGTATAGCTACCCCTGCTCTTTTTGGGTTACGATTTTCATGGAGTATCTTTTCCCAACTTTTCACTTTCAACTGGTTTGTATCCCTGGGTCTCAGGTGAGTCTCTTATAATCAGCATATTAATGACTCATGTTTTTTATCCATTCTCTCAGCCTATATCTTTTGATTGGGGAGTTTAGTCCATTCACATTCAATGATATTACTGTAAAGGCATTATTTACTTCCACCATTTTATTCTTTGGTTTTCATATGTCATATCATATTTTTGTCCTTTTACTCTCTTAGTTATCCTTTCTGCTATTCTTTCTTCCATACTCTCCTCCAAGCTTCTCTCTCCTGTCTTTTTCTTTCAGGCTCTAAGGCTTCCTTTAATATTTCCTGCCAAGGTGGATTTCTTTTTTATGAACTCTCTTAGCTTCTGTTTGTTTGTGAATATTTTATACTCACCTTCATATCTGAAGGACAATTTTGCTGGAGAAAGAATTCTCGGCTAGCAGTTTTTCTCTTTCAGTATCCTAATTGTATCATCCCACTGTCTTCTCGCCTCCATGGTTTCTGATGAGAAAACCACACTAAGTCTTACTGGGCATCCCTTGTATGTGATGGTTTGCTTCTCCCTTGCTGCTCTTAGAATTTTCTCTTTATCTTTGATATCTGACATTCTGAGTGGTGTGTGTCTTGGAGTAGATCTATTCAGATTAATTCTGATTGGGGTATGCTGCATTTCTTGGATATGAAGTTCATTTCTTTTGTGAGAATTGGGAAATTTTCAGCTATTATTTCCTCAAATACTCTTTCTGCCCCTTTTCCCTTCTCTTCTCCTTCTGAAACTCTCATGACACATATCTTGTTGCATTTCATGTTGTCATTCAACTCCTTGAGCCCCTGCTCAATTTTTTCCACTCTTTTCTCTCTCTGTTCTTTTCTCTCTTCAATTCCAGCTCTTCTGTCTTTGGTATCACTTATTCTTCTATCATTTTGAGTCTGCTATTGTATGCCTCTAATGTGTTTTTTATCTCACCTATTGTGTCTTTCAGTCCCATGAGATCTGTTACTTTTCTATTCAGGATTTCAAATTCTTCTTTGTGTTTGCTCAATGTCTTCTTGATGTTATCTCTTTAGCTATATTGTCTTTCAACTCATTAATTTCATTTTGGAAATTTGTGGGCATCTCATTAATTAGTCCTCTCAAATCCTGTGTCTCTCCTGGGGCTTTCATATATTCCTTTTCTTAGGCCATGTCTTCCATTTTCTTAGTATGGCTCATAATTTTTTGCTGATGTCTAGGCATCTGATAGGATGGTAGTTTACTAAGATGCTAAATTTCTTTCTCTTTCATAGGGATTTAGTGGCAGAAGGCTGTGTGTTACTGCTGCTCTTTGTTTCTTGGTTTGGCCTGGATCATTGATTGTTAGTTGCTCAAAAATGGGCCCTGGACCCAGTAATGGGTTGCAGACCCATTTCCTAGGGCCTTGGGGAGGGAGGCTATAAATGCCGGAAAAAGCCTCTTATTTATTTTTAATTTTCTCACGCGCACTTCCTTGGTCTTCCAGTAGATGGCACTCTTTGGCAGACCGCTCAGTTCAATGCTTGGTCAGAGTGTGTGTGTTTTGCAGTCACAATTCCCCTCCTTTGTCCCTCTCTCTTCTGGGTGGTGTCCAGAGTTTACCTGGTGTTCTAAACCCTAGAAGGTCTTTTTCCAGGCCATTTCAGCTGGTCCTCTAGCTATTTTTCTGGAAGAGAAGAGAGTCCCGTCTCTTTCAATATTTTTGCTGTCCTTTCTTCTCTTCATGGAACTCTCACAATGCGTATATTGGCACACTTGATAATGTCCCACCAGTTTCTCAGGCTCTCTTCACTTTTCTTCATTCTTCTTTATGCTCCTCAAACTGAATGATTTCAATGGTCTTATCTTCTAAGTTCTCTCACTGTTTCTTCTGCAGGTCCAATCTACTGTTGTAACCCTCTATGGAATTTTTACTTTGTTACTATGGTATTCAACTCTGTTAGACTCCTTTTCATAATTTCCATTTCTCTATTGATAATTCTCTTTGTGTTCATCTACTGTTTTCCTTTAGTTCTTTCAGTCTATTTAGGACCTTTTTTTAAAAAAAGTCTTTGTTATTCGTCAGGCAACCCTTTCTGTTCAGCCTCTGGCAGTTGGCATGGGTGGGCATGTAATGGGCAGGGAGTAGAATTAAGGCAATGACCCACCTAGTGAGCAGTCCAGCCTAAGCCGCCGCAGCTGACTGCAGAAGCACTGGTTGGGCAGGGGCAGCACCTATGCTCAGAGCCTCACCATAGCTTCCCCATGCTCCCTCCACACAACAGCCTGGCATCTTCTAGTAGCTCTGGTGTTCTTCCCTAATACTTAGGAAGAGGAAAGTCTAAACATCCAAAGGCTGGAACATGCCTGTGTGTTTTGAAGTTATATTTGTCTACTTCCTGCCTAACTGTTCCGGTAGAGGCATCTTTTTGGGCTTCTTGGTTTCTTAGCAATGTAAAATCCCTGATGCCACTAACACATACACAAACACACACACCTATCAGACACCTTTTATACAATTAAGGTAAGAGTGAGAACAGTGGTCACAACCAGGGAATACGACTCATAAAGAAGAAAAAAAGGAACCATCCTCATTGATGGTTTCTAATGCTTTAATCTTCTCTTTGCCAGGGCCATTGCTTCCTGTTTCTTTGTATTTTTTGTAGCTTGTTGTTGAAATCAGGATATTTTGATGTATCACTGAAATTTAGGCTCTGAGGTATCTGTTCCCTAAGCTTGTATCTATCTGTTCCTAAGCTATCATTATGACAGAGCTTTCCTTGAATGCCAGGAAATAACAAAAATAAGAAAGAAGGAAAAAAAGAAAATGCCTTCCCCAAGTCTTTGAAAATGGACTCCTGAGGTCACTCTCCTTCAGGGCTTATCCACACAATGAGTTTAGAGAATAGCTCCAAGCTAAAGTATAAGGGTCTCCTTGATCCTTTTTGTGCATGCATCTTTGTGCTGTGGCCCTAGGAACCCCCTCCCACCTTTTAGAAGTTTCTGATTGTTTCCTCTTCCCTAGGAAACAATTTTCTCATGGTCCAGGAGCTGCTCTGCCTGTCCAACAGGCAATCCCTTGCCCCAGGCATCCACTTGATCACCTCCCACAGTGTTCTGTAGGAAAGCTCAGTGAGCCACCTTCTATATGCAGAGCAAGTTCTGGGACAGTGAGTCCCTCAGGCTGCTACCAGACAGGTTGGGCCAGACATACATGCTCCTACTATATGCACGAGGCTTACTCTGCTCCCTCCACAACTGAGACCAGGCATCTTCATTAGCAGTGTGAGCCAGCTCCATGTTGAGGGGTGGGGGAGGGGCCAGCCAGAGTGCTGAGTGATCCTACTGCTTTTATTTTTCTTTTTTCTGTTTTTAAATTATTCTTTAATTTTTAAAGAAACTTTAGATTACATAAATGTTACATTAAAAAATATAGGGGATTCCCATATGCCCCACTCCCTCCTCCTCCCACAGTTTCCCCCGTAAACATCCTTCATTAGTGTGGTATATTTGTTACAACTGAAGAACTCATAATGAAGCATTGATACTAAATGTGGACTACAGTTTACATTATAGTTTATACTCTGTCGCGCACAATTTTGTAGGTTATGACAAAATATATAATGGCCTGTATCCATCATTGCAATGTCATGAAGGACAATTCCAGTGTCCTGAAAATGCCCCCATAATACAACTATTCTCCCTCTCCCTCCCCTAAGAACATCTGGTGGCCACTGACTTTATATCAGTGATAAAAGTTCTTCAATTGCTAGAATAATAATAAGGCTATGATAGAATAATAATAAGTCTATTTTAAAATATTTTAGTCCACTGTTCATTCTCCAATCTTGAAGATTTGGGGGTGGTGATGCAGATGGATGGGACTATCTTGCTTGGAGTTACAAACACTCTCTGTTCCTTGGGATGGGCATTATGCATCATCATCTCCTTGTTAGTTGTCCTGGCCTACTGCTTTTAAATAGCCTTTTTCTTGATGCATTTGCTTTATGCCTGGTACCATCATAGGATCTTATACGTATTAAATCATTTTCATCTTAAAATAGCCCTATGATAAAAGCAAGTGGTGAATTTGAGATTCTTTTTTTTTTTTTTTTAGGGGGTACCAGGGATTGAACCCAGGACCTCCTACATGAGAAGCAGGCACTAAAAACCACTGAGCTACATCCTCTCCCCGAATTTGGGATTCAAATCCTGGCAATCTGACTCCAGAGACCTCACTAAATATTGTCTCTTTATTTTAAAACAAAAATTAAGACAAAAACTTTTTTATTGTGAATAACAATATTCCAGAGCTCTCTCTCTCATCTCTTTAAACAACATCAGTGCAATTACTCTGACAGTTGCCACCTCCTTTTCAGCTACTTTTTTTTGCTGAGGCAGGAGGGCAAACAGACTTTCTTTCTCTGTTGTTCTTGTTTTCATTTCCCCTATAATGTAAAGCACACACTCAGAGTAAAATGACTTATCTAGACTCTTATTCAGAGTTGGTGTCATGAATATATGCTGCTAATCCAGGTAGGAAAACAGCTCACTGAAAGCAAGGATTTGATCTTGAGAGTATTTTATAGTAACATGACTATATTGCTGTGCACATACATCAGAGGTGTCCAATTCCACCCCTCTCCCCCACCCCACCCCACCCCCTTTTTTTTTTTTGCTTCATCAAACCAGCTAGATAGGGATCCCTGGGAGTCCATCCACAACCCCTGATTTTTCCACAGGTAAAAAAAGTGGTCCAGAGAGTCGTGCAACTTCCCTGCATTCATGGGTAACCTGGTGAAAGAAACTGGATCTCTCCATTTTTAACACCCAGGTCTCTTTCATCTACATCTTGTGAACCTGTCTCAAAGCCAAGCCTGCGAATGAATAACTGCACCATAATGTTCAGAAAATACTCAGCAGATACCTAATTTGCCTATTCTCAAAGGAGTAAAATGTTCATTATTGAACAAATGTCTATTTTCATAAATTAAATTAACACCTCATTTTTTTTTTTTTTTAAAGCCACTGCTTTCAGATTTTTATTTGTTTATTTGGTTGGTTTGTGAGTTGGCTGGAATTTGGGTTTGTAGAATAAAATAAGGCCCTCCACTTATTTCACATTTATTAAGTCAAACAATGCCATTGGGCCCTTGGAGTCATGTTAATGATGCAGACAGATATTTCTTGTTCCGCAGGCTTTTAGCCAAAGTGATTTCTTCCAAAGATTTGTTTTCTCTATATTTAGGATGCAGCATTTTAAAGTGAAGGAGGGACAGGAAGTCTCAATCAACTAACTGGTTTCACCTGAGACCACTTCTTAAAAGCTGGGGCATGGTTTTTTAGATCAGTATTTTCTTTTAGACGCTGCTTTTGGGACACTAACTTTATTACTTGAGTACAATAGAAATGTTCATCAGTGAGAGAGAAAGTAAATTGACTCAAGTTTGAATAACACCCCATTTATCTTCCCCAGGCCTCCATGTATCTTAAAAGAATGGACTGAAGGTGAGAATAAAGATTCCTTTTGGAGACCTTGATAGACAATCTAAATTCCCAGGATAGCTTTCAAACTTTCATTAGTTTAGGAGACCAAAGAAAGATGTTATTTAAACCATGAAACAATTAGACTCAAGTTTGTGGAAATCAGAAAAAGGCAAATGAGCATTTTCTAACAACTGTCTGGGATAAGGATAAAAAGAGGAATAAAACCAATATGACTCCCATGTTGCCAAAAATAAATTTAGTCAATATGTCTTTGGAGCATGCACTTGAAAATGTTAGAACTCTTAACTGCAGGGTTGAGGCAAAAGCAGCCAAATATCTATAGCAGGGTTTCTTAACAAGGAGTCCACGAGCTTGAATTTAAATTAAAAAACAAAACAAAACATTATTCTTGTGGGGATGTGTTGGTATGGGTGTGATATATTTATTAAATAATCCACAGTATAGGGTGGACTTAGTAAGGGGTCCATAGTTTTCACCTGACAGGCAAAGGGATCCATGGAACAAAAAAGGTTAAGAACCCCTGCTCTATAGTCATCTAGAATCAAACTCACGTTATCTGAACTTTGAACATCAAGTGCTTTCATAAAAACAAACTGAAGACAGTTCTTAAAAAAAAAAAAAAAAAAAAAAAAAAAGAAGAGTCACTTGTTCTGCACTGATACTGTGATTGCATGGAAAAAGAAGAAAATAGAAACTAACAGGATGTAAAGTTTTCAAAATGATTTTAAACAAGTGAATTTCCCCTTCTCTGTTACCCTGTTTGGTGTCCTTTCTCAAAGTCAGGCACAAGACTGAGCAGCTGACCTTTCACTAGGATACGCTAGAGGCATCTGCTTAGCCCCAAGTCCATGCCTAGGAATCTAACATAAAATTTCTTTAGTTTCCTAACCTGAATAGAGACTAAAATACCTATTTCTTAGGTTTGTTAGGAGAATTCAAAGAGATGGAAAATAAAAATAAAAACAAAACACAGAAAAATGCACAGCCATGTATCCCTAGGTTGCTCACTGGTCTCACTCATTAATTTAACTGCCCTGACATACTGTCTTACCACGCAGAAATTTAACATCATGTCTCACCTCCTGGAATATACAAATATATGTGCATATGTCCACACGTATATACATAAATGCACATGTATATGAATGTGTGAATGTGTATATATGTGTGTGTGCATGTGTGTGTGTATGAAAGCTAAATCGTGAAAGTCAAGGATCTTCCTGTTGGAAAGAAATACAGGTGAGTAGGCTTCTGACCAACAGCTAACACCTTCTTTTTGAGAGAATGATGCTCTGGTTCCTCTCCTCTTTCCCAGAACGGGACATAATCAGATTGTCACTCTGTCATCAAGGAGGTTTACCAACAGAAATTAGTCAACCCATACTCCTTCATATGAGAAAAAGCCTTTTCACAAAATCTCACCCAGTTACAACAACATAATGAAATTCCTGGCTGACTGGCTGACTTATGCTGAGTGGAAGTTATGAGTTGCCAGCTCCATTCATCCTGCAGCACCTGAAGACCCTTTTTTCCCAGTGAGCATGGGAAGACAGTGAAACTGAGCTCCCCACCTGGGTCAGCATCATGATTTCTCCGATTAAGTGGTATTACGTAGTATTAACTATGGCATTTTAGTATTAACTTTAAAGCTATAATTAGAAAACAAGACGCCACGTGAAACAATGGGATAAGCAGAAGATTGGAAGTTGGGAAACATGGGCTCTAATCTTCCTCTGATGCTAACACTCAGGGTGATCTTAAGACAAGTTCAAGCCTCTCCTCTGGGGAAGCAACCAGACCTTTAAGGTCTCTCTGAACACATATTTTGAGTCTAAGTTATATTAATTGTCTTATATTTTGATCCTACAATATTTGACAAAACTGGCTGTTCATTTTGTTTGAGTTGCTGCTGCTTTGCTCTTTCCTTTTGTGCCGTACTCTCTGCCTTCTTGCCTCCTGCACAGCCCACCTTTACTCTTCTCTATGTCAGTGATACACAGGATTCCATCCTCAGCCTCCTTCTCACTGCACATGCTCTCCCTAGGACAACTCACCTGCTTCCTGGTGTTGTACAGTCACAGCTCCTAACCACCCTCATAGCCCTGGATACCCAAAGGCCAGACGTCTCCACCAAACTACATACCATGGACTCCAAGTTCAAAACCAAACATTTATCATTCTCCCAGAAAGCCACTCAGTTTCCTATTCTTGATTCTTCCTTCTCCTTTAACCTCCTATCTCATCAGTCATTAAATCTCAAAGTTCTACCTTAGAAATACTCCTTTCTCACTTTGTTCCATCCCCTCAGTCCCTGCCCTCATCCCAGCACACCTAGCTTTTGTCCTTCTTCCAGAGGTAGGCATTATTAGTAAGCTCCACGGACAGACATTTAAGCCAGGATGTCAACTGATTACTTTAATCACAAGAAATAGAAGAGTCACACAGTCCAGAATATTCACCTTGGCATGAATGTTAAGTTTTTCTTCCTGCTGGCATATCTATACAGAAATCCAAAGTATAACCAGGAAGGTGCTTGTAAAATCTGGAAACAGAACAAGAGGCCTTGGTGGTCTTCAGAAGTGCTGTTCAGTGGGATGGTCACCAAAAAGCAGGTCTTCCCAGTCCAGAGGCCAGCATTCCTTCTCCCCAGTGCTTTAATATACTAGCCAACTTATATCTCAAATGTCTTCTACAGCAGGCAAATTAGGATGTCTCTTGCCCTACTCCCTAGCTGGGTAAAGTTAATCAAATGTTGCCCTAGCATGGGATCACCTCCTCAAGTGGTTTGGCTAGCCTCATTCCAGATCCATCATATCCTGAACCTATCTTTTATTTATTTATTTTAACCATAACAGCCCAAGTTTGGAAATAAGGGATACATAGTTTTCTCCATCTATTGCCTACAAGTATTATCTTCCAGGCATCAGGGCTACCTTCCACTCCCTGAATAGTCCATTCACTTTTATGCCTCAGTACCTTTGCTCATACCTTTCTCTCTTCTTTGGACTCCCTTCCCTGTCTATCCAACTCAACCTATCATGATCTTTCTGAAGTTTACTCTGATCTTTACCTCCCAATGCAGAAATATTTGTTCCCATTACATATTATTCTAACCTTAAGATAACATATATTATAGTTACCCTTTAAGTGACCAATGACCTGTGTCTTAAATCTTCTCCTGAGGACTAGCACTGGGAAGGCTGTGTTCACATAGCCTGGGCTGGAATATTGAATCCAAAATTTTCACACACTCTGTGTGATCTTGGGCACTCCCTGTGCCTCTGTCTCCTCTATGCCAAATGAAGATAATAATACCCACTTCCAAGGGGTGGGGTGAGGATTAAATGAGATAATACTTGTCAAACAGATAGAATAGACTCTAACACATGGCAAATGCTCAATCACTTTTAACCATCATTACTACTATTATTATTATAGCTGGTATATTACAGGCACCCAATAAACAATTTCTAAATTAAGTTTTATGAATAACTGTATGGGCCAGTGTCAACAGGTAGACAGACTGCCGGAAGAGAATGGCAACTCTAGGATAGACATTTCATTTGAAGAAAATACAAGTGTAGAGCAGGCCTTCATTCAACCAAAGTGGTTAAGCAGTAGGTCATATAAATGAAACTCTTTGTTGCCTCTTTATTAAATTTGTGTGTCAGGATTTGGCTGACTTCTTATTTTTCCCTTGTTTGTGGCTTTAAAGTTCTTTAATATTTAATATTACAAAGTCACTTGAGATTGCTACTACACTAAATCTGCACATAGTATATGCAGCTCCAAAAATGTAAGGGTAAAATTCAGTAGAGCTGGGAAGTGAAAAGCACAGCAGTGAATTTCCATGGCAATGTGGTGTTATAAATAAGATATGAGGTGTGGATAATTCAACCACTGAAGATGTACAGCGGAACAAAAGGAGTTTTTGTTTCTTTAGAGGGCTTTAAACTCCTTTGCATTCAGATACTATCTAAATTTATGTAATAATGTAAACAGACTTAAATTATCAAAATGTAAAATCTAAACTTCAAGGTTATCATCTAAAACCTTTAAACCCAGAGGCTTTAAACAAGGGGTTGGAAAATTAAATCCCTATAAAGGCCAGGCAGGCCAGATAAACAAGGAGATGGTGAGGCTTAGCTCTTCAAGTACTGGCATGAAGGGTGATTGGCACTCAGTTTCAATGTTGACAGTGTGAAGGTTCCTAAAAGAACAATTCTAAAGACACTGTTATGAATTGAGTGTAGCCTTCAAGGCTTCCAATAATCAAATCTCACACATACACACCCCACTCCAATATTTTCAAAATGATTTTTTCTGTGGCATGTGGAATTAGATCTTTATAAAGTTGTGGTTTTGACGTACATTTGAATAAACTCGCCTTCTAAATAGCCATAACCTACCGAAGAATTTGCTTGTAACTTTCGAGTAGGAGAGAGAACAGGGTTAAGGGAAAGGACTAAAATCAAGGGTATCATAAGAACAGCTCCAAGGAATGGAAAACTATTTAAATCTTTCACTGGGAGACTGAGAATGACTCTTTTAAACACATTTTTCTCCCTCCCCTCTAAAACGTTTTTTTCATTTTCATGTCAAACCGTATCTAATAAACAGCTCTCCATAATTATATAGTTATATAAATAACTATATTTAATTTATAATTAGTTATATAAATAAACCAAACAGGTATATTGTTTCACTTTTGACTTCCGTCTCTAGATCAATAAAATGCTGAGATTAAGACCTAGAAATAAATGTGGATATGGACTGGGGACTAGAGAGAACATAACCAACCCAAAGGGTAGGCTTACCTGTCTAAGCTCCATTGGTTAAACTTAGCTGGCTCAGGAGCAAGAGCTCATCAGGAGGTGCCTCATTCTGGCTTCTGCTACTTTAATCTCCTACTGGCCATGGTTCTTTCAGAATTAGGCCAACAACTACTAGAGTTTAGCTCTGCCCCTAAAGACATCACATTATGAAAACTATAATTGCAGCTAGGCCTCCCACTGACAGCTGTGAGAGATTATGACCTTACTAGACACCAAGCTTTGCCAGAGACTCGGGCTGCAGGTGAAAGATGGTGAAAGGCACTGCGTGGCCATAGGGAGGGCTGCTGCCAGAGCCTGGGGAAGCAGGCTTCCTGAGACCTGGCTCATCCATACCCACTAAAATCTCTTATTAACCAAGGTGTTTTTTAGCTAAATCACTCTTTTAGTTTTTTAATTGCTTCAGAATTAGTGCGCAAAGCTAATCTACCTTCCTGGTTATTATAATCATTCCACAGACTTATTCTTCATAAATGATATGAGCATTCATTCGAGTACCTAGCAGTGCTTCTGAATCCCTTACTTACCAAGAGAACATGAGAAACTCCCTACACCATTCAGGGTGATTCAGTGGAGCTGACGTAAAGGGAAATGTTCCAATACGAAGAGAAGTCCCTTTATCTCCTCACTCTCCACTGCTCTTTAGGCATAGCTCATTTCTCTTTTCTCAGAATAAGATAGCAAAAACATGGTGCTACAAACACCTAGAGATACAAAGGACAAA
Source organism: Tolypeutes matacus (assembly GCA_026826555.1). Taxonomy (NCBI): domain Eukaryota; kingdom Metazoa; phylum Chordata; class Mammalia; order Cingulata; family Chlamyphoridae; genus Tolypeutes; species Tolypeutes matacus. The sequence goes on from JAKSZT010053928.1 coordinate 10,203,311, forward strand.
CCCAAAGTGAAGCAGCTGTGTAATAAGAAGTCAGGACTCCGAATTTCTGTTTCTTCTTCAATAAAATGGAAGATAACTGTTACCAGCTCTCTACGGGGGAATGTTGAACGGATTAGAGTGGAGGGATGGGGTGATTTTTCAGCTCCATTGACCATACAGAGACAGATAATCTATACACTTCACAAAGGTAAATTCATGGAATAAATTAGCTAGCAACATATTCACGCTGATTTGGAGACTGCTCAGTACCCAAAAGAATTACTCTGAAATTTTGGCATTGTAAGAAACTCTGAATGGTGACTTGTTCAGGCCTGAGAGACTAGGGCTAAGATGAAAATACTCTCCAAGTCCCAAAGAGGTCAAACCCGCAATTCCATTCCTTAATGCACACACATATAACCGCAACCCTGAACTTCACCAGATAGGATTTATTCCCTGTCCTGGATATTAACTCATGAGATTAATGAATTAAAGTTAATTTATATCCAATGACTGCAATGCATACATAGACACATTACTTATTCTCCTTTACTCCCCAGGAGCAAACAACACAGCTGAATTCTAAATTTAAACTCTCTGAATTCCAGCACTGCATAATATGTGGGAGCTCAAAAAATATTATTTGATCACATGTTCTTCTGTCAACAATCTGTATGGAGGAAAGTTGATCTGGGTAATATTTTATTTATAAGGCTGGATTAATTTACTTGTATTAAGCTAAACCTAATGCTTCTAGCAAGGGGCCAATACTGCTTAGCACATACATTTAATAATTCATGTTCATTTTCTCTTGCCAGCTGCTCTTGGACATGTGTTTTTAAAATACTTCTCTATGTCCCTTAATTTTCACTAAGGTGATTTTTAACATGTCCCTTGACCTGAAAAAGATTGTGAAAACTGATTCCCTTACATTTCTGTAAATGAGAGAAAGAAAAAAAGGAATCAACCAATGTTTACCTTTGGTAACACCCTTGCTATTTGCGACAACCACCTTTTTAGACTATTACTACTGAAATGTGTACATAGCATACTGATGGCTTCCCAGAACCCTGTCCAAATCAACTCCATAGGCTTGACATTTCATTTACGGTATTTATGATTTTGTGGTTTAGAACAGTAGTAAATTATACTTCATCTGCGCTACCTTTTCTGGAAATCACTGTACAATATTCTATTTCTATATTTTCAAGCTCATACTTGCACACAAAGATAAATGCAAATATAATACCTGTGAATTAAATCTGTCTTTAAAGGTACCTGGCTAAGATGTTACTTTGGTGACTCTCAGAGAAGTTTCAATGTCTCTACCTATAAAATTAGATGGCTGGAATATATAAATGCTAGTGCTAAGAGATTGTGAAGGGCAGAATTTACAAACAGGCAGGTCAACAAATAATATTGTGAATAAAATGAATGAACTTTAATTTAAATTAAACATCAGGGAAAGGAACAGATCTTATATAGTGAGAGTCACAATTGTATTGGTGCTGGTTCAAAATTGTTTCCTAGATTAGGCTATGACTTTATGTGGGAGACTGTCAACATTTTTTATGAAATTCTAGGTGGTAAGAGAAAGCCACCTGTTATGTCAGCTGACAATGGATATTTTTATCTACCTTTTTAAAAGGGAGTACATCTAGCCAATCTGTCTAGTTGAATCATAGGGCGTAGGCTGAAGTGTAATAAGTACTGGGTTCGGGGGTGGGGGTGGGAAACTGATAGAGAAGCCATGAATTCCATGGTCATAATTCTGCATTTGCTCTGGAGGATAGTGGAAATCTATCCCTAAGGTCTGTTTGGGTGTGATATTTCTAGACACATTGAAGACATTTTGCAATAGATTGGTAAATTGGGATAGGGTGCCAGATGCCATAGAAAAGTAGGGACTGGACTTGACTACCACTTATATGTGAGCATTACAAAGGCATCAGATCAATTTAATCCAATTCCAAGATTTAATGCATGCAGGGCAATGTATTATATGCCATAGGAAATGGAAAGATGCCTTTAAGGAATGTATAGTCTAGAAATCCACTCAAATAGTAGAACAGAATAAATATACAAATAACTACAACACAGGAAGACATAATAGTTAAATACTATCAGAGAAGTACAAGGTGTCTGGGTTTCAGAGGAAGGAATGAGATGCCACAAGTGGCTGAGCAGTAGAAACATTTCAAGGCTCAGGGGACATATGAAAAGGGCCTGGAACACAAACACCGACTTTGAGGGTCTTTTGCTTAAAGAGAAGTAAGGCTATTTCCTAACTGCAGGGTGAGAAGTAGGATAAGTTTCCTCTTGACTAAGCAGACACCACCGTCATCTATGTTTATGGTGAGAGGAGAAAGGAGGAGGAGGAAAGGAAATTAGGATGTATTAACGCCTTCCATATGCAAGTTACAAATGCTATTAATAACCCAATGAGGTAAGCAGAACTGTATTATCATAACTGTGTTATCAGTCAAGTGAGTCTCAGAAAGACTCTTAAGGGAAACCAGATTTTAACCCAGGTGAATCTGATTTCAAAAAACAAGTTCTGTCCCATTTTCCCACCAGTATGTTGCCTAGCTGAAAATCTACCACTAAAGAAAAAAACCTTGTATAAAAAAATAATTGAGGGGGATGGATGTGGCTCAAATGGTTGGGCGTCCATCTCCCATATGGAGGGACCTGGGTTCAATTCCTGGGACCTCCTGGTAAAAAAATAATAATAATAATAAAATAAAAAATAATTGACTATAGAAATACAAATATGTCTGAGTCAAATCACACATGAAAGCGTTATCAAGTTTTGAAACTTTGGTAAATTAGTTTGTAAGGAAGCTGAAGTATATCTGAAGGATAATAGAGGGTTGGCTGGAGGAAAACAGGGCAACAGCTGGGTAGAGATTTCTGTGTCCCTCCAGCATGCTAGGTCCTTGATAGCAAGAAGGTTCTGGATAAAAGGAGAGAGATCAAGACACAATAAAAGACTTATTCTTTTAGTCAAATTGAGTTACCAGCAGCAAACATAGGTACTAAGTTGTCACAAAATGGAAATATCTTGAATTTCTAAACACAGCTAGTTTCCTTCCTTCTTTTCTTCCTTCAAAACTCCACTAAGGGAAAGTTTTTTGCTTAGTCCCCCCACCCCACCCCCCAAAATCAATGTTCACCTAATGATCGCAAATATAGTCATTACTCTCCAAAATGTGCCCATGTCTACAACCCACCTACTCCATTTTCTTCCTGCCAATCTGAACTCCATCCTGCTTCCTGGCCATGCTGTTTCCTCCACTGAGGGGCTTTCCTCCATATATCGTCATTAGAATGCCACTCTTCCCCCAGAGCCCATCCCAAACACGCCTTCTTCTGTGGAGCTCATCCTGATCATCCAAACTGATATGCATGCTCCCACCTCTGATTTATATTTATATTTCTTAATTTATATTTCTCTCTCTTTTTTAACTTCATTCGCAGTTGTCCTTGAGTCATTTTTATTGGTCTTGTCTTATGCCTACTACCAAAGTGTAACCTCCTTGAAGGGAAAGAACACAACTCTATATCACCAGCTCCATGATATGCTTATATTAGAAATTAAGTAAATATTTATGACATTTAATTAAACTTAACAAGATTGTCAACCAGAACCCTCATGTGAAGCTCAGGACAGTGATCCTAATAAAATGAGTACTTTAGGTCTAGGAGGGTTTATATAGTTCTCCAACCATGTATAAAGACCTCAAACATATATAAAACCCACATATAAAGACCTCAAACAAATGCTACACAGCTCTCAAATTTATGTCAGCAAATTATCTCCTTCCTGAAATTATATATTGAGAGTAATGCTTTTTTTAAATCTAAGAAGATAACTCTCTTAGGTTACTAACCCACTTAAATTCAGGAGTCTTTCAGGTCGAGATAATAAACCTCAGCAGCTCACAGTTGGATTTACTGTAACAAGGCTCACTTTAAAATATATTAATGTCCCCTTTGTTCTTAAGTGTACCTGCATTCTCATTTTTGGCAAGAGTAAAAATGCCGAGGTGGGGAAATACAGAAAGGATAAGAATTTATTGCCTTTCTTCTAAAAGTACAACTCTTGGGAAGCATTTCTAGGATAATCACATCTGAAGCACACTCATAACTATGCTTTTCATGTCCCTAGAAGAAATGGGAATGAGAAATACGATTTGAGATGATAGGCGAGAACACAGCATGACTATACTAGCATTTTTCCTCTACCCAGAGAAGCAGTCTGGTTGTCGTGTGGCCACCCTCTACCAGGTGTGTGGGTCACTTAGCGTAACCTCTCAGAGCCTCGGTTTCCTTAAGTGTAAATAGAGAGGAGGAGGAGGAATAGAGGGAATCCTTCTAACTGTCTAGTCTACTTATCAGGGTTGTTGAGAGGAAAAAATTAAATAATGCTCACAAAAGTTCCTTGAAAATTACAGTGCTATACAAATGCCAAGCACTGTTATATGACCTTTCCACTTACTTTCTGCCCTCCTTGGCTTCTTTTGACACTTGTTCCCCTTGCTAGATAGCCAGAAAAGGGTCTTAAAGGGTGAATTGATAATGGTCATGTTCCAGTATCCCTTCTCTTCCCAAATTTACCAGATTCCCCCAAGAATGTTGTCAGAGTTTGTATTAATTTTCCTATGTCATATCACTGCAACACTTGACACCACTTCAAATGGAAATTAAGATACCAAAGATCAATGGATAGCTCTATATTAGGGACGTGAAGCAGAGTAACAAAAATCTTGTAAGCAAAGTTATTAGTTTTTCTTTCTGTACTGGTTGCAGAACAGTACAGGGTAACTGAGATCTATTTTGCCCATCGTTTCTATAGTTTTGTTTGTTCTGGTGGTATTACATTCTTGGGTCACCACATGTTAAGTATTTAGGGTAGAAAAGTATTAAGCAATAATCTTTAGCCTATTTTAAATTTCCTATACTTCCAGCAAACCACATCTTTGCTTCTATTATTTTCACCTTCAAACAAATGTTATGACCATAAAACAAGAAAATAATCAATTTTGCCAGTAGATATGCCCTAAAACGCATAAACCTTGGTTAATACTGTACCATATATAAACATATATATTTTCTCCTTCTCACAAAAAGAGTGGGTTTCCATATATTCGAGTCCTTACAGCATTTCTCATTTACAGAATACTCTCTCAAGTACTTTTCTTTGAATAAAGAAGTATTCTCTGAAAGAAGACAGTCAAATCTGAAACAACCTCAGTCATCACTAGTTAGGGATGCTTAAGAAGGTCAGCTGGAATTTAAGGAAACAAGGAAATTTAATAGAGGCTTAGTCATTATTTCTGGGGTTATAACCTCACAACTAGTAGTCTTAGATGTCATTGTAAACAAGTCTTTTAAAGATCCCTCTTAAAAGAAGTACAGAAAATGGCTATACTGTAGAGATCTCCAAAATATACCTATAGGGGAAGGCAAAAACAAAACATTTAGAATGCCAGGCAACAGGTGCTAGGGCCTGGGATAAAATTTATAGGAATAACTTTATATATAGATACCAAAGACAATTAAGTCCATGCACTTTAAATGGGAGTGAAGTGACCATACTCTAGCATTATGTATTAGATGATGCAGAAGTAGCTTCACTGATGCTAAAGGCATGATGTCAAAGATACATATATGCAGGCTTTGAATAAAGTTATTTTGTAAAGGCAAATAGGAAAAACATGTTTTCTAAATAAATATATCATTAATTAATATATTGTAATAGATCTGAGATTACTCTATCTCCATGCCTAATCATTTATATATTCAAGTTGGGCCCAGAATATTTTTTATCTTATCATTGGGAAACTGGGAGACCTGCCTTATATCTGAGAACACCTTCCATTCACCCATCTACGGTATCTGGCAAGTGTAAAGTAGAAGCTAAGAGCCTGGTAGTGTGAAAGTGAGCAGTCAGTGACTGCACAGAAGAGCGAATGCAGTGCTCAGCTACTAGAGTTCAACAAATAGAAGAGACTCTAGCAAAAGAGCATTACATTTTAAAGGGACCAGGTATAGTATTTATCACTTATGCTATGATGAATGAATTCCCATATTCAAATTTTTTATTTGAGAAAAAAAATCCCTAACTTTAGAACATTTGCTGTTTCATGTGCTCACAGGAGGGATGAGGCAATGAAACAATAGTTGAATGGATCAAGGCTCCTAGCCTTTTTCCTAAAAAAGCCACAGGACGACAGAGAATTTCTCTTTTAACCTCACTGCTTCCATTTAAACCTGCTTCCATCATGTTCTGCCAAGGAAGACCATTCATATTTCCCCAAGCAAGGGATTCCCTCCACTGTATTAAGGTCCCCTTTCGCATAACCCTGTTATCAGCCCTCAATGGACTCTGAAACCAACCATTCATAATGCACTGAGTTTCTTCCCTTTGTGGGTCATGAATAAAATTCAAAATCTATTAGCCAGACATGTGAACATTTATCAACAATTATTGGGGTTTGGCAGCTCTCATAAATAAAATGAAACCAACCAGACAAAAAACTTGCTATTTTGGGCACTTTCCCTCACATCTGGAAGGCAATATGAAGTCCATTTGAGACTACTTATATTGAGCACTAAAGTCTACCCAAAAGGGAAAACTATGACTTTTTTTAAATTTAATGACTATGTTAACAACAGCATAACTGTTTTGTGAATCACAAGGCAATAGCCTCACTAGTCAAACATTAGAAGTTATTTAATATCTATATAGAGTAAAAGTGAATGAATTCAAGCCATTAAAATTAATTAATTGTTATCTATCTGTATGTATAATGATGTTAACTGTTCTTGGTAAGAAGTACCATTAACCTTAACATTTTTAATGTAATATCACTTAAATCAGTTCGTTAAAATGACATTATAAATAATCCACTGTAAGGAGATACAGAATTAAAAAAAAAAAGAGTAAAGGAAGAAATGAATGAGTGTAATTATGGCATTTATACTCTTTTCTTTCATTCATTGATTTTTACAGTTCCCAAAGGGCTTTAACATTTCATCTTAGAGAGGTCTAAGAACTCTCAAGCAGAAACCACATGAGAGGAAAGTACAGGCTAAATCTCAGACTAAACAATAATTCTTCTCTTTAGACTGAAAATGTTTCCCCAAAATATCTCCTCTTGACAGTGGAATTATTCTGAAGCCCTGTATATAAATATATCTGCTCCTTATTCCTGGTGTGATGAAGCAGCTTCTCCTGTTGAGAGAATAGAAACTGGATCCAGCAAAAAGCAAACATAAAATGGCTTGAAAGCAAGGGAAATTCAAAATGACCGTATCCCAAAGTCCTTGTCATGGGCATCTCGAGTCCTGGCATCCCCCATTCCTCAGCAACATCCCCTGGAGAGCAGTGGCAGTACTGACCATTTTGAGTCCCAAACCAGGAGGCTCTTGTAAGATAATTTCTCAGCAAAGGACTGCTTAGAAAGGCAGGAACTCCCTCTGCCAACCAAAAGGTATCAACCAGACAGCCCAAGAGGACTCCTTAGGGACTCCTGTTTCTGCACGACTGAGAGTGAAACCCCAATAGAGAGCTGAGTGCAACGCCAATAGGGGGCAATGCTCACTTTCATTAGCAAGGCCTCCCTGAACCTGCCAGCAGCTGCCAGCACTTACATCCGCCCCTCCTTACAGCCCTGAAATAGCACTAGGCAAATCACTCAATCTCAAAGGAAGAGAATCTATTTTTCAGAATCAATCAACCACCATATATCCAGAAGCATACTTTGCAGTGAGAGGAAGTTTAGCTGGGGAGAAAACAAACATTTAAGATACATGAAACCAGTGGGGAGTAACTTGAAACAGAGGCTGACAGCTAAAACGGGCAGTTCTAGTTATTGCTACCACAGGACTTCAGAGAAGAAACTGTGGAGGCAAGAAAGAATTGTAGGGACCTGCTCACCTAGAAGATGAGCGGGTGGAGCCGTGTAAGAATCTAGCACATGGAGCTAGATTCTAGACAGCTGCAAGGAGTTTGGATATGGACAGGCAGTAACGAGAGCATTAAGAAAGAGCGGTGGGACAGGGAAGGATCACATAAGGAAATGATAGAGAATGCAAGGAAAAGGGAAATGGGTGATTATGATATCTCAAATTCCCCCATTAAATGTTAGTACTGTTACCAGGGCTCATCACAAAATGACAGAAATAACCAAAGACTCCCAGTGGCAAAGCCCTTACATGGGTGAGCTATTTAATTGAGAGTTTGTATTATTTTCTTCATTTGATGAACATAGGAAACTGAGGATCAGAGATGCGAAACGGCATGACTGGTGTCATACGGGGACTGGGTGCTGGTGCTGGGATTCACACCCTTGTCTCTGCATCTCCAGGGGGGATCTAAAAATGTCAGACCCCCAGGGCAGAACGTGAGCTAGTTCTGCAGCTGTGTATCCAGAGACTAGAACGACGCCTGATACGGAGCAGGCACACAGTAAACATCAGGTGAATGAATGACTCTTAACCACTATTCATCTTGCCTGCCCTGTAACCTAATCAACATTCCTATTTGATGAATGAGTCACTACACGAAGCAAGCAAGCACCAAGTATGTGAGTTACATAAGATATTAACAATAAGGGATTCAGGAAATTTTATAAACACTGTCTTAGAAATAGTGATTGTAAGTGTAATAACAAGGGACAGAGAACAGGCCAATATCTTCTATATATGAAAAGAAAAAAGACTAATATAATATACCAAAGTAAAAAATAGACAAATGATTTAAACAGATAATACAGAGAAGGAATTCATTTAATTTGCTAACAAATAAATGAAAATTAAAATACTAGTTTTTATAAATCATACGGCAAGTAATTTTTTAAAAACTCTTTAGATATCTGATGTTTACAAGAAAAACATATTACTTTCATGTACTGCTAAATGGCATAGATAGTAGAGGATATGAATTTAAGTATGTTTCATCATTTCACTCAGTAATTTCACTATTAGGAATTTATCCCAAAAAAGGTAGAGATGCACATTAAGTTCATTCAATGTAGATATATAGAGATATAAAGATATATCTATATCTCTATATAAAATGCCTTAGTATCTGACATTTGGAGATCAGGTAATACACCATAGTAAATTCACAATTGTATTTGCTAGTAAATTTAATGGCACAAGGGGAAATGCTCAAAACATAGCTCTACTGAAAAAAACTCTACCTCCTCCAATAAGCCAATGTCTTCTTAAAAATATTGTTCTCTCAATCCATTTGAAACTTCCCAGCCTTTTGTATATAAAATGCCTAGCACAAAAACTGGCATAATACCATTTCCTCATTTGAGGCATTTATTTTAATCATCATCTCATTCTCCCAGGTCCTACATTCAAAGTGTCATCAGAATTGTCTTACTTATATTTGATGTGATATCTAATTGAGAGTTGCTGACATAACAAACTGGAGAGTTGGGTGGCTTTACTCCTGAAAGAATGCCTCAAATCTGGTATATTCCCTCTTCTGATCCCATATTATATCCCAGGATTGGGAGATCAATGTACAGATTTCTTTAGAAAGTATTTCTACTTCTCCACGGTCTCCTGACCTAAAATCCAAGGTAGGGAAAGAGAAGGCATCTATTCCTTTTGAATTATACATCTCAGAATTCAAGTATACTATACTTTTCTGGAATCTGGTTTTATGCATCTTTATGGCAATAAAATTAAACCAAGAAACGCTCTTAAAAGGGAAAAAAAAAAAACTTATGGGCAAGAGTTAAAATGACACAATTTAAGTATCTGTGGAAAAAGTAGGTCCACTATGAAAAATAATACGTTTTCCTCAATGAAAGTTTTAATGAATAAACAATGCTGATTTTTAAAAGTCTAATGTTAACACTAGTAGTTACAAAAGCATTAGTCACAGAGTATTTCAACAATGAGACACACTGGACCAGGTAGCACTGTTCACCCAAATTATTTAGAAGTGTGATTTCATTGAAATGCTGGCAATCACAATTTGGGCATCACATTCTCACCCTGCCAGTCATTTTTCACAGCTGCTAGTGAAGAAATTATTTTTCCTCTAGAGACAAATTGCAATTTCAGGCTGTGGATGGAGAAGCCATTTGGGCTCTGCTGTTTGTCAATAAAGTGATATTATGTAGAGATTTTTGAGTAATCTAAGAGTTATCATTTTGAAAGTTTAGTTATTTTGTTATTTCGATCCAGCAATTAAATTGGACTCTATTCCAAGGATGCTCCAAAAACAGGTAAATATCTACACAGATGTTTATGGCTCCAACACATTTATAATAATAAAAAATATACTAAGAACAGTCTAGATAACAGGGAGATAATTAAATAAACCTTAGGGCATCAACTAGATGCAACATAATATAGCTATTTAAACAAACAGAAAGAGAGGGCACTAACATGAGAAAACGGCAATGTCATATGAGGCAGCATCATGCAGACACTGCCTACTCCTCTAGAGGTAGAGAATTTGGGCAACTTATTTGGATTCACTCTGCAGTTATAAGACTGTCCTGGTTTTGGACTTCCGTCAAGGGGCTTGAATTCTCTGTGTCTCCATTTCCTCGCCTATAAAATGAGAACAAAAACAACAAAAACAGAACCTGCCTCTGATGGCCATTGTGAAGATTAAACAAGTGAATGCATGCAGGATACTTAGCCCAAAGTTTTAACAGATTACTTTCAAGTAGAGTACTTAAAAGCAGTGGGAGATAAAACAGTATATGCAATGCAACTCCACAACTATATTAAAAAACATAAAATTACACACTGAAAAATGCTTTAATTAATTATACTAAAATGTTCCCCACTTTTTAAGTTTTTATTTTCCGAAATTCTATATATTTATGTACTCTTACATAATGGAAGTAAAGCAGCAATAAACTTTACTTTAAAACTTCACCTCCAAATGGCTTGCATTAATATATACTGGAATTATACATACATAAATAAAGTATATATATGCATACATACACACACACGTGTGTGTATGTATGTCTTAATTTAATTCAGATATCATTTTTAGTAGTAATTTTGCTCTGATAACATTATTTATGATAGCCTATTTAAATCAGTTACAGATTTAACAGAAGTTAAGTTAGAAATCACCAAAAGATCAAATTAAAGCATCTTTCAAACAAAAGGATATATGCCAAGACACTCAATACACTGTACTATTTAAAGCTCACAAGGGCCCTCTGAGATATGTAACATTATTCCCACGTTTCAAGTCAGGAAATGCGCTCTGAATATTAAGCGATTTCTTCAAGGTGATAGACTAATTAGGAATACAGCCAGAATTCAAACCAAGATTTTACAACTTGGAGACAAATAATGACATGTGAAAATCTACGGAAAATAAAATAAAGTAATGGAACAGTCCCTAAATAATAATTTGTCTATGCATCTATCGTTGGATAGTGCCACAGTTGAAACAATTCTAATAAGCATGGTCTTTGCTACTTTTGAAGACCAACCTTCTAAAGCTTCCCTCCAAGTACAGAAGTAAAGGAGGAAAAACATTAAATGGACACTTATAAAAACTCAGGGAAAATCTGATTTGCAATTATCCCAATCTTTTTCTTTCCATAGAAAGTAAAATGAATTCTATCAAATAAATTCATGATGATTGCGATATACAAATATTTTTAAAAAATATTTTATAACAAGCAAAGGAAAGGAATGTTGTCCTTAATACTGGCTGTCTTTAATTCTAAGTCCAAGTGCTATTATCAAAAAGACAGTAGTATACATGGTAAGCTTCCTTTTGTTCTTTTTTTAAGTATCTTAATGTGCCACTAGCAAATTATGATATTCTATATAACTTATTTAGGAGGAGTTAAGTGATTTTCTGCAACTTTTCCTTTAGGCTTAATATTCCAGGGGGTGGGGTGGGGAGTTACCTAATACCAGATATTTTCTACAAAGAACCATTTCTGTCTCTCCCCGCCTTGGGTTCTCTGACTTTGGCACAGCTCTGCTTAACATGATAGAAGATCCAGAGTAAATCACATAATGAGTTTCCTCTCCCAAGCTGCCCAACATTTGAACCTTAGAAAGTTAAACCAATGCCTGGAAGGGGAAAGAATTTATATAGGGAGGACATGTAGCCCAAGCCTTGCAATTTCTTCCTGGAATTGGATCTTCATGAGCCTCTGACTCCCCCTCTGGCACCTACAGGAGTCCATTCTTTCACTTGCTGTCAAACACTTTTTTATCCTCAAACCCTGATGCCAGAATATAATCATAACAATTAGGACAACGTCCACTGAGTACCTGCTATGCCACAGGCACTGTGAAAAGCCCCTTACCTGCATCACGTTATAGATGGAAAGGAAGTCTTACTGAGGCAAAAGTGGCTTGGCCAAGATCATGCACCTAGATTCTAGGTCTGTCTGGCTGCATAGCCTGAGTAAGCCTTTAGGCCATACATTTCAGGGGAAGGACAGTGATAGGGAAGAATGCTGAACATAAGCTCCTTGGGGCTGACACTGTGCCTTGCACATCACTTTATCGCTTGTACCTATTGCCCAGCACACAACAGGTGCTCAATGAATATTTAATGACTGAATGAATAAAATAACACCCTAATAAGGAAAGTGACCAAGGATCTGGTCTTAAGCTTCCTGAACCACTGGGGTTCAGGAAGGTGATGTTCCTTTAACATCCTTTAACATTCTTTTAACATTTATCTCCACTATATTAATGGCTGGGCCCCAGAGAAACAGAGTTTCCTGATGTAGGTTTAGGAAGACAGACCACTCACCTGGCTCACTAATATTTCAACTAGAAGAAACAACCACCTCTTATGACACAGCAGAGATGGGTTTGGGATTTGTTTTGTTAAGTTTTTAAGACAGGAAAGGAAATCTCATTAACTTTTTCTGCCAGGTCTCTTTCACCGAGAGAGTTCCAAAGATCAACAATGAACACAGCCATTAACCTAGAGCAGGGGTTCTTAACCAGGGGTTCACAGACCCCCCCAAAGGGTCCGTGGAAAGTTTCACTGGGTTCTATGAGCTTGAGTTGAAAAAAATCAACTTTTTATCTTAATTTTCTCTGACCATAATTGAAATCTAGCATTTCCTTCACTCATGAATGTATGCAATAAATTACCGTATTATTCATTTCACCTGACTGGCAAAGGGGTCCATGGAACAAAAAAGGTTAAGAACCCCTGACCTAGAGATATTTACTTATATATTTTTTCTACTTCCTTCAAACTTTTCAGAGGAAAATAATCTAAGCCCGGCTCTTAACCACTTTATTTTAGGCCATAAAATAAAAAGCAAACAAACAAAACATGATTTCTTGCAGCAGGTTTGTGTTTGCTAATGAGTAGGATAGAAAAAAGGAAAAGAGATCTAGTCCCAAATTTTCCATTTCAGATTGACAATTAGCACTTCACAACTTCAATGAAATAACACTTTGAAGTATGTGACTAGACTTTAATTTATATAGTGTAATCCAAGCCCAAATGACTGTATCACACCCTATTTTGAGAGGGTGGTTCAGATAAACTGAAGAATGCATAGGACCCTATGTTAGGGCGGAGGTCCACAATGAAGTAGAGAAATTGCGCAAAAAGAAAATGCTTGACCTAGAAATTAGGAAACATGACCAAATTTAGTCTATGTGAAATCTATAGAAGCTGTGTGCATGCACTCCTACAATTAGGTCATGCAAAAGTTAATCATGCTATCATTATGTCTATTTATCTATCTCTCTATCACATACAAACTTGACTGTGAAGTTTTTCTATGTACATATCACTGAATAGCCAACTGCAAAGGGTCTGTTATTTTCTATAGATAGGTATCACACAAACACCAAAAACATGAAGTACAGAGACCTAAAAGAAGTCTAAATGGATATTTCTTTAAAAGGACTAAAAGAAGTCCTTTTAAAGAAATATCCATTAGGTCACTCTGTAACTCAACAATAAAGATAAACAATAAAGATGAGCAATAGCCGCATCTTTAGAGAAGGTCAACCCTAACGGCCACTTTGATAGAAATTATTGAGGAATTCAACTCTGTTCGAATTTACCCTGAAAGTAGCAAACTCAGTGGGGGGTTAGTGGAAGAAGCATGAGTGTTAGGGTCAGTCACATGTGAATTCAGCCTCTCTTATATTTTGGGCAAATTATTTAACCTTTCTAAATGGAGATAAAAATATCTACACAAAGGGAGTGTTGTAAGGATTAAATAAGATCACACAGGTAGAGCTCCTGGCATATAACAGGTATTAAATAAATATTATATGCTATCATGATGCCAAAAGACCAGATCATAATGACAAAAGACTGTTAATTACCAAAAAGGGACCATACACAGTGCCTAGGAAAGCACCTAGCACAGTGTCAGCATTAATTTTAATGAATAATAGAATAAATTCCATGTCCATGGATGACAAATAATGAAGCATCAGAGTGGAAGGAGAAATAAATAAACTGACCTTGTAAGCTTTTTAATAACTAAAACTTCTAGGCAATTCAGTCCTCTAGAAAAGGCCTACTTCATGCTCATTATCCTATTCCCAAAGTGCCAACTGCCTTGATAATAATGGTCTTTTAAAATTATTCTCTATAGGCCTTACAATGGGTTTGGCCCAAGACCCAAAGAGGCCATTGTATCTGGTGAAATGGTGACCCTTTCCTCAAAGTCAAAAGAGAAAATAAATAGAAAAGAATCAAGGAGAGCTAAACTGATTCTGTGGTTGGCTGAAAAACTAGCTGCAATTAGGCTTTACTCCATCCAAACAGGTTCAGGGGCTGTTTCTTAAATATCAGAATATCTAAATATCAAAATATCAGTGTTCTATTGTCTTGTCATGCCTTTCTTAGTGGGTTCATTTCCCAGTCACTTTCTGGGTGGGGTTTCTATCACATCAAAGGGACATAACCTGTCAATCCTTCACACTACTTGTTTGTGACTATCTCTAGAGCTTTGGCACCTAAGAAGTACTTCCCTCCCCATCTCTATCAATTCATATGCCACACTTTCATTTATGTATATTTCTAATGTTCAAAATTTTACCCAAGATTCCCTTCCTCTAAGAGAGATTTTCTGCTTGATAGTGCCAAACTGATCAATCTCTGCTGCATGTAAATGACATTCCCTAAACCAGAAAAATTTGATTAAATTTACATTTATCTATGGATTGCTTTGTCAGAGACAAATTCATATTTGTCTATGTATTACTTTATCCTTAGGAAACTGCCGCAGTTAAAATTGGGACTCACATTGGACATAAGGCCAAACTGATCTTGTTTAATTTTACATCAATATTGAATGAGGTATCACATAAAAGTATGGTAATTCTAGTTTTCAAAATCTTGCATCTGCCACTTTGAAAGACTTTGTACATATAGTACAAAGTTTTTTTCAGGAGATGATACTCAAAACAGATTTAAGATCTTATTAATACTTCTTTTTCCAGAAATAGCAAGATAAGCTATTCAAACCAACCCCTTCCTACCACAATATTTAAAAACAACTAAAATTATGAATTTTTTAAAAATTACCAAAAGCATCAGGGGTGACAAGATAGTAAGACGCTATCAGGACAAAATCTAAGGGAAACTGGGAACCTGGAGACATAAGTAGAACACCATAGTTTGTTTGGCCTTGAGGGCATCTGTCATAGTCAATAAATCTGGGGTTCCATTTGGCAGCATCCTGGAGGAAAGGGGACAGAACTGGGGCCCAAAACCCATGCAAATTGGGTGATATTAGAGGAGACACTGTCCATATTAAGCTGAGACCCCAAAGGATTATACCTATAGGATGAGTGTGAACCATACATAAACCCTACCCCATCCTTAACTCTGGGAAACTGCAAGGATAGCTGTCTCAGTACCAAGCAGAATTGGAGAGACTGGAAAGACAAACAAGCTACATGACAATTTCTGGTCAGAGATCTATAATGGCAAATGACTGCAAGCTACATTCATTTTGCTTTGGTGGTCCTGGGAATCATAAGCCTGAGACTTGGTTTAGGTGATCCTGAACTGGTAGTATCTGAAAATACTTGATAGAAGAATAAACACAAAGTCTCCAGAGAAGACTTATTTCTCATAGGTCTCAAGAATCCCATCGATCATTTTTCCATAACAAAGAGTAGCACATAGTCAAAATTAACCATGCACACAACAGATATAGGCCATTATGTATCTTCCCATAACCTACAGAATCATGTGGAAGAGAGTATAAACTACAATGTAAACTATAATCCATGCTCAATGGCAATGTCCAAAAATGCATTTATCAATTGCAATGAATGTACCACACTAATAAAGGATATTGTTAATATGGGGGAAATTGGGAGGTATGGGGAGTGGGGCATATAGGAATCCCTATATTTTTTATGTAACATTTATATAATCTAAGTATTTTTTTAAAATAAAAAATATATATTTTTAAAAAGGTCACCATGAGTCAGAAAAAGACCTACAAATATTGGAGCCATCCGATACAGATTATAAAACAATTGTGCTTATTCTTTGTAGAGAAATAAAAGACTAGGTAAAAATTATCTTCAGACAAGAGGAAACTATAAAAAGTGACCAAGCAGTTTTTTTTAAAAGAACCAAATACAATTTCTACAAGTGAAAGTAAAATAACCAAATTAAAAACTAGGTTTAATAATAATAAAATAGAAATAGCTTAAAAAGAGAATTAGTGATTTTCAAGAAAGTTCAGATGATATTTAACATAACAGCCAGAGGTAGG
This sequence comes from Tolypeutes matacus, assembly GCA_026826555.1. Lineage (NCBI taxonomy): Eukaryota > Metazoa > Chordata > Mammalia > Cingulata > Chlamyphoridae > Tolypeutes > Tolypeutes matacus. The sequence continues at coordinate 10,220,044 of JAKSZT010053928.1, forward strand.
ATTAAAAAAAGGAAAACATGGAATAGAAGTTAGAAGATAAGGCAGATAAGGTGAGGTGGTCTAAAATACATCTAACTTTAGTTTCAGAAGAAGTAAAGATAGTAGACAGGAAAGGACAATATTTGAAGAGGTAATGGCTAAGAATTTTCCAATACTGATTAAAGATAGCAAGTCATAGATACAAGAAGCAAAGAATACCTTGAAAAGATTCTACAATGCTGTAAATACAGAAAAGACAAAGACTAAGAGAAAATCTTAAAGCATACAAGGGAAAAGAAGACATTATCTTCAAAGAACAGACAGCTGACTTCTGTATTACAGCCATGGAATCAAGAAAATGGTGGAACAATAGCATCAATGTACTGAAAGAAAATAATGCTAAACTACTAAGAGAAAAACCTTTCAAGAATAAAAAAGAAAGAAATTCATTTTCAGACAATAAAAACTAACTGGTTTCATCCCTAGCAAGCCTTCAGGTGGAAGGGAGAGATACAAAAGGAATGACAAACAAAGACTATAATAAATGTATGTTTGTGAATCTAAAAGAACAGTGACTCTGTGCAATAATAATAGTGTCTTTATGATTAAAAAGACAAAATAGAATAAAATGCATTCCAAAAATAAGTCAGGAGAGAGTACATGAGTTAAAGTATTCTAAACACTTTGGATTTTCTGGAGAGTGTAAGAGATGAATTAACATTAAATTTTGATAACTTAGTTATACTTGTGTTAATTTCTATAGTAACCACTAAAATAATTAAATATTGAGTTTATAATTTTAAAACTAGGAGTGAAAATGGAGTAATAAAAAAATAAAATAAAAATTACTCCATCTTCACTCCTAGATTTAAAATTATAAACTCAATATTTAATTATTTCAGTGGTTACTATAGAAGTTAATAAAAGGGAGAAAAGAAATATAAAGTATACAAAACATAGAAAGCACAAAATAAGATGGAGGTTTAAAAGCAAACATAGTAGGGATGGCATAAAGTATATATGGACTAAGCTCCAGTTTAAAAAGAAAAAAGGACAAAGATTTTCAGACTGGATTAAAACAAAATCCCATGCTCTAAATATAGTTTGTTATTCAAAGAGGAAAAAAATCTCATCATATGTTATCTACAAGAAGTATATCTACAAGGATACAAAAGGGATAAATAAAAACTTTGGGAAAAGATATACTATGCAAATAACCATTAAAAGAAAATTGGTTTTACTATATTAATACAAGACAAAGTTGACATTAGGGGAAAAAGCGTTATTAGATACAATAAGAATTACTTCATAATAATAAAATTCTCAATTTACCAGGAAGATAATATAATTTTAAATATGTATATATCTTATAGCATAATCTAAAATATTTCTAATACAATAATTGACAATTACAAGGAAAAAACAGAAACATGCATAAAAAAAGGAGGATTTTGAAAAATTTCCTCAGTAACTGATAGAAAAAGCAGGCAAAAAAAAGTCAGTAAGAGATAGGAGATTTGAGGACCATGATTAAAACCTTCACCCAATGGAAATATATAAAATTCTACAACCAACAACTCAGGATTCGTGTTCTTTTAAAGCATATGGACCATATACTGGACAGTAAAGCAAATCTCAACAAATTTCTAATGGTAAAAATCATATAAAGGAATCTTTCACAGTGGCTACAAATCATTTAAAAATAACTAGAAAATCACTGTATATTTGGAAATCAAAAACATATTTCTAAATAGTCTTGAAACAAAGAAAAATATATACTTGAACATAGAAAATATTTTACATAAATTAAAATAAAAGCAAAAAAAATTATGGGATGTAGCTAAAGCCAAGCTAAAAGAGAAATTTATAGCTTTAAATGTATTTATTAGAAAAGAAGACTGAAAATGAATGCGCCATTGAGCCAAGCTTCCATCTTAAGAAAAAGAACAGGAATATAAACCCAAAGAAAGCAAAAGGAAGAAAAAATTATTATAAAAGCAAAGACTGTGGCAGTTTGAGGTTATTTTATGAATCTCAAAAAGAGAAAGATTATGTTTGTAAAATAATCTATTCCTCTGGATGTGATACCCTTTGAGTGCATTAAATTCAGTTGAGGAGACTTTGATTAGATTACCTGATAAGATTGCTCTAGGGCTTTTGATTAGACTATGTCAGTAAGATGTGACTCAGGTTTAGTACCGGCCCCCTTGCTGGATTTGATATAAAGGGACACTCACTTAGACACAGGAAGTGTCTGTCATTGTTGATCCTGCCATGTGACAGAAAAGAGAAGGCTCAAACAGCTGAGGTCCTGGGGATAGATGAGCCATTTGTCTGAGAGCTTACAGGTGAAATTGGGAAGAGAGCAGTACAGCCAAAACAATATAGGAAGCCCGAAAACAAACAAGCCCTGTGCCAGGAGAGAGGACTGCAGGATCACTTTAGCACAAAATATCAAGAGGCTGGGCACACGGAGCTCAAGAGGAATAGGTGAGCCCAGAGGGAAAGGCTGAAACCTGGGCAGAGATAGGAGGATATCTTGCTTTACCACACCAACATGCCAGGATGAACAGTAGCTGACTCTGGTGAGAAGGCATCTCTAAGGGGCCTCAGTTTGAACTTTTCATGGCCTTGGAACTTTAAGCTTTTACCCCGAATAAATCCCCTATATAAAAGCCCACAGCTTTCTGGTAATTTGCATAGGCACCCCTTTGGTAAACTAATACATTAATGAAACAAGGAAAAAATAATAAAGAGAATAAATGACAAAATTTTATTCTTTAATATCACTAATAAAATTGATAAATCTCTAGTGAGATTGATTTAAAAATTAGAAAGCAAAAATAGCCAAGGTCAGAATGAAAAGGGTGACATCACTACAGATGTTGAAAACATTAAAATTATGTATGTGTGATATACTTCAATAAATTTTTTAAAAAGATATTGTGAGAATCCTATAGAAAAGTCATGCAATTTTTGAAAATATAAAGTAAGTTCATCTCTAGAAAAATATACTTATCCAAATTATAACCATAAAAACATTAGGTTGGTCATCAAAAATCTCCCTTCAAAGAAAACCCTAGGCACAGAGGACTTCACTGTAAGTTCTATCAAGTAAGAAAGACAGATATAATTCCAACCAAATGCAAACTCTAGAAAAAGAGGGAATACTGGTCCAACTAGAGACTAGCCTAACTGTGAAAACCAAACATGTCCTGAACAAAACATTAGACCCAGAACGAGCAATAGATTAAAAAAAAAAAAAAAAAAATGACCAGTATGGATTACTCAGTAATGTATGATGAATTAAATGTCAGAAAACTGATTAATGTGGTTACCATGTTTACAGATTTAAGCATCGTCATACATATGGGTAAAGTTTTAAAACTCAATATCCATTCTTGACTTTTTAAAAATCACACACTTTTGGCATATCAAGAACAGAAAGGAACATCCTTAATCTTTTAAAGGGCATTTCTTAAATTTTGAAAGCATTCCTTTCAACATTTCTTTGTGAAAGTAAGTCACTAGATCCAATGTGGATATCACCCCAAACAGAGGGGCTCCTGAGGGCTCTGGAGACACTCAGGTCCTATATCAGGGCAGATAGCCCCAGAGTTTGGTGCCTTATCAGTGGGCCCTGCTTTGGAATCCTTGCTCCTGAGAGTGACAGAGTTAGACCCAAATATGTCTTTCCTGCACATGGTCCATCTGTCCCTTCTATTCAAACCTATATGTGGTGCTGGAGTTTCTAGGCATACTTCCAGAGACCAGAGTCTTTGGGCTGTCCATGTGCCAGATGGGCCTGGAATCTCAGTGGAGCTGCAACTTCTACTCTACAGCTCAATGTACTCACCCAGGACACCTGGCGGGGAGATGATGATAGACAACAGCCATCCCAGGGAATGGAGAGAGTCTGCAGCTGCAGGCAGGATAATCCCATCCATCTTATCCATGGGATATAAGCCCCCTCTCACTTGGAGGTGGAGTGGATATCACCATCCCAGACTCCTCAGGATTGGGGGAAGAGCTATGGACTAGAGTAGACTTATTGGTATTCTTCTATTGACATATTGTGATTCAAGCAATGGAAGAAATTACATTAATGTGGAGCCAGTGGCCACTGGACGCTTTGGGGGCAGGGAAAGGGAAAAGCAGTTGTAATACAGGGGCTTTTTCAGGACTTGGGAATTATCCTGAGTGACATTGCAATGACAGATAAAGGCCATTTTATGTCATCATATAACAGGCAGAACTGTGTGGGAGAGAGTGTGGTCTACAATGTGAACTATGGTCCATGCTTAGTGGCAAAGCCCCAAGATGTGTATATCTATTGCAGGTGATATGCCACCCTAATGAAGGATGTTTATGTGGGAGGTTGTGGGAGGTGTGGGAGGTGGGGCATATGGGAATCCCTATAATTTTTGTGCAATATTTATGTAATCTAAGTATCTTTTGAAAAAAATTTTTTTAATTATTATTAAAAAAAAAAAAAGAAAGTAAGTCAGTAGACAAAGATGCCTGCTATTCCCACTTTCATTAACATTTTACTGGAGTTCCCTAGCTGCACAATAAGGCAAGGAAAATGAGTAACATATGATATAATTGTGCCCATATAAAAATCCAAATAATCTACAAATAAACTGTTAGAATTAATAAGAGTTTAGGAAGGTGATTGTACAGAAAATCAACATATAAATACCTTATTTCTAAAAAATATTGACATACAGTTAAATTTTTAAATACAACACTTAAAATAGCTCAAAAAGATATGAAGTACCGGTGAATAAATCTTATAAATAATGCACATTATCTCTGCAAAGAAAATTACACAGACTTATTTAGAAAGAAGACCAAATAAATGGGGAGATATACCATAATCATAGGTTTGAAGACTAAATTTGGTCGTAATTCTCTCCAAGTTCATTTATAAATTAAATAAAATCCTAATCAAAATCCTAATAGGACTTTTTTGTGTGTAGAACTTGAGCTGATTTTAAAATGTATATGCAGGAACCGAGGTGGCACAGGATGCAGAACACCTTTCTCCTACATCAGAGGTCTCCAGGATCGAATCCTGGTGAAGACTGGAGGAGGAGGATGAGAAGAGATGGCAGGAAACAGAAACGGAGAATTACCCAGTGAATCGATACAAAACAGCAAATGGGGAAGGGTGTGTTTAAAATGGATAAAGTAAATAAATAAATCTTTAAAAAAAAATGTATATGAAGGTGAAAATGGACAAGAATAAGTAAGAAATTCTTGAAGAAGAAAAAACAGTGGAAGGACTTGTTCTATGGATAACAAGACTTAGAATAAAGATATGGTAATTAGAGCAAGGATGGGCAAAAACAGAAAGTCCAGAAGCAGAACCCCTAATGTGGGAATTTGGTATATGACATTTGTGGCACTACTAATCAGAGGGGAAAGGACATCAAAAAAAATAATGTTTGTATGTATTGTGAGAATTTTGATTTTTACCCATAATAAAAAAAAAAATAAAAAAAAAAATAAAAAAAAAAATAATGTTGTAAGGGCAATTGAATAGAGAAGAAAAGTTCAGTTATAGAAAAAAATTAAAATTGGACTACTTCCACATTCCGGGTGTATTAACAGAACAGGAATGAGGAATGTGAAATGTGAAAGGGAAATTTTTTCAAAGCTGACTTTGAAGAGTATAGTCAAGTCATTTTTTTTTTTATATCAGGAAAGGAAAAACAAGACATACCAAAAAAAAAAAAAAAAAAAAAAAAAAAAAAAAAAAAAAAAAAAAAAAA
>JAKSZT010053928.1:10225809-10259020 GCA_026826555.1 Tolypeutes matacus
AAAAAAAAAAAAAAAAAAAAAAAAAAAAAAAAAAAAAAAAAAAAAACTAAGCCGAGATTATTAAATTTGACCACATTAAAATTAAGAATTTTGTTTCATCAAAAGAAACAAAGAAACAAAGCAAACCAGAGTAGGAAAAGATATTAGCAATATTTATGTACAGAGGACTAAAATCTACAATCTTAAAAACATTCCTTCAAATTGATGGTAAAAAAGACCACTAGAAAAAAATGGACAAAAGATTTAAAGATACTTCACAACTCAGTAACATTATCAATCAGGAAAATGCAAAATAAGATGGATAAACAACACAAAGTTTGAAAATCGAATGCATTGTTGAGAATATGGAGCAAAGGGGACTCTCATACACTTCTGGGGTGAATTTTTACCATCTCTAGAAAGCAGACTGACACTATAAAAATGAAATTCTGAATATATTTTGAATATGGGAGCTGAACATCTCAGTTTGCCTGGGATAATCCCAGTGTATACCTATTTCCCTTGTGTCCTGTCAAATTAAGCATTCATCCCAGACAAAAATGTCCCAACTGGAACATTAATTTATGGTTACTCCCTCTACAACTCAACATAGTTATACCACAGAGAAACTCATTACAGTGTGTCAAGATATCTGTAAAAGAATATTCAGAGCATTATTTCTAGTAACAGCTCCACACTGGAAATAACTCAAATAGCCATCAACAGTAGAAGAAATAAGTATATTGTAGTACATTCACACAATCAAATACCATACAGTGGAGAAAATGAATGAACTATTGTTAATTATACCTACATAGATCAGCACTGATATCTTAGAAACATACTACTGAGTAAAAGAGGCAAGGCATTAAAAAAAACCAAACACACAGTATGATTCCATTCATATTTTGTTTCTTAATAGGCAAAACCAAACTATCTTGTTTTGGGATGTATAAATGGGAAAACCATAAGTAAAAATAAGACAATTAGTACAACAAAAGGCAATACGATATTTATTTCTTGGGAGGAAAGGTGGTGTTGCAATTGGGGAGGGGCTCTTGATGGGCCTCTGGGGATACTGGCCTTTAAATGACTGTGAAACTGAGATGTTGTATGTCTTTTATGCATGGTTGTGAAAGTTCACAACAAGAGAAGGAGAGGGGAAGGCGAAAAGCAGCAGCCAGACAATCAAAGATATGTGGAAGAATGGTCCAGGAAGAGGACACGGCAAGTCCAATTTCCGTAGGCAGGAATGAGTTTGGCAAGCAGGGAACACGTTGACATCACCGGAGCCCAGTAAGGAAGAGGGGCCAGGACAGAAGATGAAGGCAGAGAAGTTGAAAGTCAAGATCCAGATGATGTAGAGCCCTGCAGGTCATGGTGACCAGTTTAGATTTTACTCCGGGACAGTGACAGGGAGAGACAGGGCTTTTATGGGCGCTCCAGATGGGAGGGGTGATGAAAAGAAACTTCTCAGAGTAGAGGGTGCCTGAGCTAGACTTCAAAGAGATGAGCAGGAATCAAGGAGGGTAAAAGGGGATGAGGGTAGGGGCCTGGGAAAGCACGGCAGAGAACTTATTACTAGAGAGCAATGGGCAAGAAAGCGGTTGGACAAGAAGTACTGGTGAGCCCTGTGAACTAGAGGCGATGGAGAAGCAAGGGACAGGGCCACTGAAAAGCCTCTTGTAGGCCCTAGGACTCTAATGTTGGAGGCCCGATCCCCAAAGCATATAAAACATATCATCTTGCACCCACATTCCACTTTAATGTTTTGTCTGTAAAAAAATGAAAGGATTTTTATCATTTTTATTATTTTCAGTTTAAGAATTATTACTATAAGGAGATGGCAGAATGCATGTAATTGTTGAAGCTGTATGATGGATACACAGAAATTCCTGATACTATTCTCTCTTCTTTGGTGCATATTCTTAAATTTCCATACACAAAAGGTTTAAAATAATTATAACTTCGTTGCTGTTGAGATTAAATCTCATATTTTTATTGCCCTCTGATTTGAATTGAGCCATTAAATCATATCTTGCAGACATTTAATTAAGCATTTAATAATTTTAGGGAAAACTATTTTATCTGAAATAACTGTAAGAGGCATAGGATTACTTTTTAAATACCAGTAAGTTACACTCACAGAATTTTAAGAAAAGGCATCCCTTTATAGTTTTTGGTTTGATTATTTAATTGTCTTCTTAAATGAATATTTTTAAAAGGAGATACCTGGTTCTAAAACACTTAAGGAGTATACACTGCTATAAAGAGGAAAAAAATGTTGTTTGCTTATTTTTTTCTCTTCTCTCTCTTATTTATATGCAGATTTAAAGAACTAGCTAGTTGGCTGCAGGCATATCTGGATGTGTTTCTTAAAATTTAAAGCTTAAATTAAATTAAAATGTCTAATGCATCAAATCATCCAAAGCTTACGTGGCAGTTTAAGAATCTTCAGCATGTGCTGTAGAATGTTAGGATAGAAGGAAGTCTAGAGTAGAACACCGTCCAATTTAACAAGAATTTACTACCTCAGCAAGGCACTGGATAACTATCTAAAAACACAATGGCGCTTTATTAAGATTGGAACATTTTCCTTAGAGGTCATCAGATGCTGCATAATAGGCTCTAACTGAGGGTCAGTTTTTTTCCCCTCAGTATCTTCCAAATTTGCAGACAGCCCGAAGGACACACTTACTTATCCTCTTTCCCCAAGGAAATACTTTTTGTAAACAATGACTATGGAAATGAAAGGAAAGGATAAAGAATGAGTGAACAAATGTCCCTTGATTGATATCAGTTGCAGGCTTTCATCTGACAAATGACTGCATTAGAACTGCACCAAATACCCAAGCCCGGGCTCTACACCTCCCAAGCGAGCTTCCAACCTGGTCTTCCATTCCAGTAGCCATTCATTGCACCGTGAAGGCTCATCCCAACCAAGTGGCTTTGTGGGATGGGAAAGGGTGACCTTTGCACAACCACACCCACTGACGCCTACACTCTTCATTCCTGGAAAAGGCAATCTACCGATGCTCCACTCCCCCACTGCCTGTTACCCCACACTCAGATAAACACACTCCAAATGGAGAAATTCATAAACATACTTCTAGACAAATTATTTCACGTTCTTCCTCTTTCCTCAAAATTCCAATAGCCTCCTCCATCCTCACTCAGCTGATAACCTTGTTTCCCAGTTCACTGAGATGACAGATGGATCAGAGAAGGCTTTCCGTGAGCTCTCGCCAGGAGCTCTGCCCACCTGCATCAAGGTCCTCTGGCTTCCCTCCTGCTACTGTGAAAGCACATCCCAACTCACGCACTTGTGCACCAGATCCCAGCTCCTCGAGCCTAGAGAAGCATAGACCCTTGAATTTCTCCCCTCCCTCCTGCATCATCATTTCTCCCTATGTACTGGATCATTACCATCAGCATACAAGCATGCTATGGTTTTTCCGTTCTTAAAAAAAAGAACTCCTTAGCCCCACATTCTTTCTCCAATTACCACACTATTTCTCTGAATCACCGTTTCACAACAAACTTCTCGAGAGTTCTCCACTTTCCAATTTCTCTCCTCCATTTCCTCTTGAGCCCTCTTTGTTCCAGTTTCACCCTCACCACTCCATCCAAGCTGTTCCTATTAAAGACACTAATAACCTCTGTGTTTTTAAACCCAATGGTCAATTCTCAGTCCTCAGTTCACATGACCCATCAGAGGTCTTTGACAAAGCTGATCTTTGACACTCTCTTCCCTTGGCTTCTGGGACAAATCTGGTCTTCCTCCTAACTGACTCATTCCTCCTTCACAGTGTCCTTTATTAGCTCCTCCTCAGCTCCCCAGTTTCTAACAGGGGCCCGCCTAAGGCTCTGTCCTCAAGTCAGTTCCCTACTTATCCTCACCCTGTTCATGATCTCACACTGTCTCGAGGCTTTAAATACCATCTATTCACTGGCAATTGCCAAATTTATGACTGCAGCCCACACCTCATCCCTAAAATCCCTATTCACGTATCTAGCTGCCCACAGCACACCTCCATATGGATGTCTAATAGACATCTCAAACTTAACGATCAAAATCAACACCCCAGTATGGACTTTCCCTTTTTGGAGTAATGAAACGTTCTGCAAGGGACTGAGCTGATGACAGCACAACTCTGTGATGAAACTGAGAGCCACTGAGTATGCACTTTGGATGGATTGTACAAGGCAGGGGACTGTATAACACAGTGTACCCCATGGTGAATGATGGACTATAGCTAACAGTAAAAATATGAGAACATTGTCTCATGAACTATAACAAATATACAATACTAATACCTGGTGTTAATAATAGGATGGTCTGTGGGAAAAACACACCAAATATAAGCTATGGACTATAGATATCAGTGACATTATGATGATGCTCTTTCATCATTTGTAACAAATGTATCACAACAATATAAGGTGTTGATGATAGGGCAACGTATAGGAATCCTGTATGGTATGGATGATTGTTTTGTTAACTCACAACTTCTCCAATAAAAAAGGAAAGACTTAAAAGACATATATATAAAAAAATCAACACCCAAAATTTCATCTCAGACCTACTGCTCCCTCACTCTTCCTCAGTTCAGTAAAGGACAAGCCCTTTCTTCTAACTGCTCAAGTAAAAAACCTGAAAGTCATCCTTGAATCTTCACTTTCACAACCACACAGCCAGCAAATTTTGTTTACTCTGTCTTCAAAATAAATCCTGATCTGAAACTTACTCCCAAACAGATACTCTCAAATGGTTCAAAAAAGTGTGTGTGTCCTACGCATAGAGAGACAAAAGAAGAAAGAACATTAAACTGAATATGCTATACTATTAACAATTGGTGACTGTGAGTGAAATGTAACCAGATTTCTTTCTATTTTTCTTGAAACTTCTCTGTAAATTTGAATTGATTTCAAAATGAAAAGTTAAAAAGAAAGAGAGATTTAGGAGACATAACAACCCAATATAATAAATGATTCTTAATTGTATCCTAAATAAAAAAGAACAGAAATAATAAAAGACATCTAGGGGAAAACAACTAGGGAAATTTGAATATGAACTGTATATTCAATAATATTAGGGAATTTGGGTACCATTGTTTTGTATAATGGGGTTGTGTTATTCAATGCTTTGAATGAGTTTCCTCCAATATTGAAAGATCCTTATTTTCTGGAGATCTGTGCTGAAGTACAAAGTTTCATGATGTCATGATGATCACTTTGAATGTTTCAGCAAAAAAGCTCTAGGTAAAGCAAACGTTTGAAATCTTGAGTCTTTGATGTTCATGATGAATATATAAGTGTTCATTAAATTATTGTTTCTTTTTTATATGTTTAAAAATTTTCAACATTAAAAGTTTGATATTTAGAAGAAATTCCTGAATCTGAACTCTACTCATTACTTCCATTATTGCCACTTTGGTACAAGCTACCAAGGAATTCTCACCTGGATTATTGCAGTAGCTTCTACCTGCTGACCTCCATGTGCTCTGAGTGCCTCACCTAAGATAAACACCACCTAGTTCTCCTACATGGGCCTTATCCTGCTGTTCTAGAAAAGTAAAGAATTAGGGTTTCGATTTACATGCCCTTTAAAAGCCACATGCCAGGAAACCACGCTCTCACTCAATCTCAAAGAAGCTCTTCTCAAAAGAAAGGAAAGATGAAATTAAAATTTTAATTTCTCCAACAAAGGTCGTCACATATAATTACATTTTCAGGCACTTGGGGATTTCATAGAAATAGAGCCTAGATAATCCACATGGTGGTAATGTGTACCTTTAGCATAGCAAGCAAACTGAAAATATTATTTGATGAGAGGGAATTCAAATACTTTTGCCAGCCTCTAATACATATAAATTAGAATTGATTAAAAATAATTTCTTTTCTCAAGCTCTTACTGTGTATTACACACTGTCCCAGGTATTTTATATGAATTATTTTATTTAATTGTTTGATTGTTAAGGTTCATACAATTATTATCCCTGTTTTATAGATGAGGAAGTAAAGAGATAGTGTCATTTATGCATCAAGTGTAGAGGTCCTATTTTTCCATCTAGCATTTGACAGAGAACCTGAAATATAGTATGTGCTTAAAAATATTTATGGGGAACTACATAACTATTGGGAAGAAACAGAAATAAGAACACAAAGTCATGAAGTAAGAGAAACTTTCAGATCTTAATACACCATAAGTTTAGCCAGGATTCACATAAACACTTCAAAATTCCAGATAAGGCAATATTTTATTTTTCAATCAATCAGATTGAAATGTCATGCCCAAATTCAAGTTCAAGTCAAATTTCAGAATTGGAATTGATATGAACTGAAATCAGTTCAAGTTAGGTGTATTTTCACAACTAAAATTAATAATGAGAGAAAACTTAGTAGAGAAGAACTATCTTCTAAATGAAGAATGAAAGAAAAACAAGAATGTCTATTGAAAAGTACACTAAAGAACAACATTGGAGGAAATTCTAAAATGACAGAAGAAAATGCTTTGCTACTTCTTAAGGACTGTATGGACCTATCAACTACAGATGCAGTTTTAAGCCTCTCTCACCTCATCTCACCTAATGTGGCATATACCACATTCTTCATATGCTGAGAATTTCTCACTTGCCTTCTATTTTCTGCAAACAATATTCCAATCTTCAGATCATCAGGTTGGCCTGGTGTAAGCCAGGAAGCATCCCCACTATTCCTACCCCCACCAACCCCTCACCTATTCCTATCTCCACCCACCACACAGGAAAGGAAGGGAGAACTAAAAGAATGAAGATGGATGATGGCTCCGGACAAAAGCTGGATTCCACTGACAAGGCACACTAAAGGTCAACTGGATTCAGAGTAACTCTCCTAGCACCCAGAATAACAATAAACAGAGAGAGGCTTAATGGTATGTACTTAATTGTAGAACGGTCTGGCAGAATTCTATTACAAGATGTTATTGGTTACTCCACAGGTATAACTAGACAGAAACTGTTCCCTTTTGAAAGATAAAAATGAGATAAATAAAACCGTGATATAACCCACTTAGCCTGTGTGCTCAATGTTATTTCTGTCTCCCAAATCCATCATAAAATGTATTCACGAGACGCTCTCTACAGCCACCAATTCTTTATTACATGCTTGCTTTGCCATCCCAAAAGCACCCGCAACAATGTGATGACTCAGCCCCAATCTAAGTTGTGCCTGTTTTCCCTCCTAAACTCTGAGCACCAAAGAACAGGGATTTTTTCCCTTTTATCTTTAAATACTCTAGCATCATAATAGCCCCTCTGTAACTGTTTAGGAAAGTGAGGTGAACTAAGTCCTGTGGGTGTATGATTTATTCTGGATTTTCTGAGACAATCTTGATATCAAATATTCATTGTCCACAGAAGCATATAAGCTCACTCGTGTTTTCCTGACTGCATGTCCTGATTTTTAAAAAAATGTTGGACCTTTATTGAAGAGGGTTGAGTTAATGGCACACTCACTATGAGTCATCATGGGCCCACATCCTGATTATTTTCTATAAAACATTACAGAGCAGATAGAGCCGATAGTGAGGTGAGAGTTTAATTTGACTGTTTCCTTTTCCTTTGGGTGCTTAAATTTTTCATGTTTCTGTGGGAGTGGGAATGGAAAGGAGAGGGGTCATCATTCCAATTCTTTGTACCATATTATCTTCTTCAGAAGACAAGACAAAGTCTGGAAGGCAGACCACACAAGGAACACAGGAAAGTGCCTACTCAAAATCATCTCCATATTCATCCAACAAATAGAGATTAATTTCAGTAAGTTTTATTTTTAAGAAAACAACAAGAGGGTTCAAACTCAGTCATATATTGGTATGAACCACAAGCCAGTCCCATCTTAACTAAGCCAAGCACTTATTAATCATGGAGCTTTGTGAAAGCAGTCACAGCAAAGACATTTCAGAGCAGGCCTGGCAGATGGCCTTGGGCATTTAGAAGGGAGAGATTGGGAAGACTTACCTGGGGCCTTAGCTTAGCAAATAGGGCTGTGCTTGCCTCTCAGCTCTCCCTCTCTCAAGCTAACTGGAGTTCCCCAGATAAACCATACCTCTCCAATTCCTGCAGCAGCTTTTGGCACCCTCATTCTCTTTCTTCACCCAGCCAATGTAGTCATTCTTGAAAATTCAGCAGTGTCACCACCTCCTCCAGAAAGCCTTCCCTGACTCCTCCTTCCCCATCTCAGCTTTCCCCTAGGACTATTGAAAAAGAGACTCTAGTTTCTTTCAATTTAATTCAGTCTTCTAGTCCCTAGAGGTTCAATCCAGTCCCTAAAGTTCAAACAATTGATTCACTCAGCAGACATTCACTGGAATATTACAACACTGTGCTGAGTTGTGGGGAGAGAAAGGTGAATAAGACACAGACCCAGAACTCAAGGTGGTGACAGTTTAATAGCACAGAGAGATGCAAAGAGTGAAAACAGAAAATCTACAAGTGTTCTAATAGAGAATGCCTAAAAGGGTTCTAGTTCTGCCAAGGAGAAGCGACAAAATTGAATCCAGTCCTACATAAGCTGCAGAGGAAAAGGGAAGAAAAATGAGGTTATAATGTGCAAACAAAATACCACATTGCCTGCTTTCTGTAGTTTTTTCTTGAAAATGGTAACATGCAACATTCCTGGGCTTTCTCTAAGAATGTGCAGTTGAAATAACACAAGCCCCTGGATTTAGGCAGACCTGGTTCAAACCCTAGCTCTATCTCCTACTAGCTATGTGGCATTGGGTCAGTTACTCAACTTTTCTTTGCTTCAGCTTCTTTGCAAGTAAAATAGCTAACATTGCACAGGGCTGTTATGAGGATTCAACGGAAAGATCCCACCACAGTATCTGGAATATGTAAAAACCTCAGTAAACATCTCTTCCCTCTTTCTTCCAGGGTTTCTTGCAAATGTCTCCTCATTTGCAAGAAACCTTATTATTGTATGATAATATATTAGCTGAAAATATTTGATTTCATTACATGTGTGGTTAAATAAAGGGAGTATAGGAGATAGCAGAACCCTGCAGAATTAAGCATAATGGCCAAGACCTGGGAACTGAGCTTTAATACCAAGTCTATCATTAACTTGGCCTCCCTGTGTGTGACGCCACACCAAATGAGTTGATGCAATGCCCCATATGAGGTACACATACATCATATCCTCAGGAGAACAGGGTAATTAACTTCCCTACATAGCTGAACCCTGAGAGCAATAAATAGCAGCCAATCACTTGGCAACTGTGAAGAAGCCATATATATGCAAAATGAGAAATAGTGGCCAAATATAAAGTGATTTTTCTAAAAAACTTTAATTCTCTCAAATCACTAGAGCCTTGGAGACCCTGCCAGTAGCCTAACTTGCATTAAAAATTAAAAATTAATGTAGACTTCCAGGAAGATGGCATTGGAGTAGGTAGGCAGGGCTCAACTCTCTTACAAAAACAACTGAGGAAGAGCAAAAAGCTGTCCAAGGTAGCTGCTTTGGGGATCTGCAGACCAGGAGAATACTGAGCAGTGTCCAGGAGGGAAAGGGAAAGATAGAAAAAGATGCCAAAACAAAAACCACAGTTACTTGCTCCCACAGCTGGGAATGGCATCCATCCCACACCTTCAAGGAGAACAGCCTCCGTAAAACCTGTTGGTTCACTGCAGACAACTGAGAGGGAAATGGAGACCTTCTTCCCTGAGAAAAGAGAAGGTACAGTGGAAGGTGGAGAATGGTTTCTCTTCAGTGACTTTGGGTAGCAGAGCCCGCTTTGAATCTCAGCAGTAGCCAGCCCAGCAAGTGGAGGTTGAAAGAGAAACCTCCATGGAAAGATCCCTCAAAGAGTGCCACCTGCTGGCAGGGCAGGGCACACTGCAAGAAGAAAAAAATCTTTTTGGAGTCTCAATTTCAGGACCCTTGGATCTGGAATGTGCCCCATTAGTGGACCCCTGGCATTGTTTTGTTAACTTAAGTGGAACAGTTTTAAAGATTTAGACTTTGTTGAACCAAAAACCAAAGAAGAACTGTGAAACAAAACAAAAAGGCAAGAGAGAGATATTGACCATCACAATAAATTCACTAACATAATCAGACGTCTAGATATCAGCAAAAAATTACAAACCATACTAAAAAACAGGAAGATATGGCCCAGCCAAAGGGACAAATCAAAAATCCTGACTAGGCACAGGATTTAAGACAGTTAATCAATGATGTACACACAAATCTCCTAAATCAATTTAAGCAGTTGAAGGAAAATAAGGCTAAAGAGATAAAGGATATTAAGAAGACACTGTGGGAGCAAAAAGAGCAATTTGAAAGCTGGCAAAGAAAAGTAACAGGGCTTATAGGAATGAAAGTCATAATGGATGAGATTAAAAATAATTAGAAGCATATAACAACAAATTTGAATTGGTTGAGGACAGAATACATAAGTTGGAGGACAGAGCATCTGAATTTGAAAAGACAGAAAAATATAAAGAGAAAAGAAAGGAAAAAATGGAACTGAATGACAATGCAAAACACACAAACATAGGCATTACAGGGGTCCCAGAAGAAAAGAGAATGGAAAGGGAGCAGAAAAAATATTTGAGAAAATAGTGACTGAAAATTTCCCAACCCTTATCAAAGATATAAATATCAATATGCAAGAAGGACAATGCACCCCCAACAGAACAAATCTGAACTGACCTACTCTGAAATACCTACTATTCAGAATTACAAATGCTAGAGATAAAGAGAAGATCCTGAAAGTTGCAAGAGAAAAGCAATCCATCACATAAAAGGGAAGCTCAGTAAGACTAAGTGGCAATCTCTCATTAGAAACCATTGAGGTGAAAAGGCAGTGGCATGATATATTAAAGGTACTGAAAAAGAAAAACTGCCAGCCAAGAATTCTTTATCCAGAAAAACTGTCCTTTAAAAATGAGGGTGAATTTAAAATCTTCACAGACAAAAACTGGATTTACAAGAGATAGTAAAGGGAGCTCTGCAGCCTGAAAGGAAAAGACAAGGGCAAGAGACTTGGAGAAGAGTGTAGAAATAAAGACTATTAGTAAGGGAAACTAAAAAGGTTAAAATACAAACAATAGTGAAATATGACAATGGAAAGTCAAAGATAAAATGGATGAAGTAATGTGTTTACAGTAATAACATTGAACATCAATGGATTGAACTTCCCAATCAAAAGATATAGACTGTCAGAATGGATTAAAAATATGAACCATCTATAAACTATTTACAAGAGACTCACTTTAGACACAAGGACACAATAATGCTGAAAGTGAATTGGAAAAATATCTTCCACATAAATAGTAATCAAAAAATATCTGGGGTAGTGATATAAATAGCAAACAAAATAGATTTTAAATGCAAAACTCTTATAAGAGATAAAATGTGTCATTATATATTAAGAAAAGGGGCAACTCTCGAAGAAAAAACAACTATAATAAACATTTATGCACCTAACTGGGGTGGCACAAAATACATGCGACATACGCTGGCAAAACTGAAGAGAGAAATAGACATGTCTACAATAATAGCTGGTGACCTCAAAACACCACTCTCAGCATTGTTTGGAACATATAGACAGAGGATAAATAAGGAAACAGAGAGCTTGAATAATATGATAAATGAAGCAGACCTAAGAGACATAGAGCATTACACCCCAAAACTGCAGGATATACATTCTTCTCAAGTACTCATGGATCTTTCTCCAGGATAGACCATACGTTGGGTCACAAGATAGGTCTCAATAAATTTTAAAAGTTTGAAATTAAACAAAGCACTTTTTCTGATAATAATGGAATGAATCTAGAAATCAATAACAGGCTGAAAAAAGGAAAATTCACAAATATATGGAGAGTAAACAACACACTCTTAAATAATCAGTGGGTCAAAGAAGAAATTGCAAGAGAAATCAGTAAATATCTCAAGATGAAAAAAACAAGCATACAACATACCAAAACCTATCGGATACTGTGAAGATAGTGCTGAGAGGGAAATTTATAGCCTTCAAGGCTTACATTAAACAGAAGAAAGAGTTAAAATCAAAGACTTAACAGCACATCTTTAGGAACTAGAAAAAGAACAGCAAACTTATCCCAAAGCAAGCAGAAGGAAAGAAATAACAAAGATCAGAGTAGAAATAAGTGAAATTGAGAACAACAAGAACAACAAAAAATAGAGAGAAATCAACAAAACCAAAAGCTAGTTCTTTGAGAAGATCAACAAAATTGGTAAACCATTAGCTAGACTGACAGAAAAAAAGAGAAGGTGCAAATAAATAAAATCAGAAAAGAGATGGGGGACATTACCACTGACCCTATAGAAATAAAAGAGATCAAAAGAGGATACTATGAACAACTGCACACCAACAAACTAGACAGCATAGACAAAATAGACAAATTCCTAGAAACACACAAACTACACTGACTCTACTAGAAAGAGAAGACCTCAACAAACCAATCATAAGTAATGAGATTGAAATAGTTATCAAAAACCTCCCAAAAATGAAAAGCCTAGGAACAGATGGCTTCACAGTTGAATTCTACCAATCAAAAAAGATTACATACCAATTTTGCTCAAACTCTTCTAAAAAACTGAACAGGAGGGAATGCTACCAAGCTCATTCTATGAAGCCAACGTCACCCTAATGCTAAAACCAGACAAAGATACTATGTAAAAAGAAAATTAACGACCAATTTTTTTAAATGAATATAGATGCAAAAATCCTCAACAAAATACTTGCTAACTGAATCCAAAAACACATTAAAAAATTATACACCATGATTAAAA
This sequence comes from Tolypeutes matacus, assembly GCA_026826555.1. Lineage (NCBI taxonomy): Eukaryota > Metazoa > Chordata > Mammalia > Cingulata > Chlamyphoridae > Tolypeutes > Tolypeutes matacus. The sequence continues at coordinate 10,238,584 of JAKSZT010053928.1, forward strand.
GGGTTTATCCCAAGTATGCCAGGCTGGTTCAAGACAAGAAAATCAAAACACTCAAAAAAATAGGAAAGGAAGGAAACGTGCTAAAGTGCATATATGAAGAACCCACAGCTAACATTGTACTCAATGGTGAAATACTGAAAACTTTTCTGCCAAGGTTGGGAACAAGACAAGGATGCGCACTGTCACCACTGTTATTCATTATTGTACTACAAGTTCTATCCAGAGCACTTAGGCAAGAAAAAGAAATAAAAAGCATCCAAATAGGAAAGGAAGAAGTAAAACTTTTGCTATTCACTAATGATATGAACCTACACCTAGAAAATCCTGAAAAAAACGAAACAAAGTTACTAGAACTAATAGACAAGTTCAGCAACGTGGCGGATATAAGATTAATACGCAAAATCAGTAACGTTTTTATACACTACAAGTAAGCAACCTGAGGAGGAAGTCAGAAAGTGTCCATCAACTGATGAATGGCTAAAGAAAATGTTGTATATACATACAATGAAATACTATTCAGCTGTAAGAAGAAATGAAGTTGGGATGCATATGACAACATGGATGAACCTTGGGGACATTATGTTGAGTGAAGTAAGTCAGGACACAAATGGACAAATTTTGTATGGTCTCACTAATATGAACTAAATACCATGAGTAAACTCATGGAGTTAAGCTATAGAGCATATGATACTAGGAGATAGAATGTGGGTTCAGAAGGAGGAAATAATGCTGAAAGTATGAAGAATGTTTAATAAGGTGGATTGTAAATGTGTGGAAATGGATAGTGTTGATGGTAACACATTATAGTGAGTATAACTAACACTGCCGATTTATAAATGTGAATGTGGCTGAAAGGGGTAGTCTAGGGACAAAAATGTCAATTGAAAGAAAGCTAGAGGATCATCTAGGGACTGTATAACAGTGGTGGATGATGATGTTATTTGTACAAATACAAGAATGTTCCTCTAATACAAGGTGTTAAGAATATGGAGATACCTGGGAAAATACAACTGATGAACATACAGACTATAGTTAACAGCAATATTGTAATATTTTTACAGCAATGGCAAAGAAGGTACTGTATCAATGCTACAGGACAATAGGAGAGTACAAGAGGGTATTGGATTTTTCCTTTTGGAGTAATGAAAACGTTCTGAAATGCACTGAGCTGATGTCAGTGCAACTCTGTGATAAAACTGAGTGCCACTGAGTGTACATTTTGGATGGACTGTACAAGTCAGGGGACCATATAATACAGTGATAGTCCTGTGATGAATTATGGACTATGGTTAACAGAACAAATATGAGATCATTCTCTCATGAACACATATACAATACAAAGTGTGTACAATACATGGTGTTAATAATAGGATGGTTTGTGGGAAAAATACAAATATGAGCTATGGACTATAGATAGCAGTAATATTATAACAATGCTCTTTCATCATTTGTGACAAATGTGTCACAACAATGAAAGGTGTTGGAGGTAGGGAAATATATGGAAATTCTATATGATATGCATGATTGTTATTAAACATTTGAAATTTAAAAAATTAAAGTAGTAGGACTTAATTTTTGTTAGTTAATTTTTCTATCACATGGAGGGTTTGTGAATTTAGATTTGGGGGATGGGAGGCTATAAACTAACCTCAAAGACTTGCTTCCCCAATAGTCATTCGGAATCTTTTCAAATCCTCCCACTTTGGGAAATGGCTGGGCACCCTGCTGCTTAATCCAGATGCCTACCCCCTTCCACCATGATCTTACACACAAACATGTTCCCCTCTCACATAGTAAGTGCTATATTCAAACATCAGGATTCATGTTTAATGAGCCAACTTTGAAGATCACTGCAGTCAAATTAGTAATGGTTGAGGATTTGTATGGTCTTGGCCAAGGGTGTGGCCACCACTAACTAATCCCAGAAGGGCCAAGCGCCAAGAAGAAATCCAGCACTGACTCAAGCAGAAGGCCAGTGCAAAGGAGGAGAGGAGGAAGAGAAAAGAGGAGGACAGCAAGAGAGGGAAAGACACACAGGACTCCTAAGAGGAAGCAACAAAGTGCTTCCTTCCCAATCATCCAAAGTATGGTTCTCTTGATGGCAAACTAAGATACAAGACCCAGAACAACCCATGGCAATAAAGAAGCCATTTCAACTGAAGTATTACAGGTTATGTCTCCTTCACTAAGGTACTGAACAACTTTACTCACAAGCAGAATCAATTTCCCCTGTGAGCCCCACAAGGTAAGACATTATTTCCTATTTACAGAAGAGGCATCTGGGGCCCAGCAAAGCTAAATTACTTGCTAAGAGTAACACAGATGGAGTCAGGGCGTGAAACAGGGCCGCACATCTGATTCCCACATTCAAATTTGTTTCAAGATCAACTGCCTCTTTTTTATTTATTTTTATTTTTTTTTATTATTATTATTATTATTATGGGTAAAAATCAAAATTCTCACAATACATACAAACATTTGCAAAATGATATATAAATATATATGCATATATGTGTATTTGCTTACAAAAATGTTATTTATATATATATATATATATATATACATATATTTTAAGAGGTGCTTAGATTACCCAAAATATTACACGGAACCCACTGGGATTCCCATGTTGCCCACCTCCCACACCTGCCTCTTAAGCTCCTAATACTTCACTTGCGCACAGAAAGTAACCAATAAATGTTACATTTAACAGCAAACTCTTGCACCCAGAAGTTGCATGACTTCCCGAGTAAGGCTGATGGGTCCACCCTGGCCCTAACAGTGGCTTCACTAAAGCCAGCACCCCTGGGCACCAGGCTTTGCTCCCCTCTCCACCATGGCTGTGTCCTCCTCAGGATCACCTGGGCACATTTTAAGTTTATGTGGTTCAAAGATATTCCCTGTATGTTTTGACATTTCTCATGTGGTGCTTCAAAAGCCTTGGCTTCTAGAGGCACAGCAGGCCATGCTCCCTGCTGAGGTGGGACACTGTTTCTCATCTACTTCTGTCACATCACTACACAGCAGCAAACCAGAGGCTCAGGGGCTCTGAACTCGGGCTGGGTTTGCATCTTTTTTTGGGGTCCAAAGCCCTGTGAATCCACATAGATTCTGCCTCCTTGGGGTTCCAGAGAAAACAAAAATTTCACTCTAAATTAAGAACCTGTTCTTGACTCTCCTTGCATCTCTCCTCCAAAAATGACAAACACCAGGGCGGCCTCTCTGCTTGGTGATGTGCGCATGGCTTTGGGGGGGCCCAAAGCGCTGCCAATACAGGGTTGTAACAGATTAATATCCATTTGCTGTTGCTCATGTTACACCAACGTGACAAATAACAGATGATGTGATCGATGATGTTGAAGGCAGCTAACAGTCACTAAGCCCTTACTGTGTACAAGGCACCTTTCCAAACATTTTATAAATATATAAACTCATTTACTCTTCACAGCCCTATCGGGTAAGGACTATTAATACGTCCATTTTACAAATAAAGAACCTGAAGCTACGGGTGGTCAAAAAACTCTCCCAAGTATCCCACAGCTTTTTTACTAGAGAAAAAAATGGAATTCTGACTGCCTGATTCCAGAGCTCACTCCCTTAACTTGTACACTAGACTATCAACTCTGCTGGGACATTTTCTGTGAAAATGGGAATTTGTTCCAAAATAAGCATAATACACATTTCACGTTTGCTTATCTGCAATTTTTTCTGGGAGAAATACTAGACAAACTCAGAAAACTGTACCCACTTATCCGAGTCACATAGGCACACACAAAAGGTACACATGCACACCTCGAACATCCACTGGCTACCTGAGTTCACTGTGTACTGGGAGCCACACCTATTTCTCTATCCAGTGCTGTAACTTTCTCTGAATTTTGATACTCTCCTCCCACCACGTCATGGTAACACACAAGCTGTACCCCTTCCACAAGCAAACTTCAGGACTTTTCTAAGAGAGAGTGCCGTATATTTTGTAGTATTTGTATATATTTCTTAACCATTTCACACATTTTCATTGGGTTCCTTTTTTCTTTTTTAATGTGTCATGAAATTTTTTAGTGCTGTGCCCATAACCCGTTTTTTTCCCAAAAGCCCTGTGGTTTTTGTGGGGAGTTTTTTGGTGCGATTTTGCATAGTGTAATTTTTAGGAATACATGTGTTATATTATAGCATAAAACAAAATATTTCTATAGCCTTCTTCAGGTATTTTGATGAGACAGGTTCTACAAAAAATCTCAAGAAGGGTAGACGCCAAGCCCAGATATACAATATGTGTTTGCATTTGTGTGCTCTTTATGTATAAAAGAGTATACCTGTATAAGTAGCAAATGCTACAGTATTTCTTTATTTCTGAGGGGTAGGTTTTTTCCCCCAAATTATTAATGAACATTATGTATACTTATTTTTTGAGGTACCAGGACTGGGGATTGAACCCGGGACCTCATATGCAGGAGGCTGGCGCTCAACCACATTGGCTCCCCTGAGTTGGCTCCCTCGTCTGTTTGCTTGTTGTTTGCTCATTGTTTTCTCATTGTTTGCTCATTGTTTTGCTCACTGTCTGCTATTTGTTTTTGCTCAATGTTTTTTTGCTCATTGCCTGCTCATCGTGTTTGTTTTCTTTAGAAGGCACCGAGAACTGAACCCAGGACCTCCCATGTGGGAGGCAGGCTCTCAGCTGCTTGAGTCACATCTGCTTCCATTATGTATACTTTTACACATCTTTTATAATCAAAGTTGATTGCAATGATTTGGATGATTCTGTTCTAAATCAGAAATAAGCTTTAAAATAGATTTAAAAAGAGAAATGGCAGAGAGATTTAAGAAATGGCAGGTAATAGTTAAATAAGTACATTAGATCTTATTCTTATATAAACTCTGTCCTCACAACCACCAAACTCCATGTTTGACAGATTATTGAAAAAAAACCTTATCTACAGAGCCTCTAGAAATTTAGAATCTCAAGAGAAAGTGACCAAACAGAAAAGTAGCACAGCCGTACCTAATATGTGACCAGCTTGACCACGGTAGGGCCTATCTAATATTTTTAGCAAAAGTCTGCTTTCTTTAATTAGCCAGTACATATGACCTGGAGACCTAGCCATCTGCCATCAAGGAATGTAAGAGGCTTGTTCTAAATGGAAAACCTGAGCTCACTTGCCACAGATGGTGTTTTTGGAATAGAAAGAAGTTCAAAAGCTTATTCAAGGCAAAAAAGTAGATTGTCCATAGGTTACATTTCATTGATCTTTGGAAATTTTGTAGTGAAAATGATATAACCTTGAGAATACTAACAGTTTTAAAGAGGGCCTGGTTGAGCTAAATGAAACTGTACACCGTCAAGGCAATATATCGCAGGAATATTAGAGAAGGGCATAGAGCAAGTCTACTGTTTCTATTAAAGGCTAAACTACAAGCAATGGGTGACTGTGTGTAGCTCAATGAGACCATTTTCTCTTTCTTGAAACTAAGTAAGAACCACTCATAGTATTGTAACACTAAAGCAAAATTAGCAAAGTACAAGTGCACCTATGGTTTCCAGGTGAAATTCAGCCTGCCACCTGTTAACTATACAGTCCATGAGTTCAAAATGGTTTATAAATTTTAAAACAATTGAAAAAATATTTAAGAATAATATTTCATGATGCATGAAAATTATATGAAATTGAAATTTCAGTATCCACAAATAAAGTTTAACTAGAGCACATCCACACTCATTTGTTTACACAGAGCCTGTGGCTACTTATGTGCTACAACAGCAGAGCTGAGTTAACTGTGACAGAGACCGTATAGTCCACAAAGCCTAAAATGTTTACTTTCTGTCCCTTTAAAGAAAAACTTTGCTGACCCATGCCCTAAAGTCAAAGCTGAACTGAATACAATCCACAGATTTAAGTACTATTACAAAAATAATCTTGAACACCAAAACCTTCACTTTCTGGACCAACTGGAGGACCAGAGGCCTATAAATAATGTACTTTAGATGACAAAAGTTGTTCAACAGCTCCACAGACTGTTTTGTATTAATGGGCAAACAAGTACCACAATCTCCACAACAGCAACTAAATAGATCAAACTTTTCCTTTTCAAGAATTAATAGGCTCTTCTTCAATTTTATGATTAATTTTTTTAAAGTCCCATCGTCAGCATATGGACATCGCTGAACATGAATCCCAGTACTGAAGAATAAGATGCCGTTTCTCTAGAAGTCAGTTCTTTCTTAGTATCCCCTCTAGATCTGTATCAATTGTCAGAAGAATTTTGATAGCAAACTGTAAAGCATGCTCATTTTTGAAGGAGAAAATAATCAAAACTGAATTTTCTCTTTGGCAATAACTTTGCTTATCACTGGAGTACAGAATATATAGAATATTCTAAAGCAGTTTACAATATTTGGTTGACTTTCTTGCAAACAAGTGGCTGGGTCATGAAAACTCGTAAAACATATTTACCATACAATTTCCTCAGATGAAACGTTGATCTGAAGCAAAGGAATATGAGAGACTAACTTGTTATATCTTGTGCAATCCCCACCCCAGCCCCAAATATTAGGCTCCACTTTCTTATTGATATCACAAGATAGCATTGCTGATTTTCTATTTTAAAATAGCCATTTAGTTTCACAGTTATGAGTTGGTGGCAGGAGGGCAATTAGAAAAGCCACTCATTTCTCATTGCCAAATTATCCTTAGTTCAATGGAATTACAGACAAAGAAAATCATAGGTCTCCTTAGCAGAAATAAAATCACAATTTCAAAAGGGGTTCCCAAATTTTGGTGTGTCTTCTGCCACTGCAGAGAAGCATCAAAATATGGCAGGATTTGTGGATGGTTTTTATTGGCATCACGTCTAAAATGGAATTCCTAAAGAAAAGAGTATCTTGGGCCCTCATCTTATAAACCGTGTCCCAGAATTTCAGCACTATAGGAAGCAAACTTCAATTCAGATAAATCAGTACTAATTTGTGAAGTGTGAATAGTCAAATGGTAGAGTTATCTTTCCAATCAGGTGGAGATTGCTTAAATGAAAGCCATATAGAATATTTGCTCCCAGACATGTGCTATTAAAGGTACTGCACAATATTCAAGAGTGATGAGCCTAGCGAGGGCACAAATAAGAGGGATGCCATATATTCCAACATCTTATTTCTGCCTCTTTCTGTTACACTCTGAATGATTAAAAAATACAACTCTGATATAATTGTTGGAGGAGGATGGCAAGCAGCCTAAAGGCATGATGACAATTCAACACTGGCTTCCATTTTGAACCAGTTTCCCCTAAAATGGTTCATAGGAAATCTCATTTTTATAAATTCTTCACTCCCTCTTGAAAAAACTCTATTTCAGTTGCCAGTGAGGATTTAAATGTTTCTGGAAGAACATTCATCAAAACTGACAGGGCTGTGAATGACTGACATCGAACAAGAAGAAAAAAAACTATGCCAACATTTCAGCACATTACTCACTGAACATCTTCTCCTAAGCCCATCTGCATTAAATGGGTGTGTCAAAAATTGGACACCCCAGCAGATACTTACAAACACTGCTTGGCATGCATATTGATGCTATTCCACACTGCTGAAAGATGAAACACAATTCCCCTGAATGGATTCTATATTTTCTAAATTAGACTACAGATCCTTTGCATTTTGGCCCTGGATCTACAAGCCCCAAATCTGTGTTCTCCTGGTTCTGATTTGATTTTTGCCATGTTTGAACAATCATCACCTCTTTTCAGAGTGCTTCCTAACCAAGGATGTGTGTCATGATCACTCATGGTGCTTCTTCCACAATGTACATGTCCAGAACCCACCTGCTTCACCTGACTGAATCAAACCTCATGGGGTGGAGCCTGGGTATGTGTATTTTGAAAAGTTTGCCCCGTAATAATGAAGTGCATCCCTGATTAAGAACAGCTATTCCAATATTTGCCTATATTGATAAGCAAATAACTATGACACACACATGTACATACACAGGCCAATATAATTCTGCGTTATTCTCTAAGGTGTTAAGGTTGCTTTATAACACTAAGCTTTTCCATTCCATGTTTCTCTATGAATTTTCCTCTTTGACATTGTCTTAGAGCTTTCCATAGTCAGGTAATTTTCCTAGTTAAATTTTATGCTAAGTAAGTGTATGTTAGGCATTCTTCATTTGTGGGGGCAGGGTGGCAAATCCTTCCAAAACAATGCCATTTTAGCATTCAGTCATTCATAATCTGTATGTTATGCTAAAGGCTGAAAAGAATGCAAAAGGAAAAAGATGTGGCCCTTGTGCCCTCAAGGAGCACTAGTGATATAATTGGGGTGAAAATATATAAACAAGTTAAAAAAGTTAAGTGATCGTATAAGGCAGTATGTGATGCAGTACTATAGCATCACTACTTACAGTAAATATTCTAAGAATTCAGAAGAAGCAGTGTTCACTCCAGACTCAACAGTCATGCCACCTTTCAGAGGGGGTCTGGGATTTGAAGAATGGGCAGGAGATAAATGGGTGAGCCAGAGAAATGTAAGTGTTTCAAGCCAGAGTACACTACACACTACAACCCAAGGCAGGAATGAAAACTCAGTCCCCTGGAAAGAAGGAATCATTTCAGTGACTGATATTAAATGGGCTAACAAGCCTGGCACTTAGAGTTGTAGAAAAATCATGAAGGCTTTAAAGCAGAAGAACATAGGGCCAGCAGTATTTTAGGAAAATGTATTTTGTTGTAGCAAGCAAAATGTCTATGAGTATGAGATAAATAACAAGGAGAACAATGAAAGTGATTAGAATCTGGTTTATAGTGGTGACTCTGCAAAGAAAGAATTCAGTAGCTGATTGAAAGAATAGAATTCAGTAGCTGAATGGATTGAGTTTCCAGCCTGTAACAGAATGGAGGCATAGAACCAATAGGAAATAAAGGAAAGTCAGGAGTAGAAGCAAATCAAAATTGCCGGTAGGAAATAACAGAACGATGCCTCAGAAGAAACATCTGCACTGGGGACACTGCTTTGGGAAACACTGGTGAGAGGAAATGACTTCTACCCAGAGGATGGAAAGTAGAATGAGGGAAACAAAAGGTTGAAGACTGAATCTGGAGAAGCAAACAGTTAAAGCACATAAGGAAAATGTGGAATAAATGATGCAAATGAAAGTCCTCAGAAAGGCTAGAGAATCCAATGGCAACCCAGAAGCCAAGGAAGAAGAGAGTTTCAAAACAAGAGTTCATCAACACTGTTATACATAACAGAGATGCCAAAGGCCACTGACATTCACCTGGTTCCATTTCCAGCAATGGCCCTGCGTACTCCAATCCATAGGTATTCTTTTTCCTTTAATCTTTAGTTACTGATGGCCCATACCAATCATTTAGCACACATATCTGGTTATCTTTTAGTATCTGTCAATGATCCACAAATGCTCACATATTAAGCCTTATCTCCTTGGTAGTATTATAGTAGCTTCTTAAGGGAAGAGAGCATAATTCTCACTTTCTGCATCAACTCCTTTCCATCCCATCATGCCTCTCCATTGCCATGTCTCTAGAAACCACTTAAAATATTTTAAATGATTGTAATCATGACTATCTTGGTTATTGTGGTATGTAGATAAAGACAAGTTGATGAGGGAGAAAACAGACACCGGTCTAGTGCTGAGCCTCGCCACTAAAATGCAGTCCATGGACCAGCAGTATCACCATCACCAGGAGGTTGTGAGAAACGTAGACCAACTGAATCAGAATCTGTGTTTCAACGAGATCCCCAGGGGACTGATTCCTCTGCACACAGTATTTGAGAGGAACTGATGTCGAGGCAGTATAATATAGACAGGGCTAGCACCAAGTTATAAAGGTGGTGGTTAGAGGAGGGGAAGAGGGCACATGAGGCTCAGCATGTGAGCATGTACTGAGACCCAGCTTTGCCCCTCTTCAGTCCTGTGGCCCAGTGAAGGAGCCCAGGCCTTTCATGTATGTTGCAGGCCAAGCCCAGAAAGCAAGCCCAGGGTTTGATCAGGAGCCCAGATGCATAAATCCTTCTCCCATAAACTGCTGCTAAGTTCAATTATAGGAAAGGCTTTGTAGATTGTATCTACTAGGATGTTTTTCCAGGTTTTATAAATATTCTGACCTCACACATGACCCCATACGTATGTGCCCCATATTTATCTAGCTCTAGGAAATTATGCTGATATTCTGTCTCTCACTCATTTCTCCTATAACATTACGTTTCCCTCTAAATCTTAGATTGTAATTGCTAAAATAATTTATTGGTATAATTGAAAGCCAAACCTGAAAGTGCAATTCTGATAATGGGAAGGCACTGAAACTAAGGGAACTAAACCGACAGAACTATTGTTTAAATGACCAGGTGTCAGGAAAAAAACTCCCAAAGGAAAGAACCGTTAGACTGAAGAATAGTCAGGTCCCAAGGGATGAAGACCGAAAGGTTAACTACTTTTGAGGCAGAATCTTTCTTTTGTTAGGGATGTGCCAAATGCTTTAATATTTCTTTCTCTAACTTTTCTATAGATGAGTGCATTGAGTACCACTACCTCGAAATATCATGGTGCTAAATGAGTTCTCTGTGGTTCTTATTTCTTTTGAACAGCTTTATTGATATATAATTTACATACCATAAAGATCATATTTCAAAAATAGAAGAGAAATTTATACCATCCCCCACCTTCAAGCAAAGCTTTGTTAAACTCGTCCAGGAATATATAATTAAAATATCCAAGAACATGGACATCATTATGACCCTTTGACAATATATTCTAGTATCTCAGTTTCTATCAGTGGAAGGAATATCTTAAATCTCCCAAAGATTCAAATTATCAGGGTCTATAAAAGTAATGATTTTAATGCTATATTTCAAAGATGGCTGCCCCTTGAAATCAGCTTACCTTGTAGGGACTCCATTAGGAAGTGATATTTCACTTACTACAATCCAAAGTAGAAATCACAAAGTCTTACAAACAACAGTTCCCCCAGTTTTTCCTGAACCTTTTTCCTTCCAGCTGACATGGGTTGTACGGGCTGCTGGAATCTGCACGGATCCAAGTACACGGGTGTCATGTGTACTTGGATAGGTATTTATTTCCAAAAGAAAAACAGGAACTTACATGCTCTCACAGAACTTCCTCATTGTGCTCGGCTTCTCCTGGTTACGTCTTTGTCGAAACCAGCGCTGAATACTGCGAACATCCCAGTCTAGCTGCTTAGAAAGCCCTTCCAATCTCTTTTCATCAGGATGCTATAAAAAAAGATACCAGAAAATTCATTTTCAATACATTTTCATGTCTACCATAAACAGATCTGTCGGTATCTATGCTTGAGATTTTTTTTCTGTATTTACTATTTGCTACTGAGATTTCTATCTTGACCAGCTATGACCAAGGCCTTCCACTGGCAACATGAACATAAATAACTTCTTAAGACAACAAAAGTAACTCATTATGAAACAACATTGCAAAATATGACTCTTGCTCTAACGCTTGCATTGCTCCTCACCAGCAATGTGTGTCCTCAGGGGCAATGAAGAAGATTCGATGGAGTAGCCCCTGGGTGCGCCAGCACCAACAGCCTTCAGGGGATGGGAGCTCAGTGAAGGTGAACTTGCAGAGAGGTATCATTCCAATATTTCTCTTTCTCAGGAAAAATGCTCTACTCAACTATAACATATCAGGATAATGTAAGACAGACAAAAAACATGGAAAAATCCCAAAATACCTCACATTAGCCAAAGGTACCAGTCCCACTACAAAATATATTCTCTTTCTTCCCCTACTACTCGCTCCCTTTCTCCCATTCTTCACATATTCTTCTTCTATTCCTTTTCTTAGTCATTCCTTTTGACCAAATTCCACATCAAATCTTTTACTAAGACTATGTATCACTTGAAGAAGCCACTGTTGAAATAACGAGAGAGAGTCTGAGACAACAGGTGTGAGTCCAATTTCTCATTCCACTGACCTCTCTGAGCCTTAGTTTCCTTGTCTGTAAAACAGGGTTATTTTTTGGATTGTGACAAGAACCAAATGTGAAAATGTATGTAAAACTCAGTAAATGTTAGTCCTCTTTCCTATCCCTCCCCTATCTTCAGTTGGAAGTTTCACCTTCCAATTTTTTTTCTGCTTTCTCAGATCCTACTTTCCTCTTTCTACTAGGTAACCACAGTTATTAAATCAGCTCTTTCCAGAGGTTTTGTGCAAATATAAGCAATTTTGGTTATGTATTCTTATTTCCTCCCTTTTCACACAAATGTTTACACACTATATATATTGTTCAGGACTTTGGGTTTTTCACTTTAAAATGTATTTTAGAATATTTCAATATCAGTATTTATAGAACATCCTTGTTCTTCTGTAGAATTGTAGGGGTATGTCATAATTTATTTATTAACTTCCCTATTAATGGCCATTTAGGTAGTTTCCACATTTTTACTTTTATAAACAATGTTGCAATAAAAACGTTTGTCATAGGTCATTTCGTACAGACCTATCTGTGGATAAATTCCTGGTAGTGGAAGTTCTAGATCAAAGGCTCTATGTACTTGTAATTTATTTAGATATTTAAAAATTATATTTCCCAATGATTATTATTAATTTACACTCTCAGAAGCAAGAGTGCCCATTTCCCAAAGCCTTATCAATAAAGTATGGCATCAGACTTTTCTATTTTTTCCATCTCATATGTAAAAAGTAGTATCTGTAGTTTTTAATTTGTATTTCTCTTTTAATGAAGAAAGCATTAAAACATCTATATTTCCTTTTTTTGTGAAAAGATTGCTCATATCTATTTCTCATATTTTATTTGTTCAGTATTTTCTTTATTGATGTATAGGATTTCTTCATTTATTAAACCTTTGTACCATAAGTTGTATATTTTTCCTATTATGTCATTGGCTTTTAGAATTTGTTTATGGTATTTTTATTTTTTATGTGCAGAAATTTTTTTGAAAATATAAATGAATTTATTGACCTTTTCTATTATAGCTTCTGAAGTAGGGGGTCATAATTTAAAAAGCCTTCCCTACTCTAAAATGTTCTAGAAATTCTCCCATGTTTCCTTCAAATACATTTATGGCTTAAGTTTTTACATTCATCTTTAGTACATTTGGAAAATATCCTGGTGTACAATGTGAGGTATGACTCTAATATTATTTCTTTCCAGGTAGTCACCCATATACCCATTCCCATAGTTCATCTTTGCCCCATTGAAAAGCCAAATCTATTCTTCCATTGGTCTATTATTCATATGACAATTGTATACAGTTATAATGATTGTGGCTTCCTACTATGTTTTAATGTCTGGAAAGGCTAATTGAAGACCTTCTTTTTCAGAGTATTATAAAAAAAATACTAGTTTATTTTTCTATAAATCTTCAGCATTAGCTTGTCTAGCTTCAAAATAAACAAATTGTTCAAATAAGCAAACGTATTGGTATTTTTATTGAGATCACACCAAATTCTTAAATTAACATAGGGTAAAGTGATATCTTTAGTCTACTTGTCTTTTGTGCCTTTCAAGTGTTATAAAATTTTCTTCAAAACGTCTTACACATAAATTATGTCTATTCCTAAAGATATTTATCTTTTTTTGGTTTCTATTGTAAATAAGGTACTTTCTTATATCTTTTAAGAGCTTATTGTTGGCATGAATCTGAAAGCCATTGATTTCTGTGTATTTCTTTTGCATTAAAATTTCATATTGTTTGCAGTAGTTTTCTACTTGATTTCCTTAATTTTCCAGGTAAATAATCATATCATAGCATATTACTGGAATATAAGCTTCAAAACCAAAGGGAATTTTTAATATTTTTTTCACCACTACTAGGCACTCAATATTTGCTGAACTAATGAATAAATATTCAATTATCAATAGTTTTACCTGATCCTTTCCAATTTTTATGCCTTTATCTTTTTTCTCTTATCTCCTTTCTAAGTCAATGCAAACTTTAGCAAAATGTAGAACAGCAGTTTTGTACTCTAGACTTCAGTAGAAATACCTCTAATGTTTTTTAATTATGCAAGGAGTCAGATCTGGGTCCAAGATACAAATATATTTTTCATGTAAAGGAAATTTTATTTTAATCAAAATGGTGTTCAATTTCTGTATCCACGAAGATAATCATGTGAATTTACTTACAGATCTATTATTATGATCAATTATATATATTTATATACATTTCTTATATTAAATACAGGAAGGCTCTGCATTTCTAGAATAAACCCTTTTTGGTGATGAGGAATACTTCTTCTAATGTGCTGCTAGATTGTTACTATTTTATTCAAGAATTTTTCATCAAAATTAATAAGCATAATTGGTATCTCGTTTATTTTCGGGAGAAATCTTTGTCAAGTTTTGATATTAACATTTTATTGTTGCATAAAAAAAGAACTTGAAAAAAAGAACTTAATTTTCCATGGTTTAGTATAGTCTAAATAGCATGAGAATTAACTGCTATATAAGGCTATGTTAGAATTCTCTCGTAAAAGCATCTAAACTTGGTACATTTTTTCAGTTTAGGTCTTTGAATTTGGTCTTAATATATATGCATATATACATCATATATAGACATATAGACATATACATACATATATGTACACATATACACATACATATGGAGTAAATTACAGCTGGTAAATTATATTTTCTTAGAACTTTCATTCTATCCAGTTTTTTCAAATTTCTTTACAGAGTTAATAGAAATGTATTCTTTAATTCCATTTCTGTGGTTGGAAATTAGTATGTTGTTATCAGTTATTATGTTGAAACTTTGTGCTTTCTTTTTTTATTGGGTTTGCTTACTTTCTGTGAAAAAAATTAAACAGGTACTTTTGGTTCAATTTTTAATTCTATAGTTTTGCTAACTCATTGAGCATTCATTAACATTCTTATGCTCATTTACTTTGTTGTTCTTTTTCTAATCTTGATGAAGTGCCTATTTTTTTTTCAAATACAGGCACATCTAAGAGATATTGCATGTTTGGATTCAGACCACCCCAATCAAGGAAGTCATAGCATTTTTTTGCTTTCCCAGTGTATATAAAAGTTATTTTTATACTATACTGTAGTCTATTGAGTGTGCAATAACATTATGTCTTAAAAAACAATGTATATACCTTAATTTAAAATAATTTATTGCTAAAAAATTCTAACCATCATCTGAGCCTTTAGCAAGTCCATAATCTTTTTGCTGGTGGAGGGTCTTGCCTAGATGCTGACGGCTGCTGACTGATCAGGGTGGAGGTTGCTGTTGGTTGCTGTTAATTGGTGTCGCTGTGGCAATTTCTTAAAATAAGACAACAATGACGTTTGCCACATTGACTGACTCTTCCTTTCACAATAGATTTTTCTGTAGCAAGCAATATTTGATAGCATTTTACCCACAGAGAACATCTTTCAAAACTGGAGTCAATCTTCTCAAACCATGCCACTGCTTTATCAACTATATTCATGAGATGTTCTAAATCCTTTGTTGTTATTTCAACAACATTCACAGCATCTTTACCAGAAATAGATTCCATCTCAAGAAACCACTTTCTTTGCTCATGTTTGCAACTCTTTATCCCTTAAAGTTTTATCATAAGATTGCAGCAATTCAGTCCCTTCTTCAGGCTCCACTACTAATCTAGTTCTCTAGCTATTTCTATCATATCTGCAGTTTCTTCCTCCACTGAAGTCTTGAACTCCTCAAAGTCATCCTTGAGGGTTGGAATCAACTTCTTTCAAACTCCTGTTAATGTTTATATTAATAGGAGTTAATTTCACAAATTTTCTTAATGGAATCTAGAATGGTAAATACTTTCTAGAGGGCTTTCAATTTATTTTGCCCAGATCCATCCAAGGAATCAATGTCCATGGCAGATACAGCCTTATGAAATGTATTTCTTAAATAATAAGACATGAAAATGGAAATGACTCCTTGATCCTTGTGTTGCAGAATGGATGCTGTGTTAGCAGGCCTGTAAACAAGATTCATCTCATTGTGCATCTACATCAGAGCTTTTGGGTGGCCAGGTACATTGTCAATGAGCATTAATATTTTGAAAGGAATCTTTTTTCTGAGCAGGTTTCAACAGTAGTCTTTAAATATTCAGTAAACTATGTTGTGAACAGATGTGCTATCATTCCGGCTTTGTTGTTCCATTTATAGTACACAGGCAGAGTAGATTTAATTCTTAAGGGCCCTAGGATTTTTGCAATCATAAATGATCATTGGCTTCAACTTAAAGTCACCAGCTGCATTAGCCCCTAAAAAGAGAGTCAGCCTGTCATTTGAAGCTTTGAAGCCAGATATGTTTCTTTCTAACTAGGAAAGACCTACATGGCATCTTCTTCCAATATAAAGCTGTTAAATTTACAATGAAAATCTGTTGTTTAGTGTAGCCACCTTCCTCAATTATCTTAGCTAGGTCTTCTGGATAGCTTGCTACAGCTTCTGTGTCAGCACTAGCTGCTTCACATTGCACTTTTATGTTATGGAGATAGCTTCTTTCCTTAAACGTCATGAACTAACCTCTATTAGTTTCAAACTTTTTGTGTGCAGCTTCCTTGCCTCTCTCAGCCTTCATAGATTAAAGAGAGTTAAGACCTTGCTCTGGATTAGGACTTGGCTTAAGTGGATGTTGTGGTTGGTTTGATTTCTATCCAGACCACTAAAACCTTCTCCAAATCAGCAATAAGGCTGTTTCACTTTCTTATCAATCGTGTTCACTGGAGTAGCATTTTAACGTCCTTTGAGAACTTTTCCCTTGCATTTACAACTTGACTAGCTGCTTGGTGCAAGAGGCCTAGCTTTCAGCCTGTCTCAGCTTTCAACGTGCCTTTCTCACTAAGCTTAACCATTTCTAGCTTTTGATTTAAAGTGAGAAACGAGAGTATCTTCCTTTCACTTGAACACTTAGAGGTCATTGCAGGGTTAATTAATTGGTCTAATTTCCATCTTTATTTTTTTTTATTTTTATTTTTTAAGATACTTAGATTATATAAATTACACAAAAATTATAGGGATTCCCATATGCCCCACCTCCCATATCTCCCACAACCTCCCACATAAACATCTTTCATTAGTGTGGTACATCACCTGCAATGGATATACACATCCTGGAATTTCCATCTTATTGTGCCCCAGGAAACTGGGAGGCCAGAGGAAGGGGAGAGAGATGGGGAATGGCTGATCCATGGAGCAGACAGAACACACAATATTTATTAAGTCCACTGTCTTATATGGACATGGTTCATGGCACCCCAAAACAAGCACAATAATAATATCAAAGATCACTGATCAGAGATTACCATAATAGATATAATAATAATGAAAAGGTTTGAAATATTACGAGAATTACCAAAATATGACACAGAGACATGAAGTGAGCACAGGCTGTTGGAAAAATGACACTGACAGACTTGCTCGACATAAGGTTGCCACAAACCTTCTATTTGTATTAATAAATAAACAACCAAAAAAAAAAAAAAAAAACTGTATCTGTGAAGCAAACAAGGTATGCCTGCATCTAGATATGAGTTTTCATATGAGTTTTATGTGTATTGATATAAATTGTTTATAGTTCTCTAACATATTATGTTATTCTTTGTTTTGATAGAATTTTTAAAATATTTTATCAAATGGTTTATTTTCCTTACTTTTGTAATTTTTGCTCTCATAGTTAGCCTATAATTATGTCATATTCTGCTTTTCAGTCACTAATAATTCCATATGAGCAATATTTAAAACTAGCATATTTCTTCTTTTCCCCTCCATCTGCTCCACCACCCAATATTAGTCAATATTATCTTTTTAGAGTTTACTTTTATATGTTAAATATGTTTGTACTACTAGTACTTGATTTGTCAGTTTTAACTTACATGCTTTGACTTCTCAGTGAACTAATGCTAACTCCCACCTTCTTTGTTTTGCCCCTCTCAAGTGTTGTTAGCTATATCATTCAGTCAACCTAATCTTCAAATTTTTATTTCAATCTTAATTTTCAGTTCAAATACATTAAAAATTCACTGGCATTCCTTTTACTAAAGAATTCTCGGTAATCTCTTGACTGGCTAAATTTCATTATTTATCAGTTTCCTCAAGAAAGGCTCAAGAGAACAATTCCCCTAAATTCTTGAATGTTCAGATCTTTTTGTCTGTAGCCCTTATACCATAAGAATAATTTGGCTGAATAGAAAATCTTTAAGAAAATCCTTAATGTACATTGTCCTTGAGGATACTTAAAATGATGTTCTACTGAATAATGCTATAAGACAAGCCTGAACTTATCCTATTTTTCCTTAAAAAAGTGTTTTGACCTTTTTGCTCAGCTGCACAAAGAATTATTTATTTTTCAAGTCCAATAACTTTAATAGATAGATGGATGGATGGATGGACGGATAGATAGATAGATAGATAGATAGATAGATAGATAGATAGATAGATAGATAGATAGATGATAGATAGATAGATAGATAGATAGATAGATAGATAGATAGATAGATAGATAGATGCAGATAGAGATATATCTTGGTGTTGACATCCCTGGGTCAAGATTCACTACATTTTCATCAACATATTAAAATAACTCTCTATTTATTTTAGAAAAAAGTTTTCTTAAATTAAATCTTTCAATATTTGTTCTATCCCATTGTTTCATTTTGCTCTTCTTTAAGGGATTTCAATTATGCAGATGGTGGATATACTAGCCTGTATAATCTAATTATTTTTAGTTTTTTCTTTCATTTTATTCAGTTTTATTATTTCTATTTTCCATGTTCTCTGCTGGGTTTTCTGTAGTGTCTAATTTCTGTTGTGTTCTTTCCAATTTTGTCTTCATTCTGTGATGATTTGGGTACTTTTTTCCTGAACTCTACCTGCTCACATTTCATCTGCTGTTTTGGTTCCTTCTTTACTTCCCTTCTTTGAATGAGTTGGATTTTCTTAAACAGCTCTTTGTTGTATGGGGAGCGGTGATGGTGCTCTTGCTGTTTAGTTGCCACCAAGGTAACAAGATTCCTGAAAACATACCAGCCATGTCGTTCTCTGGGGAACCCTAGCTCCTCTGCTTTTCTGACTTTGACAGAGTCCAGGAGGAGGTCTCCTGCCAGCCTTGATCACCAGTTCTTCTACCTATTGTTGCAAACAGTGCATAGAATTTTTGTCTTCCTCACTGTCAAGGAGTATCTTTTTTTTATTGGCCTTCCTGAGCTCTACCCCCACTGGCCCCTCTGTCTACACTGCATGCTTCTCACTACCTCCTACTTGGCTGCTGCCCAATCTCAACTGCTTTTTGTTAGCCTTTATATATTTTTGAAATCTACAGATATGTCTCCTAAACTAAAATAAATAAAATTTTTGATATTTTCTTTGTGTGTGTATATTTATGGTTGTTTTCCTTATTCTCCATAAGTTTTATTTTTAAGATTTCTAGGGGAAGAAATGAAAAGTGCTATATAGACATTTTTATACTTGAAGTACCTAGTTTAATTTTAATAATCCCAACCATTACTGGGAAAGGAGAAGGAGAGGAAAAAAGAAGGAAGGTGGATGGGCATAAGAGGAGAATGTTGGGGGTAAGAATTACAGGGAATCTGCTTATAATTTTTAAAATATAGACTAAAGTACCAAAAGTGGATTGTGATGATTTCCTGGGATCACAAAACCCATAGCTGACATATAGTCTTACCCCCATGGCTCAAGAACCGATTTGCTCAGAAAAGTGAGGTAGTCAGTATTGTAGAATCATATAAATAATGTGGCAAGAGACTCTCCAAGAATTAAATATCCAGATAACTCTGGCTATAACCAGGTAAGAAACATTATTTCTCTTTAAGGAATGTTTTTGAGTTAAGCATTCTGGTCATTTGAATGGGTATGACAACCCATAATCAGATTCTTGGGCTCCATCCCAAGTGTACTGAACCAGAATCTCTAGGACAAAGATGCTGCAGTCTGCCTTTACCTCCTCAGGTGGTCCTAATGCAAATAAAATCTGGGAACCACTAACCCAAATAGATGCCCCATCATTTACTGAATGACTGGCTTACATTATTTTATTTAACTCTCATGAAAGTCTATGAGAGGGTTATCACTCAATGATTTTTTTTTTTTTTTTTTTTTTTTTTCAAACCGGGAGGTCCCGGGGATTCAACCCAGGTCCCTTCATATGGGAGACAGATGCCCAACCATTTGAGCCACATCTGTCCCCCATGCAACAATTTTTACAGGTGAGATATCTGCAGCCTAGGGAGGCTAAGCAACTTGCTAAGGTCACAATGCTGGCAAGCCGCAGAGCTGATGTTCCAATATACAAAGCCCGGGTCTGACTGATTCAAAAGCCAATGCTTCTAATTATTTTTGCAATAGGGATAGGTTCTCTGAATTGCTTATATAACTTTAGATTTGGGGGGAAAAGAGAGAGAGAGAGAGAGAGAGAGAGAGAGAGAGAGAGAGAGAGAGAGA
>JAKSZT010053928.1:10259030-10285245 GCA_026826555.1 Tolypeutes matacus
AGAGAGAGAGAGAGAGAGAGAGAGAGAGAGAGAGAGAGAGAGAGAGAAATAGTTAATATTACCTCAAAAGAAAAACTACTTGAGACTATAAATGGGTTCAAAACTTTCAGTTAATTTCACAGATGAGAACTACACAGGCAAAGCAGGCTTCATGGGCATGCAATCACATTCAGGAGGGAGGACCCCTTGATTGGGGTTTGAAATTCTGCAGCTGCCATTTTCAAATCCTTAATTTTATAACTGAATTTGTGCTTCATAAGTAAAATCTAATGAGACAATGTAGCACATGCCAGGGCCTTAGAGTCTTGGGTCACAGTCAGTACTGCCACTTCCCCAGCCCAGGTTCAGTTACAAGCTTCCCTGGCCCCTGGATCCCCAGGGCCTGCCAGCCTCCCCCTCTACACCTCTGCCTAGGAAATGCTTTTGCCCTCAGCTCCCAGTGGGGGCCTGTGTGACCACAGAGAGGGACAGGGTCAGTTGTGTCCTGTGTGCATTTGGTGGGTTACTCAGTGGGGAAGCATTTCTTACCCACCCCCAATCCAGGTACCCAGCATGTCCCAGAATGGAAGTTGCCATACACTTGGAGTTCAACTGGCCACTGTGGATTAGGCCAGCGGGCCCTAGGAAATGGGACAGACCTGTCTCAACTTCCCCACCTCTGGCCAGGGCATGGTATGAGTGTAGCCCTGGGTACCGTATGGTCCATTGGCTGGAAAGAGAGGAAACTCAGCTGCTCATGGACCATGTGTGCATTAAGTTAGAGCAGAGCCCCAGGCTCATGTCCAGGTGTGCATCTGTCTAATAAGCATTCCCATGCCCTAGGGAGCATGACATCAAAAAGCAAACTAAAACAACCTGTGCAGGTCCAGACACAGACTGTGGAAAAAGGAAAAGCTTTACATATTTTTGTAGATTGAACAGTACTTTATGTGTGCTTTCTGTACAAGGGGCCCTACAAATTATACAGACTGTCTTGTACATATTAGAGTTTGCCCATTTGAAAGATGATAGCCATACGCTCTCTTTGCTACCTTTGGAACCGTGGCCAAAACCAGAGCACTGATGATCACACACAGATACACTTTGTATAAGTCTCTCCAAGTCCTGTTCCTCCTATTCTGGTCAATTGACCTCTGATTTTATCATATCACAAGTAAGACTGGAGAATTACAAAGAATACAAGGAAAAGCAGTTCCAACTTTTGCTCATTTATATTTAAAACAAGAGATTTCTGTTTTAATCATGTAAAATTTCTAAAGGAATTACCTTGGAAACTAAGAGAATATGATCATTAAAATTACCTAGAAGAACCACTCCTGACCAGAGCCACTAGTTTCTTTGTCTTTATTATATAACCTTCTGGATTATTGACCCTGCAACTTCAACCTCTTTGACTAGAAGTTTAAGAACTGCTTAGAGCCACAAACTCCCTGGCCTTTGCCTCAACAACTTGGTATCAAACCCTTATTAAATTTTTTACCACAAAGATCTTCAAACATGACTTCTACCTTTTCCTCTGGACCATCTAACATGGGTCCTTGAATCTTCAACACCTTGACTCTGATCCTGGTCATTACTGCCCTCATCCTCTACCTTTCTCTCTTTATCAACCACTCTGCTCTGTACTGTTTATTTCCAGAAAAGAGAGAGAATGAATTATCCACATAGCCACCAATATGCCTGTTCACACCGTCATGTGCTCCTTCTTGTGTGTGTGCTCCTTCTTGCATGTGTATCTGGGAAGCAAAGTCTATCAGAGCTGAGGGACCTATTTCCAGGACTTTGAGATGAGTATTTCTCTTAGGAATTGAGTGTCAAGAACTAACATAAAGCTGGAGTTCTACTGAGAAACAAAGAGAGAGTGTTGACTCTGGAGAATACTTCATTACCGACATTTTCAACCAGAAACTCCCTAAATGGTAACCTGAACAGAGCAGCCTACCGGTTTGCAGCAGGATGTAATCGGGAGAAGCCCAATGTGGACTGGGAAGAAGTTCTGTGCAGAGCATATCACTATCACTCAATCACCTCCCCAGACTTTTTCCCACCTGAGAGAAGGAAGTGGTCTCTGTAAGCACTGGCTAAGAAAGGTCTTCATGAATAAAAGGTTCAGCATTGTCTGTATCCAAAAGGCAAGAAACTATGGAGATAGCCAGGGAAATCTTCAGGAATGGAAGGAAAGCTGAAAACAATAATTGAGCAGGGTATGTATGTAACAACACAGAAGGACTCAGAAACTGTGGTTCAGGGACCATAACACTGAACATTTTTATAGTCTTCCAAAGTTTTGTAACTTCTCCATAGCTGATTTTTTAAAGGCTATTCTTTTTCTATAGCTGGTATAACATATGTATAATTGGAGTCTCAGGAGGAAAGAAAGTAGCAGGGCAAAAGAAAAATATATTTGAAGAAATAATGGCCAGATTTTTCCCAAATTTGATGAAATACAAAAATTTACAGATTCAAGAAGCTCAATGAATCAAGCAGTATAAGTATAAAATATAGCCCATCTAGGCACATCACACTGATATTATAAAAAACAAAGATAAAGAGGAAAAGTTTGAAAGTAGTCAGAGGAAAAAAATTATTTACCATCTAACAATTAGATGTGAATCAAAGTGGTCAGTGTAGCACAACAAACCAAATTGATTTTAGTCCAGTGAGACCTGTGTCAGTATCTCACCTACAGAACTGTAAGACAATATATTTGTATTATTTAAGTCACTAAGTTTGTAATAATTTGTTAAAGCAGCGATAGAAAGCTAATAGAGAATCCAAGAGAAATGGGAGCTTATGTTCATAAAAAAACTTCTCAAGAATGTTCTTAGAAGCTTTACTCATAATAGTCAAAAACTGGAAATAGCCTGGGTCTCCATCAATAGGATAATGGATAAACAAACTATGGTATATCACATAATGAAATATTACTCAGAAATAAAAAGGAGCAAACTACTGATACATGCAACAACGCAGATGAATCTCAAAAACACTGAGTGAAAAAATCTGGCTCCATGCTGTATGATTTCATTTATATGAAGTTCTGGAACAGGCAAAACTAATCTATGGTGAAAAAAATAAGGACAATATGTAAGTAAAACAAACCCTTGCCTCTGGGAAGGGATGAATGTGGGAATTAAGTGGGAAGAAGCTAAAGGACTTTGTGTGATGAAGGTAATATTCTATATCTTAATAAGAGTTTTGATTGCTGTGCATTTGTGAAATCTCATGGAATGAATTATGCACTTAAATTTGTGCATTTTACTGTATGTAACTTTACCTAAAAAACAAGGACCATAAAAATATTAAATTCTAGTTATCATATGTAGGTAAACATTTAACATAAATAGTGGATATGAGAGTTCAATGCAATTTCAACGTTTCTGTATATTTGAAATTTTTCATAATAAAATGTTGGGGAAAATAAAATAAAATAGCTAGGAGCTAATATTCTCCAAAGCAGTTAACCTGGCTGTAAAACGTTTTTATTACCTTTGTAAGGGAAATTTTTCCAGTAACCATAATAAACATAAGACAAGGGAAATAAAATGTCCATTGCATGACTCTAAAGGGGTGCATACAAAGGCAGAAAACTCATTTTATTTTTCCTTTAGAATATTGCACATTTAATGCATTTAGAGTAGTTTACAAAACAAATACAAATATGTCACAATCACATTTAAAAATGAATCTGATAAATCTCTACACATCTGGGTTTTTAATGGAGAGAGAACAAGGCGTTTTGCGACAATAAATTGATATGCTAAATGAAAATGCAAGTTTTCCTTAATATTTTCTTCCTTTAAATTCCATAGGATATGTGTCCCTTCAGGTTGGAACTTAGCAATTTAAAATCCTCCCTCAAAACTACCAAAAGAGCTTTCCCTAAAATTACATTATTTCTTCTTATCTTCTAGCAGAGATATAAAACTTACTGGGTACTTTCTTATACTTTTCCGGGAAAAAATATCTTCTTTAAAAGGATAGAGAGGGAAATGCTAGAGAATCCTGGCAGAAATAAAGACCATAAAATAAGCAAAAGTGTTTGAATATTTGAGTTAATAGTTTTAGGACAAAAAACGAATTGCACAAATGATTAGCAGCACAAATAACAAAAAAAGAACAAAATGTGGAAGGGTGCCCAGTTGCATCTTAGAAGCCTGAATAACTCTCCCAGAAAAATGAAAGAGGGAAAATGAGTCGCTTAAAAAGTGAGCACACAATACTTCTTGTAGAACATTAGACTTCTCTTCTTTCCCTCTTCCTTTTCCAGGTAAGACTATCTCACCAGCTGTAAAAGATACACGGGCTCTCTCATTTGCTTTATTTTCTTCTGGGCTTAGCTTGTAGGTTTCTAACTTCTCCATTTCTCCTCCCCTCCTTGTTCTTGTGGAGACATCAACTTAGGGTGGGGGCAGAGGAGGTGTCTTCCCCTGTCCCTCCTCCCTCCTGTCGTCTGCTCTGCCTTCCCACTCCCAGGTTGAGCTTTAATTCCCACCAGGTTAGCTCTCTTTTCTTTTTTCTCCCCAGTGAACCAATCTCTTCATTTACAACTGTCCTGACCCTCATCCTTCTTTCCTTCATGGTGCAACTCCCCTCTTCTTCAACTATTCCTTTTATGTTTGGTTCACATTTGCCTATTTATCACAACTGGAATAGAAGGACAATGCTATAAGCAAACAGGCATTTTTTTCACACAAACATAAATCATATTCTTCAGCTTCTTGCCTCCAAAAAGTACCACATTGTTGTAGGTATTGCTTCATGTCGTGTGAGATTAAAAGAGGCACAGAAGTGACGAATCACTAACTAATCTAGACCATTCTTCACAGACAAGCTTCTAAAATCAACTTGAGACTCAACCAACAGGTCTCAAACATGCTCCTATTTATTCAGCTTCTACCATATCGTTCTTGTCACGAGTTTTGTTCTTTTTGAGCACTGACTTTCCAGCATGCGGCTGGGCAAAAGCTGATAACCCAAGGAGAGAAGGAAGGGGTTGAGTGATTTCAGATGGAGAACAGTGGTCATGACCGTTCATCCCCCAGGAAAGCACAATCATACCTTTGTAATTGCAGTGAAGACCTTTTCCAGAATGGCATTTGGCTGGGCTATTTGTGGTCCATTGGCCTGAATATTGAGGGCTATGGCACATGGTTTGGCTATGAATCTAAAATTTAAATAAAAAAAGCAGAAGGTAAGAAGATATTCTTCCTATAGTTGGTCTTAATGCCACTAGTTACACATTATTCAATTGTCCATGAAAGTGCTCATAGGCATTTATGGGTGTACATTGTCAAAACTCATCTGTAGGTAACTATAAAACAGGATTAACTTTTATTTTTCCTTTAGTCCCCCAGTAGCAACAGTGAGAAAGAAATCCTCCTAAAACATTAAGGCCCCAATCCTCAAGTTCTAATGTGACTCAATACATAGACAGAACATAAATGACAAACATAAGTGCATAAATGAGATATGTAAGTAAAACAAACCACAACTTTAAAATGATATCATTTATACTCTACTAACTACACCTGACTAGCAATAGTCTTGTTATAGTTTTACTATGAGAAAGTGTTTACAAAGTATCTGATGACACAGGCAGAGGGAGTGCTTTTGATCACCTCTCGACACAAACAACCATTTTTGTCTCTATAATCCAAGTGTGCTATAGTCAGCCCCTAATCCTCATGGTTTATCTAAAGTCCCTGCTTTGCAGTTATATGCTTCTTTTTCATAAGGTATAATGAAGGATGTAAAACGACATGATATCCTGGACAAGTCTGACGTGTTTACGAGCAATAGCAGAACTGTTTTTATCATAAGCAAATGACCGTGTTGATAAGAATAGGAATGCCGAGCTTCGCTCTGGGTTGTCTGTGATATGTGAATGAGCACAGACAGAGTGTGTGGTGTCCCAAAGTGACAGTGACATGTCTAAAACTCTGTAAAAAAAAAAAAAAAAAAGGTAAAGGCATTAACAATTTTAAGAGTTGTTTTAGACTTCAATTAATGTTGAAGAAATAAGGTTCTGTAAATATTCCTTTTTAGTAATGACATCAAACACTGTCTACTAATACAAAAAATGTAATATATCATATGAAAGTATTGTCCAAGTTAATTTAATGCTGGTCAAAGGGAACAACTGATAAATACATAAAACATATCATGAGTAAATCTTAGCTTCTTTAATAATGGTCAATAAGATTAAAGAACAGTAGACAAGGAATTTTTATTTCTTAAGTGGGACTAAAGAAGTTTATGGACAAAATACCTTACTGGGCCCTATTTCAAGTAAAACAGAAGGGATTCATCCAAACAGGAGAATGAAACACTGTACATGAGCAAGCCTAAATCAGTGAAGATAGACATAGAAAACACAATACCTTTTACACGGGGCTCTCTGGGACCAAGTCTGAAAGAATAATCATGCTTTCATGTAAATCTCCTAGAAACTAGAATTTTCCCAAAACTTTTGCATTCTCAATTCTTAAGGTAAAATTTTCTAAGACATATTACCTGTGTCTCTACCTTCTTGCAGAGAAATATAACATTTTCCTACTGACTCTCGGTCATTACTCT
This sequence comes from Tolypeutes matacus, assembly GCA_026826555.1. NCBI lineage: Eukaryota > Metazoa > Chordata > Mammalia > Cingulata > Chlamyphoridae > Tolypeutes > Tolypeutes matacus. The sequence goes on from JAKSZT010053928.1 coordinate 10,265,610, forward strand.
GAACAGCAATCAGGACGCTATGGCTGTAGTTATACTGATGAAAGCAATGGTGCTTAATGGGTAAGGATTCATCCTGGTAACATCCTGTTGGTCTAGTATACGGTCTTCTTTCTTCTAAATACTGAACAGTTTAAAGGCAGAAGCTGATCATTTGTTTTTGTATACCCTATGACAATGCCTGAGCATGCACAGTAGGGGTCAAGAAATCTGATCAACAGACTCTCATTCAGTAAATATGTTTTCACTGTTGCTACCATCATTGTGAGTGCTGTTGACAAGTTAGCAGACATTCTTTGTGTCACTGGTGACAATGCATGGGTAGGGGAGTCAAGAAATGTACTCAACTGGCTCCTTCAATAGCAGCTTCCTCACCTTTGCTATCATCCTCCAGTTACTTACAAAAGCATTCACAACAAGTTTAGAGCATTTGTTACACAATATGATTTACATCTACCACCCTCTTCTACTTTTTAAGCTTGGTGGGGTATATGGGAATCCTCTATATTTTTTTATGTAACATTTGTGTAATCTAAAGCTTCTTTAAAAATAATTTTTTAAAAAAATTTTTAAACAATAAAGTAACATTAAAATAAACTTAATTTTCTCTGGGTTTCAAGAACCAACACAATAGTATCTTGAAGAAGGTTTACCCTTTGATCATCTAACTCGCTATCAAATAAATATGATGCCCTGTAAATAGATTCTTAAAGCAATGCCCAAAGGATAGTTTGGGTATCACTTCTGCTACTCTCTGGCTGTGGAGCCCTACCTGCAGAAATTAAATTCTCTGGGTCTCAATTTCCTCACATCTAAAAATTATAATAATTATTACACATATTTATAAATTATATGTGCAAACAAACACGTCCTGGTTATCCCAGCATAAATATTAATGGCACCACCTCAAAAGACTAATTGTGGTTACTCTCGCCATCAAGCTCCAGGTTGATGTAATCATGAGTCCACTGCAGCAATGCAATCCCCTGATTCAGGGCTCATCCACCTGGCCTTTCTCAGAGCCCAATCCTGGGAAACCTTTCCAGCTCCCCTATCCATCCTAAAAGTTCCCCAGTGCTGCTCTCACCCTTCGCACAGGACAGTTAGTATAAACATGTGCATCCCTCTCCCATGTGGGTGTGGCCTCCTTGAGGGCAGGACCGGGTCTTAGGGCAAGTCTGAATCTCCAGAGCCTGGAACACAACTTCATTTCATCTTCTCCTTGGTCAGATGAGGTAGGTGATCATCAGCCCTGCTTTGGAGAGATGGCCAGAGAAGTCAGCAGTCTCAGCCTCCAGAGGAATGGAAGCAGAGCATGGCATGCTTCTTTCTCAGGAAGGCAATGCTATAATCAGTTTCCTCATTCTGATTTACTGGTCTAATGCTAGCCTCATGGTGTAATGGTTAGTACTCTGGACTTTGAGTGATTTACTGGTCAGGCTAAGTCCCAAATTCTGAGGATTTGGGAAGAGGGGTATGTGTTAAGAGTGATAGATAAATTCAACAGAAGTTAATTCAATTTAAAGTTGAAGCCCCTTTAATGTTTAAACAGCTTATGGTGGGTATGCACTAATAAATCAAACCACCTGAATTCTTTGAAAGAAGTTACTGTGCCATAGCATGTTTTTATGTACATGCCTGGCATACCATGGGCACTCAATGACTATTGGATGAATGAATTAATGAATGAACAAAAAACAAATCAGTTAGAAAACAGTGGTAGTTGGTAGTTGTCCTTACTGTCTGTTATGAATATTTTAATTCTGTCTGTATATTTTAATTCCCTTGAACACACAATTAGTCAGCGTCCTCATTTGGAACTTAGATGGAGACTATTCTGACATGAGAAGCCATTTCTAAATTTCCCATTGTCCCTATAATATCAAAGCTGTCCCAAACAGCACTTGTGTTGGCTCCACCAACCCCTCATTAGCTGTCCTATTTTCAACTTATCCACACCGATAGGTAAACACTTAATTGCTATCATTTAAAATTTTTCATAAGATAGGCAAAAAAAGTTAAACTCAAATCCCAAATTGAAGAAGTTAGAAAAGAAGAACTACATACAACTCTTACTTCCTATTTGGAATCCCTAATTATATGAAAATATAGAAATTTTATCAGTGTTTGCTCACTAAAAAATTTGTGAATTACTTCTGATTTTTTTTTCTGAGAATATACTAGACACCAAATAAAACCCACGACACAAATACTACCATTTTTATCACCTAACATGAATCGTCCATTAGAGAAAAGTTGATTTTTTTTTTTTTAATGCTGGGCTGCAACACCTTTCACAACAGGTGTCTTCAAAGAGAAAGAATCAGAGACAGAGAAAGATGGGGGATAGGCTAAAGTATACCACAAATATAATAGTTGAAAGGAAATATGCACTTTCAAGCTTTGATGATTATCTTCACCAGAAAATGCTTACCTGATTACTTTTTTATCAAAGGTAGCGACACCACCTTCAAAAGACCAAGCATCAGTAAAATACTTTCATGTACTAATACATATTTGAAAATAAACATAATAAGGAGATAAGCCTTTAAAAATACTAAACTCAGTTAAAAAGCAGAGAAAACACATAAGACAATTTTACTTTTCAATTCTATTTAACAATATGTATTTATATTTAAACATGAATTAAACACCTCTATGCAAAGCACTAAAGGAAACTCTGGGTAGTAAAGGGACAAAAGGGAAGACCCCCAAAAATGAAGTGGTTCTTGCACTCAAACTACTTTACAATCTAGAAAGGAAATTAATAAAATGAATTAACAAATTAACAAACTTTACTGTTTTACACTGGTATAATTTCTCAATAACATTTAATCCTTTTCAGAGGGGGAGCATGGCCAGATATTTAGTCCTTTCCAACAGCAGTATTTTCCTACCTGGCTGATAATAGCAGCAGCTTGGCATTCATCTTAGACACCAGAAACACTGTAAGTCCACCAATGGCCACATTCATCTCTGAACACATCTAAAACCTGAGCCTCTGTGAGTACCATTTCCTAAACGATAATGTTAATGATAATGGGTTAAGTGACTTGAAGCTTAACAGCTGAAGAAAATATTTCAAAGCCTAACAACCATTATAAACTGTAATGGATAATGATTTCTTTTAAAAAATACTTGGAAGGCTGTGGTAGTGGATACATAAACCTACACATATAATTGCATTGAAATAAATATCTCTCTCTCTCGTATGCACACACACACACACACACACAAATGAGTACAAGCAAAACTGGGAAAATTAGAATAAGTTCAGTGGTTTGTATCAATGCCAATCTCCTGGTTGTGATATACCACAGTTTTGCAAAATGTTACCATTAGGGAAAACTGGGTAATGTGTACATGAGATATCACTGTATTATCTCTTACAACTGCATGTGACTCTACAATTATCATGATAAACTTTTCAATGAGCAGTTGAAATACAGGGGCTTCTTTGGGAGTTGGAGGTTGTCCTGAGTACTGTTGTGGCAATGGATGTAGGCCATTTTAAATCAGCACACACCACTCAGAACTGAGTGGGAGAGAGTGTGGTCTACAGTGTGAACTGTGGTCTATGGTTGGTGGCAAGGCTCCAGGATGTGTAAGTTCATTGAGGTTGGTGGGCCACACTGTGGGAGATGTTTGTGTGGGATGTGGTGGGAGGTGTGGGAGGTGGGCAGCATGGGAATCCCAGTGGGTTCCGTGTAATATTTTAGGTAATCTAAGCACCTCTTAAAATGTATATATATATATGTAACATTTTTGTAAGCAAATACACATATATGCATATATATTTATATATCATTTTGCAAATGTTTGTATGTATTGTGAGAATTTTGATTTTTACCCATAATAAAAAAAAAAATAATAATAATAATTGGAAGGAATTTTCTTCTTTTAGCAAGAAGGAATGTTTATATATCATTTTGCAAATGTTTGTATGTATTGTGAGAATTTTTATTTTTACCCATAATAATAATAAAAACACACACACACACAAAAAAAAAAAAGAAGGAATGTGCTCCTAATACTGATCTTTCATCTTTCAAATTTCTGCACAAATACCAAAGCAAAAAAATGAAATAAAATAAAAAATAAAAACAAGAAAAAAATTACCTAAGGGATATGGAGATTCTTTTTTAAAAAGTAAACAATTTGGAGGGGAGCCAAAAGTTAGAGCAAGCAATCAGGAGAGAGTGAGCTTCCTATTTCTTTCTTTCTATATAGGGAAACACATCCTCTTACTAGGTGTGAGAACCAAGGGTAAAAGCCTGAGGAAATTAAAGAGTGACTAAGGAACCCAGGGAAGGAAAAATCCAGAGAAGTAAATTTCTAATTCTATATATATACCCAGCATGATTCTAGCTGACCCCTGAAACATGCATGTGTGACACAAACTGAAAGCAGCTAGAAGATAAGGCTTAAGAACTCAGCTGGCAAAGAAGGATGATTGCCATCCTGATGGGCCCTTGATATTCACGACTATGCTTATAAGCCATTGCTCTTGAAATTGAAATTTAGCATATTGTTGTGGGATGCCTAAGAGTTGACTCCTGATAGCTCCCTTGTTGCTCAGATGTGGCCTCTCTTTAAGCCAAACTCAGCATATAAAGGCATACCTTCCCCCGGTGTGGGACATGACTCCCAGGGATGACCCTCCCTGGCACCAAGGGATTACTACCAAGCACCAACTAAAATGCAACTGGAAAAAGATCTCGAATAAAAGGGGGGAAAGGTAATGACAAATGAGTTTATGTGGCTAAGGGACTTCAAAGTGAGTCAGGAGGTCATCCCAGAGGTAAAGCTTATGCACATCTCATAGACTGCCAAAGTAGATACTATCCCAAATAGTGAGGCTCTTGAGGGCTCTGGAGACACCCAGGTCCTATGGTCAGAGCAGATAGCTCCAGAGTTTGGTACCTTGGCAGTGGTTCCTACTTTGGAGTTTGTGCTCCTGAGAGTGACAGAGTTGTACTCAATTATGTCTTCCCTACACATGGCTCATCTGTCCCTTCTATTTAAACCTATACTTGGTGCTGGAGTTTGTAGGTGTACATCCAAGAGACTCAAGTCTGGGCTGGCCATGTGCCAGCCAGGCCCGGAACCTCAGCAGAGTTGCGACATGTACTCCACAGCTCATTGGACTCACCCAGGACAACTAACAAGGAGATGATGATGGACAACAACCATCTCAAGGAACAGAGAGAGTCTGAAACTGCAAACAAGATAGTCCCATCCATCTTCCCCATGAGATATAAGACCCCTCTCAATTAGAGGTGGAGTGGACATCACCATCCCAGAATCCTCAGGACTGGGGAAAGAACTATGGACTAGAATGGACTTATGTATTCTACTATAGACATATTGTGATTCCAGCAATGGAAAAAATTACAACATTGATGTGGAGCCAGTGGTCACTGGAGCTTCTGGGGGCAGGGAGAGGGAAAAACAGTTATAATACGGGGGGGGGGGGAGCTTTTTCGGGATTTGGGAATCATCCCGAATGACATTGCAATGATAGATATAGGCCATTTTATATCATCACATAACATGCAGAACCGTGTGGGAGAGAGTGTAGACTACAATGTGAACTATGGTCCATGTTTAATGGCAAAGCTCCAGGATGCATTTATCAATTTCAATGAATGTGCCACACTAATGAAGGATGTTTATGTGGGAAAGTGTGGGAGGTGTGGGGAGTGGGGCATATGGAATCCCTATATTTTGTGTGTAACATTTTTGTAATCTCAGTATCTTTTTAAAAAATTTTTTTTAATTATTAAAAAAAAAAAAAAAAACGTAACTGAGATTGGAATAAAACTATCCACCACAGAAACGACAAGCTACAAAATTTGACTCTAAGTAAATTTCCTGGTAATACAAAATATCAACCCTTTTGAGAGCCATGTAACAAAATCCAGAATGTCCATAATATAACTTTCACAATGTCCAGGATACAATCTAATATGTTTGCATACAAGGAGTCAAGAAAATATGACCCACTTTTAAGAGAAAAGATATGCTGAGGAAAAATTCAGTGAACTTGAAGACAGGTAAATAGAAATCATCCAATAAAAAAAAAAAAAAGGAAAAATTGAAAAAGGTAAATGGACAGATTTTGAGGACCTGTGGAACAATTTTGAAGTTTAACATAAGGGTAATTGGAGTCTCAGAAGGAAAGGAGAAAGAATGGGGAAGAAAATAAAATATTAGAATAATAGACCACAAATTCCCAAATCTGGTAAAAGACATAAACATATAGATTCAAAAAAATTAAATGAATCCAGGGATACATTCAAAAAGAGGAAAACCTACACATATCATATTCAAACTGAAAAAAGAAAAAACAAAGATAAAGGGGAAATATTGATATTCACCAAAGAAAAATGGCAAATAGAGAACAATAATTTAAAATATAGTGGATTTCTTATCAGAATCTATGGATGCCAAATGACAATGGAACAACCTCTTTAGAGTGCAGAAAGCAAAAACAAACAACAAAAGTCTTGTCAACACAAAAGCCTGTGACCAGAAAAATTATCCTTCAAAGAATGAAGATAAAATGTAAAGAAAGTGTATTTGTTGCCACCAAACCCCAAACTTCCAGAATACTAAAGGAAATTCTACAGGCTGAAAGGAAGCGAAACCACAAGGAAATGTAGATCTTCTGAAATGAATAGAGAACACCAGAAATGGTAAATATATTGGTGAATACAAAAATACTTGGAAAGTCTTTGAAATTAATCACAACTAATTAATGATAGATGAAACAGTTAAATCCAATTGTGAGAAATAACATATGTCCACCCCCAGTCTAGTCTGGAAAGAAATCTAACTATGGATAAGTGAAATTTAAAGAAAGAAATAGTGGAAAGAGATGATTGATTCAACTCATTACCTAAATACTAACACTTCCTTATACCCTGATATTACCTGACCCACAGGAATCACTGATGAATTAAACATGGAGTGAAAGAGGAAGAGAGGAATAAAGGATGACTACCAGGTTTCTGGCCTGAGCACGTGAAAGACGTAGTTAGGTTTGGGGGTTTAGATGAAGATCAGGAGTTCAGTTTGGGGCCTGGTAATTTTGATATGCCTATTAGACTTATAAATGGTGATAGTAGATAGACAGTTGTATATCATAGTCTGGAGTTCAGGGGAGGTTTGGGTTAGAGACACAAATTTGATGTCATCAATATACAGATAACATTTAAAACCATAAAACTAATGAATCACCTTGGAAGTGAGTGTAAATAAATAGAGGAGAATTCAAGAAATAAGCCCTATGGGAGCTCCAATGTTCAATGTTTAAATAAATTATGGTACAAAAACACATGAAACAGCATACAGCTATTAAAAAGGATATTTACATTAACTATATAGAACATGAAAATTTATAATGCAATGCTAATTTTTAAAAGCAGGCTAATGTATTTTAAAATGATAACTATAAAAAGTACATTATTTGACAAAATCTGAAAAATAATATTTATTGTGTTATATCAGGGGAATTTAGCATTGTATTTCTTTTGTGTTTCCTTTGTTGATGGGAAACAATAAACCCCAGGTGCTAAAAAGGTGGTGAGCTCCTGAAAATGTAATGAACCTAGAAGCAAAAGGAATTATGGACAGTGCAAAGACAATTACAAATAGTACAATAACCCATGTTTTCCAAGAGTTCAAGAAATGCTAATCAACCAAAATTTTGAGTTTCCATTTTTATAATTTTAGTGGATTATAAAAGTAGTGTACATTACAGAATGTGTAGAAATAACAAAGAGCACTTGTAAAAACATCAAAATTCATCAGGAATGCCATCACTCAAATATATCCACTATGAACATTTGAGTATTTTTCTGCTAGTGCACACACAGATACACTCTACCAGATGCTTTTTTATATTATGTTTATCATTTATTTAATTAAGCATAATTGCCTTACAATGTACAGAATATGCTTTATTTTTCTTTTCTAAATATAAATATACATATTTAATGATAGCATGGCTTACGTTGTACTTATTTTTTGTCGTTCTGAAGATTCGCTCAGTAAATAGTAATTGGGCCCCTTTTTTATGGCTTTGAACTCTGGTCACAGTTCCAACACATTACCACAATATAGATGATTCAAGCATAGGTGAATTTGAAGGGTAAGTTCTTTAAATTGGCTACTAAAATAACTCTGCATCCTCACTGACTAACTGTCCATTTCTCTGTCTGCTTTATCTCCGTCACTTGAAATTAGGATCACCCTTACTACCAAACCTAACATTTCTAAAGCACTGAAGAAATCAGCCATAAAGTCTTGAATAGGGGAATCTCTAGACCCTTCTTCAATCTCTTGAACATAATTTCTTCAGAGATGTTTGATAATCAATAGAAAAAATGGGCAAATGTTGCTAAACAGGCAATCCACAGAAAAGAAAATGGATATATCAATAAACATACAAAGAGATACTCAACCTCATAGGAAAAATGCAGTGATACCATTTCACACCCATCAGGTTGGTAAACATTAAAGTCTGATAATGTGAAATATAACTAAAAATGTAGCTATAAATTGCTCAATGGAGTGTAGTAAAAAAATGCACATGGGATATGAAAGGATAGTAAATAGTAAATAAAAAGGATCAATAAACATCTGAAAAGATGATCATCCTCAAGGAAACTGATATCAAAACATTTTTCATCTGTAACATTTGCAAAAAAAAAAAAAAAGGTAAATTGTACTGCAAGAGTGAGGAGAAACAGGTACTATGCTAAACTCTTGGTGGGCATCTAAACTAAAACAATCTTTGAAATGTAATTTATCAGTATTTGGCAAATTGTTAAAATGCCTAAGTGCTTGTGGACATTATTAGGTGTATATCCTACTAAGAATCTACTCTACATATATGCTGGCAAAAAGACAGTAATATATGTATTTTTTAAATGTTTATTGCAGTATTGTTTGAAATAGCAAAAAAAGACAGGAAACAAATATCTATCAAAAGAATGTATGAAATAAATTATGGTAGATCCATACAATGGAATTATATATGGTTGATAAAATGAAGTAGATTTGTTTATGCTTCAAGACATAATAATAAATGCAAAATATAAAATGCAGAACAAGTATATAATATCCTATTTGTATATTTTTTTAAAAAATTTATCAGGAAGAGTAGGTGAGAATTTGTTATAGATAATTTGGGGGGTGTTAAGAAGAAGAATTAATTTGCATTTTATACATTTTTACCCTGTTTTAATTTTGTACCCTATGTGTGTTTTATATTTACTTTAAAAGTAAATAGCATTAAATTCTTTCAATGAATATTTAATAACCTGGACAAATGCTCAAAAGCAAGAGATAAAGCAATGTTTATATGATCACTATTCTTATATAAATATACATTTATGACATACAAAAGAAGTTGAAGATATTATACTAAAAGGTTAACAGTTTGCCGGTTGATGGGATTATGGCTTATTTTAATAGTCTTTTTTTTTTTTTTTTTTTTTAGGCCAGTAGTTTATTGAGAAATGGAAGAACAGAATTACACACCTAAACTTGTAGATGAGGGCTCCTCTAGGCAGAGACAGCCTTTGGGCTTGTGGGTCTACTTTTAGTAAGCCATTATTTACTCCTCCCCTTCCTAATGTTGGAGGAGGGGCCTCAACTGTTTGCTGTTCTGATTGGTTATCCCACTTGTTAGTTCTCAAGGGGCCAGTGGTGAGGCCTTTTGAAGGTATCTGGGGCTTCCCCTTGACTCCAAATAGGATCTAATTACTGGGGTCTCATGGGGTCTTTCCCTCAGGGGGTTTCAATTTTAATCGGTTTTTTTATGTTTTTTTATATTTTTCAAAATTTTAAAAATAAGAATGTAATCTTTTAAAACCAGAAGTGAAAAATAAATATCTTTTAAATAGTGCTAAAGAGGATATTCTCCATCCCAGGTAAGTTTCAAAATCTCAATGACCCAAAAATCTTCCAAGAAAAAGCCCTGAGACAGCTGCAATTCAGGTAATTACATGGAGCTCTTCAAGTAAAGGACTCCATTATGACTAAAATAAGGGAGAGAACAGTAAGTGAAATAAAATGAAATGTCATTTTAGTACCTTGTCAGGTAGGGAAATGATGAAATTCAAGTCAATGAAAGCACTAAAAGATATGACACTAGGAAACTATATGGAATCACTTCAAGAAAAAATGTTATGAACAAATAAATAGGCTGAGGGAATCTGAGATACCACCAGAATAGAAATTGCTTCTGCCTGTGCCTGGAGATACCACAGAACTTTTCTATTTCCTCATCTATATAATGAAAATCATAATTACACTTTGTATTCTGTTAGGAAATATTTCTAAATCATTGGCATCTTGAGACCAATTGGAAGGGGATGGAAGCAGGGGAAGAAGGCATGCAGACTAGTGTGCAGGAAGAAGACAATTTTCTACTTAGGAAAAAAATCCGAATTTCTTCGTAAGCAGCATAGTAAAGTAGAAAGGACAATTCTTTTAGAGCAAATCCATATCCTAGGTGCACTTACTCTGAGCATGGAGTGTTGGAAAAGTTGTTTAATATTTCTGAACTCTAGTTATCACATTTTAAAAATAGAGACCATATAACCTACTTTGAAAATTGTGTAGGATCATTGACAGAATGAATACAAAGGTCACATCACAGTACCCAGCATTTTGAAAGTATTCAATAAGTACTGACTATACTTAAATATTGATTATAAGAAGCATGCATCCAATACATCAGAAGGTGCTGTGGTCTGTGCTGGCCAGTCACCTGTAATGGGAAGAGAATAAGGATGGCATAGATTCATGAAAGAACCAGAAAACCTAAGAACTTGGTATGTCACTTGGTACAACCTCCTTCCTCCAAGCCATATTTTTCGATTTTAAAAACTCTGTAGATATCATTCAAAAACTTCTCTTGGACACAGAACTTCCTTGTACATTTCTTTGCGATTTCCTGTGAATCTATAATTATTTTAAAAAAGAGTATAAAAAAAATCTTCCCTTGGTATCCTATTTTAGTTTTTCATCACGCTTGAATCAAAATGTTCTTCCTGCAGCTTTCTTTCTTGCTGAAATGTAAACCCATTTCCTCTTTACTCAGCTCTCTAGAGAGACGGTACAGTCACTAACCTCCAAAATATGTGAAAACACACATTAAGTCATCCTATATTCTTCTGTCTTTCCAAATAAACAGCCTGCATCCTATAAAACTTTCTTCAGTCATCTTATTCTTTTCTAACTTTGAATTTTATTTTTAATTACTGAATGGATTCTTTTCTAAATCTACTCTATTCTATTCTTTAAGGATTTGGAGGAGACCCTCAGATAATTGCTGCTTTTGTCAATAAATCATCCTTGGAAAAGACTTTCGTTGTTGTTAAAATATTTACCTTAGGAATATCCAGACAGCATAGGCAAGCCAACAGCCTCATCAAATTAACACCCCCTGGGTGGGCTCTATCTGGGAATATATAAAAAGCTAATTCCCCAATATAACATAGTTCTACTCATTTATAAATCCCCTAGTCATGATTCTTCTACTTTTTTTATGTGAACCTATAATTTTCAATTTGCCTGTTAAGTATATTTCTCAGAGACTTCAAGTCTTTGGATTGATCCTATTCCAGTTGAGCCCTGAAACCCAGCAGATATGTTGCCAACTCCCACTCTCCAGTTCTTCAGGCTTGGCCTGGACAAATAACAAAACGATGATGCTGGACCAGCCCCATTCCCAAAGCAAAGAATATCTTCTACTGAAAGGGAAAAAAAAAAAAAAAATCCATTCCTCTGCCACATACTATCTATGTCCCTTCTCAGTCTGCAGCAGTCATAGTGGACATCATCCCAAATCCCTCAAGATTGGGGAATGAACAAATACAAGGAGGGAGTGTAACTACTGACTAAAGTAGATTTATTGTTACTGTAGTTATTATCTTGTGTTAACTAAGTAACTTGTAGTATTAATATAAAAATAAATTTTTAAATAAAAAAAATGTACAAGAAGGTTTCTAAGTATTACATGTAAGTAATAAGTAGCTATAATAAAGGGGTCTGTCAGTCTGGTCCCCACTGACTTCATCTGAGGTGAGTTCAGAGACCCAAAGGCCAAAAAGTGCCATAAATGAAGTGATGGTGCCTTTAAGCTGAGAAATGTCAATACTACCTTTCTTGCTACACATTTCCAGGATTCTGAAAAAAATACAGACTTCAGATACTTCATCATGAGTTCCCTTACTCTAGAAACACAAAATCTGCCATTAAAGGATGAAGTTCATAAAATTCCAAGAAATTGTGACTTCACCTTAGGCAATGAAGAATATGCCTCTGTGTTTTGCATTTATAAGATAGAAATGGCACTGAATATATTTATGAGAATAAAAATTCTATAATGTATATTTATATATGAAAATACCCTGAGGTCAGGAAATTCTTTAAGACATTAGCAATATGATTGATTTGATATTTTCATGGCATTATGTTGCTTACCACATTCTCTAAGTGTCAATGAATCGCTTGAGATTGCTGTGCATGTGTGAGTAAGGCTTTATTTTTAATCTGTTCCTCTCTGTACATTGAGAATCACACTCTCTGGACCTCTCATTAAGGGATATAACTACACCCTCACAGAATTTGTCACTCTGTCAGCTATGCCTCTTTACCTCATTGACTGCAATTTTGGCAACTATACCTCTATCTGCTGAATCCAGCACAGAATGCCAGCTTTTGACACATTGCACAAATCAAAAGCTCTGCCAGAGTGCCTCAGAATTCCCTCTAACAGCACCCCGCCAGCACACTCACAGAGACCTTCCTGTCACTGTCCTCTTGCAGCTCACTGGGTGAAGGGGTCTAGGCACACCCTGTCGTTCATTTTCCTCAGAGGACCATCACAGCAAGCAGGGTAGCAAGAAGCATGCCTTCAAGGCCTGTGTATAGACCATCTCACAAGACCCCATTACTGGTGAATTTATTTCAAAATCTTAAAATTGGCCAGGAGCTAAACGTTAGGACTGCGGGAGTCCCAAGCCTTCCTGTAATGTGTTAGCCCTTTAACTCCAATACATTTGCCAGGTGCCTAATAATTCACCAAGCGCTGTCACACTTTTTTCTGTCCATCCTTATAACATCTCCATGGGATAAGCAAACCGATTTTATTATCACTGTTTTACATATGAGGAAAAGACTCCAATGTTTCAGTGGCTTGAACTAAAAACTGATGGGTAGAAGGGCATGCCAATATAGACCCTCTTCTTTTCACACCAAGAGCTCTGCTCTTTCAATGTTCCTGACTGTTTTTGGTAGGTCACTCATGCTCATGGGTCTGTGAACATTCTTTTGGCTTATATAGCAATACCATAATGATTGTCTTCCAAAGCCTCAAAACTACAAAAGGTGGTCATCAATCAATGGAACCTGGTTTTACTTCTGATCTACCACTGAAGTTGGATGGTGAATTACTAATAACAATGATTTTATGGACTTGCAAAGTAGAGTCAGCAATTCCTGAAGGAAAGTTTCAAAAAGGTTTTCATGAAAGCTAAGAGTCTATCAATATGCTACAATTCTCCCCAGAAGAATCTGGTGGTCTAACACCAATTTTATCACCAACCATCTATAATGTGCCTGCTTCACAATCAGCATCTATAATGTGCCTGCTTCACAATCAGCCATGACTGTGTAAAACAGACAGGATGGCGCTAGTGGCCTTCATCCTGACAGCAACAGAGAATAATTAGGAAAGTTGACACTTAACATCAGCAAAATCAGTTTTTTTTCCTACAAAATGGTTAAAGTTGAATGGGCCAACTTTACACACTGAGCACAATGCCAGGACGGAGTGAGTCCTCAGTAACTGCTCGATCATCACCCCCACCTCTTTTCCTTACTGTACCCCATTAACCTTACAGACTGCTACCGTGTCAGTACCTTTAGACAGACAGACAGCAAAGCTAAACATGGCAAGATACTATTCATTTGATCGTCTCAAGAGCAAGGATCTCTTTAATTCAAGGCTTTATAATTTCTTCAAGTAACCTTAATTCTCTTAACTTCATTTGCCCTAATAATACTAATTTAGGAGTTAGTATTATCCAAGATTTAGGGGTGAGGAAACTGAGGCCCAGAAAGAATGTCATTCACCAACCTGGAGGCAAAGCTGATGTCAGAACACACAACTTCTCTCAGTCTTCTGCTCTTTACTTTTTTTTTCTAATATTACACATGCTATCCCAGGACTGGATTGTGCTGTGAAAATTTGAACATAATTTGCTTGCAAATCCCTCACGTTGTTCTACCATTTCTGCCCAACTCACTTATGTCAGTAATGGACAGTGTGTGTTTACAGCAGTGTGTGTTCATGCCAAATGTTAGCATAACTTAGAAGTTATTTTCTAAAAAACCATGTACCAGTGAGGATCTACCCAGGAAATCAGAAACTATAGTTATTTTAACAGAGAGGATTTAATATAAGGGACTAGTTGGTGTACTAAAAGACAAAGGAAACCTTGAGGAAACAACATCAAGAAAAAGCCACTCCTTAGGGCTAAAGACATAGAACACAAGGTTTGGGGAGGCACCCCACAACTGCACCCAGCCTCTGAGGAGGGAGCAGTCCCCAACTGGGGATGATGTCTCAGGGGGATGATGCAGCAGCTGCCTCTGGGAATATTGGGAAAAAGCCAGGAACCAGATTCAACTGCTTGAAAACAAACTACCTCTTGTGGGTAAAGAACTGCTGCTGAGGTGACACTTTCAGGAAAGGAGGCAAACAGGATAAGCAGGTCAGTTATCCCTCCTCTAGCCTGGCACCATCTACTGGCAAAACCTAAAGGGAAACAGCTGCAGAGGAGAAATGTGGTTTTCAGCCCCAGCACCACAAACGAAATTAGAAGGGGAGGTTTGGAGCTGAGAGATAAGGGCGTAAAACCAGCCCAGAGTGTCCTTTGCACATTTAAAATCTTCAATCTGGGGGTGCTCCTGCCAACAGGACATCCATCTTCATTTGATTCTTTGAAGCATAGCTGATAGAGAGTTTGCTGGTGGCTGCTGAAAAAGAAACTAAAGAGATACTGATTGGCCAGAGCATTTACCCCTTTTCTATTCATAAACTTCTACTGTCATGCCACAGATACAGGATATGAGGAACATCTGCATTCCAGAGAATTTGCTGTTTATATTAGGAAACAGCCTTGTATAAGAAGCTAACCGGCTTTGGAGACAGGCTGACCTGGGTATGAATCCTGTTTGATCCTTACTAGCTGTAAGATATTAGATTAATTGCTTCACCAAACTGAGTGATTTTCCCTGTCATATGATAATTAAATGAGACACTGGCATAAAGTGCCTGGCACTTAGGTAGGTAAATGCTGCTTTTCTTACCTTGGTATAAGAAAAATAACATATCAAAAGGTTAAAGAGCTATTAAAAACGAGCTTTACTTTTTTTGAGATCTTCATCTTGTACTTCCATTTGTTTTAAGAACTGCTTATGATTCTATAAGAATATCCCGTTAATGCCAGAAAACCTAGACTTAAAAAGCAATGTAAGGAAGGCGGCTGTGGCTCAATCAGGAGGGCTCCCGTTTACATATGGGAGGCCCCGGGTTCGGTTCCTGGGGCCTCCTGGTGAAGGCAAGCCCGCCCGCACGGCGTGGTTAGCTGACCCAGCGAGCACAAGCAGCAAGGGGGGGGATAAATGAATAAATAAATAAAATCTTAAAAAAAAAAAAGCAATGTAAGCTCACAAGATTAGAATCAAAAAGTAACTCAAAAAGAGGTGGAGAGAAAACTTTGAAGCAAGCCAAGGCAAAATACAGCTTATTCACAAGGGGTAAAAGAGGGAAAAACAGAATAAAATATTCACTTGGCTCTTGACAAGAAAACCTGCATTTTCCAATGAGGGACATCTCATTTTCTTAATGCGACTTTGCATGAGCCAAGCAATTGGTACAGATCCATGTTATTTTTAAAGGAGTTATATTCTCTTGATTTATTGTAATAATCCTTCCACTGCTACAACCCCAGTGGCAGCAATGAAAAGGGAACTGGGCATAATAGTATAAAATCCTCCAAATTCTTAGATAGGAGCATTTATGAGAAATAACCAAATTGCCAGTAAACATCAGAGGCCAATTAAATAAGAGAACATGAAGGTTGTTCCCATTTAAAACTGGGTAATGAAATCAATTAGTGAGGCCTTATCCTGAGGGGCAAAAGCTTATAGAGTGAGTTAAATGAGTTTAAAGACCCACAGAAAATGGTCATAAAACTTTAGTAATTATGGCATAATAATTGTACAATATTTAAAAACAGCTATGATGTTCTGAATCTTGTCTTCAGGTAAAATGCCTACATAGATGTAGCTTAGATATAGAATATATATAATAAAGTATATTTAATATTGTATAAAAATATATAGCACACATATATATAATCTCACAACCCAGAAAAGACCAAAACTACCATCTTTCTCATTCAAGAGGACAAAGAATCAGATGCTACTTCCCTAAGTGTTTGGCAGCCCCATCATTCACAGGGCTTATGGTCAACCCAATCCCCTGTGTGCTATAGCAACAATCTTATTGCTTATCTTTTGATTACATGGATATTTTTCCTTATACAAATGCCAAATCTTTGAAAGGTCTCTTGGGTCTCTCAATTCTTCCTCCACTCTGAATCTCCAGTCTTGCTTCCAGTTAAGCACAGTATGGAGCAGCATTGGGCTATGCGGTTAGAAACTTTAGAGAAAACTAAGGCTTGGCTCCATTACTTTCCCAATTATGCCTTCTTTTCATTAATTTCTTTCCTTACAGAAAAATTAATTCAATGACTGCTATTTACCAAAAATAACTTGGTATGGTTTATTAACTATCATTCAAAATGAAGCTAATGTAAATCCCCAGCATTCAAAGCAAACTCAGTTCATTAAACTGCCTGATATTATCACTTAACATTAAGAAAATCGAGCCTGTGACGAGGTCCTTTAGGATGTCTTCTCAATTAAAGAATACTACCTGCATCTACAGGTTACAAACAATAGACCTCATAAGCACACATGAATTCAAAGTTCTATTTCCAGTGTAGTCCAGGGGTGACCCTAAACGAGTGGAACGCTGAGAGGAAAACCATTAGCACTTCCACTGAGGAAGTGGAAGTCTCTTTGGAGGAGCACCCAGCACTAGCCTGGTACATAACAGCAGACATTCAGAGCTCCTTCAGAACATTTTCATTCATCCACTGCTGTCTAAGGCAGCAAAGCAGCAACCACCAAGGCAGGTTTGGGCTTCCAACTCTCAGCAATCACACCACTGTCTCCTCACCTGGGTAACCTGCTATACAAACCCAAGCCATTTTGTCTGTGCAGAAGTCTGAAGTCCATTGTCTGACCATCTACACTTGCTGAAAACTTCAGTGCCCATCTCAAATACTATCTTCTCCAAGATTTTCTTCAACTTTCCCACTTCCTATAATTGTTGGACTTGTACTTCTTTGACACCATTCTTCTCTCTACTGTTAGGTAGCAGGGTCTGTGATGACCAGGGCTTGCTCTTTCCTCCCTGAAATCCCTTCAATTCTAAATGACACCTCCTGACAAAATAGCCAAGAGTCTACCCTAAATGAAGTAGCTGGACTATATCAAAACCCCCACAAAAACCTGATCATCAATCTAATTCCCTGCCTCCTGCACCAATTATACAGCTATTAAAATCTGGGATTATATGCTGTTATGGTAGAGGGGGTTAGACTCCCAATTAAAAACCACCCCTCCTTCTTTCTTGCAAATGCTTCTACTTGGAAAGGCTAAATGTGAATTATGATTGGTCCCAGACAATCATAAAATTCAGATTCTTACACACTACATCTTTGCTTTCCCTTTTCCCCTAGCAGCGCTGGGGAAGTCTGTTAAGGGTGTGGAAGGGACTGAGACAAATTTTTCTCCCTGGCAAGAGACAATTTATTTTTCCATTCAGCCTCTTTTTCCCTCATCCTTCCTTGCTGTGAAATGTAGAGCTGTCTTGAGCAGTAGTAGCCATAATGAGACCAAGAGGTGACAAGCTTAAGGACACTTTGACAATGATAGATCAGAAAGAGCTGGAGTCTTCCCTGGCATTGTAAAGCTATTGCATCAAAACTGGGAACATTGACCTATGTGCTTCTCATTAACCAATGTCAATCAGGTATTGTTATTTACAGTCAAAAGCATTATTAACAGATACTATCATTCCTGCAGTATAACAAATATTTAAATATTTATTAAAATGCATTTAATTGAGCTTAATTCATTCAAGTAGATAGAAAACACAGAAGAGTTAATTGCATCTCATTATCACCTTTTTTTTTATTCAAAATGTCACCTGAGTTAAGGGGAGAACTACTTCCTAACTTTCAGTAAATATTAACTCTTCCGCCATATTAATAAAATAAATAAAACATCAGGGAAACATTCGTTCAGAAGAGATTAGACTCACAGTAACAAAAAGGAAAAAAAAGTTAAGTTCGAGTAGGCGGCAAGATGGCGTTGGTGTAGGAGGGCGCACACTGCAAGCTCCCAGAGCAAGGCGGATTGGGGACGGGGTCCTGCCCGGGGGTCTGTGCTGTGCACGCGTGGAATGAGAAGCTTGGGATATCTATCTGCGCGGATCGGCGGCGTGAACCGAACGGTGGAGATTCGGAACATAGAAAGAAGTAAGGAAATAAAATAAGAAGAAAAACTGCCAAAGAGAAAACTTAACTCACACGCAGAACCAACAGCTAAATAAAATTCTAGAGCATAGAGAAAAGCTAATCAACTGAACAAACCCATCAAGATAATATGATGACCAGAGGGCAACAGAAAAATACAAATGACTCTGAGAAACTGGAAAACATGGACCAGTCCAGTGCACAAAATAAAAACCAGGAAGCAATGCAGTACATCGAACAACTAATCAAAGCTATCCAAACAAATATCATGGACCAACTTAAAGACTGAAGGAAGAGATTAAGGATATAAAGAAGACACTGGGAGAACATACTGAAGAAATAGCTAACACACCTAAAAAGGTAATGGATATGATGGCGAACAAAGACACAAGTCAAGAAATGAAAAAGACGCTGGACTCACATGGCAGCAGAATTGAACAGGCAGAGGAAAGAATTAGTGATATGGAAGACAACACAGTTGAAATCAAAGAGATTGTAGAAAAGATAGACAAAAAGATAGAAAAAATCCAGTATGGTCTCAGGGAATTAACCGATAATGCAAGACGCACAAACATACGCATTATGGGCATCCCAGAAGGAGAAGAGAAGGGAAAGGGAACAGAAGGAGTGTTGAAGGAAGTTATGGCTGAAAACTTCCCAACTCTATTGAGAGAGATGGATGTGCAGATCCAGGAAGCACAGCGCACCCCAAATAGTATAAATCCCAACAGGCCAACTCCAAGACATATACTTGTCAAACTGTCCAATGCTCAAGACAAAGAGAAAATACTCAAGGCAGCAAGAGAAAAGAGAACCATCACATAAAAGGGAAGCACAATAAGATTAAGTGCTGATTTCTCAGCTGAAACCATGGAGGCAAGAAGACAGTGGTATGACATAGTCAAAACACTAAAAGAAAAAAACTTCCAGCCACGAATTCTCTA
>JAKSZT010053928.1:10290245-10570510 GCA_026826555.1 Tolypeutes matacus
TCACTTGGAGTTGGAGTGGACATCACCATCCCAGTCGCCTCTGGATTGGGGGAAGAACTATGGACTAGAGTGGACTTGATGGTATTCTCTTGCTCACATATGGTGATTCTTGCAATGCAAGAAATTATAACAATGAGGTGGAGCCAGTGGCCACTTGACAGTTTTTGGGTAGGGAGGGGATGAGCAGTTGAAATACAGGGGCTTCTTTGGGAGTTGGAGGTTGTCCTGAGTACTGTTGTGGCAATGGATGTAGGCCATTTTAAATCAGCACACACCACTCAGAACTGAGTGGGAGAGAGTGTGGTCTACAGTGTGAACTGTGGTCTATGGTTGGTGGCAAGGCTCCAGGATGTGTAAGTTCATTGAGGTTGGTGGGCCACACTGTGGGAGATGTTTGTGTGGGATGTGGTGGGAGGTGTGGGAGGTGGGCAACATGGGAATCCCAGTGGGTTCCGTGTAATATTTTAGGTAATCTAAGCACCTCTTAAAATATATGTATATATAGATATATATATATAAATAACATTTTTGTAAGCAAATACACATATATGCATATATATTTATATATCATTTTGCAAATGTTTGTATGTATTGTGAGAATTTTGATTTTTACCCATAATAAAAAAAAAAAAAAAAAGTTAAGTTCAATTCAAAATGACACCTCCTGACAAAATAGCCAAAAGTCTTCCCTAAATGAAGTAGTTGGACTATATCAAAACCCCTACAAAAACCTGATCATCAATCCAATTCCCTGCCTCCTGCACCAATTATACAGCTATCAAAATCTGAGATTATATTTCCATAGATTTGCGGCTCATTTTCATAACTCAAGACCAATGCTATACAACTGTGTTGAAACAGAGTGCTAAAATTTTACAAGAAATAAAATCAGGGACTGCCACAAAATAATATTATTCCCACAACAAATTCTCCAACTGTATTTTGAAATCAATCACCACTTAGCATAGGAACCTTGGACCTAGGATACCTGTATGGGGCAAACTGCAGGCAGTATTCTTTTGCACTTCTGGCTTTACTAATGTCATTTCTTAGTTTAACATGGCAATGCCTCATCTACCACCTCTGACTCAATAAGAAGAACCCAAAACCTGCTGTGTGTAGATGTGCCTCATTTCAAATGCACTGGAGAAATCTCATTACTTTAACTGCCGGACCTGTCTTGCACAGCTCTGTTATCTTCATTACCACCACCCTCTCCTCCTCTTCCTTCTTCTCCTCAGCCTAATGCTTCTTCAAAGCCTCTGTCACACCCCTAATCTCATGTGATCCTCATGATAAAGCTACCAGACCTATGAGTTAGGTGTTCTCTCTCTCTCTGTTAGAGAAAAATATGGCCCAAACTTGAACAGCCACATCAACTGGGGGGGGGGTGGCGGGGGGGAGGTGAGGGCTTAGATTTCCCCACTGCTCCTCACTGACCATTGGAACATTTCACTTATTCTCTATCAGACTATTGGTATCTAGGTTGGTCCCTGATCCCAGGTTTGAAAACCATATGAAGTCATTTCTGCTGCTTTTAACTTTATCATTTTATAGCCTTTTCACTCTCAAATTCTGTCACATCAGATGTATTCCCTGAAGAGTTAAGATGAAACCAAGGGAAGCATATGTGGCTCAAGTGACTGAGCTCCCGTCTACCATAGGAGAGGCCCTGGATTCGATTCCAGGGGCCTCCTGGTGAAGTTAACCTGGCCCACATTGCAGAGAGCTGAGCTGGTGCAGCAAGATGACGCAACAAAGGGAGATGCAGAGGAAAGACAGTGAGAGACACAGCAGACCAGGCAGCTGAGCTGGCTCAAGCAACTGAGTGCCTCTTTCCCATACCAGAGGTCCTGGGATAAGTTCCCGGTGCCTCCTAAAGAGAAAGACGAGAAGACAAGACAAGCAGACATGGAAAGGACACACAGCAAATGGACACAGAGAGCAGACAGCGAGTGCAAAACAATATATAAAGGGGGTGTGTGGGGGGGGAAATAAATTAAAAGAAAAAGATGAAACCAAACTTGATTTAGCACCCTATAGAACTAGAAATCTATATAACTATAGGAAATAGAAAACAGCATTTTAATGCTTTCATAAAAATGGGCAACCAAATCATATTCATGCAGCACAGAAAAAGCAGACTTCCAAATTTTATTTTATAATATTTAATTGAAAACAGATGATAAATGTCTATTTCTCATTTAGATTTTTAAAGACAATACCACTTAGAAAAGAAATCCCTTTCTCCTCCCCTCCTCCTCCCTAATAAATTTTTCTCTATATGGTAGAATAGTGCCAAGGATCGAGGATTATGATGTTTGGTCATCAAGACTATTTGAAACATACTACCTGGGCTGGCATTCTAGTGAATAGCAAACAGCACCAAAATATTAACCCATATTTATGATCTACATAAAATTACTATTTAATCAGTTAACAAATATGTATTGAATATCTCCTGCAGTGGCCCTCAACTCTGCTGCACATTACAAAATCCTGGAGCATTTTAAAATATACTGATGATTCACTGGAGTAGGACCAGCATCAGTTTTTCAAGAGCTCCCCAGGGATCTCTAATGTGCAGCCAGGCTTGGGCTGCATGCAAGGTGCCAAGGCTGTGGGGGTGGGGTGGGAGGGGTATGGGAAGCAATGGAGTTTGGGAGAGGAGCACAAAGGAGAACAACAATGGTCAGTCTCAGAGGACACTCATTTCTGCTGACAGAAAAAAGAAACTCAGACATGAGTTTTGCAGGGAGGAAAATCGATCGGTTTTAAACATGTCGATGCTTAGTGACAATGGAAATGTGAGGTTGCGAAGAGACTAAGAGGTCAGTGGCCCTAGAGACGCGGCTGTAAGAGCATTCGGCGGAATGGTATTGGTGGAAACCAAGGGATCGCATCGCACAGCATGGAGAGCAGTAGAACGAGGGGTACCAAGAAGTAGCCTGGAGAGATGCCGGTCATAAAAGGACAAGAGAGAACAGGGAGCGAAGCAGGGAGGGGGCAGGGACAAGAAGAGGACAAATTTCCAGCAAACTATGTAGTAAGTCAGTTAGGCATTAGCTATAGGTATTCAGAAATCTCACAGATTTCAAGAATCATTCCTCACATATTGGCAAAGCTGTTTTTATATTCTTGGGGATGGTGTTTTAATGATGATCTTATTACATAATTAGTCCAAACACAAATTCAGAAGACACTGAGCTCTATGCTACTGTTAAGAGGGGACTGAAAGACATATTTCTCACCCTCCAGGAATTTTTGGCATTATAGGACCAAACTAAAGATGAGACCATTTATAATCAAATGTTAGATTATGTGGTAGAGGCAGTTCTGCTTTACAGCACAGAGAAAGAAAAATAGAGTTTTCAGAGTTAGACTCAACCAGGTCCCCAGTGGAGAACAAGTGAAGGATGATAACATGCAAAACAGTGACTAATTTATGACACATCCTTTAGTGTCCTTTAAAATGGATATTGTTTTTAAAGCACAAAAAAACGCTGCAGTGATTCATAAGAATACTCTCTCTGGTGCACTGCCACCACACAATATTGCACCACTTCAATCTTCAACCTTAAGGACATGTATCTGAGATTTTTCCTTTAGTCTAAAAGAAATTTATGGCTACACTAACTTGTTGGTATACACCTGACAAATAATAAGTGAAAAGAGCATTTTTTCCCCAAAAAACTTAGAGTTTATCTTTCAACAAATAATCAAGAACTAACTAATCTCTTCTGCTCCCCCAAATCCCTACAATTTATTAGTTTGAGTTGGTTGTGGTGTTTTTTTATTTTATTGTGAAAACATATATAACATACAATTTGCCATTTTAACCAATTTTAAGTGTATGATTCAGTGGTAGTAATTAATTATATATATTATATTGTAAATATAATCATCATCATCGGTTACCAAAACATTTTCATCACTACTAGTATGGGTTTTCTAAATTAATCCCAGTTCCAAGAATAATTTTTATAGGCTCTTTAACAGTAAAAAGAGACACCTGTGTCTCTTCCTTTCTATGGAAGTTGAGGCCAAAAGTCAGAAACAAGACATATTAAAGGTCTCAACATCCCCCTTAAAAGTGAGTTTTCCTTTCAGAACCACTCACGTTCATAAACCTCCTCCTGACAACAGCAATCCACCAACCCAAGCATGACCATCTTCAAACACCACCACCTTTGCCAAGAAAAGAAAATGATTAAACAAGAGACCCAGTCTGGTTCATCTGGGGCTTACATGAGAGTCTTCCAAACTGGGTGTTGCTCTCTTTTTTTCCAAATCACAAAGTGTCTAGAGTCTGAACAGTATCCACCAAACAATGAGGGTCAGATAAAGCTTGCACTTTACACTTTTTCTTTTCCTCATCTTTCAGGACAAAGGCCTATGTTTTGGTAGACCTGACATCAAGAGTGGAAAATTAAAAGAAGCCAGAATTCAATTTAATATAAAAAGGGACTTTGGCATGAATGATTGTTCAGAAATGAAATGGGCCACCATGCACAGGGGAAAGCATTATGTTTAAAGGATAAGCCCAGGTATGGCTTCATAGTTGGGCAGATGCATAGTTTTGGTCTTGGCTCCTTTCAGGTTTAAGGTCACGTATCAAATAAAATTTAAAACTCACTTTCCTCATTTCTAAAATGGAATAGCTACCACAGCAGCTCTGGACTGGGCACACTTCTGAGACCTTCACACATACTAACCCTGGGCATCAAAACAACAACCCTAAAAAGTAGGTACTATTACACTCTTCTTTTTACTAATAAGGAAACTGAGGCAGAGAGATTAAATAACTTGCCCCAGGTCACATGACAAGCAACTATGGAGATGAGGCTCACACTCACAATCTTTCTCCAGAGTTTGCACCCTTAATCACTATACAGTTCCTATTTCATAAGGTTATTACGAGGCTTAAATGAAATAATGTTATGTAACAAATGAACTGAAACACCGGGTCACTCAAAAAAAAAAAAAAAAAAAAGCTCCTATTGTAATTATTATTGTTGACATAATAACAAATTAATGTTATTTTATTATATATTATAATAAATTGTATACATATAATTTGTATTACTATTATTATTAAGCAGCCTGATACTGGATATGTTCGAGTAGAAGTTGGATGACTTTCCTGAGTGAACTCTGGGGTTCCTTTCCATTCTATAACTTTATTCACGGTGGGTCCTTCTGGTTCATTGAACTGTAGAGGAAAATGTGCTGATAACTTAGCTCCACGTGCTTCCTGTAGGCCAGGCCACACCAATCATGTCAGCACCAGGCACACTTCTAGCCAAAGAAAACATAAGTGGTTTTGAATATTCTGGAAACTATACTTGCAAGAAGAAGGCTAAACCATTGAAAATGGAAGACTTGGCCCATTGTTTAAAATTTCAAGATGTAGCTTAAGCTACATTTTGTTGAATTCTGAAGTTCCAGAACCATTTGGAGACTGTCCAACAAAAAGGAATTGCGTTCTTCCTTTCTTTTCAGTTCTTCTATACTGCAAGAGACAGACATCTCTATAACTTGGTATTTCTCCAAAAAAAAGTCACCAGGGATAGGATCCCAGAAAGCTAGAGAGTAATGTCAGCTATGGTACAGGCAATTTCTCCAACAAAATTGCTTCATTACACATTCTCTACTTGGCACAACTTGTACTTGTAAAAATAGTACCCCAATTTCACAAGCAAGTTGGAACCTACTGATCTGACTTCTGAAATACTACATTCCTTCTGTTGCTAGTAATGCTCAAAGTTTGTCTCTTAAAATTACTTGTCAAGTTGTCCTTTTAACAGGGCCAATTACTTTTCTCCTGAGGACAAAAGGCCTGAGAACCAGAAACCCTGGAAAATGTGAGAACCATTATTTTGCTGACATGTTCAGCAGTGAACTTAAAGTGGTCCCACTTTCCACACTAGCTCCCCCTTGGTGATTAGAACTCCTATTCTTTAAGAGATGTTGAGCTTGGACTATCTTTAAGTTTAAAAGAATTTTCACATTATATAGATTTTCCCCCACAGTGAGCACATGGTTAAATGTATCAAAAATTACATTTAAAAAGAAGATCAAAAAGTTACTTTTTAATTTATATCCCAGTCTTAACAAAAGGGGTTAACCTAAGCTATGTAATAGTTTGTGATAAAATGGAATTGTCAAAAACTATCTGAATGTCCTTTGTCGATCATAAAATTGTGAAATTATTCTCTCCTGCAATGCTGAATATAGACAATTGAACTACCTTGTAAAATAATTTTTATTAAATGAATTCATGTTCATGACAATAATAATTTTGGAAGTTATTCAAGGATAAATCTAAAGTACTAAGTTTTCATTTTATTCCTATTGCCCAGGTTCTAGTATCAGAAATAAATTACAATGAAGTTGAAATTATTTTTCCCATCACATGCACACATATGCAGTCACACATGCATTACCGGAGTCTACTTGTGGTAGTGAGACAGCTCAGAACCAGGAATCAGGTGAGCTTTGGTCTGGTTTGGAAAGTGCTGTGCAGTCGATCCTGATATTTTGGCCAACCCATTTATCTCATTATGACCCACTTTCTCCAATTATGAAATTAAGGTGTTAGATAGTCTCACAGATCCTTTCCAATATAACAATTCTAGAAATTTCTCATTTTTCTTGCCAGTTCTCATTCTTTCCCAAAAGAGTTAATCTCCCCTAGAAAAGGACTCATTTTTACTTTCTACTCCCTGTTGTTTCTCTTTAACTAAGGAGTCATTTCCTTAAAAAGTACCCCCCAAAAAAGTATGACTAATCCAACAGAGACAGATTCTTCTTCTCCATCCTATAGCACCTGTTCTAGTGGCTTTGATTAGCATATCTGTCAAGAATCAACTCTGTCCAATAAATAAATAAACCTTCCCCAAAGACACTTCAATTTACAATTGTATCCTACTTATTCTCAGGTTTCAAAAAAAAATTATGTCATATGTGCATGTGCATGCACACGTGTGCACACACATACTCCATAGGACTGGAAGGCATATCTCTCTCCTATGCCTTTTTCCTTTGCTAATCCTGAATCACCTGTAATCAATCAATAAAGAAGAGAGCTTTTATAAGTGGTTTTTATCCAATTTAATCTAGGAAATTCAAGCCATATCAGAGGTGAAGAGTATCTCATAATATTTGCACAAATGGAAAAATTAAGAGAGATACCCCAAGGAAGGCAGGCACTGTGAGGGAGCTGCTCCACTTTCCAGTAGTACTTGTAGGCTTACATTGCTTCAGGAAATCTTTAAAGCCAGGGGGAGCAAAAATTGTTTTTACAAAAATGGCCTGATAGACTATGACTGTTAGTAACTAAAACATCAAAAAGCTTTTCGATATACATTTCATTTTCCCCAGATTCCTCAAAGGATATGGTCAAAACTGAAAATGTCAAATGACAACACAATCATTTTCCGTTTCCATTATTCTTAAAAACTGTGCTTGAGATTAACAGTGCTGTACAAAGCACAGACTTTTTTTCAGTTTTGGGTTTAGGTATAGCATTTCTTAGGGGACAACAGGATTGGAGGCAGAGGAGGCAAAGCTAGGTGGTTGAACTACTGCTTCCCTCACTCCCCAATTGCTGGCTCAGCTCCACCTACATCCAAATTTCCAAGGCATCAAGAGCAAAGAAAAGGTAAAAAGAGGAAGGGAGTATGAAGCCAAGGAAAATAAAGAAGAGAGAAAAGGAAAGTGGACCAAAGGAGAAAGTGTGTTGTTAAGAAAAAAAGATGGTTTGTGGATAATAATTTTCCATAGTTACTATGCTAGTTCAACCTCGTTTCATTATCTTATGAAAGCCTATCAATATCATTGAAGGGTATTGTATATATAATCCCCCCTTTACAGGTTAGAAAACTACAGCTCCCAGAGATTAAAAACCTTGCTCAAAGTCTACTTAGCATGTAGACAGCTTAGCTGGGATTCGATCCAAGTTGTGTCTAGAGTTAGAACTCATCAATTTATTTAGCAACCATCCATCAAGGACTACTGCAAGCTGTACATTACATTAGAGCAGGGGTTCTTAAACTTTTTTGTCCCACAGACCCCTTTTCCAGTCAGGCAAAAACCACAGACCCCTTAGTAAGTCCACACCATACTGTGTATTATTTAATAAATATATCACACCTGCACCAAAATGCCCCCAAAAGAATGATTTTTTTAATTTAAATTCAAGCTCATGGACCTTTTGTTAAGAACCCCTGCATTAGATTCTGTGATTAGAAATGGCCTTTCACAAATATCGGATGGCAATAAATTAAGTAGTATGTCTTCTGAAAAGAAGAGAATCAGTAAACCACCATCTACAGAAGGAAGAAGCAACAAATGTTAGACAATGTTTGAAAAGGCCAAGTACTCAACCACCTAAGAAAGGCAGGAGATAACTGCAAATCTCAAGACAGCTAAGTGCAAAGAGCAGATATGTAAGTACCTCCAGGCAAAATACTCAGTTCTAACAGCAGCATCAACAACAACAGCCATGGCCACAGAGATGAGTCCAGAGACATCAAGCTAGAGTGAGCTGGACACCTTGCCAGGGACTCTGCTCTTGCTGATCCAGCATTCTACTGTCTCCAGTTCCTGCAGCCCCTGGTACTTTGCCAATTTGGGAATCCCCACAGCAGCATAGTTTACCTTCTCTAAACAGAGCCAGACTTGGGAGTTCAAACACAAAGACTCCAGCAATGGGACTGGCAGCCTTCAGGTCCAGCTTTGGCTCCCCACTGCATGATTTAGATGTGACCTTTATCCCTAACTTTCCCCATGCTACTCCAATTGGTAAATAGGTTACTGTCACCTGACCCTTGTATGGTCCAGCCATGGATTCCCTCTGGACAAGTCCTAGGCCTGGCTGTCTGGCCAAAACATTGGAGCTCTCACCACAACTGGCAGCCAAGACTTCTATTGCTGTTTAAAGTGGGGATGACCCTCTAGACTTCAATAATATGATACCCTCTGTCTACTGGAACTTCCTGCTGATCTTTGAAGGCACCATGAGGACATCTGTAAAAACTCTATTTTTATGAAATTTATCCATGTAGTACATATCTACAGTTTATTTATTTTAATTGTGGTATAGTATGCCATTGTATAAATAATCCCCCAACTGTCAAGCATTTTACCACTGGTGGAAAAAAATCATAAAGGCAGTAATGAGCACCTGTAGGTGTATGCATACAAGTGTGTGAATGTGATGCCTGTAGGCACAAATACACATTTATTATTGATAAAACACAAACTTATTTCAAAGCTGTCTACTGTAAAGAGATCAAATAAATACTTCTTCATCATAAACCCTCCTGGTCCCATTTACTCTCTACATAATACTTTGAATCACTGTAATTTCTCCTTCTTCTGTACAGTTATCAGATGATCTAGAATGTATTTTCTGCTCTTCCTCATATTCAGAGAGCTCAGGGTTGGAACATGGTAGGTACATAGGAATGATGTGTTCAGTGGAAAGAAGAGAGGGAGAGAGGAATAAAACTGACCAATGTAAGCTGGAGTCTTCAGAAATCTCATAAAAAGGAAAGATTTCATACATGGCCTTAAGAAATGTGTACAAAAAGGACGAAAAAAAAGTGAAAAGACATTTCTGGTAGCTAAAGCAGCATTTTAAAGGAACGGTAGCTACCTTAAATACACTCTACAGGAGAAGGGTGTATTAGTCAGGAAGCTAGGATATTTGGCAGCTGGAGAGGTCTCTGGAGTCCTTACACACTGCGTCCTAGCTGTATAAGCTTTAATCCTTTTCTGTAAAGCCCAACATCTCCATCTGTAACTCCCTTGCAGCCATAACACTAGGGATTAAATCTCTGCTCTGCCACTTTTGTGTGGCCTTAGGGAAGCGACTTACCCTCTCAGTTCTTCAGTTTCCTCTTCAGTAAAATGAAGATAGTACAATACTCACCTCATACGGTCATCATAGGCATTAATTGAGTTAATATGCATTAAATTCTTAGACTAGTACTGACATAGTTCTCATTAAATGTTATATGAATTTTATTTTTATTATCATTGTCTTTCAAATGAAGCTGAAATCTTCATTTCTCTATGAAATTTTTCCTAACTCCTGCTGCCTAGCAATACTGCCACCCCCTCCTTTACTGCTATAGCACTAATGGATCATTTTAATTCACTTAATTTTATACTAATTGACTTCAAGTACTTAAGCACAAAGCTATATTTGAATCCTCAGTGCTATAATTTAAGGAATCAACAATATCACCAAGGCAACTAATTTGAAGGTTGTGGGGGCAGGTCAGATTGATAGAAGATTTGGGGGGGAGAGAAAAGTCCCATAAAAAGTACACATACTTGGTTCCTTTGAGTGTGGACCTAGCTAAGTTTTTTTTATTGTGTTGTGTGTGTGTTTTGTTTTTATTTTTTGGAGAGGAGGGCTGTTGCTAAGGTTGTTTTTTTTTGTTTTTTTTTTTAATTCAACTGTTTTCTTTTTATTTTTTAATTATTGTTTATATTTTCAATTATTAAATGTACAAAATAAAGTTTAAAAAATTAAAAAAAAAAATTTTTAATCATGCATAAAATACAGAGTTCCAGAATACCACCCTATTATCAATACCGTGCATTAGTGTGGTACATTTGTTAAAATTCGTGAAAGTACAATTTCTATAGTTGTACTATTAACTATAGTCCATTGTTTACAATAGGGTTCACTGAATGTATTGTACAGTCCTGTTTTTTTTTTAACTTTTATTTAGTAATATATATACAACCTAGATTTCTCCTTTTGCTATGTGATTTTTTTTCTTAAAGGAAGTACTGGGGGATTGAACCCGGGACATCATATATGCGAAGCAGGCACTCAACCACTGAGCTACACTCGCTCCACATTTTGCTATGTGCTTCCCGCTCCCCCCCTTTCACTATGTGCTTTTAATCATAAATGATTTTTTTTTTTAATAAACAGGCTTCTAAGGAAAAGTTTCAAGTAGATTAACAGAGCAG
Organism: Tolypeutes matacus; assembly: GCA_026826555.1. Lineage (NCBI taxonomy): Eukaryota > Metazoa > Chordata > Mammalia > Cingulata > Chlamyphoridae > Tolypeutes > Tolypeutes matacus. The sequence goes on from JAKSZT010053928.1 coordinate 10,301,241, forward strand.
ACTCCTGTAGCACAATGAGCCTAATTCACCTTAAACTTATTTTGGATTCATAGCTCATTGAGAAGCAGATGCCAACTCATCTTCTAAACATCTCGAAGTCTTTAGAAATGGGATAGGCTTCCTCAGAAGGTAATGAATTTCCTATTGTGGTGGTAGGTGGATCAGAGATGGCCACAAATTCTTTGATCAAGAAATGAGGTCTATGATCCCTCTGGTTGGATCAGAGGTTCTGAGACTGCTTTAGTCAACTGAATACAGAAGTGATGGAATGCCTGTTCCTGGGCCCCAGCCTTAGTAGAATGGTAGCTTCTACTTCCTTCTCTTTGTAAAATTGCCCTGGGGAAAGCCAACTGCCAAATGAGAAGTCTGCCTACCATGAAACCACCATGCAATAAGAAAGCCTTAGCTGGCCATTTAGAGAGACAACATAAGAGAGTTATCCAAACTGCCCATAGCTATTCCAGCTATCAGGGCCCAGGTGCCAGATATGTGATTAAAGGAGCCTTTGGATGTCTCCAGACTCAACCTGCCTGCACTGACTCCAACTACATGAAGGACCCAACCCCAGCTGAGCCTATCAAGCCCCAGAACACTGAGAAATAATGAAAAATTGTTGTTTTAAACCACTAAGTTTTAAGGTGGTTCATTATACAGCAAAAGATTACCAGTTAGCCAGAACACTCATCATTGGAAGTCTTCAAGCAACATTTTTGTGGTCACAGGTGTGGTGGAGAAGACTTAAATGCTGAATTTAGGTATAAATTACACTACTGTTGGGTGCCAGCACAAAGTTACAAAGTTTTGCAAGAAAATTCTGACATTCCTTGATTTTTACATCTTGGTGCCCAATGATACATGGCAGATCTGGGCCTAGAACTCAGATTTTTGACTCCTATGGGGCCTTTAAATAGGTTGTCCCACCTCTAGCTAATCTAGTTATTGAGCACTACCTTTCAAAATGAGAATACCCTGAAGCACTGTACATGGATATATACCACCATATACATGTCCCTATATACACCTAACACAAAAAAATAAGATTTAATCTTTCAAAAGTTAAAATAAAAATAAAATAATTTGTTTCATCAGAATTTTTAAAAATATGGTCAGAACTTACATAGAAGTGATTAGATATTCCACTTCAATGTTAAAAAAACTCATTTGGAGAATGATCCTCCAAAGCTTATGTTCAGAATCAGTGAGTCATATGCCCAGAGAAGTAATCATTTTAAAGGGAAAAAATTCAGAAATATAAACATATTTTTGCTATATATTGCTGAGTGACAGGCATTTGGTTCAAATAATTTTTTTTTACTTAAAAATTATTTAATAGTTCAATGTGATATCCTAGACAGGATCCTGAATAAAAAAGGACATTATTGGAAACACTGGTAAAATTCAAACACAGTCTGTAGTTTAGTTAATAGTATTATACCAATGTTAATTTCTTAGTTTTGACAAATGCACCATGAATATGGAACAGATTAATATAAGGGAATCTACCTGAAGGGTATACTACTATTGCAATTTTCAGTAAAACTAAAATTATCCAAAAGAAATAGTTTAAACAAATGAAAACAAAAATTAATCTTACTTTGTATGGGCTATAAACTAGATAGTAGATATTCATATCCTACCAGTAATTCTTCCTACTTCTCCTTTTATTCCTTTCCCACAATCTATGCCAATCAAAACTTAGATAGCCCTTTCTCGATACAATTGTTTCACTCAGCCCAATTTCCAAAATTCCCTTTTTCCTGAAAGCATACAATCTTTCAGACAATTAAAACCAGCAACATAGCCCAAGCTAATTCCAATCTACATAATACTTTCTACCTCATTTTAACCATTTCAGTCTAGAGAGTCAAAATGTCATTTTTCTATCACTGGCAGGGAACCATTATAATGTCCTGTTTTATTTGAACAAATGTTTTATTTTTCCTTTCTGAACAAATTACAACTATTAAATAAATGATGAAAATTAATAATGATACTATCTTAGATTTTAAAATCACAACATTAATAAAAAGACTGTTCAAAATGGTGGGTTGGCTTCTTTCTTTTTAGGCCTCTGACTCCCAAGACCCCATTAAAATGATAGAAAAGGAATGAAAATGGCATATACAGAACCAACAAGAAAAGCAATGGGGCTGAGGGAGTAGTATATATAAGCAGATGGAAATTCTCAGCAAATTTTTGGAAGACAGAGATACCCCCTGGAGGCAAGCAAAGGAAATCATAGCCTAGAATATTCAGAGGGAGATGGTGGTAGACAGAAACTGAACAGTCTTACAGAAGCCAAGAGCCTCAGGACTTAGCAAAGGCAAGTGCAGCAAGAGAGTGGGCATAAATGTGGGGCCCTATTTGAAGCTCCACATAGACAACAGAAGAAGCTCCTTCCCCATTCAGTGCTTGTAAGGAGATGCCCCAGTGACCAAAGCCAGGTGTCTCACTCCACAGAAAGCAGGGGATTAGAACCCCAAGCCTAACTTATTCCAAGCCTACGATTCTGTTTTAGTTTACTAAAGGCTGCCAAGGCAATATACTAGAAATGGGTTGGCTTTTATTATAATGGGGATTTATTAACTTATAAGCTTACAGTTCTAAGGCCATAAAAGTATCCAAATCAAGGCATCAGGCGATGCTCTGGGCTTCTCTATCACATGGCAGGGCACAATGGTGGCATCTGCTCTCTCTCCCTTCTCCTCTGGGTCTCTTTGCTTTCAGCTTCTGGCTGTTCATATCTCATTAAGAAGCAGATGCCAGCTCTCCCCTTCTCTCTCCCAGGTTCCATTGATTTTAGCTTCTTGGTCTCATGGTTTTATCTCTTAGCTTTTGTGGGTTTCTCTCTGAATTCTTGTGTCTATTCTCACTGTCTCTGCAGCTACCTCTCCCTATATTTATAAAGGACTCCAATAAGAGGATTAAGACCCACCCTGGTTCATGCCCTACTGAAGTCATCTAATTAAAGGCCCTTAACTGAAGTGATCTAATCAAAAGGTCCCACCTACAATAGGTTCACACCCACAGGAATGGATTAGTTTCAAGAACATGATTTTCTGGGGGCCACATACAGTCTCAAATTACCACACATTCCTTTTGCTAGACTGGTATTTCTTCACATTGCCAGTCATGATCCATTGGCCATTAAATCAATTTAGTAGGTAGAGAGCAGCATTGTTTAAGTGAGTGCAATGGAAATAAGTGTGAAGGGAAGGAAAGAGAGGGAAGGGAGGTGAAGAGAGAAATACAAGTACCCAAAACATTAACGTTTAAAACATCCTTCTGTAGGATGTGCTTAGCAAAATATGAAAGTAAACCATGAAAGAGAAAGGTAGGGGGAAAAGGAAATAATGGGTCCAACCAAAAGAGCAATGAAGACTTTTGAAGAAGTTAACTGTATAGCCGACCTAGAAAGAGTGCTGCAAATGAAACAAAATGTTAAATTTGCATATACATGGAGAAAATAGGTATTTATTGTACTTCTCTTTCATTTTTTTCTATAGGTTTTTAAATTTTTTAATTGGGAATGTTGCTTTCTATTATAAGACCTCCGTGTTGTAATTTTTAATCCATAACATGCATTACTTTAAGAAAATTAAATTAAATTAAATAGATCTTATTTATCCACCCAAAAATTCTCAAGCTGGCCAAGAAACATATTATTTACAATTTATTTCTATTTTTGGAAAATTCAGATAAGAACCTAATTTTCAAATTTCACATTCTCTTCACATTGTTTTATCATCAAATTATCCTCTAACAAGTCTATGTGTTCTTATTAATTAAAGTTTATGAAGTTAAAAACACTGCCTAAATAACTTTAGAATCCATAAGAAGGACTGAAAAATTGATTCCTTAAATACATAGTATCAGATTCTTGGCTTTTCTTCAGTAAGGCCATTGTGCTGAAATCGTATACATTTTTGATAGACAAATATCCTCTACCTGCATTTGAAAAATATTGAAGTTAGAAGAGATATTTAAATAAATTATTTGAATCAGCTGAAGGATAAGTCTGTAAGTGATACAAATGTCATTCTTTTATACTATCCACCAATATGCACTAAAATAAATAATATTTCAATATTTTTTTCCTAAGAGATAATGGCTATTTTATCAATTATAAAATTTCAAGTACAAAATCTATATTAACATATTCAGTATAGCATTTTCTTAACTTTCCTTGTGATTATACTTTTGGAGCATGTTGCTATTGTTATTCTCTTTGCTTATGAGGAAAAAGAGATAAGCAGTATGGAAACTAAAACAATAAAAATATGCTCAGTACAGCTGTCTTTTGAATGCAACCTTTGGTCTTGCCTCCAAAAAAGTCTTAACATTGGACTCTATCAATAAAGCTGAGTACTCTACAAACACTAAGATTCATAATCTGTTGTCATTGTCTCCATTTAGAATTGTCTGCCAGGGCTGCTGTAACAAATGCCACAGACTAATTGATTTAAACAGCAGGAATTTATTGTCACATAGTTCTGAAGAAATCTGAAATCAAGGTGTTGGCAGGATCACGCTTCCTCTGAAGTCTATCAGGTTCTAGTGGTGGCTTGATAACTCAATCTCTGCCTCCATCATATGGCCATCTCTCTTTTTCTGTCTCCACATCAGTCATTACTCTCTCACTCTCCCTCTCTCTCTCTCTCTCTTCTTATAAGGACCCAAGTCATATTGGAGTAGGGTCCACGCTAATCCAATTTGTCCTCATTTTAACTAATAACATCTTCAAAGATCCTACTGACAAATAAATTCACATTTGCAGGACTAGGGATTAGGACGTGAACATGTCTTTTGGGAACACACAATATAGTCCATAACAAAAATATATTACCATGTAAAATATATTTAGATCACAAAGCTAGACTTTAAGAGATTCCTTATTCCACAGTTCTCATTTGTAGAGAAGATGAAACACAGAGCATGAGCTTCTCCCAGTGTCATAGCTACTTAATGATGAAGCCAGGACTAAATTACAGGTCTGGCTACCACTGTTCTCCCTAAATATTACCTGGTTTATAGACCCATTGTTTTCCAATATGGAGACTTGAATAAACTCATGAAAATATGATTGGAAAATTAGTACTGTGTGTGTATAGATATAATTGGATATGGTCAAAAATGAATAGGATTTTCTTAATGGGATGGGATTAAAATTGCCTTTTAACTTAGGTAATTTTACAATAAAAAGGGAGAAAAACATTGTTACTCCCCATGGCTTTTGTTGTTATTGTTTTATTAAAAGTAACTTAAGAAATATCACTTGTGGTAAAACTGTTTATGAATGGTTTGAATTTGTGTCCAATAAAAAGGAGCTTTTAGTCAAGTTAGCACAGGAGCTTTCAGAAGCCAACTGAGGGTATAGAATCAGTCCTGAAAGAAAAAAGAACTTCAATCAAGAGTAAGTCTATGGGAAGTGGATGTGGCTCAAGCAACTGGGTTCCTATCTACCATAAGGGAGGTCCCGGGTTTGATTCTGGTGCCTCCTGGTGCAGGCGAGCTGGCCCGTGAGGTATGCTGGCCCACACGGAGAGCTGACGCAACAAAAAGAGACAAAGAGGAGAGACAATGAGAGACACAACAAACCAGGGAGCTGAGGTGGCTCAAGTGATTGAGTGCCTCTGTCCCACATCAGAGGTCCCAGGATCGGTTCCCATGTCTCTTAAAGAGAAGACAAGAAGAAAACAAAGCAGATGCAGAGAGCACTTAGCGAATGTTCAGAGAGAGCAGACTGCAAGCAAAAAAAAAAAAAAAAAAACACAAGGGGGAATAAATAAAATTTTTAAAAATAATAAAAAAGAATAAGTGTGGGTAAACAGATGTGGCTCAAGCGATTGAGCTCCCACCTACCACACAGGAGATCCCAGGTTCGGTTCCCAGTCCCTCCTGGAGAAGACGAGCAAGACAGTGAGCTGGCACATTGGGCTGGCATGGAGAGCTGATGCAGCAAGATGACCCATAGAGGAAACACAATGAGAGACACAACAAACCAGGGAGCTGAGGTGGCTCAGGTGATTGAGCACCTCTCTCCCACATGGGACGTCCCAGTTTGGTTCCCAGTACCTCCTAAAAAGATAAGCAGACACAGAGAGAGCACACAGAGAGCAGACAATGAGCACAAAACAATGGGGGGGAGGGGAAATAAATAAAATATAAATAAATCTTAAAAAAAAAAAAAGATTAAGTCCGAACTCTTTTGTAAGCAGTGAGTGTATAGCAACAAAGGCAAGCAAGAAAACAGGATTACCCTCCAAAAAGCAAACTCCAAAGTCAACCCACTATAGATAAAAGACATGTAAAATCACCTCAAGGAACTGAATGGGCCCCAAACCTGACAACACTTAGAAAGTAACCTGCTTTGGAACACTAAGCTATCTAAAGGGAGGGTACTTAGGGAAGGAGAGAAGCTTAAAAAGGTGGGGTGCTCAAAAGCAGAGTAGGAGATGTCCACTGAAGTCTTGTCCAGGGACAGAGTGACCTGGCCCCAGGGCGTGCCCATCTCATTCTGGAGAAAGGTACTAAATATCTTTACAGTGAGAAGTCGGCCCATGCTACATTGGCATAATGCTGCTAAACGTTTAAATACGCAAATATTTATGTAATTTTAAATAATATAATGAATTTCCCTGTCTGGTTTTTCCTCAACCAAACTATTAACTTAGCACCACTGAATTATTTCAACAGAGGAAACTTCTATTTCACACAGATTCTACTGATTCTTCTGCAGATACTATACCTGAGGTTTTTATTCTAACATGTCACAATACTAATGTAAATCAGTTTTCCTAACTATGGCCATCAGTTAGTAAAGAAGGATTTATCAGCTCTTGTGCTTTCTTAGGCACTAGGCATCTCCCTTTTCTACTGTACAATTGAAACACAGTAGTTAAGGGTCAATCACAGAAGACGAATGAGAGCAAATAAAAAAACAAGAACTAATTGCCTTCAGGCTTAGTGATACAATTTTAAACAGGCAACTGTGTAAGCAGAGATAGCACAATGCCTAGCCTGGCCCATTTTTTATGAGTGTGTTAAACTTAACTAGGGCCTATTCTCCAGAGTGCTTAAGGCAGCATCAGGAGCATTAGATTTGAAATGTCTAATGGTTATAAATCTGAAAGAACTCTCCTAGAGAAAAATGGGAGAAAGAAAAGAAAAAAGAAAGGGAGGGGGGAGGGAAGAATGGTGGAGAAGAGAAAGGTCTTTTTTAGAACAGAATGCCAACTAATAAATGTAGAAAGAATGATGGAAATAGGAAGCACCATTTGGCAAGCATCACAGAGGTGGTTGATTCAGGCAGGATTATAAATGGATGTTGGTAGGTGGAGGTTTGATGGGGAACAGAATGTTGACAAAATCTTAGAAACTTCCTTGCAAAATACTAGTCATTACAGGGAGGAAAACAATAAATTTAATGTGGATAAATCTGTCGTGCACCAATAAGACCAGGCAATCAAAGTTAGTACACATCACCAGAGGTGGGACAGGTCAGCTACCTGCATCTCCTGATGTGATGCCCTTGGAGGAAAACAGCTTTGTTTTTGTGGCATTCCACGGAGAAGGCATTGACTGAGCCTCGTTATGAGGAAACATCAGAAAGATCCTACACTCTACATAATTAAAGGCCTGAACTCTAAAACTATCAAAGATTTGAAAGATAGGGAAAGAATGAGGAAATTTTCCAGACTAAGGAGTCCAAAGAGACAAGAAAACTAAATGCAACACATATTCCTGGACGGGATCCTGGACCAGAAAGGACAAAGACATTGTTGAGACAGCTGACAAAATTTCAGTGGGGTCTGTGAACTGTGATGTACCAATGCTTTTTCCTGATTTGGAGTGTTGTATGCTTGTTATGCAGAAGGCCATCCCGTTTGAAGGTAATATACACTGAAGGGTTTACAGATGAGGTTAAACAAAAGACTAATGACACCCACATATGTCATATATACACAGTGGAGCAAATACAGTAAAATGTTAACAATTAGGGAACCTGGGGTTACAAGAGTTCTTTGTTCTGTTTGGCAACTTTTCTGTAAATTTGAAATTATTTCAAAGTTAATTATTTTAAAAAGTAATCAACTGGAGAGAAGATATACTCTTACAACCTAGGCACAAAATTTAACTGAAGAGAAGGATGCCAATATGAAAATTAACCTAATTTTTCAGCCACTAAAAGTTTTTTAATATGAGAAGTCATTACTCTGTGTCAAATCTGCTCGAAATGATACAACGCTTTCTGCTTTCTTTCTTGTTACTGTTTTTTGTGCAAGTTACCAATCTTCTTTCTTAAGGAGTTTGAACTGAAGACAAAAGGCTAGAGGCATTTGGTTAATGGTACCACAATCAGCAAGAGTGAGAGCAGATGATCTCAGTGTCAGTATCACTCTATGAATCCCCCGGGTCTGGCTCATCTGCCACATCCAGAGTTTCTCAAGAGCAGCGATGAGGCCTTGTGTTCCTGCTGCATCCTGCATGCCTGGCACCTGCTCCCGGTCTCAGCCATGGTGCATCCTGATGTGTCTCCCTCAGCTGTAGGTGCTCCAGAAGTAATGTGCTGCTAACAGCCAAATGCCAAAGGAGGCTATTCCTTCTAGAAAGTCCTTAATACATGTTTAAAGAGTTGTACAAAAATATTCATTCATCAGTAAGTAAATGCTTAAATAAAACATCATAGTCATAAAACAGAATTTCTACATAGCAGTTAAAAAGAAAAACTTACATCCATACCAAATGATACCTCAGAGAAATAGGTTATACATTGATAATGATAATATGCATCATTTATGCAAGTTTTTAAAACACTAATAGAAATACTGTATTCATGAATGCATACCTAAATATGCCAGAGTATAAGAAATAGACTAGAAGTAGAGGTACTAAATCCATGATGGTATAAGCAGGATTTGAGAAAGATGTATATAATAGAGCCATCCGAGGGATCTCCATATCACTCAGGGTAAAATCAAAGTTGCTCCAGTGGCTTAGAGTCCCTATATAATTGGATACCTGTCCCCTCTTTGACCTTATTTTCACTTCTTTAACCCTCCCTCATTTTCAGTTGCACTGGCCTCTTTAGAAGCAGGCTCCCAGCTCAGAACACTTTCATATAGAGTCCCCTCAACAGAGATGCTCTTCCCCAGATATCCTCAGGGCTCATCCCCACATCTCCTTTAGGTCTTCATTCAAGAATGACTTTCTCAGTGAGCGCTTCCCTCCCCCCACCTCTCTTTTTAGCACCAACACACCAAAGGTACAAATTTCTCATCTTATTTAGGTCATTGTCTGCTCCCACTCTAGAATGTAAGTTCCTGAGGGCAGGAACTTTTGCCTGTTTTGGGTCCCCAGCGCCTACCACAGTATCTAGCATATACTAAACATTCAACAACTATGTGCTGAATGAATTATTATGGTTATGCCAGAAGGACTGGAGCTGAGGGAGGCTGGACACAAAATTAGCCACTCGTAGGCTACAGTTGAATCCAAGAATAAGACGTTCAAACTGTGGCACTGTGGAGTATGTGTTATAAGAAAGAAAATACAAACTTGAAAGACACTACATGAAAGGATCTATAAGATTTGGAAACAGATTGGAAAGGAATGAAATAGAAAAATGTGTCAGGAAAGCTCTATTTTGAGACAAGAAGAGAAATGAGGACACAGAGCTGGTTTTAAGAAACTATAAACCAATATAGAGCTGAGGATCTGTAAATCAAAGGAGGAATGAATTCGCTAAAAGAGCACTTACCAAAAAAAAGCAGAGAGCAAAAGGTAGAGTATATGATCTCAGTGAACACCCACATTGAGGGTCAGGAAAAAGAAAAAGAATAAGGAGGAATAAAAAGCTGCAGAATCGTGGAAGTAAGAAGAGAAGTTTTGAAGAAAAGAGGTAGAGGAGGCTTAGAAAAGAAAGAATAATCACCACTAAATTGGGCAAGAAGGTTATTGATAACCTTAGGAAAGGGTTTCAAAGACTGGCAAAGATTTTAGCAATATGACTATTTTCAGAATTATGATTTTTTTAAAAAAAACAAGCCCACAAAAATAAAACTACAATGTTTTATTTTGAGGTTTTCTCTGCAGGGAAAAAATGGGGAAGTAAAGATATTGGAAGAAAAGAATAGGCCACTGGGAAGTGGTCAGACTTCAGGCCTTGGGGCAGGGAGGAAGTGGGGGGACGAGGTGTCCAAGTGTGCAGCAGAAGTGGGACCAGGAGCCTTTCATTTAGGATGGGTTGCAGTTTTCCATCATTATTAATAAGGAAGGCCTCCCTTAGCAATCTTCTCCACTTACCCAAGCATCCTCAGATTCTGATATTTCAAAGCCACCATCATCTCTCATCTGGATTTTCACATGGGGCTCCTAACTGGTTTTCCTGTATCTACCATCCATTTGGCAGCCAGTAAGTTAGTTCATGTCACTCCACTGCTCAAAACCCAACAATGGCTTCTCACCTCACTCAGAGCAAAAGCCAATGGCTAACAGGGGTCTCCAAGGCCTAACCCAATCTGTCCCACTACCACACATGCCCCTCACAGACCATGGCTCCTCCCACCCTTCTCCATGCTCCCCTGCTGCAGCCATCCTCACTCCCTCCTCCTTTTCAGGGAACAGGTCATGCACACTGGCTTAGCCAGTTTTACGCATGTTGGCTCCCTCACCTCCTTCAGGTCTCCACTCAGACATCACCTAATCAGAGAGTTCTTCCCTGACCTCCTGTGTAAAATCTCACCTGTGGTATTCCAATTCCTCTGCATGCTCCTGTCAGCTTGTTTTATTTATTTATTGTGTGGTACTTTTACCCGTACCTGACACATTTTATTTGTTCATGGTCTACTGACTGCCTTGTAGAACATAAAGTCAATATTTGTTGAATTTTTTAGTCCAAGTTCATGCCGCCTTCTCTGGCTCAACAGATGTATTTATAACTCACAACTCAGTCACCATCTTCGCACTTAGAATCTCCTCTCTATCTACTATGCTTTCTTTTCTCTAAGAAAGTATTGTAACTGGCTTCCCTGAGAGTAAGTCTTTTCAGGTTACCCATGCATGGTCCCTTTAGACCACGATTCATAGCCAGTGTACTTACACTTTAGACACCAGTACAAAAGGTCATAGTAGGCTGATTTCCCTGCCTGCACTGGATTAGAAATGGCAGAATGGATAGGACATTTTTAGAGGCAGGAGTATTGATGGCATGAATTAACAGAGGCAATAAGAAAACTACAAATAGAAACAATAAGCCCCAAAACACACACACATTAGTGTAGAAAAATGTCTAATAGCTTCAAAACCTCACTGTTTACAGCACATTAATTGATGTTGATAATGATGACTGCAAAAAAAGGTTTGATTGGGTCCATCAAACTCCACTTAGTAGCCATGATGCTGAAAGTAGAGTTTTCATATAGAACTTAAATGGTAAAGCTCAAATTAATCTGGAAAATTCCTATAGGAACATGCTTTCTGATCATATTAGAGTCCTCTAAATTTAATGCACCCATCTCACAAGGCTCCTATTAAAAACAAATAATACAAGAAACACGATATAATGAAGTACTATATAAATAATGATAATATCTTATATGCAGTACTTTCAGGTTTATTTTTTTGTAAAGTTCACCTGTGATATTTCATAGGACTTCTACAGTAAGCTGTATTACTCCATTTTATAGATGAGGAAACAGACTCAGAGAAATAAAGTGATGTGTCTGCTATCAATTCCATGCACGCTTAGAGATGAACTCTGTGTAACAGCACCCTGACGAGGGCCCCTCTTCTGGAGTCAAATAGTGTTCTTATCATTTTTCACTTAAACCCAAAGCACCTACTACTATTTCACTATACTAGTATCTAGTAAAAGATCATCTCCACTCTTGCACAAATCCTTACTTATTTGATTTTAAAGAAAAAAACCTCTGCTGTAGGTAGGAGGAGTATTATTTCTATTCTATAAATGAGGCAACAGACTGACATAAATTGCTTTGTCAAAACTGGCATCCCTCACTTTTATGATGCAGTCCATTCCTGGAAACCACACTGAAAAAAATCATAAAGTAGATTGCATGTGATTTATTCATTTACTACAATAGGTTTAACTTTAGTAACAAAAGAGGCTAGTGATGAATAAGTAGACAAAGACAAGGATAAGTGAAACACTGGTAATTCCTATCACTGCATCACAAGGAAAGTTTGGAAGAGTAAAATGCTGACTTTACAAACAAGCAGGGACCACCAGCAGTCATGGGTGTAAAATCTACCTATAACATAAACGGGATCTATAAGAGGAGAGGAGGGATACAATGCAATTTTACAATTAAGAGGCAAGGCAGTGTGCCACTTTCTGTGTTGCCGTTTTTTGTATTATGAGGCAAACAGTTGAAAGGGGAAAACACTTAAGAGCCTATCATTTTCTATGCCTTCTTTTCTCATTAACTTCCAATTAGCCAAGTTACTCATTTGTTTATTTTCACAATGAAGATACATTCCATTCTACTCTGAGTAATCATGACGTTTCTTTACACTACTTATGAGCAATCTGAGGAGGAAGTCAGAAAGTGTCCATCCACTGATGAACGGCTACAGAAAATGTGGTATAGATATACGAAGAAATACTATTCAGCTGTAAGAAAAACTGAAGTCAGGATGCATATGACAACATGGATGAACCTTGAGGACATTATATTGAGTGAAATAAGCCAGACACAAAAAGACAAATATTGTATGGTCTCACTAACATGAACTAAATACTATGAGTAAACTCATGGAGTTAAACTATAGAGTACACATTACTGGGAAGTAACGAAGGTTGAGAAGGGGAGCTGATGTTTAATGTATGTAGAATATTTCACAAAGTTCATAAAGTTAATTGTAAATGTGTGGAAATGGAGAGAATTGATAGTAACACATTATAGTGAGTATAACTAACATTTTTGGTTTATAAATGTGATTGTGGCTGAAAGGGGTAGTCTAGGGACATTGAAAGAAAGCTAGAGGATAATATAGGGACTGTATAATATAGTGAACTCGATGGGGATGAATATAGTTATTAACAGCATAAAATACAAAAATGTTCTTCTATGAATTAGAACAAATGTACATCACTATTACAAGATGTTAAGAATATGGTGATAGATGGAAAAATACAGCTAATATAACTTATAGCCTATAGTTAACAGTAATAGTGTAATATTTTTATAGCAATGGCAAAGAAGGTACTATATCAATGCTAAGGGTCAACAACAGTATATTGGGGGTATGGGATTTTTCCTTTAGGAGTAACGAAAACGTTCTAAAATTAACTGAGTTAATGATAGCACAACTCTGTGTTGAAACTGAGAGCCACTGAGTGTGCACTTTGGATGGACTGTATAAGGCAGGGGACCATATAACACAGTGAACCCCAGGGTGAATGATGGACTGTGGCTAACAGTATGAATACAAGAATGTTCTCTCAAGAACTATAACAAATATACAATACTAATATATGGTGTTAATAATAGGGTGGTTTATGGGAGAAATATGGGCTACGGACTAGTCAGCAGTAATATTTTGATGATATTCTTTCATCATTTGTAACAAATGTTCCACAACAATGCAAGATGGTGGTGGTAGGAGGATGTATGGGAGTCCTGTATGTTATGCCATGATTGTTTTGTAAATTCACAACTTCTCTAATAAATAATAAGAAAACTTCACAATAGATGGATATTTTATTAGCAGCTATTCCAATCCCACACATACTTATTTCAATATAAAGATTAGCTCTTAAAAAGATAAGCCAAATAATCATGTCAAATGTACATAGTCCTCATCCTGGAGTTATTGAGATTCAAGGAAAGCAGAGGCCTTAGTAAGGCTGACAAACTGAAAAAATGACTTCAGCTCCTTGCCACCAAATCGGTCAAAGATAGGCTGAGTCTCCAGCCGTATAAATGAGAAACAGAAACTCTTCTCTGAGCAAATCCTTCAAGATATATGCCTAATTATAACCCTTTGAAGTTGGCACTTCTGCAATCAGATTTTTTGCATGAATTATGCACAGAGCAGAACAGAAGGAAACCACTCAAAATGTGATTCCTCATACAAGAGAAAGCTAAAGGCACAACTTGTCCTGTGCATTTCCTGGGAAGCTGACATACCTCAACGAGACGAGAGGCATGGCTCAGGCACACAGTAGGGGGTTCCTTTGGCTTCCATTGATATAGCAGCAAAGACATGGCAGCAGAGCTCCCACAGGCTAAGCACTTCAGCAACTGGACAGACTCATTCACTTATTAGTATTAGTCGGCTTATTAGTTCAGTAAGCAAACCTGTATTTGGGAGAAAGCAACTGGTTCTTTCAGCTTGGCCATAGTTTTAATGTTATTCTTACTTAACTTACATAACAGATTAAGCATTTATTTCTTAATACTAAAGTCAAAAGCAAAGTTATTTTTCAGAAGGTAAAGCTATGGGAATTGGAGCTGTCTGATATTCTAACAGGTCAGCTTCAGACACAGAGCTAATGATGATGGGTTAAGAATTACCTTCATATAACTTTTTTCAATCCATTCAATGTTAATACCTAGAAAGCACAACCAACTACAGTTGATCTGGACTGACCATGAAATCAAAAATATTTCAGAGTAAAGGCAAAAATATTGCCCAGTTGCACAACCTGCTTGCTGCTGAGGCTTACAACTATCTCCTTTTCAAACCAGAAGCTCTTCCAGGACACACCCTCTGTTGCAGGCACCTTTCGTAGAGCAGGCTTAGCATCTGCTGAAGTGATGTTTCATTCCTACATACTTTTAGTTGCGTACCACCAGTGGTAGGCCCAGCATACCTGAGTGAACAATTTGGTGCCTCTGTTGATTAAAACACTCTGAAACATTCATCCACATCAACTTCTTTTACAAGTTTATTGAAGCAGAACCTATGGGCTGAGTACCTATTTTGGGCCAGGAATTAAGTTAGGCACTTTACTGCAGTGACTCTAATCTTCACTATTTGAAAGGTAAGTATGATTTCCATCTCACAGAACAAGAGAGGTTATTTAACTTACCCAGGGTCACAGCTCTAATTAGAGATGGCAGTAGAATTCAGAAACAAGAGCCATGCTATGTATGGGCTGGCTACCTAATCTCTAGGATTAGAGAAGGTTTCTCAGTCTTGGGTAGAGGAAATCACAACTCACTTAGCTGCCTGTCATACCATACTCATGCCAGTAAAATTTTCTATTGCATTTAACAGTGTTTATATTGTACGTCTCCAAAAAAAAAAAAAAAAAAAAAACAGGAAGAAACAGATTCTCCTAAAAATAGCTTCAAATTTATCATATGTAAGAAAAGAAAATAAAGACTATAAGGGAAAAAAAAAAAATATATATATATATATAAGAAAGGCACATCTACTTGATACAAAAAAAATCTAGTTAGAAATAAAACACCAAACATTCTATCAATTTTAAAGACTAAGACTAAACAAATTAGAAAAAAAGAAATCCAGAGGAAAACAAAAATGCTACAAGGAGATGAAAACTTAAGATATACTTATTATATTTAGGGAAATAAGACTTTTATAAAATAAGAATATTATTTTTTAAAAGGTCAGGGTAAGAAAGATCACTCGGAAATTAAAAACTTGAAGAAAGAAATTTAAAATTCAACAGTTGTGTTAAGAGATAAGCTAATAAGGTCTCCCAAAAAGTATACTATAAAAATGAGAAGAATGTTAGGAAAATTAGCAGATCAACCTAGGAGATATACATCTAACTGAGAGAAAGAGACAAAAATGGAGAAAATAGAAGTAAAATAGATGAGAAGAAACTAGAAAAGAAGTAATGCAAGAAAATTTCCCATAACTGCCAGCTGGCTATTTGTTTCCAGATTGAAAGAAAACAACACCTGCAAGAATGCAAAAAAAAAAAAAAAAAAAAAAAAAAAAAAAAAAAATCCACAAATGTCAAGGCAGATAATCATAAAATTTTGATGTATGAAGGATAAAGTCATTATCCTAAAAACTTTCTAGGTGGAAAAAACAGTCACAAACAAAATATCTCAAATCTAAAATGGCATTAGAATTCTCCATAGAATCCTTGAAAAACATAAGATAATGTAATAACGCACTTAAAATTTTGTGGGTAATGATTTCCAACCTAGAAATCCCTACCCAGCTAAACTATCCAGCAGGTGTGACAAGAGGATAATGGCATTTTCACACATTTAAGAATTTTAAAAAGAAATTAATTCTCATTAACTCTTTCTCAGAAAGCAACTGGAGGGAGCACTCTACTAAAATGTGGAAGTAAACTCAATAAAAGGAAGGTATAAGATTCAGGAAGCAGAGAATTCAACATAAGAAAGAGGAAAAGAAAATTTCCAAGATGAAGGCAAATGGTAGTCCCAGAATGACAGCTATAAAGTAGGCCTGAAGAGAAAAGCATTCTGTACAAGAATGAACATTGTTTATAATAGCAAAAATCTAGAAAAAAACTTTAATATTCACAGAGAAACAGTTCATTGAACTATGAAATACCCAAACAATGGGATAGATGTTTGTGATACCAAAAAGAATAAAGAGGCTCTACATTTACAATCATGGGAAAATATTAAAGATATAGTATTAAGTGAAAAAAAAGTTTCAGAACAGTACATGGAGTATATCCAAAAAGCTCTGGAAAATTTGTATCTCAATACTGCAGTATTACAGCCATTTGAACATTTTAAGAAGTGGTAATCATAAAACACTGAACATGTTATCAATGAAACATTATTTTTAAGTAAAACCAGTCTACCTATTTAGCTATGTGTCTAAAAATAATAGATTTAACAAGATGATTTTAAGGTACTATCTTTACAGAGACAAGAAAAAATAATCCAACATTTTGTGTACTTTGAATTACAATGCATGGGTAGGACACCAACACAACCTTTGCATAAAAATTGAAAATAATAAGAAGCAGAAAGCAAATGAACAAGAATTACCCACAGGGACATAGGAAGGCTTCAAACAAAAATTTCAAGGAAATTGCAGGCCACATGATAACTCCTAAAAAAAAGAAAAAGACAAAGAAGACATACTAGGAATTGTAAAATGGTTTAAAAAAAAAAAAAAAAAGTAGAAAGAAGGGAATGATTAAAATAAGATATTAAAGCAAAATTAAAAGCAATGGAAAACAGAATAAACAAGTGAAAAAGTCAGACATATGGTAGGAATATTAATAAAACCTCATGGAAAAAATATTAAAATGATTATAGAGAAAATTGATATGGATATCAGACAAAAGACCTCTAACATACACATAATTGGAATTCCTAAGAAAAGAAAAAAATCAGGTAGAGTAAAAGATGTAATCAAAGATTCAATAAAAGAAAATTATTTAAAAATTCAGATTGAAAGACAGATGTTTTAAAGATGAGTACAATTTAAAAAAGCAAAATATTGCAGGTCTCAAAAACTGTTTTCAAAACAAAAAGGCAGTATTTCAATGGGGACAAATGGGGATTTAGTGCTCAAAATGCATGGCTTCTCCAAATCCAAAGTATCCGATAGTTTTGATTTCCTTGCTTCAAACTACAAACCTTCTCAGGTTGATCTACATTCAGGAAATAGGATACAACAAACCTATGTACTCATGCCCTGCTTAACATTATTAATTTGTTAAAAAATAAAAAGATATAAAGACACTGTATTTTTTTGTCCCTTTACTAATGCCTATCCTGATAGAACATTTCAGTAATTAAACAGGTGGGAAAGAAAATGGGTGCTCTGATGATAGTCCTTTCACTGTCTCACAATTTCTTCCCATTCCTTTCTATAATTTTAATATATTCATTTTAAATCAGACAAATATTTATCAGATTTTTTTTATAAATACACACACATAGTCAAGCATGTACAAAAACTTAACACAAAAAGAAAACCAATGACCTTAAATGGAATAGTGAATTTTATTGTACAGATTAAGAAGATGCCTTTCATCTTCACACCCAAATAATTTTTCTTTTATTTATAAAAATGGCTAAAACCTAATGAGGAGGAAGCTTCTAGATGCTGGTGATGTTCTGTTTCTTGATCTGAGTTCTGATTAGTGAATACATGGGTGTATTTGCTTTGTGACAATTCACTGAATATTTTTGTATATGTGTCTGTTTGTTTGCTATACATATGGAATAAGAAAGTTACTTGTAAAAAAATAAAGCACTTTTCTAAAATCATTGTATAAATGCTTGTTAAGCAAATGATGATTAAACATTTGAGTGCTGGGGTTTGCAACTAATACCCACTGGGGTATTATGGTAACTTCACCCAGGTGCAATTTTCATCAAAGACAAGGTTCTGTGCTGCCTATCGTATACTTAGGTATGTGACCCCTACCCTCTCCACAAATCAGGGTTCTGTGCTACGTATTTATACTTAGGTATATGGTACATGACCCCTACCTCCTCCACAAATCTAAACACTGGGCCTCAGCACCAAAACAATTAGGTTTACCTTCACCCGCAAAGATAACTATAATCTGTCCTCAACTTCCAAAACATATCATCATACATTATTTACTTTAACACTTCCCTTTCAGGGTAGCTTCCTGGATTTAAAATAGGGCAGTAAGAAGTTTCTAGAAGCTAAGTACATTCAATTCAGAAAAGCTTTAAACAATTTAAAAGGACTGAAATTTCTTAGATTTGACCACTGAGGATCAGACTGGCTGGAAATGAAATGGAGATTGATGGAGAGAAAAGCTAACTAGTTTTGGTTCTATTTTAATGCAAATTTTTATTTCATCTCCAACTTGAAAAGATGGGGAAATGCTGTCAAACAATAAACTGTTGTTTTAAAATTCTAAGACTCAACGACCCAATTTAATTTTATTATCAGAAAAAGTCTGAAACCATGAATTTTTGAAACAGAAAGAATATACTGATGTATTCCATATCTTTAAAAACACCAAAAAATTAAAGTTTTCAAAAGTTGAAATAAAAGCTCTTATTAACTATTCTTCCAAACTCAATCTTGCCCTGGATTATATGAGTCATAAGAGGACAGGGCTTAGGACCAGAAAGGAAAGGGGTCAACCAAGCAGGAAAATCAGTTTACCCAACATGCATAGAAGGCTTCATTACTAAGCCCTACCTTTGATTTGAACGCAGATGTAGTGTTTCAGAAGGAGGAGGAGGTAAATAGAAGTGGTGAGAGCTCTAGACAAACAGGATCTGGGAGTTAAAAGGCGTGAGGAGGCGTGATCCTAGGTTGGTGACTAGTTGCCCTCTGCCTACACTGTTGACTCAGCACCAGGTGTGGACAGCACAGGGGAGGAAGAGGCCGCAGACAGAACCCAGGTGTTGATTGCACACCTGCTTAGAGATCCAGAGGTAAAGCCTGCCTCTGTGGGAGGCAATATCTGGACAGGTAGCATTTCCCCACACTTCCCTCATTAAACACTAACATGGTTCACTGAAATGGTTATTTCAAGAGCCTGGTTCTTTCAAATAAACCACAGGTGCCTAATACAAGCAAAAGTAAGCTTTACACATAGTAAAACCCAACAAAACCATAACCATAAAACACATAAACAAAACAAAAAACACTTGACTGTCTGAACCCTCCTTAGAAATAACTGCTGGTTAACAACCACCACCTGCATATCTATTTTTGTACTCTCCCCAATCCCTTTACAATTCTGCAAACTGCCATTTAAACATGGGTGCTTAACAAATGAGACTTAAATGCTGGGGTGAAAGTGGGAGCAAAGGAAGCATAGGATCAGCATGCTAAGGAGAAATTACCAAGAACTGACCCTGGATGAGTTCTGCCCTCAGGAGCTCGAACCTACAATTAATGGGGAGCCCTTCAATCACTTTTTTTTTTTAAAGCCATAAAATGTGGTACACTGACAGGGAGTCAGACAATACATACGAATCTATCCACAGCCACCCTTTCTAATTTCCCTTTAGAGGGAGGCAGAAAAGCCATGTTTACGGTGAAATCCCTTCTCAGGCGATTCTAAGGGAAGCTGCCCCCAGTTTAGCATTGGTTTAGCAGGGCGAGCAATCAGGTGGGGTGAGCAACTATTCCAGATTGCCTAGGACTAAAGATTTCCAGTCCTAAAAATGGGAAGGTCCAAACTGGGACAAGCTGGTCACCCTACAAGACTCCCGTGTTTCACAGCAGCCAGACTGTTCCTGCAGGTGGCACAGGGCAGGTCATGCCACCGCTACAGACATCAGCACCCTGATATGCAGCATAGCAAGGTGGAGTGGTTTTTTATCTCTGTCAGCATTTCTCAGAGTGGGTCTCAGAACATCTGTGCCCTGAAAGAGTGGCTGGCAGTGGCCAAAGAGGTGGGGGTGGGAGGAGCAGTGCGCCCTGGTGGGGAGGAGTATTTTATCACTGACTTTGTTTAGAATTGGCCTCACAAGATGCTAATGAAAAGCAGGCCGACTTAGCCAATTTTTTTTTGTTTTTTAAAATCCTCCACATTGTACACACCTAAGGCAGAGCCCTCCCACTACCTCCTCCCTGACCACTTTGTTACACCACTGTTTTCTGACACATGATGAACTCATATTTTTGAATAAATGAGTTTTCAATTTCCTTTCCATAGAAACTCTATGATTCTATTAAATTATTACTAAACTAAAAATTTAGGCCTATCTTGGTAATTTGGCATTCCACAGAATCGTGTTTTCATCTCAGCCTTACTTCCTCATTTAAAAGTCAGTCTACCACAAATGTCACATTAGCTTACCCTAAGCTCCCCTCTAGTCACGCTTTAAAACATCAGCAGGTTTATTAAATTGTTTACCTGGCAAACTACTTACTAAATACTCATTTTATTGCACTTCTGCTTTATTGCACTTCACAGATATTGCATTTTTCACAAATTGAAGGTTTGGGGCAACACTGTGTAGAGCTATTTTTCCAAAAGCATGTGCTCACTTTGTGTCTCTGTACCACATCTTAATTAAGGTACATACATAGTTTTTTTAAACAACACTATTGAATACTTGATTGCAGTATAGTGTAAAACATAACTTTTATATTCATTGGAAAACCAAAAAATTCATGTGACTCATTTTATTGTGATAATCACTTTATTGTTATAGTCTGGAACCAAATTTGCAGTATCTCTGAGGTATACCTGTATATTTAAACAGTGCAGAGCTGGAGAAGGGCCTGTAGTTGAAAGCAGCTGCAAATCCCTTCCAAACTAATTTGGTCAGGCACAGTAAGTCACATTTACACTTTTTTTTCCCTTTCCTATTGCAATGGAAGTTCAAGTTTGGGAGTAAGGATGTGTTTCTCTTAAGGAAAAAAAAAATACATAAATTTCTTATTTTCAGCTAGTTTTGAATGTTTGTATTTTCACAGAAGTAATCCCAGTGCCACTAGACTGAATATGTTTTTCTTAAGGATCACATGAAGACAATCTACCAGGCTTAAAATTCTTAAAGAAATCAATAAATGTCAGTTTCAAGGTTTTCCTCTTTTCTGGGAGCCTCTTGTTAGTAGACGAATTGTTTCTGGGCTGTCTAAATATTAATGTACAACGTCTGCAAAGTGCATTGCATGCATGTGAGATGGACAAGTCCCAGTGCTGCACTAAGCTGCCAGGGTTGTATTCTGACAGCCACAACTGGAAGAATCAGAATTTTCCTTGGAGGAAAAAAATAAAAGCCAAAAGGAGATAAAGATAATAGCACAAGTAAAGCTCCAAGGACTGACCAGCTACCCCAACCAGTGTACAGCAGGAATTGGGAGCAGGGAATGAACCACTCCATACTCCGCTCTCACACCTGTTATACATGCTCATGACATAAAGCCAATGCCAGTAAAAGGATTCAAAAATCTAGTTTCTGGAAATCAGGGTTTCAACAAATACTCCAAGAATGCGCTCTGTGTGTGTGTGTGTGTGTGTATACCTTGACTAAACCTGAAGATCAGGTAATCTCTACTCTGACGAACTAGACACTGCACTAAACACAATGCATACATTACCTCATTTAATCTTCACAACACCCCTATGAGTATAGGATGGAAACTGAGCTTCAAGAGGTTAATAGTCTGGGCCTAGATCTGTTAGTAAAGGCAAGACCAGAATGCAGCCCGTGTATTAAATCAATATAAATGCCACATATGCTGTTTGCCACTACCAGTGGTTGACTACCCAATCAATCTCTTAAGACTAAGTGCAATTAAACAGGACCATCAGGGCCAGAACGGGCAGGGGCGCTGGGAGGTCGGTTGGGATATTTGCTCAAGGCCTCTCTGCCCTTAAAGGCAACTCTTGGACACTCCGCCCAGTGGACGACCATCTTTCCACCCACACACAATCCAGAGATGGTGCCTGGCTCTAAGCAGCACACAGCTGCCTGTCACTTGTCTAAAAGCCACCATTAGAAATAGTGGCCTGTCACCAAAAACAAAAGGTTTAGGCTAAAAGAAAAAAAAAAAAAGATTATAAATAGTTTTCCACCACCAAATAAAAGCTGGTCCCTGGCCTAGAATCCACATCAGCAACGGTTGAGAAAAAACATCTGAGAAGCGTTCTGCTCTCTAAACAGGCAAAGTGTTGAAGAGATTGGGGTTTCCAGGCCTATCTAAAACTCTAAATATTTACTCTTCAACAGAACAAGTAAATCCTCCAGTTCCAGGATCAAATATATAAACAGGTCCTACTGCCTTCACAGGCTGTACCCTCTTCCCAACCCCTCACACACCCAACACATTAAATCACTTTACAGAACATTATTTATCAACTAGGGGCCAAATGCTGTTCCATGATATCAATTACTTTCTACACAATGTATATTTTTAAGAACCAGTTTTAATGGATCCCTTTAAATACATTTTCACAGTCCTACAATTCTACAAATAGATCTATTCCCCATTTTACAAATGAGGATGCCAAATTTCAGGATATATTGTCCACAGCTGCACAGCTGACAAAGGGCAGAGTTTGGATTTAATCCAAAATTCTATACTTTTTCTGATATTCCATCCACTTTCCTTGCAATTGTAGTTAGGAATATACATTCTAATTGATTGCAATAAATGTACAAAAGAGTAAAAATTTAAATGCACCATCACCATCAAGTCTACCCCTGCACCCAAAGCTATACACACACCCACTGACACAAAAAGCCCTTCTTTTCTCCTAATCTCCATAGTGTCTGAATGACTGATTGCTTCTTTTTCCATTTTCCTTCACTCATGCTATTGTGTCCAGGACTGCCACTCTGTTTAAACCACCAAGTCACTTTATTCTGCTTTGAAATGGTGATCTATTAAAATAAGATCTACAAAGCTACTTAGACTAGCTGTCAGCTTTTCCTCTGATACTTGCCAAACTGTGTCTCTGGACAAGATTTTAAATGTGTTTCTCTATTACTTCTCCCACTCTTAATTCTGGGCTGCTCCTCTTCTCTGAAGATTTGTCTGTGACTTTAAAGGGTCTGTGCCAATGATAATAGAAAAGAGGGAGGAGGGAGGAGGGAAGGTGGGAAGGAAAGAAATTTAATCCCAATCACAGCATCACCATAGCAAAACAATAGCTTGTAACCTGAAAACCTTGAAGATAATTTGTGATATTCATGTGGCCACTGGCAAGTCACAACAAATGGTATTCCTAGGTCACTGTATGAAAAGGCTACCTAGTAAAGGAATACATCTCTTTCGCAATTAAAATCACTTCCATATCTCTTATCCAATCCCTGCCAACAATAACCTGTATAATCCAATTCTTTGGTAATAGCACCGCAAATAGGAATAGGAGGCAGGAGTGGTCTAAGAGAAGTCCATTTGGAAGGCTAGTAGTGAGAAAAAGAAAGTCCTCCTTGGGGAAAAATAATTGCCCAAAATATTCTCATAGATGAGCTATGGAAAGTAGTGCTTTGTGTGATGACCAAATTTTAATATAAACTTCAAAAATTACTGTGCAATAATATGTACCTGCCAGTGCTTGCTATTGGATTGCCTTATAATACACAGCCCTTGTGTAAAATCATTTTAAAGTCTTCAAGTGTTTAAATCATTTGCTTATAAAGTGGATTTAAAATTAAACTGAAAGGTGGGTGTGGGGCAAATCTGATCTCTCAGTAAAAGATTCCATAGGATAATATATGTGGTCTGGACCACTTGTCTTAGTAGAATTTTATCCTATTATCCTGGTTTGCTTTAAATGGATAGTGTACTCACCAGGAAGCCTTTGCTTTAATGCAATCCTCTGAAACTAGGAAATGTTTCTTTTCTGATATATGCCAATTTACTATTATTAAACTGCCATACTAACAAATGGACTTGAAGTAAGTTGTAGGATCAAGTGCTTCCCCAAAAAAGCCCCAAGATTCTTCAGTCTCTTCAGGATTTTCAACCTTCCTTCCATCACCCCTCACCTACCACAGCCCTGACAGATGATTCTGGAAGGAAAAGGGTTTCTCCTAGATCCTCAAGGATTACGCATTCAAAAACAAACAAACAAAATAAAGAAAAAGAAAAACAGTGCTTTATGGAACTGAGATGTTTTCCTAAATAGAAAAATGTCAAGTCTAGAAAATAAAAGCAGTTATTTCTAATAAGTTGCTTTGAACCAAAAGTTCAGAGACAATATAAAGGAATTTGGAGTCTATCCCTGAGTTTTCCTTCATAAAAACCCATTTGGTCCTGATGCCTCAATCTTCCTCCCAGGCCATTCTCTCTGCCATTCTCTCCACCTCACTCATCCTTGTCAATGCATTCCTTCCACTATGTAGAATCTGAGGTGCTTCATCCCTAAAGTTGATAACTTATGCTGTGGGAGAGAGACAGCAGGCAGAAAAAAATAAAAGGGTATGAACATGGGACCAGAAAATCAGACCAAGACAAAACTATTCTCATTAAATAGATTTTAAAAAGCTACCACTTCCCCTACCCCCTAAAAAAAGAAGACAAAATGCCTCTCCTCATACCAAGAAGAAAATATAAATGATTCGCAACTGTAATGCAAATGATTAAAAATATATAAATGATTAAAAATAACCCACTCACAGTACAACAGGGACATTTTTTCAACTCTCAAAGCAAAAATTCCCCCAAATGATAATAATCCTCATGCTGATAAAGAAGTACAAATGAGTATAATCTTTCTGGAAACAAGTTTGACAATTTGTCTTTATCAAGAGCTCTAAAATACTTATCCTTTTGGGCTAAGAAATTCCATTAGGAAATCAGCATAAATGTGCTTTCCTCAGAAAATCATCAGGAATTGAAAGATTTATATTCATAAACCAGAAACAGCCTCAATATCTAAAAACAATATACGAGGTAAGCGAATTATGGTATATCTGCAGTGTAGTATAATATATAGTCACTGAAAATATTTTTGAATAATTTTAATTATATGGAAAATGTTCAGATTATATCACTAAATGGGGAAAAGCTGGATACTAAACTATTTATACAGTATGAGCTCATGATGTTTGCTTTAAAAATGGAGGTCACCAAATTATTGGAAGATCAAGACACCTGGTTCCAAATGCCTACCTTGCCATTTCAAGCTATGTAAAGAGAAGTGTGTATCCTAAATACTCAAATCTTAGTTTGCTCTTAAAATTGGGGAAAATTAGTACCCATCTCACAGGGCTTGGGAGAGGATTAAATTAAATTAGCCAGGTAAAGTAATAAATTCACAGTAAGGAATAAATATTAGCTGTTACTAGTACTTGCAAAATTAGAATAAATTCATTAAACACTTTAATCATTTATAATAGTCAAGCATCAGACAAAATAAATCATGAGCCCCAAGTCATAGCTTCAGACAGTGTTGCCTTGAACACCCAATATCCACGGCATTACTAATGAGCCTACCCCAATTGTAAGAATCACCATTTTGTGTCCAATCATGCCATAGCATAGATGTTTGGAGAAGTCAATGACAATGGTGGTGGCAGGAAACAGTGATGATGAAAGAACTTATGAAATCATTAAAAGAGGAGCAAGACACCAAAGAATCAAAATTTTAGGAATAAAGATTCTCAGGACATCAGTAATATAGAAGGATTCCTGGTGTTCCAAGATGCAAATTTGTTTATTCCCAATTTTATAAATAAAACAAAAAATGGTTCCTAAAAACATTAAATGACACAGTTAGTTACCAGCAAGCGAAATCTGGAACCCCAGTATCCTGACTCAAAACTGTTTAAGAAATGAACTGATCAAAAGAAGATCTAGGAGGAAAAAAGAATTGAGTCCTGAGTTTCTTAAGAAATAGATACCAATGGGTATAGGAATCTGATTTTGCCTAGTGACAAAAAAAATACATAAATATACATAATAAACATTTAAGATCTTCAATGTATAACATGGACGCTAGATTCTTGCGCTCATCAACAATGTTTTATCAGGTGAGTAAAACACGTGTCAAGAGCCTTAGGAAGATCCAGTGATCTCTTACGAAACCAGGAGACTGGCATGCTGAGGGAAAACATTCACCTGTAACTCCAAGTTCCTTCCACTCCCACCTTCCCTTTCCCATCCAGAAGAGAAACCACTTCTGAGATATCTTAGCTAGTAGGAATCCACAAGGGAAAAAAAATCTAACCCTGTCCATAGAGAATTCAGTTATCTTCAATAGAAAAATCATAAGCGAACTCAATGTGTTAATTTTATTCATCGTTGGTGACATTAAATCATATATGATTGTTTAAACTGCCTCACCCATGTACTAAGGCACTGCCCACTCAGTGTAATGTTATGCCTTTTAACCACAAACTAACCTATCAAAAGAGCCAAAGTATTACACCCCGTAAATGCAAAACTTCTACTTTGCTAGATAAAAGAGTTATGCTATAGTTTACAAAGAATGCCTTCCCTTTGATTTTAGATTGTTTTTCAACCAAACATCCACTGAAATCCAATTTTCCTATTCCAATCAGAAAGTGTAGGAGGCAATGTCTCCCACCTCAGAAAAACTGTTTTTTTCAAACACGCTTTCAAGATATATTTAATGAGGACAGCCTCTTCATTACAATGTACATTGTAGGAACATACTTCAGTGATGAACTTCACCTGATACTCTACTCTTTCCTGGTAGTCATTCACTCACTCCTTTCCTCTCCCCTCTGACTGCTCACCACACACACATACACACATACACATACACACACACATACACACACAGTGGTAGAGGGCAGTGTTAGAAATGCTTGTTGCCTTTCCCTGGGACCCACAAATGCATCTTGTGCTCAGGACCAAGTGGGTCAGCTGGGTGGGACAAAACATGAACCCCCAATAGACAAGAGGACTGCTGGTGCATCCCATCCCCTATTATCTGGAGCATATGTAAACATTCCCTGGAGACAGTCTGACTCGGGTGGGCATGTTGTATGACATACATCTGTCCCTGGCAGGGAGGGAACAGGGTTCCTCCACTGTGGCAGCACATGAACACAAAAGAGGGGTGCTGTGTGCAGACATCTCCCTGAGTCGGGCACGGATTGAGACCCACTGGCTATGGGGAGCCCATGCCCACTAGTAAAGCTGCCCTTGCTCTGTCTCTTCTGTATGGGAGTAAAACGTCTTTCCCACAGAGCCTGTGTGAGTCGTGCCCCAACACCTGTATTAGAGTGGGCTGGCATCTATCTCTTTAGGTGTCTCTCCTTCCGACCAACACATACAGAGTCATAATTTTCCTAGGGGGCCTCACCCAAAGCTTCTGGCAAAGCAAAGATATTAAGTAACCCAGGAGAAAGAGTAGCCAGACTACTAGAGGTAGCCAGACATTGTCCTCTAACACAGCTGAGATACTGTTGTTCCTCAAAGGTTTGGGGACTACAGATGGTTCTTGGGCTGAATGGTAGGCAAGACTCTTTGGGGGGAGCAGATGTAGCTTGGGTGGTTGAGCGCCTGCTTCTCACACGGGAGATCCCAGGTTCGGTTCCCCTTGCCCCCAAATTAAAAAAAAAAAAAATTTTTTAAAGGAAAGCACCAACTCAGGGGAGCCAACGTGACTCAGAGGGTTGAGCACTGGCTTCCCACATACAAGGTCCTGGGTTCATTCCCCGGCCCCCAGTACATTATCAAAAAAAAAAAGATTCTGGAAGGTCAGCCTCCTGCAAGATTATATTCCTCACATAATCTGGCACATTGAAGGCCAACTTGACAGGAAAAAGCATCTTATTTCTTACCTAGCCATCATAAGAGGTATCAGGTCTACTCAGGAGTCCACCTAAAGGAGGTCTGAGGAAAGTGAGCAATTGCTTTCTCTGTAGAGTCTTCTCCTTTTGGTTATTCTGAAATATTGTAATTTTTTAGCACAAATGATAACAGCCCAAATAACTCTTTTGATCCCACAACATAATTAAAAATGTAAGAAACAAAACCATTTACTAGAACATTCTATTTAAAAATCACTTTATTCTTAGAGTATTTATTTCTGCCTGCAAAAAAAAAAAAAAAAAAAAAAATGTTTACCCTACTTCGAAGTTTAATAAGATAATAATTAGTAAGCTTCACATATAGAGGACCCATCGGAATCAGAGAACTGTAAGGGTGAAAGCAACCTTAGATTGCAAAAGGCCATCTGCTGCATTGATAGATGAGAAAATAAGGCAGAGATAAATTAGGCAGCTGCCCCAGTCTGAAGCAAGTTTGAATTAGAACTCAAGCATTCTGATTCCCAGTCAATAGTTTTTATATCTCTCCCATAAGCCCACAAGGAAGTTAATGCATCATAGTTAGCTTTTGTGAAATTAACTCAAATAATTTTTTATTTCCAAACAGAAATTCAGCAGAACTTTAACTCCACATTTATGAATACTTTAGCAAAAATACATTTTTTAAAAAGTGCTGAAATTGGAAGAAGCACTTGTTACAATTTCTGAGAATGGTTTACTGAGCCTGAGAATTAAATCAAGAAATTTCATCAAACTGATGATAATGCTATATTATTAAATAGTTCTTTCTTCTTTGTTAGAAAGTCAACAGCATAATATAACAGTGTAGCAGTTTGATATTATTTACGAATTCAAAAAAAAAAAAAAAGATTTGATTATGTTTTCAAACTGGTCTGTTCCTCTGGGCATGATATCCTTTGTGTTAGATTCAGCTGTGATGCCTTTGAATTTAAATTATGTTAAGATTAAGGCTTTGATTCAGCCTCCACATTAGGGTGTCTCAGTTTGAGTCCTTGTCCCCTTTGTGGGCTATATAAACAGACACTCAATCAAGGAGACACACAGAAGTAGATACACGGAAGAAGATACACAGGAATAGAGAGAGCTCCATAGACACAGCAGAGGAGAGAACTTGATCCTAGGGCCCCGGAGAGAGATGAGCCATGTACCTGATAGTTTGCAGATGGAGACCAGAGCCCTGAGCAGCTGAGCCCAGAAAGAAACGAGCCCCGGGAAGAGAGACGAGCTCTATGTCAGCCTACAACTGAGATAGGATAAAGCTGGACCCATGGAGCCTTAAGAGGGAAGAGGAAGGCTAAACCCTTGCAGATGTCGCCTGCCATCTTGCTTCAACCCATGGCAACAGTAATACAACAGCATATATTACAATGTTCATTCTAGGAGAAAACATCCTGTTTTGGTTTTTTACCAACAGTTATTTTAGTCTGCCAGTCAAATAATATGTACAGTAGCCCTTCCCATTCCATCCTAAAACTAAGTGTAGTATAAACGCTATGCTTAAAACCACCAAGCCTTGAGCTATTCATAGACTTGGCCAAAAGACATTAACTTTAGGCCAATCAAGTTTTAATGAGCCACGCTGGGCTCCCATATTGCTGTCCATATGGTACTACAGCATGCCATGTTCTGGCCACAGATGGGGCCATCAGTGGAGGTGAAAACAAGAAGACAGGGCTGTTCAACTGGGCAAAGTTTTTATAGTGAGAAACACATTTGTGTGAGAGCACAATCAGATGCACAATCTTAGCCTCAAAGGTCATTACTGATCCCATTTAATAGAAATAACAAAGATCCTGTGTGACCAGGTATTTATTTCATAGAGATGTTCTCCACTTAAGTGACAACAAAACCATAAAAGGAATTGACTGTTAAAGGGATTTCTTACAAAAGCCTTTCATTTTACAAAGGAATTCACAACAGATTTCTTTAAATCATGTTATACATTATAGATACTGTAAAAGAAAAAGATGTATGCACATGTTAGAAAAGATACAGAAAGTGAGTCGTCTCTGTAATGACAATATCAGTTGGTTCAGTAATATTGATTCAGGCTCTTGGTAGATGCTACTGAGATGAAGGCCACATGTTGGATCCCAAAATGTGTCATTGGGGTTTGAAAAGAGGAGAAACATACTGAACTTCTAATTCTGCATCCACCTATACCTTTGGTTTTTCAGAGAATTGAGAGAGCGTGAATGGTTAAAAGATAGAATTGTCACTGCTGTGAGAAGAAACAAAATAGACTCTTCCCGTAGGCAGAAGCAGCCTCTAGTTTATGGGCCATTTGGGATTATTATTCTGGGCCTTAATCAAACTTTTACTTTCCATACAGGCCATTAAAACACATCTACTTGGGCCAATGGCCTGAAGGAAATTGATCAAACTTCTACATATTAATATGACGACATTTTCTGTGACTGATAATTGAAAGCCGTTTACCTCTTTGTATAAACTGTAAGTCAAGTTATGGGATTATGCAAAGGAAAATGTTCAGGAAAAGGAAAAATAAATTTCCAGTTTCAACTATTACAGAAGTTTAAAAAAAGCAGAGAGTTTAAGTACAAAGCTATCTCCATTCAGTAATACATTTTTTTCCCAACCTAATGAACAGCCTGGAATCAGCATAGAGAAGAAAGAAAAATGTTAGGAACATGCAGCTTACTGCATCCAGGTCATTTGCTGACCTGCTTTTGTTCTGTGAACCATAAGTCTGCACATCTCTTTCCAAAATGCATTAGTTATCTAAAAGTGAGCCCAGACAGAATTTTCAGATGCCATTCAGAAATTGTATGTTGATCCCTTACCATGTGTCAACATAGAGCTGGTTGCTCAACCAGCAAGAGTCTCCTTGTTTTTGGGAGAGATTGCCAGGTTAGATATGAGTTCATATTTTTTGTAAGTAAGCATTTATCCTAGAAGCAACACTGAAACTGTAAACACACTCACTTTTTTTCAATAAGTATCAGCATTGGATAGGATCAGAAGCCCATCTGTGCTGGATTACAATGTTGAATTTTTAAAAAATAGAAAGTCTTCAAATCTCTTCTTGTGCATGTCCATTTCTGCATGCAAACAGTTGACTCAGTTTTCAAGCAACAATATTGCCCATTGAAAATACACCTTCCTTAAACAAAAGGTACTTTTTTGTTCCCATCACGCTTTCGTCTGTTGCCATTTCCAGCAACAAACAGCACAAAAGACAAATTCTGCCTTCCTCCATTGTAGTTCTAGACAAACAGAAACAGAATACAAAAATAACAGGAAAAAAAAAGCTTAAGAAACAAAACCAAAGTGAATTGGAGGCAGGGGAAGGGAGATTGGAGTAAAAGTAAGAAAGGGAGTTTAAACTCCACTTTAAGATCCAAGAAATTCAGTCTTTACTAATGAACGGGGGGAATGAGGTTTTCAGCTGAGAGAAAGAAGTGTGTGCTGCTGTCCGGTTTTATTTCAATAGCACCCGGAGAATGAATGGCATGGCAGGGAAAATCTAGCTTAGTGAACATGACTGATTCAGTGACGGTAATACAAGTTTGTGCCTGACACAATGGAGATACCCAGCCAAACAGGAATTAAACGATTATATGGCAATTCTTTAAAATTAAAAGAAAAAGTGTGTTCTAGTGCCAAAAATTTATGATTATCCATAGGAAACAGCTATCGATTTAATCATCCCCATTTTGCAGGCTGAGCACCGTTCTGTCATATCCTACTTTAAAGAAACCCCTAACGGCCTGGAGTGCTGGAAACCTACAAACTACTGTCACTTATTTCTCGGGAATATGGACTTGATACTCAGTTTCACTGAGGGAGACCAAATCGCGACCGGTGGCCAAGGAGTCCCTGGTGAATTCTTCCGAAGAATAGAGCCTAAAATCCGAGGGTTGGGGGTGGAAGAATTGGAAGTGTGCGTGGTTCCTCCGCCTTCCCGGCCGCAGATCCCGTAACGTTCCTGGCTGTCAGGTGGGCGATGGCGAGCACGGATCGAGAAGCCCTGCCTGGCAGCGTGGTGTGCAGCGCCGGGGCGAGGGACGCGAGACCCGCTGAGTGCTGCGCGTCCCGCGGCGGTCACTGCTCACCTTTGTTCGTCCCCCCTCACCATCCGCGAGGAAGAGAGAGCGGGGCCAAGGGAGGAGTGCGGGGGACGACCCCCAAAGCTCTACGCCCTTACCCAGCTCCCGGGAGTAAATTGGTAGGCACGCCAGACCCTCTTGGCCCCCAGAAAGAGACCGGGCTGTGCGGTTAGAAACCCCTTCCCGAACACAAAGGTTGGGAGGCGTGAGCAGGGTGTGCGCTGCGGGCGCCACAGAGCACGCGAGTGTGCGTGTGCGCGCGTGTATGTGCGCGTATGTAAGCGGGGGAGGGGAGAGGGCGCTCCAGCCCGTCTTACCTCTCGAAAATGAGCCGCACCATGAAGATGCAGACGGCCCCAGGGAAGGCGAGGTAGAGGTCCTCAGCCTGCGGGAAGGTGGCTTCCTCCGTGTTCTTCAGGTCTGCCCAGGTGACATTGTGCGGGAGCCAGAACCTCTCGTTCCAGAACCAGGCTAAGATTCCTGCCATCTTGCTTTGTCCACTCCTGTCCTGCGGCTCCCGCGGCCCGCCGAGCTCTCCTCCGCGCCAGACGCCGGGCTCGTCCGGAGGCTGTGTCCCCGCCGCTCGCGCCCGCCGCCGCCGCCTCCTCCGCGGCCGCTGCTCTCGAAGGCTCCTAGCGAGCCCGGGTTTTCTACTGTCTGTGGCCGCGCTGGGGAAAGGGGCCGCCTCGCCCGTCACATGGCAGCCCCGGCCGCTGGTCCTGATTGGCTCTTCCTCGTGTCAAGCCTAGAGGCACACGCGGCCAGCTCGCCCGCGCCGGGAGGACAGCACGCAGCCGCTCGGCCCCGGGCGCAGGGGCACCGCTCCGGGGAGAGCTGCCGACCCTTGAGCCTCCCCGCGGTCTCGCTCGGCGTTTAAGGGCAGCGACCTGGCAAACCGGCCCCAGCCCCGCGGCTTGCTCGCACATGCTCAGAACGCGGGCTCCTGCCCCACTGGAGTTTTGGGGCTCTCGGTCCGCTTTCCGTGCGTCTAGAGGCGGGGAGAAGGAGGTAGGGACCGGGCCTGATCATCGATCGGAATCGTCTCTGCGCTGAGAGAGGACAGAAATGGGGAAGTAGAGTATGCAAAGAGCGAAAATGAGGAAGAGAGAGGAAAAGGTCATCCACACCAGGGCTTGGAGAAGCAGGGTGAAAACAAAGAACTGGGGCAGGATGGTTGTCACTAGCCATCCGCTTTTCCCCCATCTCTGACCCCCTGGCCTTGTTATACTACTACTCATCACAACCAGCATGCCCAAGGAACAAGGCCCTCTGTTTAAATTTATGAGGTGCTACGTTAAATTAGGTACTTAATTGCTATCTGAGGATGATGATGAGGTTGATGATAGCAGCTACAACCGTTCTCCAAAATGGCCCCTCTAAACTAAATTCTCAGAAAACGCCACTAGATAACATTTTGGCTTCACAGATCATGAGAAAATCTCCACTCTGCTACCTGACAGGCTCATTATTTCTGCCTTTTGAATCTGAAAGGTATATGGCATTAGGCCTGTGAGGTCTAACCCAAGCCTTCACTCCCACAACAAATGTCTCCATTGACACAGCAACCACATGTAATCAGTTCAGTGGCCCAGGCAGATCTGGCTCCACAATCATTCATTTTTGCTGGGTTCAGCAGGTAAGAGCTACTGGATCTTTCCAATAGACAAATAAGCAGGTTGTAAACACACATACTTTATTTACTTCCCCTCCCTGTCATTTGATTATTCCTTTTTCACTCTTGTTCTTTAGAGCAAAACCTTTTAAAGCAAAAAAGAGTGGCCTAGCAGTCAGTCTTTTGACCTCTTTGCTTTTCAATCTGTTCTCATTCACTTGGTGATCTCATCCAATGTAATGGCTTTCAATGCCATACTGATAGCTCCTAAATTTATATCTCTAGCCATGAACATTCACCTGAACTTCAACTCCTAAATCCAAGTCCACATGGATGTCTAAAAGTTATCACATGTCCAAACTACTAATCATCCCCCTAAAAATCTGCTCCTCTTATAGTCTTGGCTCAAACCAAAAATGTGGAAGCATTTTCCCCCTCTCTCTTTCTTTCATGACTCCTTTCTAATCCATCGTAAATCCTGAAAACTCCATCTTTAAAACAGAACCTCTCAGTACCTCTTCTGTTTCCATCTTAGTCCAATCAACACTTCTCACCTGAGTTACTCCAGTAACTCCTGACTCGGCTTTGAACACCTGTCCCTCTACATTCTATTATCTGCCAGATTGATACTGTTGAAATGTGAATTACATTACTCCGGTGCTCAAAGCCCTGCTTCTTCCCCATCTCTCCTTCAAGTGGAAGCCAAAGGCATTTCAATGTCCTACAAGGTCATAAGTTATTTGGTCTCCTCTAACTGTCTGACTTTATCTACTCCCTCCACTCTCCTCCCCCTCATACTCACTCTGTGTGGGTCACACTGACCTCCTTGTACTTCCTAGAACATACCTGTCATGCTTTAGGGCCTTTGTACTTGTTTTCTCTGTCCCTGGAACTGTTGTTCCCAAATATCCATGGCTGCTCTTTCCTCAATGTCACTCTCAGTGAAGCCTCCCCTGGCCACCCTAGGTACACCGACAATTTCCCCCCTCCTGCTCCCTCTCTTCCTATGTAACTTTTTGCTTTGTTTTACTCCAAAGCATTTATCAACATCTATCACAATATATTTATACTTATTTTCTTATTGGTCTCCCTACACACTAAAGTGTAAGCTCCAAAATGGCCAAAATTTTTGTCTATTTTACTCAACTGCTCTAATCCTAGCAATTAAATGAATGTCCGATGCATAAGAAGTACTCAATAAATTTTTGAATTAATGAATCGATATTACCCCAATCTCAAAAAAAATGTTTTCCAAGAGAGAGGGAATAACTTGAATAAATAATTGTATTAAATGTTTATATGTCCATGTTATACTCAGGTGCAAAAGAATAGACCAGAATAAAGAAAGGATTGATCAATTCTGGCATGGAAGAGGAGGAGGAGTGTTAAAAAGTCTTCACAGTTGAAATAAAGTTTACTAATTGAAAATAAGTTTAAAAAGTACTCACAGGGGAGGTATTGGTGGAGTCTTCAGCGAGGAGTAGGTGTCAATACCTCTACTCCAGACCATGCGGGCAGCTGCTCAGTGTCTCTGATGACCCTTCAGGAAGATGCCTTGGCATCCGCTGAATTATTGTAGGCCACAGAAGGGAGATTTGTTAAGGCCTCTTGTTGACTTTGTGACAAAGTCATGCCACGGTGGAGCCTGACCTCCAGGGCCAGCCAAGACTCCCTCCATGTCTGCTCCTAGTTTCTCATGTCTATCTCAGGTATATCCCGATAGTACCCTGCTTCCTACTCCAGGGTTTCTGAGCTGTCCAGCAGGTCCTGCCATGGCCCCAGACATGTGCAACATGAAGTATCGGTAAGTTGATGCCCTGGCCTAAATTTTGACCAAAAGCAGTGGAATCCAGTGGGATAAATTCTTACTCCATTCCCTCTCTTGCTCCTTAGACACACACAATAGCTTTATAAAGCCTCTCTGAAAATACCCTATGATAACAAAACAATCAGCTTGTTTCAAGGTTGTGGCCAGCTCAGTAACTCTCTTATATTGTCTCTTCTTCTTTCTCTGTCTCACTTTCCTTTTCCCTCATTCCTACTTCCCTGAAATTGCACTTTCCTGGAATTGCTCTTTATTTCTTGAGAAGCCAAACTAAGAGAATATTGCTCTCCTATTCATCAACTTTCAGAAGTTGGCAGGATTTCAGAAATATTTTTAAAGATGGGTTTTGTTGGACACTTGAAAGGGGATTTACTATTTCTCTGTGAATTTTTCACGAGTCACACAGTTTCTAAGAGCAGGTAATTGTCCTCCTGTGTGAGTAGTGTGCCAATAGTACCTGTCTTGTCTATGTCACCTGTCATGAGTCTCACAGGAGATAATATATAAGAAAAGCCTTGGTAAACTATTAATCTCAATACACATGTACAGTGTAGTAAATGTCTACTCTTTTATCTGTCTAGCATTTTTCCTTCAGGCAACAGCCCCTTCCTACTACCCTCTATACAAATGATTACCTCAGAAACACAATAGAGTAAAATATGATTCCCCAGACCACATTTTATTGGTCCAGGGATGAACACTTGGCAAGATGGTCCAATTAAAGTTCTTCTTCAGGCATTAGGGTCAAGGCAGAATCTTGCTCTGGACACCTGAACTCTAGGATTTAAAACTCAGAAGTTGTTGGAAACCATGCTTCATCATGTGGATAGAAAAGCAGAAGCAGCTAGTCTGTAACAAGAGAGAAGAATAAAGCAGACCTGTAGAGTCAAGTCAAGGTAAGAGACACAGAGAGAGCCCTATTGGTATTTGAGCTTCTGGTTCCACACGGTATCTGACATCCATTTGCTTTCTCAGCTTTGGGTTCCCTGAACCAGACTAATAACCTGATTAGAAATTCTCCTTTTGGGTTAGGTTAGACTAAGAGCACTCATCTTAGACATTCTCAGCTGACCCCAGTTCAGGTCCCAGAGAAGATTCAGCACAAGAAGGATATAGCACAGTACACTTCCCAAGGAGGCTTTTATCTGGTAATGCTCAAAGCCTAATTTACATGTAGCCCAAGAAAATGGTTTTCTCCTTTCCCCTATTTCTTTTTTTCTCCACTTTAAAACTGTGGAGAAAAGACTTCTAATTGTTGCCTTAGGAAACCAAAATATAACTTATACATCAGGCAAGTATGTAGCTCAGTGAGAAAGCCAACAATTGGTCTGTAAATAGAAGAGATGAAAAGAAAAGGAAGGTGAAAAAAATCTGTTGGGCCAGTGGGGTGGTGCTCATGACACTGCCTATAGTATTTTAGGAGAGCATGAATTGGATCCTGAACAGAAAACATAACATGAGAACATAACCTCTTTTCCAGGTGGCAGAAAAATATCAATAAACCTGAGCTTTATTTCCCATTCCCAGTTACCAAGCTAGGTCTTACTGCTTCCACATGCGTTTGAGTTCACATTGTAAGAAATTTCCACCTTTCAAATGCAGGAAAACAGCTTAAAGTTTAGTTGAGTTTCCACTATCAGTTGCTATCTTAGTTTGCTAGTGCCACTATGACAAATACCATACACTGTCTTAAACGTTCAGGCTGCAGAACCCCTTTTAGTATCTCTTGTAAATCTGGTCTCTTGGTGACAAACTCTCTCAGTTTTTGTTTGTCTGTGAAGACTTTAAACTCACCCTCATTTCTGAAGCACAGTTTTGCCAGATAAAGAATTGTTGGCTGGTAGTTTTTCTCTTTCAGTACCTTAAATATATCTTGCCTTCATGGTTTCTGATGAGAGATTGGCACTTAATCTTATTGAGCTTCCCTTGTATGCGATGCATTGCTTTTCCCTTGCTGCTTTCATAATACTCTGTTTATCTCTGGCATTTGACATATTGAATAGTAGGTGTCTTGGAGTAAGTCTGTTTGGGTTTATTCTGTTTGGGTATGTTGTCCTTCTTAAGTATTGATATTTATGTCTTTGATAAGGGTTGGGAAATTTTCGGTCATTAGTTCCTCAAATATTCTTCCTGTCCCTTTTCTGTTCTCTGCTCCTTCTGGGACACCTATAATGTGTATATTTGTGTGTTTCATGCTGTCATTCAATTCTCTGAGACCCTGTTCCACTTTTTCCATTCTTTTCTTTTTATGTTTTTCTGTCTTTTCAAGTTCAGATGCTCTGTCTTCTAATTCACTTATTCTGTCCTCAGCCAATTCAACTCTTCTGTTATATGCCTCTAACGTATTTTTAAAATCTCATCCATTGTGTCTTTCATTCCCGTACGCTCTGTTACTTTTCTTTGTAGGCTTTCTAATTGTTCTTTATGCTCACCCAGTGTCTTCTTAATATCCTTTATCTCTTTAGCCATATTTTACTTCAACTCCTTGAACTGATTTGAATGAACATCATTGTTAGTTGTCTTAAATCCTGTGTCTCATCAGGATTTTTCATCGTTTGTTCCTTTGGCTGAGCCATATCTCCCTGTTTCTTACTTTGGCTTGTAATTTTTTTGCTGATGTCTAGACATCTGATTATGTTGGTGATTTTACTCTTTTTGGTCAATTTTCCTCTCTTACCTAGTGATTTTGTTTCATGGCTCTTCTTTGGTTTTTGTTTCAACTTTTACTAAACTTTAAGATTGCCCTGTTTAAGTTATCAAAGCAGTTCCAGGGACCCACTACTGGGGTATAGACCAGATCCACAGGGGCTTGGATATAGGGACAAAAGAGATAAGCCTTGTCTTCCTTCATTCCCCAGCCTGCAAGCAGATGGTGCTTTTCAGCAAACCCTTCCACAGAGGTAGATCTCTCAACTTCCATTGGTTGGGGTTTCTGCTGCTCAAACTAGCTGAAGAGAAACCACATTTCAACCTTCCACTGTACCTTCCCTCTTCCCAGGGAGGAAAATGTACATTATCCTCTCAGTTGGCCACTGTGAATGGCCAGTTTCATGGAGGCTTTTCACCTTGAGGGTGGGGGGTAGGCACTTTTCCCAGCTGTGGGGGCAAGTAACTCACAGTTTTTCTTTCAGCCTTTTCATCTCTCTGTCCCCAGTCCCTCCTGGATGTTTCCCATGGCACTCTCCTGGTCTGCAGACCCCCAAAGCAGCTTCCTCACACAGCTTCTGCCCTTCTTCCCCTGTTTTATAAGAGCACTGTGCCCTGCCTGACCTACTTCAATGCTATCTCTCTGTAACTCCTTGACCTGGTTGTCATAAACAACAGAAATTTCTTGGCTCTCAGTTTTGGAAGACATCAGTCCAAAATCAAGGTGTCAGCCAAGCCATGATTTTTCCTAGACTCTCTTGTGTTCTGGCTATCCTCCTTCATGTGGCAATCTGTTACTCCTTTTTTCTGCTTCTCTAATTCCCCCTCACTTTAAGCTTCTATTTCTGCATTCAATTTCCTTTGCTTATAAGGACTTTGGCCACATGGATTAAGGCCCACCATGATTGAATTTGGCCTCATCTAAATAGGATTTTTGAAGATCTTATTAAAAAATGAGTCTATACCTTAACTAATTATAATATGTTCAAAGGTCTTGTTTACAAAATGGGTTCACACCTACAGTACCAGGGATTAGGAATTGAATAAGCCTTTATGACAAGGGTTCTTAACAAGGGGTCGATGAGCTTGAATTTAAATTAAAAAAAAAAAACATTATTCTTGTGGGGACGTGTTGGTGCAGCTGTGATATATTTATTAAATAATACGCAGTACAGTATGGGCTTAGTAAGGGGTCCATGGTTTCCACCTGACTGGCAAAGGGGTCCGTGGAAGAAAAAAGTTTATGGGGAACATGATTCAATCCTCAAGAGTTGCAAACACAAAATTATAATACTTTCTACATGAAGAACCCAAAATCATTTGCAGGGGGGCAGGATGTACTCACACGAAAAGCCAGGTGATAGTACATGCCAGCACCACTCAAGATGACACTAAATAGTACATAAGTGCCTGCGTATTACAGTTAATAATGTATTTCTGCTCAAATGCAGAAAGAATCATTTTCTGTTGGAGACTTCAAGGAAACCTTCAAGGAAGAGGCAGAAATTAAATCAGACTTTGAAGAGTGAATAGGATTTGAAAAGGCATGAGCAAAGGTAAATAGTGAGGAAGATTTGCTGGGGGATGATAAACAAAAAGTTGCCTAGAAGCCAGATTACAAATAACCTTTCAAATGAGGCAAAGGACTACTCCTATTTTATTTTAGTGAGAACAGTATATTATCTAGGATAATAGTAAATAATTAATTATATAGTATGATGCCTGGCACACAATAACAATTCCACTACTGCTTTTAAATATACAAATAAAGTTATTTATTGCTTAAACTGCAATACAGTGTTAAAATTAAGCATTCAATTTTAACACTCAATTCATTGAACTTAAAGAAATCTTTTTTATACTGGGAATATGGAAATATTGGTCAATTTTTTTTCAGCAGTTGTTTCTCTTGAATATATAACCATCTTGCTGTGGTTGGCAAAGCTGCCTTAAATCTGTTTTTGTTCTTGGCTGTCCAGGTCCTAGTCCCTTGGTTTTCATTTATACAGTAATGTATAATTGTATGGAAATTAGCTGTAATTCACATCTTTAACTGAAGATAGGCTGAGTTAAGTTGTCTAACCCAAATAGGAACTGGGTACATATTATTCACTGGAAGTTCTCTAATAGGACTATTCACTCCAAGGCTCAAGGTCTTTCTTACAACCCTGTCAGTAGAGGGGGACAGATCTTTCTCCACCCTCCTACCTTGACAGGTCACATTTCTGGAAATCCTTTTCTGATACTGACAGTCATCAGTTACTCTGGTATTTCTACTGGAACTAAATCTCTGGTTGGATTTTCTGTCTTTTCTCTAATAATCAAAATCTTTTTAATGTTAATTTCCCCTATTGCAATTTTCTTTAACCTACCAATGTTGTGTCAGAACCTCATTAAAATTTTAAGAATGCCAAATATGTTGCAAAACTACTGAAGGAAAAATGAGAAATAGCCGGATTATTTTACCATGGGCTTTCCAGTTAAGGACCAAATTCACCTTATTTACATATCTATAACTTCACAAATATGTTCAACAACCTACTAGAAATGGTCAACCATGATGGTATTTTCTATGTGTACCTATAGGTGAATAGCCTTTAGGAGGCCAGGACATCTGGTTTATTAGCAAGAAAGCCTAAGTTCTACTCTTCACTATACAAAGGTTTTTATAACCAAAAAGAAACAGAAAACTCAAGCAATCATCTAGCTAAATTGTGGGAGGAGGAACCAACCTAAAATATTGCTTGAAATTATTGATATTATATAGCAACATGTCACCTTGAACAAAGCACAGCCTTGTGTATTTGACTAATCCCCCTACATAAAAGCATTTGGAATATTTCTGTCATGTCATCATGGGCTTCCTTGTCTCTGTGAACAGCAACAAAAAGTCTAACTTGCCTGCAGAATAATCAGCCATTTGCCTAATGATTTATGGAGAATTCTGTGCTTCTTCCTTTTTAAACATAAAAAGAGTGGCCAAATATCCCTGGAAAAAATGTTCATGTAGGCACGGGAATCTGTGTAGATACAAAAAAACTGGAGAAGTTTAAATCCTAAAGACCTTCATGAATTCTCCAGAACATAGATAATCTTCTAGCATATAGTTTCCTGCATAAATTTTTTTTAAAATGTGAACACAAATAAAGAACACAAAAAAAGACCATGTTAGATGTAGAAGCTAGATGATTAGCTAGGCACACTCATTTGCTAAATGACTTGATGCCAAACACTAGCATTAGAGAACAGGCAAGTCAAATTAATTCTACAATAAGGTTACAAGTTACCATGACCCATAGACCTACTAAATTGCTAGAGAATAATTACAACTGCACCTGTCAAATCCATGGATTCCAAGAATGTGCTATGTTATAAAAATAATATAGATTCCAAAGTCAAAGGTCTTCAGAGGCCAGACAGGAACATAAATGAGTGAAACAGGCCAAATGAAAGAGAGAAGGGAAAAGTGAACTGGAGACTATCCAGGCATTCAAATTCATCCTCTTCCTCTCCCTCCTCCTTTTCTTTCTTTATTAAAAACACTGTCCAGGCAAGTCAAACACATCTGTAGGCCTGTGTTTGCAACCTTCAGTTTCTACCTTGTCTTTACCCATAAAGGTTGGCATTTAGGGGACCACATTTAAAGCAGAATTCTAAACATAAAAAGGTTTTTATCCAGAGGACAATCAAGATGGTGAAGTATATGGAAATCTTGAGTTGACACTTAGTATACATGTTACAAGTACTAAATTTGGACTTTTTCCTAACATGTGGGTTTAACTGCTATCTTTGTCAGTAAAAACCCAATTTTCCTTAGGAAAATATTCAACCTCTAAAACCTGTTTCCTCACATTTGCAACAGGAATAACAATACCTACTACATGGGGTTCACCAAAGATTTAAATGAGATAATATGAGGTACTTAACATCTAAATGGAGGCTATTATTATTATTATTATTATTTTATACTATAACAATGTAATGAACTTTCATTGTTTCACAGAAGGACATCCCAGACTATTTTGAGATAATCTAAAGGCAGAGGCTGAGTCTTTCAAGTTTAAGAATGAGTGAGCCTTTATTTCTGAGATTAGTGGAAGAATTAGCTTTTACTAAGCAGAGAAAGGGAGGACAAAGTAAAGAAGGGAGAAAAAGAGGAATGGAACAGGGTTTCAGAAAGCCATGCACCCTGCCATGTGATTCCTCATGAGGGTTTGCCACAATGCTTCCATAAACGTTGAAACTCAAACTGCTTAAAAACAGTGACATTTTGTGGAAACTCATAAGAGTTGGGTTTTGATACAGGCGATGGTGGGGCAGCTCATACAAACTAGCAAGCCAATTGGATATAGGCTGACGAGAACTGCAAGATTTTGGTGGTGGATTCAGAATCTCAAAAAGCCAAGAAACTAGAATTTGAGCCAAGTGTCAGGAGCAGGTGTTACACACTGGGGCATTTGTATTCTAGTCACCTAGGAAATATAGAAGAAACTAAAGAAGAAAAGATTGGTGGTAGAATTGGTATATATGTTCCAATATTGGAAGGGGTGTTGGTGGAAGCAATTTGAATTGATCTGTGTGGTTCCACAGTAAAGAATTAGGGACAATTGGCCAAAATACCCAGAAGTCTAATCATATCTTCATAGAGACATGTCCAAAGCTGGCCAAAAAAATGAATCAACAGTCCATCAAGTAGTGAGCTTACCATCATGGGAAGGGTTCAGGAAGAGACCTATGTTTAGAAATGTTGGAAAAGGTATTCTTAGCTCAGTGGGTCTTGGAAATTGATGCCCTCTATGTTCTCTTTAGTATTTCAGAGTTAATATAAAACACTATGGAAAGAAGAGCAGGAGTACAAAACAGAGTCTGCCTTTCCCTAAGGAGCTTAAAGTCTTCAGCTGAAGGAAGACATCTGCCCTAATAATTTTCTTTTCCTTGTGCCTACTGTGCAGAAATCTTAATCTGAATGCTTTTGAGGCTAAACCTGTTCAATGATTTCATGCTAGAGATAGTTTTCTCATCTTCAGAGACTGTACATTAACCATCTCAAAAGGGGGAAGAATGAAAGCCTAAAAGAAAAACTAAATTATGCAAGAAAGAATGATAAATCTAAAAGACACAGAAAGCAGTATAAAGAAAAACTACTAAACTATTGTTTCTCTGTTAACTAATGATAGCTAAAATGGATCATTTTAATTATTAGATTGAAATTATGTTTTTAAATTATTTTATAGCCTTAATCATTTTAAGTTCATAAGGGATCTTCAAGTAGTTTAAATTAATTATTCAACAAATTTTTATACTCTTAGAGAATAACTAATGTCCTTAAGTAGAAAATTCTGGAAAGAATTTAAATTCTTTGGGGGAAAAACAAAAACATAAGTATCAGTCGGAATAAGCAATGTTGTGCTGCAGTTAACAAAACCCCAAAATCTCAATGGTTTTCACAACAAAATTTTATTTCTTGCTTAGATACCATGACCAACAATATAGATCTGTAGGGACCTCATTTAAAACCAATCAGAGATTCAGAGTAGCAAAAACTCCATCTCAACCTGCCCTTCTGTTATCACCACTTCAGGAGAAAGACACATGGTAAATCACTGGTGCTTAAAGCTTTCACCCAGAAGTGACATTGCTTTTTATACTCATATTTTATTGGATAAAGCAAATCACATGGCCAGGCCTAATTTCAAAGTGGTACAGGGATAGGCAATCCACCCATTGAGAAATCTTGATTTAAACTGATTCTTATCTTGATGAATGTGGCTTACAGGGAAGACAGTATAGCTTAATGGTTAAAAACATGAGTTCTGGAGACAGATACATGTGTTTGTTACTGAGTTCCACTATGCAATGGTTATGTGACCATTAGCAAGTAATCTTGGTGTCTCAATTTCTTATTAAAGAGGTACAAAAAAACCCAGCCCCTACCCTATAGGGTTGTTGTAAATTTCAAATAAGATAATGCATGTAAAGCGCATAGTATAGTTCCTGGCACATGGTCAGGGTTCAATGAAAGCTAGCTTCAATTATTTTGATCTGATGAGGAGGAAGGAGAGGAAGATGAGTAAGGGGAAGAAGAGTTGTAATGGTCCCTGCA
Organism: Tolypeutes matacus; assembly: GCA_026826555.1. Taxonomy (NCBI): domain Eukaryota; kingdom Metazoa; phylum Chordata; class Mammalia; order Cingulata; family Chlamyphoridae; genus Tolypeutes; species Tolypeutes matacus. Next base: position 10,345,663 of record JAKSZT010053928.1, read on the forward strand.
GATCCTGGGCTGGCAACACCCTTGAATGAATTTCAGTATCAGAGTTCATTCATTCTTTCATTTAAATATTTTCCAAGCCCAATGCCAAGTGCTAAACATATAAGAGTGAACAAAAATGGCACAGTGTCTGCCATTTTGGAGCATATAGTTTCAACAGGAAGCATAGTAGATGACTGGCAGGACAGAAGTATCTTCATTTTTTTTTCATGATAAATATTTTTACTAGAGGGGAAGATTGCATATTTGAAGACACAATTGTATTTCTAAATAAAGTAGTGATCTCTGGATGTAAACAGAGCTTTAGGCTGGAAACATTTCAGTGGTTCTCAAGAATCTTCCTCCTCCTCCTCGCCTTTAATTTCAGAAATTCTACCAATAGACTTTAGGATTTCAGTGACAAGATTCAATGTTTCCACTCCAGAAACCAGCTGCTTTATGAAAGCGTGAGCGCTGTTCACGCCGACGGGGAGGTCTGTGTTCTGCTTCACCAAGGTCAGGCTGGCCACTGTCCGGACCTCAGGACCTCTTGTCTCTCACTGGACATTATAGACACCTGAGCCTGGAGTAAACCTTTTTCCTGTTTCAGTTTCATGACGTGATTTTCTGCCTGCATAGCCCGATTGGTCATCCCGTCGAGGTTCTGCTCCACCTGCTGGACCACCGACTCCAGGTCATGGTAGTCACTCTCCTCCTTCAGCATCTTTGCTTCTAGTTTCCACTCAAGGGTCCTCACCATTTCTGTTTGAGTTTCAGAGAAGCTCTGAAACTTGTTCTGCTTCTTTCTTAGCTTAGAATTTTCGTCTTTCAGTGCTTCCTAACTTACCTGCAACATCCGGAGGTTCCTGTCTTCCACAGACTCTCCATGGGCTGTGAACCCTGCGTTGGGGCTGCTTGCTGGAGACCGCGGAGAAGCTGGCCGTCAGGGTCACTCAGAGCCCATGCGGGCAGAGACTCAGGCCCTGCCAACTCCCACGGGCCGGAGAAGAGGGACACATAAGTGCTGCAAGGCAAGGTGCACTGGTGCGACCCGCAGTGAGTGTGCCTGTGCCACAGCCCACTGCAGGAAGGCGCCTTCCACCAGCCGTCCTCTTCCAGGAGGTCGAGGACCTCTGCCAGGTCTTCCAAAAATGGCTGCTGGCACTCCAGGCCATTCCTCATGGTCTGGGCTGTTGGAGAGTTGCGTTTGAGCCCCAGTGAGTGCCTCGTGGCTTCCTTTGAATAAATACTACTGTTGGTGTCCCTCAAAATTAGTTCTTTGTTACCTGAAGTGGCTAAATTATTCCCTATGGAAAGCTCAAAATGCCCTGCATCTTTACCTAGAAGTAGACCACTCGTTGATATTGAGTCAATAGCCACCCCACAGTTACAGGTATTTCTCCTCTTCATTGGCCTCCAGTGCTGTTGCCGAAGAGAGAAAGTCTTCAGATGTCACAATAAAACAGGAAGATACATTTTTCCTGGTGGTTTGTGAAATCAGTTTCATTAATGTCATTATAACTCACATAAAATCTTCCTGAACCTTCCAGAGAATCTATCTCCATTTCAATAAAAATGAAGGGAAAGAAAGGGTTGTAATTAATATCAGGCAGTACTGACTGAGCTCCAGCCACCAGAAACAGTCAGCCAGCCCTTTATCCATACTTTCCCCACAAGCCAACATCCTCCCCTTTCCAGAAAAGTACAAATCAAATGTCTTCAGAAGACATTGGTTGACCTAGCAGATAACTAAACAAGTACTAGACTCTTAAATAATAGACTTCTGTGTTATCCACAACTGTGGTTTCTTCTGGAATTATTGACGCAAGTAGTTCTGTATAGCTATGGGACACAATAAAAAGCTCTAAAAATTGGTACCTATTTGAGCTTGAATAAAGGCAACTCTGACCACACAATCTGAAGTTGCTACCCAATCACTCTGGTACACCACTCCACACGTCTTCGCATCATGTGTATTTACTTTTTTTTTTTTTAAAGATTTTATTTATTTATTCATTATCCCCCCCTTGCTGCTTGTGCTCGCTGGGTCAGCTAACCACACCGTGCGGGCGGGCTTGCCTTCACCAGGAGGCCCCGGGAGCCGAACCCGGGGCCTCCCATATGGTAAACGGGAGCCCTACTGATTGAGCCACAGCCGCTTCCACATGTATTTACTTGTTTGTTACTATCTTCCCACCTCCAGCAAGGAGGTTCCATCCTATGCCTAGAGCAGCACCTGGCACATGGTAGCTGTTCCATAAACCATTGTTAAGTGAGAATGAATTGCAGAATTTTTTTACATGTCAAACTTCTCTCCAAAAATAAAAAACTGATTTATTCTGGAACCTGAGCTGAGAAAGGAGCTGGATGTCCTATGTGAACACCCCTGGCTCCAGGTATTTAAATAGAATAAATGTGTGTAGACCCACAGTCATGGGGCACAAACAGACCTTAGTGCTGAAGCTATACTGTCTCAGGCAAGTCTGACCGGTATCAAGCAAAGATTAATCCAAGCTGAGCATTTGGCAGCATTTGCGTGAGAGCACTTGCAGTGCTACTCACTTTCCTGGCTGTAAACATTCTCAACTCAGCCCGCCTCTGGTCTGTCTCTGTCACGTCCAGTTTCATCTATGAGAATCTTGAATGAATCTTTCCATCCTGAATGCTTTGGGAGAGAGAAAATGCTACCAAGTGCTTCAGGGAAGATGGACAATTCTCTGTTGACAACAGAATCTAAAATGGGACAAACTTAAAGAGTGATATATAATTCATGTTAATATAAGCCAGTTTTCCATGCCTGGAAGTATTTTCTGCTATGGGTGGGGTTAAGGAAACCTCCTTTGCGTTCCCACACCCAGGATTTCTCAGAAGTCACTTCAATTCTTTGAGGCTTCCAGTACACTAAAATAAATAATAATAAAATGTCCCTACAGGATTACAAATTGGCATTTTCAAAAACTTAAAAAATTAACATTAACACACAAAGATACAGCAAGATACACATACAGATACAACAAGATAATTATAAAATCTGTTTTAAAAAGCAAAACAAAAGATGACTTCCCAGAGCAGCATAAGTGGTATAGGCTGGTGCACATGCCCAAGGCTGATGTGCAATGTCTCCTCCCTATAGAACTGTAGGTGAAACCCTGCAACTGTAAATTAACCCCATTATGACCTAATTTGATAATGTTTACATCTGAGGCACTTCATATACTTGGGAAGTCAAGGGCAAATGCTGTGAACAGGCTCCTAACCCCCAGACCCCTAGGCTCATCAGTGTCCTGATGTATAGACCTGTTAAAGTAAAATCTCTCCCAACCCAGGAAATCTATCCACAAAAGTAGAAGAGGAAATAAAACAAATTTATTATTAAGTAAGCATTAAACCAGAATGTGATGCATCACAGACAACCCACTAAAGAGATTGCATCACCCTTTTAAATAGTCAAGTGGATGCAACCTACTTACATACATCTCACAAGTCCTTAAGTAATAGGACTTGATGGCACCATTTGCCACGTAGTTCATCCTAAATTCACCTGGTAATTGCGGTGGCCTTCATGTTTCTTAACTGCCTCTATGGAAAGGAATGATAAAACTTTCCATAGCTGTATGTAGATAGTTACAATTTGGAGTCAGAGGCCTAAATTAAACTCCCATGTAAAGTTAGCACATCATTGACGTTTATATTTCGGAGATATGTCTCCCAGGTCCTTGAAAAAGACATCTCTGGGTTGTAAAACTGTCAAAAGACTTATTTGGCTTTTTAAAAAAAGTTTATACACATCTCAAAGGGGCAGAGAAAAGAATTACAATGAAAAGTTTTCTAATGAATGCTCCAAGAAAAGGAAAGGAAGGGGAGTCTCTTTCCCTTTTTGCACCAGGAAAAATTATTACTATTATATATATATATATATACACAATATATATATTGTATAGGATATTATATATGTATTATATAGGAGATTCTGGGGATTGAACTCAGGACCTTGTATATAGGAAGCAGATGCTTAACCACTGAGCTACACCTGCTCCCTAAGAATTTTTTTTTTTTTTTTTTTTTTTTTTTTGTCTTTTTTGATTTGTATTTACCCTTACATCCTTTAACTTTGCTTGGGCCCCAGAATAAAGGAGTTTCCTTCTGGCTTCAGGACCATTTTGGGTGTGCATATATGTCTTATCTCCTCAATTTATCTTAATTTTTTTAAACCAGGACTATGGTTTCTATGTTTTCCTTACCTTTATAATTCAGTGGCCAACCAATAACTGTTTTGACTGAGGGGACTCACTTCCAAGCTGACACCAGAGCTACTCAACACCTCAGGGGAAACACAACAGCCCCTTGAAATTAGAAAGTTTGTAATAGTAGTCAATTTGAAAAAACAAATTTTTGTGGAGGCAAATGGTCTGCCTGATAATCTCACAGGATCTGATTGCACTTTTTCTAACCAAGCAGAAAGCTCAGTTAGAGTTATGACTCAGGCTTTCCAAGGTGAACCAAGGAAAAGAGATGGCATGGTCATTGTTTTTCTGGACTCCAGGTCCATTCTCTGAAACGCTAATGAACTAGGGCTCAGCCTTCATAGATTTCAGTGGAGAAGACCTCTTTAGCTCAGTGGTAAAAATGAATAACAAACCACTTAGAAAAAAGTAATTTTGTAGGGTTTGTATAATGGGAATTTGTTTCAATTCATCAGGGCTAAAATTAAAAAGATGAACAAACTCTATTGAGAAGGCTCAGCGAAAGACCATAACCATGAAGTAACCCTTCCCACCATACCCCATTCTCCCCCCATACCTTTGGCATGGAGTGGATTTGCCTTCCCCACAGTCTTCCTCCTTGCAGACTTTGCCCTTTCCAGGAATTACTGCCAGCTGTTAATATTTGACCAATGGTTGAGAATTTACGCCTTTCTTTCCCTGCACCATCAAAAAATATCAAAATAACACTAGAAAGACCTGGAAAAGAAAACAAAATAGAACCCTGGAAGTGAAGGGTGGGTTCCCATGGATTTCTGCCCCAGGGTGCCTGGCCTTCCTTATGGAGGTACTCGGGGTTGAACTCAGGACCTCGTATACGGGCTCTCCAGCCAGCATGGTAACCTGCACATAGTGTCTGAAACACCTGCACCATTCTGCCCCTCCTCTGTACTCAAGGACTCCCTGTCTGCAGCACAAATCCAGGTTCCTTAGCAGCCAACAGCACCCTAACAATTAGCTTCCCGTCACCCTTTCCTGGTCTATCTTTTGACAGTCTTAACCAAACTGCTTCACTTTCCACTCATCACCTAACAATTCAACTTTTGTCTCCCTTCACCAAGCACTTTAACAAGCTTTTCTTTTTTCCCTTCCTTCCTCATGCTATTTCCCCCTGTTTAGAATCCCTTTCATTTTCTTACTTCTCTACCTATCAAAATTGTATTTGTAGGCTAACTCCTATCTCAAAAATCGCCTTCTGGAGTTTTTTTCCTAGATCCTATCAGAGTTAGAATTAATCTCTCCCTACTTGGGGTTACTTTAGGACCCTAAGAGCCCTCCCCACCAGCCCTGCTGTCTTCTCTATAAAACCACTGGCTCCTCTGGAGCAGGGACTAGGTCCTATTTCAAATCTCTATTGCCCCAGGGCCTAGCTTGGCTTTGTGCACATAGTGAGGATTTAATAAAGTTTGTTATAATTGGTTTTCTTAGGAAAATAACAGCTAGCCATGTCTATATTCAAAGAGTCTTGAGAATGACCTTTCAAATCCTTAAAGAACTGAAAATGTTTGATTAGTTAGTAAAGATTGCTAAAAGGCAGCCTTAAATGATTCTCCATAGATACCAGGATGATCTAGGTGTGCAGCTGAATCCCTGGGCTGCTCTCTGCTGCCCACCTCCTTAGCCATCCACCACCCCTCATTGCTCCTTCACTGCCACCTCCATGCTGGTCTACAGCTCCCTGACCCTACGGCTAAGGTGAAAACCACAGCGCACTGATGGGGAGGGCTACTGTGACAGTAGCATCAACTTCCACACATCCCCACATCTGAACTCTAGTCACAGTGTGCCCTGGTCAGATGGGTAATTTCTAGATCATGAACTGGATTTTTCTCATCTTTGTGCAGAGATAAGTGGGCAGATAAGATGGGTGGCTTCAAAACAGAGTCATTTCTAGAGTATCGCATTTGTTTTGTTTTATTTTATCACAGTCTACAAGAATTGTGTAGGAGTTCAGGAGTAAGAATACTTTGGTGTAAACCCCAGCTTGATCTCTTACTATGTGGCCTTGGGCAATTTACCACATCTCTAAGCCTCCGATGAAGAATCATCTGGAAAAAATGTGGGAACATGTTGGGAAATTAAATGAAAGCACTTAGCATGATGCCCAGGGTTTAGTATAAATTCAACACATGTTATTTCTCCTCTTCTTTCTTCTCCTCCAGTTCCTTCTCCCCTCTTCTTCTTCATCATCATCATCACTAATACCAAAAGGGAAAGGCCAGCTGTGGAATGCAAAGCCTTCTGCTCCCTCTCTCACAGCAGGGTTCCCATCTCTAAGCTATGTCTTGGAAGAATTTTCCATCTTTCAAAGAGTACTGAAACTCTGACCAAAATGTGGCCTTGACATCTTCATGGAGTAGAGAGAAGCCTGGGAAACTTTTTCTCGGCTTTGAGCACTGTGCAAAAGAGAATTTGTCTTTGGGTTATCCCTTTTCCTGGATTGGGAAAACTATCTCACTAGTTCTTTGAGACATAGAAATGAAAACTAAATGTCCATCCATTGTTTTTGGCAGAAACTGTGAGGTCACCAAACATCTGAAGACCTATGGTTAGCTCTAGAAATCAGATTCTATGTTTGGTATGTAATTTTATACTTGTACTTCACTTCTTCTTATAGACTTTGTTGCAATTTTTTGGTGGAAAAGAAAAAGATGAATGTTTCTAAACTTCAAAGGAGTGAGTTTGGAGACCAAGGGTGAATTATTGCTTATCCTGTATAATGCTGGGGTTGTGCTTGGGGTGGGGTGGGTTGAGCTTTGTTTCATTAAAGTCAGTGACAGAAAATGAGGATGATGCGGGGACAAAGTTGAAGGGATAGTTTTCATGGGGACCCTGTCACGGTCTGGGAAATTCGGTGTTGCTTATTGGTCCAGGTGATAAAGTATGGTCCAGAGTTGGGACAAAGGCCATTGTTCCTAACTCTGTGCACCCAGCACCTCTCTGATCTCAACAGCTCCTAAGTGAGAGGACCCAGTTCCTTGTCAAGGACCCCAATGTGCTCAGAAGATGCACCATTGGCAGAGGAAACCTTTGGTAGAGGAAACAAAATGTGGCAACTGGCACCTACTAGCCTGGAGTACATATGGGTCTATAGGTATGTGAGGCACACCCCCCTTAGGAACTGTAGAAGTAGCAGGAAGGAATGGGAAACATTTCTGGGAAAAGAGTGAGATCAAATACTTAGATTATGGCAAGTTTGAGCCCTTGCCATTTGGTCATTAAAATGATTGTAACTTCATATCGTATCACCTCCCCATCCCTATCCCCAGGAAATCTCTGGAACAATTTCTGTACTCATTATTTAATGCTGAAGATAATTTAGGGTAGGCCTGTAGCATAGTGATTATGTAAGAGAATGGATTCTGGAAACCAGCAGATTTCTATCTTGGCTCCTCCATTTACAAATTGTATGATCTCCAGCAAGTTATTCATCTTCATTAAAACTTATTTTTTTATCATCAATAAAATAGAGGGTGTGGCATATGGTATCTTCCAAAGTCAACTGCACCAATTATATATTCTACCATACATGCTGTTCTCATAGAGTGAAACCGACACTCATTCATCAAGATATGAAGTCTATAATTCCTTCGCATGAATCTGAGCTGACCTTGGAAACTGCCTCAACCAAAAGAATCGGGCAAGGGGCATGTGACTTCTAAGGCAGTGGACTTCTGCCTGACTATCTCTCTGGGCCACTTGCCCCTGGAACCCAGTCACCATGTTGCAAGAAAGCCCGTACCACATGGAGATGCCACATGGGGGTCTTACAATCGACAGCCCCAGCTAGACTCCTGGCTGACAGCCAGAACCAACCACCAGACATGTAAGTGAGTGAGCCTTCAGATGATTCCGGACCCCAGTCTTTGAGTCTTCCAGCTGAGACCCCAGAAATCATAATAGAGAGATAAGCCATCTCCTCTGTGCTCCGTCACGGTGTTGTTATGAGGATTTTAAAAAGTAGGGCAGGGGGATGGATGTGGCTCAAATGGTTGGGCATCCGTCTCCCATATGGAGGGACCTGGGTTTGATCCCCGGGACCTCCCGGTAAAAACAAAAGTAGGGCAATGCTTAGCACAGTAGTAAGTGCTCAATAAGGTTAATTTTATTACAACAAAGGCAATTACTAAACAAGACTCTGAAGTGAATGAGGGCTCTCAATAGACAACAGTTTCGGGTTCTCTTAAAGATAACCAGGAGAAAGAGAAGTTGAGAAGTATGAGGAACCAAGATAGAAGCCAGAGGTTTGTGGTGTTTGCACTTGAATCAACAGTCATGTATAGTCTCTATTTTTACCCTTCTAGAAGAGGTCCTCTAAAACTCCTAGAGCTAGACTCAGACTTAAAGAAAGAAAACACTTGGGTGGTGGGGGGTGCACTGCCATACATAGGGCTTTCACTATTGTTAGCCCCCCATAATGTGGCAAGAACTGGCTTTCAAAAGAAGCTAACTTCTGTGTGTAATTACAATTACCTCTCCAAGTAGCCTGTCATGTGCTGATCTAATATCAATTTCCTGGAAGTATCAGAGCATCATCAAGTCCTTCTATGAGGGCTACTTTAAAGGGAACTTGGGGATGTATCAAACTTGTCCTGCATTATTAAGGTAACGGCAACCCTATCATCCTCAGAATTTGCTCTGGTTTCCAGAGCCATACATAATTTTAATGAAGACTGATGTAGGTCATTGAATATTTTCCTGGAGTTTCTAATGACCAAGGATTTTGACAGGAAGAGGAAAGACCACAGCCCATTTATACTTCTTTTTTCCCCCAGCAAACAAAAAGTTACAAAGTATTATAAAGTCAGTAATAGAAGAAGGACTGTGAAAACAACTTGGAAATGTATCCTTTTTAAAACATCTGTTTCTGATCTGTGATGTGCAGAATTTGGGATTGGTTCAGATTATAAGCAATGATTTGAAAAGAGAGGCAACACTTTAATGGTGAGGTCTCTACTACAGTAGCTGAGGAACTGGTTTAAAAGGTCAGGTGTCATTTTAGCATCCTTTAAATCAGTTTTAAACCTGCTGCTGATGTTCTATGTAATAGTAAAATTAGAAACCATTTATTGAGGGCTTTTTCTTGTTCTAAGTACTGTACTAATACAGTATTCTTTGTATATATCAGTATTAATTGTACACTAATTTTATACAAATGCAATACTCTTTGTATATATGACCATGGGTTGTTTCCTTCTTATGAGTTCCTTAGAGGTCAGGAAATTGAGCACACCCATCTTTGTGCTCCTCAACATCCCTAGCATACCATACATAATAAATGCTTGAGTGAATGTGTGAACCAAAAAACAAGTTGTCATGCCTTACTGGATTCCCAGAAGGGAAGCATCTATACCACATTAAGGCATATGTAGTTCTCAAAGTACAGCAGAGTCTTAGGAGCTGCAAGTTGCTCTGAGGGCTGAAAAACAGCTATGAGGTCCAAATTACTATTTGGACAAGGAAGGAAAAGAGATTGCTATGAGGGCTAAGAAAACAAAGACAGAGACAAGAAACCAGACAACTGGTTCAGCATTTGGAAAAAGAAAATGAGATGAAAAGACAATAATGAAACAGTTCCTAGTGTCCCAACCCACTGAAAATGATGGCACAGTAATTGGCAGCTGAGTGTAAAAGGATTCTTGAAAGCTCTCCAAGGTTGCTTGCACAGTTGAATCATATCTTGAATCAAAAATTTCCTGGCTATATGATGGCCTATTTGAAAAATTAGCTGTTTATTTTTGGTCACTCGAGTTAAATCTAATTGACTCAAAAACCAAGCAGGTAAAAATCTGCTTTTTAAAAATCAGTTATGTTTATGGCCATACCACCCTGAACGCGCCTGATCTTGTCTGATCTCGGAAAAATCAGTTATAAAATAAAAATTAAAAAATCAGTTATGCCCAGTTATGCCTCCAAAAAACAAACAAACAAATGAAAAAAACAACTTTCTTTGGGATCGGATGTAGCTCAATGGTTGAGCGCCTGCTTCCCATGTAAGAGTTTCCAGGTTCATTCCCTGGTACCTCCTATAAATAAAAAAATAAGTAAATAAATAAATAAATAAATAATGGCCTTGACTTTTAAAAATTAGTTATTAATTCGTATCTTAAGAAATTGCCAAGTTTTTTTTCTTCAAGAGTAGCTTTTCCAATATGAGAATATAACTTCACAATATATTTATTGTATTGTTTGTAAATTTGTACTAAACTATTTCCTAAAGGTCTGTGACAATTAGTTGCTGTGATGGTTAGGTTAATGTGTCAACACAGCCAGGTAATGGCACCCACTTGTTTGGTCAAGCAAGCACTGGACTAATTATGATACAAGGGCAGTTCACGGACTTTAATCACAGGTGAGTTGGTTGCGTAGATGGCTGGTTACATCTACAATCAACTGAGAAGATTGCAATGAGTGAAGTCTCATCCAATCAGTTTGAAGACCTTAAAAGGAGAAGTGATTTCAGCATTCAGAGAGAGAATTCCTGTCTCTACTTCAGATAGCCAGCGTCTCCTGGGGAACTCAATGAGGACCTTCATCAGAGTCCCTGTCTTGCAGCCTGCCCTACAGAATTTGAATTTGTGCATCCCCACAGTCACCTGAGACAAATTCATAAAATCTCATACTATTTACAGACATCTCCTGTCAGTTCTGTTTCCCTAGAGAACACTGACCAATACAGATGCCTAACTTAAAATACTTTACATTTGGTTAGGACTTTTCATTTCGCAACTCCCTTCTGATCACATTGCCTCATCTTGATGAAATCTCCAGGACATTTTGTGTTACTCTAATGGACCTTCTGTCAAGTATCTGTTGAGTGATAAAATTAAAGTCTCAGATCGCCGATTTTGGAAATCAATCATGTTAATCCATACAGTTTCCAAGTGATTAAAACTCAGTCCTCTTTAAAATCATAGACCTCCCTCAGTACATACATGTGTTTCAGTGTATACAGGTCAATTCAATGCACAAAATCTTCAGATGCTGATTCTGTCTCACCTGAAATCTGCACACCAGATGGCTGAGAAGGACACCTTGTCCTGGGGTCTCTTTTTGCTCTCACCAAGATACAGAGCTCCAAAGTTCACCAACTGATGGTTGGTAACAAAAAAAGAGGAAATAATGCTACTTCTTTTCTCTTTTTCAACCCCGTGCTGACTTACATTTGAATTCTTATAAGCATCCAGTAATAAAGCAAAGGTTTGCTCCCTCAGGAGAGTGTGAGTTGGATTTCCATATGCTCTTTACCACTAATGAAGCTCAGAGAGAAACTGAGCTCCCAAGAGAGTGATATTTTTTAAGTCTCCCCACCCCCACCCTTTTTATCAGCATTTGAAATGAACCATTAAACCTTCAATCAATATCAGTCCAAGATGTAATAGTGTAGCTTGACAAGAATAGAGCCATTTTCTAAAGGTGTTTATGGAAGAAACAAAGAAAAATGTTACCTATAAAAGTGGAGTAACACTCTAAATTCCACACTTTAGTAGTTCTTTAGTAACAGATCTTTAGTTCTTTAATAACAGATCTTTTGGTTATGGAAATATGGGGGTCTAGGGGGAAGCAAGAAGATTGTGAAAAAATAAGAGAGGGCTTTAGAGCCACTGCTTTTAGACCTATCAGATGAAGGTTTCTAAGGAGAAAGACCAGCAGTGAGTAATCCCCAGAGTCCTTGTATTTCATTTTAAGTTGTTTCCTGTTTTATGCAATGATGAAATCTGATCTTAGCCTCAAACCTCCAGTAGAGCTGCAGAATCAGACTTGGAGATGACCTCCAAACATCCTGGAGCTTGACTGGTGAAGACCCTGCTGCTGCTACCACTGGGTACAGACAAATCAGTGTATGTGGCTGCCACCACTGCTAGAATTGTGGTCATCACACTTGGAAACCAATGCAGCTGTCTCCATAGGCATTACCCTCAACTGCATGACGACTGCATGGTCTCTGCTTCTTAGCCACTGGCTTTCATGGCAAAGTCTGCAGTGAATGCATCTGATTGTCCTTCTCTTAACTGACACGGGGAAAACTAAGCATCTTCAGCTTCTATAGTGGTAAGAGGGTTCTGCTTCCTCCAAACATAAGAAATAGGTCCAGATAGTGAGCAGCCTAAACAGATGACAAGTACCCACTCCAATTAACTGGCCAAATTAGTTGTACAAAAAAGAAGTATGATGGGATTTCGGAGCAAAGAGTGATTATATTGAGGAGGTATGGACAAGGAAAAATTAGTATAGGAAGTGACATCTGATCAAGTCTCAAATGATGAGAAAAGTAGGGTTGAGGGTAGGTTGTGGGTAGGGATGGGGGGTGGAATTCTGGAGGGATTCAGGTGCAGCACAAGGAATCTAGGGCTATGGGAGCTGAGGTTTCATGGGGAGTCACTAGAGAGGACAAGAATAGCAGTGAGGAGTTACTGTAACTGTGAACTACTGTGTGATGTAAGGAAAGTGATGTTTGACAGAATATTTGCATATCTTTTCTATTTACTTTCATTGCTTTTTCAAAAAATAATATCCTTGGCTATTTGAATCTCAGTCTTAAGGAGAACAGATCCTTTTGTTTGTTTGTTTCTTTGTTTATTGTTTTGCTGCTACTAGTGTTGTTGCTGGTGATTTTTCTTCTGGTAAAAGGTCTGACACTCTCACTCTGTTTGCCATTACATTGTATCCACAGAGGAACTTCACAAGTGTCTTTTCCTTGATTCTAAGAGTGACCCTACCTGATACTTTTCATCAAACCCGGCACCATGATGCATATATTCCAACACTCATTGCCCACCTAACATATGCCAGCCTCTCTATGGCTTTCACCTACATATTTAATTTAATCTTCAAATTGACCCTTTTTATTTATGAAGAAATAGGATCTGAGAGAAGTAATTTACACAATGATATGCAGGAAGTGGTGGGATAAGAGTTCAAACTCAGGTCTGTCTAACCCAATTCTTACATCATTGCATTGCTTCTCCCCATGTTTTTCTTTTTTATGACTTGGCTATTTAGAAAACCTGGTGATATTTGGGTTCAAGCTATTCTGAAGTTAAGAGGGAAGACTCAGCTTTAAAGGACTTTAGAGGGGGCAGATCTAGTTTGACATCTCACTTGGGGTCACCTGCGCTTAAATCTGGAGATCTATTCACTTGCCAAGGATGCCTTTGGCAGGTATAGAAGGTAAGTATGGATTTATACTATTTTTGTGTGGCTGTTATGGCAACCCTGCTTGATGTGATGTAAATTGTCTTCCTTTGTACTTCTTTGGGAGTTCCACGTACTTAAGTATTGTCAACCTGATGTACCCTTATATGATAAAGTAATACCTGAGGGAATTTGCCACATTCTTGCTTCGACCCTCTGAACAAGTGCCTCCAAGTCTTAGATTGGCAAGACAAGCCAACATCCATGGACCAGTGATTATGGTGGATGACAGAAGTCCAGTGATAATCTAACAGCACATATTTGTCCACTGCTCCCACCCTCCACCTCCATGAAAGCTTAAGCAGAAATTCTGAGGTGTAGCCATTCAGTCTGACCTGCAGCATTTGGTTTTCCCTTTCTATTTCTTGCCTTGTTCACCCTTTGAGAGAGAGACCACAAATTAAAACCACTGAAGTCATTTTTCTAACACAGGGATATGATTACTTCTATCTCCTGCCCCAAATCTGTCAGTGGCTCTACAAAGCCTACTGGATCAGTCTAAACTCCCTCATGTGAGAAAAAGGCCCCTCCCATCCTGGGCCAAACTTCCCTTTTAAGTCCTTCGTCCTCAGCTTTAGATCCTAATAAACCCCCAGCACAGACTTTAGTGCTAATCACATTAACCACTTAGCATTTCCTACCATGCTATTCTGTACCAATGTGCCACAGTTCATAACTTCCCCTTTCCTGGAATGCAGTTTCCACATGGCCTGAAGAATGAGCAGGCCTCTGAGGTTTATGTCAGCAAAGAAGTTATGTGAAGTGGGGCAGATCACAGGTGAGAGCAGGTCCTGGAGCTAGGGAAGGTGACAATGAGAAGAAAGGTATACCATAAAAAAGTGTTCTCATTCCAGGCCACACATCTGAAAACTGAAGTCCAGAGGAGTCAGAGATCCAATCAATTGATGAGAGAGCTTGGGGGGTGAGCAGGCTGGAGGCTGGAGAGAATAGCACAGTGGTTGATGTGGGTGTCACCAATGGGTCAGTTCATTACCAATCTCGAGGGCTCCAGCCCGGGCAGCACCAAGACCATAAACAGACAGGCCTGCATTCACACAGAGAACTCCTTCCTTGTTCAGGTCATTGACCAACTGTCACTCCCCCTCTCTCAGCATTCCCTGAAGCTTAAATATACTTCTATCCTAGCACCAAATGTATTTTACTTTAATTTTTGTATCTTTGTGTTCTTCCCCTCCAATCTGGGAGCTTTTTAAAATTAAGAAATAAATCATATTCGTCCTTGTATTCCTAGCAACAAGTACAATAACCAACGCATAAATAAGTGTCCAATAAATTTATGTTGAATGAATGTTTCCTATGCCATTTCCTGTATCTTTTATCCCCAGTATGGTGCTTTTTCACAACAGGTGCTCAGTGAATAAATGATAGTACTTATACACCTTCAAAGACTTTAAAGGTCCTTTTTTCCAGGAACACCTTTCTTCACTACATCCTAAGATGATGGGAATACAGAGGATAAATTACTGACATCCTAACTCCCTAAAAACTCTATCCAATATTATAGAGCAAGACATTAGCATGAATTCATTAGAACCCACTTTCTCTGAGTTCCTCTGCACAGATTTTCCCAGCTATCAAGTAGCATTCAAGGGTAGAGTGGTGATGGTTGAAAAGCTTTCCAAAATTGAAAATTATAAAACAAAAGGAGAGTGATAGGGATCCTTATTATTTAGTTAGAAAAATAAAGAATCAGGTTTAGTTAGAAAAATAAAGAATCAGACCTAGGATGTCTGAGAATAAGCAGACACAGAAAACCAGGTAGACCTAGATCTGGGTTCTGGCAGATGCAGGTTTAAGTCTAGCTCCATCACTTACTCTGGATTTGGGTTCATTAACCTCTCTAAGCCTCAGTTTCTTTACCTGGAAAATGGGGATAATAATGGTATCTACTGTGTAATGTTCTTGTGAAGGTGAAATGAGCTGAAAGAAATGTAAAATAGTTAGCA
The DNA here is from genome assembly GCA_026826555.1 of Tolypeutes matacus. Classification (NCBI taxonomy): domain Eukaryota; kingdom Metazoa; phylum Chordata; class Mammalia; order Cingulata; family Chlamyphoridae; genus Tolypeutes; species Tolypeutes matacus. Next base: position 10,361,063 of record JAKSZT010053928.1, read on the forward strand.
GTGTCTGTTACCCAGTGGGCACTCCATACACATTAATTGCTATATGACTACTATTTTTTTCTAAATACACTTTTACTCTCACTGGCTTGCCTTGAGTTATTTCAGTGAATTGTTCTGAAGAATCACATTTTAACTGAGTTTTTAAAAGTTGTTATTAAAGCATCATTAATTTATGATAGGAAAAAAATGTGGACCCTTTAAGAAGACAGATAGATTTGAGCACTCAGTGACAATACTTGAGCTTCTTCAAAGGATGTAGCAAATTGGCTAGTAGGGAATTAATTTTTCTTTACTGAGGAAGAAGCAATCATGTCTTAGCATATCATTTTAGATATGTGTCATGTTTAGGGGTCCTTACTGTTCAAGGAAAACATAGTAAGGGGGCAATCAGTCTCTCACAGTACAAAACAAGACCAAAAAAAGAGTGTTGAACTCAGAGAAAAACTGAAGTTTACAATGACAATTAACACATCATCTAAAACTGCAAAGTAGACAAGTAAATGTTATGTGGGTTTCAGCCATTTAATTCATGGAAAATGTGGGTGTCACACCCAAAACATAATGTCAAGGGGTTCCTAAAGTAATGAGGTTTATAATTGAATAGAGATTTGTAATACTGGGTATCTACAGGAATTGTACCTGGACACTTCTCCATTTGTGTTGTTACAGTACAGTGTTAAACAAGTTGCATGGATATAAAACCAGAGGACCAGGTCTTACAACCTTATTCTTCTGCTTAGTACCTGTGTAACCTTTCTGTACCTACCCTCTCTGGCATCTGTAAAGTGTTCAAATAAAAGCCCTTAGCATTCTGACCTCAGCAAACTATTGGAAATATATTTTTAAAATAATTAATGTGAACACACTATACAAATATTGGTTGTGATTATACAAAATGTAGTTGCTAGTGAGTGGCTGAACACTCTATTTTATTTTTATAGAGAAATCAAAATTGACTATCATAAATTTATTATATATATGCTTAAAAATACTCATAAATACCCCTAGCATATGTATTCCTAGCATCAAATATGCATATATACATATATAAAGTATACACACATACATAGATATATGTATACATATAGACACACATTCATACACTTATACATATGTGAAACAGCCAGAAATAGATACCACCTGGTGGGAATACAAGTAAATTGCTGGGCTACTATACAAAAGTCACATAGAAAAGTATTAGGTGGAATGGATACTGAGAACCTTGAAGGGGTGCTTAGAATAAATTATCTAAAATGAAATTTGACATACCCAGGATTGAATCTAGAAAAGGATCCTAGAGTTTGATGTCCCATAAACCTCAGCAGCTAGCCACTGCTTGGCTGAATTTTAGCTAAATTAGGGGATGAAAGGCATGCCTTTTATTTATCCTTGCCTCAGTTTTCCTGAGCTGCTATGATAAATACCACAAATTGGTTTTGTGTAACAACAGAAATTTATTGGCTCATGGTTTCGGTAGCATTCTGGCTGCCGGAAATCCTTGGGTGTCTTGGCTTTTCCATCACCTGCTGATGTTCTCTCCTTTCTCTTCCGAGGTCCACTGACTTCCAGCTTTTGGCTCTTCTCTGCTGCTTTCTCTCTTTCCAGCTTCTGAATTCTTCTCTTTATAAGGTCTTTAGTAATGAGATTAAGACCCATGCTGATTCAGTGGGCCACACCTTAACTAAAAATAACATCTTCAAAAGGTTCTGTTTACAATGGGTTCATGCCCATGTATGTAGGAATGGATTAAGATTAAGAACATGCTTTTCTGGGTACATCATTCAACCTACCACAATCCTTGGCTGTCAAGTGACCAGCACAATATCCAGCAAAAGTTTATTAAGTGAAAAGAAACAAAAAATAATTTAAAAATAAAGGAAGGGAGGGAGACAAAGAGGAAGAGAGACAGGGAGAATCTTAAAAGAAACTTAAACCAGCCCATTCGTATGTTCTTCTTTTCATTTCATTTCCTCTAGTTGCCAGTTTAAGTTTCTTTTGAAAAATTCCAACCGTATGTCAATGAACTCAGTTGAAATGGGCTAGGCTGAGATAGATGAGGGGAACAATATATCCCTGTAGGCCCCTTGAAAGGGGACAAATCTACCCCGATCCAGAATGTTGGGAAGAGCCCATGGAATAGGACAAGCGGGGCCTAAAAATCGAGACAGAGGTGGCTGAAGACAGCTAAATTCAGAGTCCATGAGTTCTTTCTAGCCTTGTATTGTCCTCAAAACAACAGCCCCCAAAGAGAAGGGTAATTCCTCCAGATTCACTTGGTTTCCAGCTGCCTTTGTTTGCTTCTTTGTTTAGTTTCTTTTGTTTTTCTTTATTAGAGAAGTTGTGGGTTTACAGAACAATTATGCATGAAATACAGGATTCCCATGTACCCCGTCAACAATTTGCATTGGTGTGGACATTTATTAAAATTGATGATAGCACATTTTTATAATTGTACTATTAAAGTCCATGGTTTAACTTAAAGCTTACTGTTTGTGTAGTATAGTTCCATGGAGATTTTTTTAAAAATTCTTATTCTGTTACAATATATACAATCTAGCATTTCCCCTTTTAATCATATTCATATGTATATACATATTTCAGTGCTATTAATTGCATTCAGAGTGTTGTGCTCCCATCACCAATAACGTTATCAAAATATTTCCATCATTCCAAACACAAACACTATCATTTTAAGCCATAACTTCCCTTTCCCCATCTCCACTCCATCCCCTGGTAACCTACATTGTAGATTCTGAGACTTGGAGCTTGATTAGGTTAATGGTTTCAAATCAGTGAGATCATACAATATTTGTCCTTTTGTATCTGGCAAATTTCACTCAACATGATGACTTTAAGATTCATCCATGTTGTCACATGTGTCAGGACTTTATTCCTTTTTATGACTCAATATTCCATCCTATGTATATACCACATTTTATTTATCTGTTCATCAGTTGATGGGCACCTGGATTGCTTCCATCTTTTTTGGCAATTGTGAATATTGTGGCTATGAACATCAGTGTGCAAATATCTGTTTGAGTCCCTGCTTTAAATTCTTTTGGGAATATACCTAGTAGAGGATTGCTGGGTCATATGGTAGTTCTAGCCTTAACTCTCTGAAGAACTGCCAAACTGTCTTTCACAGTGGCTGCATCATTTAACATTGCCACCTGCAATGAATGAGTGTTCCTATTTCTCTGCATCCTCTCCAATACTTATTTTCCATTTTTTAATAGCAGCCATTCTAATGTGTGTAAAATGATATCTCACTGTGGTTTTGATTTGTACTTCCCAGATGGCTAATGATATTGAGCACCTTTTTAAGTACTTTCTGGTCATTTGTATATCTTCTTTGGAGAAATGTCTGTTCAAGTTTTTTGCCCATTAGTTAATTGGGTTGTTTGTCTTTTTGTTGTTAAGTTGAAGGATTTCTTTATATATACTGGATATTAATCTTTTATTGAATATGTGGTTTCCATATATTTTCTCCCATTATGTAGATTTTCTTTTTGTTTTCATGATAAAGTCCTTTGAGGAGCAAAAGTTTTTAATTTTGATGAAGTCCCATTTATTTATTTTTTTCTTTTGTTGCTTGTGCTTTGGGTGTAAAGTCTAATAAACAGTTGTATAACACAAGGTTCTTAAGATACTTCCCTATGTTTTCCTCTGGGAGTTTAATAACTCTAGCTCTCATATCTAGATCAATTTTGAGTTGATTTTTGTATATGGTGTGAGGTCAGGGTCCTCCTTCTTTTTTTGCAAATGGAGATACAGTTTTCCCAGCACCATTTGTTGAAAAGATGATTCTTTTTTTTCCAATTGAGACATCTTTGCCACATTGTCAAACATCAGTTGGCCATAAATGTGAGCAATGCTTTCTGAGTTCTTCATCCTATTCCATTGGTCTGCATGTCTATCCTTGTGCCAGTACCATGCTGTTTTGATTACTGTGGCTTTGTAATAGTTTTTAGATTAGAAAGTGTGAGTCCTCCAACTTCATGCTTCTTTTTCAAGATGGCTTTAGCTACTCAGGGCCCCTTACCCTTCCATATCAATTTGAAGACTGGCTTTTCCATTTCTGCAAAGAAGATTGTTGGAATTTTGATTAGAACTGCATTGAATCTATAAATTGCTTTGGGTAGTATTGACATCTTATTGATATTTAGTCTTCTGATCCATGAACATGAATTATCATTCCATTTATTTAGGTATTCTTTAATTTCTTTTAGTAATGTTTTGTAGTTTTTTTGTGTACAATTCCTTTACAACCTTGATTAGATTTATTCCTAGATACTTGATTCTTTTGGTTGCTATTGTGAATGGAATTTTTTTCTTGATTTCTTATTCTGATTGTTTATTATTTGTGTATAGAAACACTACTGATTTTTTTACAAGTCAATTTTATTGATACATATTAATAAGGCATTAATCTACCCAAAGTGTACAATAAGTGGTATTCAGCATAATCACATAGTTGTGCATTCATCACTTCAATCATTTTTGGAGCACTTTCATTATTTCAATAATAATAATAAACAAAAAACAAACAAACAAAACTCACCACCTCTCAATCTCTTTATGCTTTCCCTGCCATACATAGCTGCTATTTTTTTTTTTTTTGCTTCTCTCTAGTATATTTGTATTTATATTTTGTAAAAAGAAGTGATACATGCAATATAACCCATATTCATGTTTTACATATGGTTTCATTATTTTATACAGTCCCATGTTACAGTTTTTAGGTTTCCTTCTAATAATATGCATGAACTTAGACTTGCCTTTTCAACCACTGTCATACCAATGTAACAGCTCTGCTGGTTACAAACACTATGATGTTCTTTCACCATTTCTATTCATTTCCAAATACTTACAAACAACCTTTCAACAAATTCTGCACAGATTAACCCTCAGCTTTCCATTCTCTACCCTCATTCTATTTTCTGGTGATCTATATTCTAATTATCAACTCCATGAGTTTACATAATATATTTAGTTCATAATAGTGCAATCATATAGTATTCGTCCTTTTGTGTCTGGCTTGCTTCTCTCAACATAATGTCCTCCAGGTTCATCCATGTTGGCATATGCTTCATTACTTCATTTCTTCTTACCACTGAATAATATTCCATCATTTGTATACACCACAATTTTTTTATCCACTCATCAGTTGATAGACACCTGGATTGTTTCCAATTTTTGACAATCGTCAACCACACTGCTATGAACATTGGTATGCAGATGTCTGTTTATGTCTCTGCTCTCAGTTATTCTGGGTATTTACCTAGTAATGGTATTGCCGAGTCACATGGCAAGTCTATGTTCAACTTCCTTAGGAGCTGCCAAAAAGTCTTCCACAGTGGCTGTACCATTCTACATTCCCACCAACAGTGAATAAACGTTCCTGTCTCTCCACAACCTCTCCATTTACAGTTTTCCAATTGTTTAATAGCAGCCAAGTCTAATAGGTGTGAAATGATAACTCATTGTAGTTTTGATTTGCATTTTCCTAATCGCTAATGATATTGAACTTTTTTTTCATGTGTTTCTTTGCCATTTGTATTTCTGCTTTGGACAATTCTCTTTTCAAGTCTTTTGCCCATTTTTTAATCAGGCAGTTTCCCTTTTTATTGTTGAGTTGTATGATCTCTTTTATATCATGGACATTAAACCTTTATTGGATATGTGATTGCCAAATATTTTCTCCCATTTAGTCAGCTGCCTTTTCACCCTTTTGACAAAGTCCTTTGAGGTGCAAAAGTGTTTAATTTTGAGGAGGTCCTATTTATCTATTTTCTCTTTCGTTGCTCATGCTTTAGGTATAAGGTTTAAGAAACTATTGCCTACCACAAGATCTTGAAGATGTTTTCCTACATTTTCTTCTAGGAGTTTCATGGCTGACACTTTTGTATTTAGGTCCTTGATCCATTTTGAGTTAATTTTTTTTTAAGTGTGAGATAGGATCCTCTATCTTTCCTTTGGATATGGCTATCCAGTTCTCCAAGTACTATTTGTTGAGCAGAGTGTTCTGGCCTAGCTGGGAGACCTTGAGAGCCTTGTCAAAAATCACTTGACTGTAGATGTGAGGGTCTATTTCTGAGTTCTCAATTAAGTTCCATTGGTCAGTCAGTCTGTCTTTATGCCAGTATCATGCTGTTATTAACACTAAAGCTAAGTAATATGATTTAGTCTGGAAGTTAGAGTCCTCCAACTCCATTCTTTTTAAGACATTTTTGGCTATTCAGGGCCCCTTACCCTTCCAAATAAATTTGATGATTGGTTTTACCATTTCTGCAAAAAAGGGTATTGAGATTTTTATTGGGATTGTGTTGACTCTGTAAATCAGTTTGGGTAGAACAAACTCACGTTTGTTGTTTTGGGTTCTTTGTCTCTCTGTCCCTCACCCTTCTGGAGGTGTATAGCACTGTCCTGGTCTGATGACCCCCAAACCAGATCCCTTGGACAGCTTTTGGCTCTTTCACCATTTTTGTTTTTTGTTATTTGTTTTTTTTTTTTTTTGAGAGAGAGTTGAGCCCTGCCTCTCTAATCCAACACCAATTTCCCTGAAACGCTACTGATTTTGGGATGCTGTTCTTGTTCTTTGCCACATTGCAGAATTGATTTATTAGCTCTAGGAAGTTTGTTGTGGATTTTTCAGGATTTTCTGTATATAAGACCATATCATCTGCAAATAGGGAATATTCTACTTCTTCCTTTCCAATTTGGATGATTTTTAAAATTTATTTTTTATATCAATTTTACAAGTTACTCAGTTAACACAAGATAATAATACAGTAACAACAAATCTGCTTTAGTCAGCAGTTATACTCCCCCCTTATTTTTGTTCATTCCTTAATCTTGAGAGATTTGGGATGATGTCTACTCTGACTTCTTCAGGCTGAGAAGGCATGTAGATATTATGGGGCAGAGGAATGGAATTATTTTGCTTGCAGTTGAAGATACTCCTTGCTTTTGCAATGGGGCTGATCTATCATCATCTTTTTGTTAATTGTCCAGGGAAAGCCCAAAGAACTGGAGATTAGGAGTTGGCTGCATATTTGCTGGGTTTTGGGGCTCAACCGGCATAGGAACAGTTAGAAGACTTTAAGTCTCTGAGAAACATACATAGCAGGTAAATTGAAAATTATAAGTTCAAATAAAAGAAGTAGGGAAGCGGCTGTGGCTCAATCAGTAGGGCTCCCGTTTACCATATAGGAGGCCCCGGGTTCGGTTCCCGGGGCCTCCTGGTGAAGGCAGGCCCACCTGCACGGCGTGGTTAGCTGACCCAGCGAGCACAGGCAGCAAGGGGGGGATAAATGAATAAATAAATAAAATCTTAAAAAAAATAAAAAAAAACAAAAGAAGTAGAAGAATCATAGGGGTTTATAATGAGTATAACTATGTTATATTGAGAAAATACCTTTTCATATATTCCCAGATTGAGCCTGCTGAGGGTGTGTTGATTTCACGTAGCTAGCTGTGTGACTTGCCTGTGGTGTCTGGACATCCCTGGGGCTCTCAAGAGCACTTTTGTTTGAGGCTTTGTTTACTGTGGCAGTTTGTGAAGTCTCTGGCTGAGACCTGGATAAGCATAACCTTGGGAATGAACTCCCAACTCACATTGAAATCTCTTAGCTATAAACATTCTGTTTTATTTAATAATTTCCCCTTTTGATCTAGGTATTTCTCCAAATGCATCGCTGATTAATGCTTCATAGTAATCCCTCGGTGTCAGGGAGGCTCAGCCCTGGGAGTCATGTCCCATGTTGGGGTAGCGGGGTGGGGGCAGAAGTAGTGAGTTGATTTGTGGAGTTTGGCTTAGAGAGAAGCCACACTTGAGTAACAAGGAGGTTTTTAGGAGGTAACTCTGCATTAATTATAATTAGGCTTAGTTTCATTATTACAGGAGTAAGTGTAAGCATTAAGACTCAGGGCTTGGTTTATTAGTCTGCTATCTTTGATTACACAAGGCTTATATATTCCAGCGTGGTTTTTTTGGTTTTTTTGTTTGTTTGTTTGTTTGTTTGTTTGTTTTTCCATCTTATTTGAGAAAGTAACAGGACTTCCCCAGGAGAGAATTTTAATATTTTGTTAGCTGCTGTGAGGGCCTCTATCTATCAAAAAAGCATACCTATGGCAATAAGGACACATTTATATCCCATAGAAGAATGTAACTATATAACATTCAAGATGTCTGTCAAGACACCTGATCATGTCCCAACTTAACCTTCTTACCAGGATTATGTTAATTGACAGGTAGTACATAATTTTATACTTGCCTTGTTTCTCATGTAAAGTTCTTTTTTTTTTCCTCAAGATGAAGCTTTGACCTGCAGCTGGCTGCATGTGCTTTCAGAGAAGCCTCAGAGTAAAATAGTATAACTGAAAAGGAAATTTAGTTGTTTCTGTAACAAATAACATTTTTCTAAGAATAAAAAATGCAACATGCCCACATCCCCCACTATTGTTGACACTTAACATTGGTGTGGTACCTTTGTTACAGCTGATGCTAGAATGTTAAAATATTACTAAGAATAGTCCATATTTTGCTTTAGGTGTATTTTTCCCCATATACCACCCTATTATTAATACCTGTACTAGTGACATACTTTTGTTACAGATCCTGAAAGAACATTCTTTCACTATGTTATACAATCCCATGTTTTATCCTCTAACTTTCTTTCTGGTAATATATATGGCCCAAAACTTGTGCTTTCAAATAAGCTCACACACATACTTCAGTGCTGTTAATTACACTCACAATATTGTACCACCATCACCTCTGTCCATTTCCAAACCACTGTAATCAACCTAATAAATTCTGCACAGATTAAGTATCAGCTCCACATTCTATACCCCTATTCTATCTCTTGGTAACCCATCTTCTAGTTTCTACCTCTATGAGTTTGCTCGTTATAATTAGTACATATTAATGAGATCACGCAATATTTGTCCTTTTGTGTCTGGCTTCTTTCACTCAATATAAGGTCCTCAAGAATAATCCATGTTGTCACATGCATCAGTACCTCATTCCTTCTTAGAGCTGAAAAATATTCCATCTTATAAAGACACCAGATTTTGTTTGTCAATTTATCTGTTGATGGACCACTTGGGTTACTTCCATCTTTCAGCAATTATGAATAATGCCACTATGAACATTGGTGTGTATATATCTGTTCATGTCCCCATTTTCAGTTCTTCTGGGTATATACCTAGTAGTGGGATTGCCAGATCATATGGCAATTCAATACTTAGCTTTTTGAAGAACTGCCACATAATCTTCCACAGAGTATGCACTATTCTACATTCCCACCAACAGTGAATGAGTGTTCCTATTTCTCTACATCCTCTCCAACACTTGTAGTTTTCTGGGTTTTGTTGTTGTTGTTGTTGTTGTTGTTTGTTTGTTTTTTAACTAGTGGCCAGTCTAGTAGGTGTAATATCTCATTGTAGTTTTTATTTGCATTTCCCTAATAGCTAATGATGTTGAGCATCTTTTCCTGTGCATTTTAGTCAATCATATTTTCTCTTTGGAAAAATATCTATTTAAGTCTTTTGCCCATTTTTAATTGGGATGTTTGTCTTTTTATTGTGGAGTTGGAGGATTTCTTTATATATATGGATATTAGGCCCTTACTGGTTATGTGGTTTCTAAATATTTTCTCCCATTGAGTAAGCTGCCTTTTCACTTTCTTGACAAACTTCTTTGAAGCACAAAAGTTTGCAATTTTGAGAAGGTCCCATCTATCTAATTTTTCTATCATTGCTAGGGCTTTAGATATAAAGTTTATGAAATGGTTACATACCACAAGATCTCAAAGATGCTTCCCTACATTTTCTTCTAGGAGTTTTATGGTCCTGGCTCTTATATTTACTTCATTGATCCAACTTGAATTAATTTTTTAACATGGTGTGAAATAGGGGTCCTCTTCCATCCTTTTTCATATGGATATCCAGGTCTCCAGCACCATTTTTTGAAGAGTTTATTCTGTCTCAGTTGAGTGTACTTGGCAGCTTTGTCAAATATCAGTTTGCTGTAAATGTGCATGTCTATTCCCAAATTCTCAGTTAAGTTCCATTGGTCAATATGTCTGTCCTTGTGCTAATACCATGCTGTTTTGACTACTATAGCTTTGTCATATGCTTTAACATCAAGAAGTGAGTCCTCCAATTTTGTTTTTCTTTTTCAAGATGTTTTGACTAAATAGGGCTCCTTACCCTTCCAAAGAAATTTGATAATTGGCTTTTCCATTTAAGCACAAAAGGCTTTGTAATTTTGATTGGGATTGTGATGAATCTGTAAATCAATTTGGGTAGAACTGACATCTTAACTATATTTAGAGTTCTGATCTATGAACACAGAATATCCTTCCATTTATTTAGGTATTCTTTGATTTCTTTTAGCAATGTTGTGTCATTTTCTGTGCACAAATCCTTTATAACCTTGGTTAAATTTATTCGTAGATATTTGATTCTTATAATTGCTGTTGTAAATGGAATTTTTTAAAATTTCCTCATCAGATTGCTCATTACTAGTGTATAGAAACTATTGATTTTTCAATGTTGTTCTTATTTCCTGCCACTTTACTGAACTTGTTTATTAGCTCTAGTAACTTTATTATAGATTTTTAGGGACTTTCTATATATAGGATTATTTTATTGGCAAATAGTGAAAGTTTTACTTCTTCCTTTCCAATTTTGATGTCTTTTATTTCTTTTTCTTGCCTAGCAAGAACTTCTAACACAATGTTGAATAAGAGTGGTGACAGTAGGCATCCTTGTCTTGCTCCAGATCTTAGAGAGAAAGCTAACATTGAGTATGATGTTAGCTGTGGGGTTTTCATATATGCACTTTACCATTTTGAGAACGTTTCCTTTTACTATGATCTTTCTAAGTGTTTTTTATTAAGAAAAGATGCACGATTTTATCAAATGCCTTTTCTGCATCAATAAAGATAACCATGTAATTTTTCCCCTTCGATTTGTTAATGTGGTGTATTACATTAATGGATTTTCTTGTGTTTAAACACCGTTGTATACCTGGGATAAAGCCCATTTGATCATGGTCTACAATTTCTTTAATGTGCTGTTGCATTCAATTTGCAAGTATTTTTTGAGGATTTTTATATCTAAGTTCATTAGAGAGATTGGCCTATAATTTTCTTTTTTGTAATATTTTTATATGACTTTGCTATTAAGGTATTTGGTAGTTGGTATAAATGTTGGCCTCATAGGATGAGTTAGGTAGTGTTTCCTCCTCTTCAATATTTGGAAGAGTTTGAGCAGGATTTGTATTAGTTCTTTTTGGAATGACCGGTACAATTCACCTGTGAAGTCATCTGGACCTGGGGTTTTCTTTGTTGGGAAGTTTTTGTTGATTGGTTCCATCTCTTTACTTGTGATTGATATGTTGATTTCTATATCTTCTAGAGTCAGTGTAGGTTGCTCGTGTGTTTCTAGAAATTCGTCCATTTCATCTAGGTTGTCTAATTTGTTGGATACAATTGTTCATAGTATCCTCTTATGATCTGTGTGATCAGTTGTGTGTCCCCTGTCTTGTTTCTGATTTTATTTATTTGCATTATCTCTCCTTTTTTTTCTTTGACTGTCTAGCTAAGGGTCAATTTATTAAACTTCTCAAAGAAATTGCTTTTGGTTTTGTAAATTCTCTCTGTTGTTTTTTATTCTTAATTTCATTTATTTCTTCTTTAATCTTTTTATTTCTTTCCTTCTTCTTGGTTTGGGATAAGTTTGCTGTTCTTTTTCTAGTTCTTCAAGGTGTGCAGTTAGGTGTTTAATTTAAACTATTTCTCCTTTTTTACTGTACACATTTAGGACCATAAATTTCCCTCTCAACACTGCCTTCATGGCCTCCCATAAGTTTTGATGTGTTGGGTACTGATTTTCATTGGCCACAAGATAGTTACCAATTTCTCTTGCAATTTCTTCTTTGACCCAGTGATTATTTAAAAGTGTATTGTTTAGCTTCCATATATTTGCAAATTTCCCCCTTTTCCACTTATTATTGATTTCCAGCTTCAATCCATTATGATCAGAGAAAGTACTTTGTATAATTTGAATCTTTCTAAATTCACTAAGACTTGTATGACCTATCTGGTAGGTCTAGTTGGTTTTGTGTTTCATTCAAATCCCATACTTCCTTATTGATCTTCTGACTAGATGTTCTATCCATTATCAAGAGTGGTATGTTAAAGTCTCCACCTATTAGAGTAGAATTGTCAATTTCTCCCTTCAAATCTGTCAGTATTTGCTTCATACATATTTTGGGGCTCTGCTAATAGGTGCATATGTATTTATAATTGTTATATCTTCCTGTTGAATTGTCCCTTTTATCAGTTTGTAATGACCATATTTGTCCCTCATAACTACTTTTTACTTAAAGCCTATTTTATCCAATATTAATGTAGCCCTAACAGCTCTCTTTGGTTTATGACTTGCATGGTATATATTTTTTCCATCCTTTAATCCTCAACCAAAAAATCATAGCCATTATAATAAAAGTGGCAGAAATACAGAAAGCAGAGACAGAGATGCAAATTGAGATGGTTAATTTTTTTTATGCTCGATTTGGGGAATTCATGTATTTAAGGCTTCCAATACCTATTATCAAATTGTATTTCAGTAATAATATGCATATTTGACTTGTAAGTTCACAATTTTTACTATACACATATTGTTTATGTATGTTCATGTATGAATGATAAACTTCAATAAAATTTTATTTAAAAATTATTTCAAAAGTGAGATAGCAATATACAATCCTACCCACAATGCCTGAAAATGCCCATTTCATTTTACTAGGCACTGCACATTTAAGTCTTTGCTACTTTGACAAGCAAGAAATTTTAAATAATTTTTCATTTCATTGAATATCTTCTTATATGTGTGCTAAGTATATTTCCTCTTGTGTATATTTGTATAATATCTTTTTATTTTATCATGTTTTAATACTTTAAATTATTTTATAATCAACATATTACTATTTTAAAATTAAACAATGTAATAAAACAACTATAGAATTATTATTATCTTATATTAGAAGCAAGAAATATTATAACAACAGAATACACGAAGTAGAGGGCAATTTTGAGAAACTGTAGAAGTTCACATGATAAAGTAAAATGAGAGCGAAGTTGGTCTCAAAAAGATAGAGAATGAAAATCAATCCTAAGAAGTGTAGGTGTTTCATGACTGGATTTGGCAGTGGTAGTAGAATGAGAGGGGGAGATGAGGAGATTGGAAATTAAAAAAAAAAAAAAAAAAAACAAAAAAAAAACCAAAGATGGTTTTTAAGAAAGTCAACTCAAAATAAAAGGCCTGCATAACATTATGCAAGTGATTTTAATATGGAATCAGAGTTGAGGTCCACTGATCTAATTGATTGGTGTAGTCTCTTCTAGCTGGAATTCTCATTGACTTCAAATCCCTGCAATGCATTGATATTTTATCAAAACCACTTCTTTTTTATTTTGTCCACAATAATTTTGGAGGAAGAATGGAGGAAGAGTGTTTTCAGGAGAATTTTTAGAACTCAGTGATTTCAAAGTAATACCTGGTCTTAATGGCTTGACAGAAAGAAATGGGTGACTTGATAAAAGATCAATTGAGCTCATGAATTTTTAAACAAAACTCTTTGATGCATTTTTTTTTTCCTATTAAAAGAAACTATGTTCTTGAAAAAAAATGTTGAAAGCTTTTACTCTCATTGGATTTTAACTTGCTATAACTTTTAAATTATGAGGTTTTTAAAAATTGGAAATGAAATGAATAGAAACACCAAAAAAAACAAAGACAAAAACAAAAACAAAAACCCTCTCACATGATTAATTGAATGGGAGTAGGGACAGATGCCAGCAACCAAAAACAGCCAAGAGGGAACAACTTCAGTCTTCCAGGGGATTTTCTGTTAAGCTCTGATTAGTAACTATAGCTGTTTGGCATTGTTTATGAATTCCAAAAATAGTTATTGGATTATGTTTGTAAACTGGTCTGTCAGAGGTATCACTTTTAATTGATTAAATTATGATTAGGACTTTGATTGGGTCACATCAGTAGGGCATTGAGTCTCTGCCCCTTGTTGGTGGGGACTCACAGAGAAAAGACATGGCAAAGGACAGAGTTGAGAGTTTTTGAGCTGGAGCCCCGGGAAGTAAGCACACAGAGGAGCCTGGTCATGAGGAAGAGATGAGCCATTTGCCTGACAGTTCACAGCTGGCCTTCTGGAGGGAATAAAGCAGCTGAGCCCAGAAAGAATTGACCCCTAGGGAGAGAGACAAAGCCTAAATAGCCTGACCATGGAGCCTTAAGAGGAAGAGGAAGGTTAAACATTGGCAGCCATCTTGCTCCAACACATAGCAACAGACTTTGGTGAGAGAAGTAACTTACACTTTATGGCCTGGTAACTGTGAGCTTCTATCCCAAATAAATATCCTTTATAAAAGCCAACAGATTTCTGGTATTTTGCATCAGCACTGCTTTTGCTGACTAATACAGTAACTTACTCTTCTGTGACTGTACAGCAGCTTTCCTTGTAAAATAACCGTCCTTTTGGAGCTACCAATTTATTTAGAGGACTATTTAGCAAAAGGTCAAAGCTAAAGGTCAGGGAAAACTATCTTCTCCTTACCAGGGTCTAAATTAATTAAAAATAATTTGCTTTATAACTCACAGAGTTAACAGCTAGAATATAGTTCTGTTGGTTTGAGCCTTTTGTGGATCCCAGGAAATTATGTTCTTAAATTGGTCCATTCCTGTGGCTGTGGGACATTTTTGATTGGATTGGATTCAGTCAGGGGCCTTTGATTGGATTGCTTCAGTGAGGTGTGACTTCAGTGAGGTGCCCTCTTGCTGGAATCCTTTATAAACAGGACTGAAAGCAGAGACACACACAAAAAAGCAGCAGAGACAGAGAAACCCCAAGAGGCTGGAATCAGTGGAGCACAGAAGCACAGAAAGAGGCTCCTGAGATGCTGAAAGAGGCAAGGCCCAGAGGAAAGGAAAGAGATGAGCCATGTGCCTATTTGCCCACATCTGAGCTCCAAAGACCATCAGAGCTGCCAAGATACCCTCCCATATGCCTGATCGTCCACAGCTAAGCAGGGGGAGAAAATGTGCCTGGAGGGAAAGGCAAAGACCTTGGCAGAGACCAGTTACCACTGGGCCTTGCCACGTGGCAGGAGTCCAGGATCGCCAGCTAAAGACCTTTGGTGAGACAGCATCACTGATGATGCCTTGGTTTAGACATCTTCACAGCCTCAGAATTGGAAATTTTTAACCTGATAAATTCCCATTATAAAAGCCAACCCATTTCTGAAATTTTGCATTGGCAGCCTTTAGCAAACTAAGACAATAGGTCACCGGAAGAAAGACTGAGGATAGAGAATGGATAGCTGAGGTTTAATTTGTGCAGAATTGGTACAAAGGTTGTTTTTAAATGTTTGGAAATGGATAGAAATGATGAAAGCACATGATAGTGTTTGTAATTAGCAGCACTAATATCTGGATATGACAATGGTTGAAAGGGAAAGTGTAAGGTCTTTTTTTTTTTTTTTTTAAAGATTTTTTTTTTTTATTTATTAATTTATCCCCCCCTTGCTGCTTGTGCTCGCTGGGTCAGCCAACCACGCCATGCGGGCGGGCTCTGCCTTCACCAGGAGGCCCCGGGAACCGAACCCGGGGCCTCCCATATGGTAAACGGGAGCCCCACTGATTGAGCCACAGCCGCTTCCCGTGTAAGGTCTTATATATCACTAGAAGGAAGGCTAAAAGATGAAATATGGGACTGTATAGTATAGTGAACCCTCTTGTAGACAATGAGTATGATTATTAGTGCATATATAAGAATGTTTTTCTCTGAAATAGAACAAATATATGTTAACATTACAAGATATTAATAATAGGGTGATATTTGAGCAAAAATACAACCAAAGCAAACTATGAACTGTAGAAAATAGTAATATACTAATATTCTCCCATCAATGGTAAAAAAGGAAATATGCTAAGTGACAGAAATCAACACAAAATACTACATATTGTTTGACTCCATCTATATAAAATGTAAATACAAATAAATGTATAGACATGGAAATAAATTAGCACTGATTTATGGCAGGGAAAGTAGAGAGGGATTGAGAGGTGACTGCTAAATGGTTGGGTTTTTTCTTTTTGGAGTAAAGAAAATGTTCTAATATTGACTGCAGTGATAAATGCACAACTCTGGGATTATACTGAAAGCCATTGATTGTACACTATAGATGGACTGTATGGTTTATGAATATGTTTCAATAAATTGATTAACAAATAGTTGCTTTCTATGTTTTTTGTTTTTATCAAATTCCTTTTACTTTCTATTTAAGATTAAAGTAAATCACAATGAGATATAATCAACACTTGGTTTCACCTTTTACAGGTTAACATTCCCTCTTCTAGATCCCAGAAAAACTAGAGGATCTTCCCTCTCCACTGTTGCTTACCCACTTTCCTCCCCTCTCCCACCTTCCCAAGATAGAAGGGACAAAGAAAAAAAAAAGGTTCATCCAAATCAAATGATATAACTCGGTCACTCTTCTCTTCCTTGATAGGACTGGTGTCTAAAAACAGTGATGGCATCCAAATGCAAATTTCCCTTTTTCATTTGGGGCATTACGAGTGACTTCTACTTTCTAATAACAAAGTAGCAAGCATGCAAAAATTCTCTTGGCTATGCAAAATTAGCTTGCCTGTGCAAAAGACCAAGACTGAAGAACATATGCATTCATTCTATTTCTCTTTGCTATAACTCATATAAGTTTTCTTATGGGAATAGAATGCCCTAGGCCTTCCTGCTCCACTCTCTGTTAGGTATAGCACCAATCTGGCTTTCTAGATGAAGAAAACATTTTCAAATGACAAATGGCCATGAAGACCTCTCAGCCAGATTATCCAGTGGTCCACTCACATGTAGTCCCTATAGACTCTGACATTTTAGAGTTTCATTATGCTTTTATTAACAATTTTTTAAAATGGAGCCTGAGGCTTTATTTTCTGCTTTGGATGACTTCATAAAAGATGTGCATGGTGTGGGAATTTATGGTTCCTCCACCTGCATGAGAAGCTCATCATATTCAGACCATCTCTGGTTCTGGCTTAAGGGAAACTACTGAATGTTGAACTCCACACCCAGCTGCTGGTGCCCTGTGCCTACATCCTCATTCCAGAGTTCATAGACTCTTTGGCTTGGGATTCTGGCACTATTTTCCCAGAACTCCTAATTTTTTATACTTCCCACTCTCTAGCCTTCCTCTATCAATCTAAGAACCAGACCCCCTTGCCTGCCTTTCCCAGACTTTAAGCTAGAGGCATAGTCTGATGGCAGGGTGTGCGTTTTCAAGGATGAGGGCCTCAGGGTCATTCTCTTTAAGAAAATCCCCCAAAATTGGTACATTTTCAACAGTTTCAAGGTAAATGTAAACATAATGGATAAGTCTTAGAAGAAAAGACTTTAAGAAAGTAAAATATGAAAAACATAGCACTAAGGTCTTTCCAAGATGTCTACTAATATAAACAATATCTCTATGAATGTCCTTGAAGTAGTTCCATTTTGCAAATACGTGTGTTTTTCTAGAATGTGTACTGAAACATAGAATTAGTAGATCATAGGTTATGTAGATTTTCAGTTTTACTAGATGATGCCATGTTATTCTCCAAAGTGTCTTCTCCTGTTTAGTAGTCCCTTCAGCATAGTAATTTTTCTCCATATCTTGACCAACAATGGTATTTCCAGAATTTGGAATTTTGCTATTATGATAAAATGGTATCTCAGAGTTGTTTTAATTTATTTATTCTTGATATTAATTAGGTTGGGTATTGTATTAGTCAGCCAAAGGGGTGCTGATGCAAAATACCAGAAATTGGTTGGTTTTTATAAAGGGTATTTATTTGGGGTAGAACTTTATAGTCACCAGGCCATAAAGTGTTAAGTTACTTCCCTCACCAGAGTTTGTTGCCACAGGTTGGAGCAAGATGGCTGCCAACAGCTGCCAAGAGTTCAGGCTTCCTGGGTTCCTCTCTTCCCGGGGCCTGCTTCTCTCCAGACTCAGGCTTCCTTCTCTCCACAAGGCTAGCTGTAGACTATCAGGCGAACAGCTCATCTCTTTTCCCGGGGCTGTCTTTGATCTCCTTACTCACGAGCACGCTCCTCTGTGGGCTTACTTCCCCGGACTCCAGCATTGAAACTCCACATCAGAACTCCAACTCTGTCCTTTGCCATGTCTTCTATCTGAGTCTCCACCCACCAAGGGGCGGGGACTCAACGCCCTACTGACATGGCCCAATCAAAGCTCTAATCATAATTTAATCATGGCCAGATGAACAAACCAGTATACAAACATAATCCAATATCTATTTCTGGAATTCATAACTACATCAAACTGCCACAGGTATCGTTTCATAAATTTATTGACTGCATATTTATTGGCTCTTTTGTGAATTGCCTGTTAATATCCTTTGCCTTTTTTCTTGAGTTGTTTGTCTTTTTTGTATTAATTTGTAGTTCTCTATATAACTTAAATACTAATCCTTTGCTAGTTTTTGTACTGAAAAGATTTTTACTACTTGCTTCTCTTTTAACTTTGTTCATAGTGTCTTTCACTATGTAGATATTTTAGCTTTAATGTAGTCAAATTTATCATATTTCTTCTTTGGGTTGGTGAATTTTTTAATCTTTTTAAAGAAATCTTTCTGGAACTGCAATATTTCCTATTTATAAATTACCTTAGCTCTTCAGGCACTTTGACTCCTTTATATGACTTTTGGAGTCAGATTGTCAAGTTGTTGAAAAATAATTTTATAATATTGACTAGACTATTGCTTAATTATTATTAATTAATGTTTTAATTAATTATTATTAATTTGGGAAGATTTTTTATAATAGGGTGTCTTTGATCCTTGGACATATTTTTTACTTATTCAAGTTTTCTATATGCCTTTCAATATAGTTTTAAAATTTCTCTATAAAAATCTAACTTTTGAAAAATTACCTTCCTGATATTTTATAATTTGTGCTGCTCTTGTGAATTAGATTTTTGCTCTTATATTTTTAGTGACTTATCATTTGGTATAAAAACAAAATTAATGTCTTTCCTGTTGATTTTTTATCTTACTGAAAAAAATCTGCAGAATTCTGATTCATTCAAATATTTTTCCATAAATTAGCTCAAATTTTATAAGACTATTATATCATCTGCAAGTTTTGACAGTTTTGTCTCTTCTTTTCAGTAGTAGACAATGTAGTTAACATTTTAATGTCCAAATCACAACAGCTTGAATATTTAGTCTAACTGATAAAATCTCTAACACTGCTTATTAATACTGCTTATTTCTTTTCTCATTGCATTAACTGGGACTTTGCGACAGTATGAAATGGTTTTGATCTCCTGATTTTATTGGCCTTGCTTTTATTAGTTTTATCAATGAATATGTTTGCTGAATATTTAAAAAAAAAAATTTTTTTTTTAAATATCTTTCTCTCATTAGGTTAAGGAATTTCCTTATTTACTTAATTTGCAAAGAATTTTTTTCATGAATAAGTGTTGTGTTTTAGAGAATCTTTTTTCCATAGCCTTTGAAATCAGCATTTTTTCTTTAATCTATTAAAGTGATGAATTACCTTGACAGATTTTCTGCTACTGATCGTTATTCTATCCTAGAACATCCACTACTTTGTCATTATGAACACATTTTAGATTCAATTTGCTCATAATTTATTTAGAAAGTCTGTGTCTATTTCATTTATTTATGCATTCATTTGTTTTTCATTCATTGTTATGAAATTAAAAGTAGTGTCTAACTTTGGCTCATTTGAGCTTTTTCCATTTAATTTTGCCACTTTGGATTACTAAGCATCTGAGAAATTAACTAAAATATTTCTTAAGGGAGGCCCTCTCTGAACCCCAGCCCAGATTAGATCTCTTTGTTATCCCTGTTATTGCACCCTGTATTAAAATTATATTGTTATCTGCAACGTTGTTTATTGACTGCATCACCAGCTAGACTGAGTTCCATAAGGGCAGAGCATTATTTCTGTTTAATTTACCCCTATAATAATAGAGCCCAACCTGTGCTTAGTACATAGCAGACATATTTTTAAATTGTAGAAAAAATAAATGAGTAAGTGAATATCAGTTTGAAAGCTGGTGACGTATTAAGGTCTTTCTCTTTTAAAATGTGTAATGCTGATACTACAAGTCAATCTTCATTACTAGGCTGCTTTTCCCAAAATATCTTCACCTGCTTGAACTGACATGCCAAAGTAGTTCTTTGAATTCCTTAATACTGGTAAATTCCATGTGATTCCTTTTTTCCTTTCCCAATGCACCAGCACATCATGAAAAATTAGGGTCATTTTCTAAAATTAGAAATTAAATGTTACTAAAACAATTATACCACTCAGGAAGTTTTCACTTAGTCACAAGCTTCAACATGCTCTACAACCGAAGCACAATTAAACAACTGCTTGACTGCCAAGAGTTGTCAGACACTGACTTTTCAAGGCCAATGATATGGTGTGCCAGAGGTTGGTTCTGGGTGGGGAATTCCAGATCTCTGGGGATTTCAATAGCCAAAGAGAAGAGGCAGTTGGCCTTTCACATCCCAGCTACTTGAAATGTCCCCTGGAACTCTGTAAACAGAAGTGGACAGTTTCTATTTCTCTGATCCCCTTCTGCACCAAAGTTTCCTAATTTTCTATAAAGTTGTTGAAGATTAGGGTAGTTCCAAGAAGAGTGTTTAATTGATTAAAGTTGATCTCATTCTTCACCATCAGTTACGTCTCAAGGAAAAGGTTCTAGGGAATTATCAGGACGTTTTTTTTCTTTCTAATTTCTTGAATGTAGAGATCTCACAATTAACAAAAGTAACAACCACCATTTGCCTGTAGTGACATTTAAAAATTATAACTGATAAAATCTCTAACACTGCTTATTAATACTGCTTATTTCTTTTCTCATTGCATTAACTGGGACTTTGCGACAGTATGAAATGGTTTTGATCTCCTGATTTTATTGGCCTTGCTTTTATTAGTTTTATGTAATTAATTTTGCTTTACTATATTTATATAAAAAATAATTTGAGGTACTTGCTGATTTGTTTGAACCAATTATTAGGTTAACAACAGTAATTTAATTTATTAAGTATACTGTTAGAAAAGCATCACGTTCAACGTTAGTCAATTTTACAATTTTGCTACATAGAAATTTTTATTTAAAAATTCAACTATTTTGTATGCCCAAAAGAATTGAAAACAGGGACTTGAGCAAATATTTGTACATCAATGTTCAAACAGCATTGTTCATAATAGCCAAAATATAGAAAGAACCTGAGTATCCATCAACAGATGAATGGAAAAACAAACTATGGTATATGCATAAAAGGAATATTATTCAGCCAGAAAAAGGAATGAAGTTCTAGTACATGTACAACATGGATAACCTTGAAAACATTATGCTGAGTAAAATAATCCAGACACAAAAGAATAAATATTGGGTGATTCTACTTATATGAAATGTCTAGAACAAGCAAATTTAAAGAGACAGAAAGTAGATTAGAGGTTATGAGGGACTAGGGGGATGGTGAAATGGAGAGTTATTTCTTAATAGGTACAGATTTTCTGTTTGGAGTGATGAAAAAGTTTTGACAATGGTGATAATAGCCCAATGTTGTGATTGTAATTATTACTGAATTGTATACTTAAAAATGGTTAAAATGGGAATTGTTGTTATATATTATCACAATACTTTAAAAATTTACCCATTACATATGACTTATGGAGGATTTACTCTGTGTTGAAAATCATTCTAGGTTCTAGACATTCAAGATGACTATATTCCCTGTCATCATGGAATTTATAGACTAGTGAGGGAATACCTGGGTAGTTTTCTACTGTGCTCAATTTATTTTTAAGATAGAACTATATTTCCCACAATTCTCTGCCCTGTGTGGTTCTTGTTTAGTGGTGATCACAGGAAACATCTGCAGCAGATTTGTAAGGTGGAGGTTTGGAAGTGAAGCAGCAGCTCTGAAAGTTGGTGTAGGGTGCCAGGCACTGGTGCAGCTCACACACATTGTCACTTATTTGCTAGCTCACCTTCTTGGGGTCAGGTTGCAGCCAGGCCCACAGATCCTGCAGATACTTCCAGATCTCCTCCTTCACCTTTGAGTCTTAGAACAGACAACTGTGCACGTGATGAAGGACATCAGCTTCTGCATGTCTCCCATATCTTCAAGGTTGGAGTTGGCAAGAGATGCATGTGGGCTCCAGTTTGTCCTCATGCATTCCTATTTGCCTTTGCTCTCCCCATTTCATACCTAGAGTTTTTTTCTGACTGCTATTCCTGCTGACCTATGGAGAATTCGGGATACCACCAGAGACAGGGCAACAGCCTACTGTGGCAGTTTGGCATTGTTTATGAATTACAAAAATAGATATTGGATTATGTTTGTAAACTGGTCTGTACCTGGGCGTTGAATCCCCGCCACCTTGGTGGGCAGGGACTCACAGATAAAACTACACGGCAGAGAAGAGAGTTGGAGTTTTGATGCTGGAGTTTTGATGTGGAGCCTAAGGAAGTGAAAACATGGAGAAGGAGGACACAAGGGAGTTTTTGAGCTGGAGCCCTGGGAAGTAAGCACACAGAGGAGCTTGGTCCTGAGGAAGGAGAGAATGCCCCAGGAAAAGAAATGAGCTATTTGTGTGATAGTCTACATCTGGCCTTGTGTAGAGAGCAGGGCAGCTGAGTCCAGAGAGAAACAAGCCACAGGAAGAGAGGAACCCAGGGAGCCTGAACTCTTGGCAGATGTCAGCAATCATCTTGCTCCAACACGTGGCAATAGACTTTATAGGGATAAAGTTTTTATAGGAAATCTCTCTTTTGATATTGCTCAGTGTGGCTCTACTTCGCTGATCAAATCTTACTAATACAAGGAGATAGACATTGATACAATGTACCATACAATTAACAAATATGTTAAGGGATTTGAAGGAAGAGTACACATTGTGTTGAGAGGATATAACATGATGCCTTAATTTAGATTGGGGAAAGGGGTATTAGGGGAGCCCCTTTGAAGAAGTACTATTTTAGCTGATATTTGGAGTTTGAGTAGACGTGAGCCAGGTCAAGAGTTAGACGAGAGGAATAGTGGTATGTGAGAGCTCTGAGGTCTGACACTTTGGAGGAATTGCTTTCAGTTCTGGCTTCTTTAAGCCAGAGCTGAGGGGAGGAGGAAGAGAGTGGTAGAGACAGGTCAGACCATCAGGGCACTGTATTCCAGTTCAGAGTCTTCAGGCTTTAATCAAGGGAGATATGACAGGAACCGTTTTTTGTTTTTAAAAGATTAATCTGGATGCTATGTAAAGAAATTGATCATCTATATATTTGGAAATGATCATTTGATTATCAGATTATTGAGATTTAAGCATTTCCACTAACAGAATTAAAAATTCAGCACTTACCTGCTTCTTGAAATAAAAATTATGTGTCAAAAACTCACAGAATACAGAAAAATAAAGACCTGGCCCTAGAGTATTCAAATCTGACCATCAGAAGGTGTGGAGGCTGGCCTAATTGTTATTCTTGATAAATCATATTGTAATATCATAGATGCCTTTGCCTTCACACTGTTGACAAAGTCATTGAGACTTTGAAATAATAAAGGAAAACTCTACAATGTCAAGATGGTGACTCCAATGATAGATTAGAAAGAAAAGACTATTTGAACCCAAGGTTAAAAACCTGTGGGCCTTATTTTTACATAGAACCTTAAAAGCTTAAAGAAAATACAGTTATGGGTTTGGGTTGTGTTTTTTCTCCAAAGAAAGAAAACTCTGAAAATAAAGCAGTTGATAAATACTGAAAAATAAAGAGACGAGAAGCAGGGAGCTATTATAATGGGCCAGGTGGGTACAAAGGTTGTGGCAGGGGAAACAAAAAGGAGAACGGGAATAAAAGTCTCTTGAGAAGTAAAAGTGACATGACTTGGTGACTGCTGGCATTGGAGCAGAACAGGAGATTTGCTTAGTCACTGATGATAAGATTTAAATTAAGGGTCTTGGAAAATAGTAGACTTGTGTTTGTGGAGAAAAGATATCGCAATTTAGTAGTGCTAATGAAGAAGCTGATAACTCCAGTCAACAGAAGAATGGAGACTCCTTTTAAAGTATAACAATTTCCATTTTCTTCAGATATTCAGATGCAGCCAAAGGACTTCTGCCCAGAGACTATTGAGACCTGAGATACCTGAGAACATATCTGCCCTAGGTATTCACTGTAACTAGGTTTCCCCTGAAACCACATGTTCTGAATAGGCGAGGGTGTGAAAAGATGAGGGCATTTGCTGCCTCTAATCCAAGCTTGAGTGATTTCTTCTCTTACACCTCTTGAAATTTTCTCTAACTGCTTCCCAGAGTCTTCCACTATCTCCTCACCACCTCCTAGCACTCCCTTTTCATTGCCCACTCCCTCCCAATCCCCATAATCCTTATAACAGCCTTCCCCACCAATCAAAATATTCCTTAACCTCCACCTGCTCCTGGATTCTATAAATGGGAGAGAAGATTCCATTATTTATGTGGTTGGCAAGAGAAAAATCCCAACTATTATCTGTGATAAAAACTCAGATGGGGAGTTGTGAACATTTCATTATTACACTCAGTGATAAAAAGTTATAAAAGGTTGAGAAGCTGGGACTTTAATTTTTAAAACTATAAAGCATATTCTGCTGCAGTTTGTTTGGAGTCAGTTGCTAAGGGATTGTGGCCCCCAACTTTAGGGCCAAAACATGGGGGTGGCCTTGGTGGCTGTAAGAGTATGTTCTGAGATACATACTCCGATTCTAGTAAGCTCCTGAAAAATGACTTTATTAGCACTTCCCAATGCTAGGTGTTTGGATTCCAGTTTAGTTTTGTTTTGTTTTTTTCCAACATTAAAACACTACTACATGACTGCCTTAATTCTCTTTCATGGTTACCATATATGTTCATAATCCTCTAAATTTTAAAACAGTACCATTTAGCTAGAAATTTTCTACTCCCATCTTTTCCCCTTCAACCTATATGTGTACACATCAGTATGTTGCTTAAAAGATGTTTTATCTTTGGAAAAAACAGAACTCCAAAAATTCTGGAAATTCTTAATTAGGAATATCCCAAGAGGTAAGTGTTATAAGGCCTTAAAAAGTCCCTTCCCCTGCTCTGGGCCTCATTTTGTTTTCTTTTTAAATGTAAAAATGAGCAAGTCAGAATAAATGATTTTTGAAGCCTTTCTACTGCTAGCATTCTGTGACTGTTTGAATAATTGCTCATGAATGAAATAACCACAAAAGTGAAAAATTGTAGGTATATTTATTTTAGCTGTGTTTTCCTTCTGAGAAATTGGAAAATCAAGAGAAAATAAACCCATTATAGCAACCCAATATAGATTTATCTAAAATGCATAGGTTAAGTTGGCTATAATAAGATAACTACTGAACATCCAGTGCGGTGAAGGCTCTGCGCTGACATGGGCTAATTCCTCTCCTGAAATTGCTTTCGGATGGAAGTATGCTCTTTTCCCAATAGAAGATGGTAATCTTGGAGAATGACCATGGAGATGGGGATGAGTTCAGGGGAAGGGCTGCCTTCCAGATCATCTCAAGTATCGACTATGAAGATAACAAACAAGGAATTGGAAACAAAGCAGTTGCACAAAGAGAAGCGAGGGAGCTTTGTGCTGATGCACGCAGGTACAGGTTATCATTCTGATTCCAAAGCCAAGGAATATAAGCATGTATGCAAATGAGCTTGGCAAAAGGCTGTTGAGACGCTACAGGCTGGAGGTTTTGCAACAGATGCAATAATTGCAGCTCTGGTGGAACTTGAGCTGGACACACACAGTTACACTTCATGGAGTTGCATCCAACCATATCCATGTTCTTGTTGTGAAGAGGCAGAGAAAATCACCTCTCCCAAGAGTTTCTACCTCCTAACTAAGGGAAATATGTCCTGAAGAGCTGTACGCAGATAGGAGGCAACATATTTGCTTGTTTTGCTGCTAGAGCGTTGATTTAATTAGAAGGTAGGCTGTGGGTGGGCATGTGCAGACAAGCACCAGACAGAGCCCAGGTAGCCTGGGACAGGAAAAGGAAGCTACGCTCTTTTTAATACACTTTGACTACTGATGCTGATTCTTGCCTTTAGAACTAAAGGGAAACTTGTAACTTACTGTATGTGTTTGCACATTAGGTATATCTGTTCTTTTCCTAAGACCCTAGAACTTAAATATGCTCTATAGTGAAAGGACCTGCTTAATAGAAAAACAGTGATCCCCCCCTTTTTTAATAAAATGTAGACTGAATCAATTATTACATCCTAGATTAAGTCTACATTGTATCTAAACTCTGCATTAGCTTTTGACTAAGGCAGATTATTTCAGTACAGATTGTGTTATGTTTTACTTTGTTCTGATGGGAACGTGAAGAATTATATCAACCTTCTCCAGCCATTTCTTAATGAGTTGTGTGGACCTCATCTGATGTATTCATCTTGGCTGAATCTGGCAGGAGATGTGGTCATAGACCAGACTTAGCAGATCTTGAGGAGCATGTAAGTTTATGTGTGAGCCCTTATTTAGCTCTGATAGTCATCAATCTCCAAGAATATATTACATTATAGAATTCTGTTTGGAGCTACTTAAAGTTGTATGTGGTAGTGTGGTAGAGTTGGTAGTAATCCTGAGTTTTGGCTACATGGAAGCAATTCAGACTTTTGGATTCTTGAGTGTAAAATGTCTTCTAGTTCTGTATTGATAGGGAACATTAAGCAAAAAGGATTTCATTAGATTTATTGGTCCTTGAATTTATAGTGTGATTTTTAATTGATGTGTATGTGTGTATTTTTGGATCTGGATCATTTTGGGCATCAGTTTTATAATCTAACATCTACTTTTTGCATGTAGCTTTTTTTTTTTTCTTTTGGAGAAAGAGCTAGACTAAAAAGATTTTTCTTTGTTCAACAAAATCACAGGCTGCTCTCATGAAGGTCAATCTGAAAAACACTTTTGGATTTTAAGATTTTGTATGTCTCTCTAATTCAGGAAAGCTTTTATTCAGACCTGGAAAGGAATGAGGAAGAAACTTAAGTTACATGACTTTTTAAGTTTCTCATCAAGATGATAGCCTAAATTCTGCTTCAAGGCAGAACAAAACATTGCTTTAAAAAATTTTATCTATCATCTATCAAATATTTATAGCTGACTTTACTCACAACTTAGAACAGTAAAGGATTGCGTGTCACTACAGCAGAGCAAACAGCTTAAAATTTAATCTTAAACATCTTGGTTGACAGAAGTTCTTTGGCCATTCCCGCCCCCAGGGAGTTTTCACTGGCAGTCATTCTAACTCAGGGGCTGGCCCCCTGTACGTGTACACATTTTCTGACAGATTCATGACATTCATATACAGTAACACGAAGCATCACACTATAAAACATTAGGCATCTCAGAAAATTCAGGGTTGCTAACTTATTTATGCTTCCCTCTCCGGAAGTATGTGCAGATGCTAACATTTCTTAGTGGGTTGGAAGTCATTTTAATAAAAAGAAGCATAGTTATTAATAGAGGACTTATAAATTAGTAATCAACCCCGCTTCTCCCATGCTAACCATGTCTTCACATCGATAGGAGGATGATTTAAATTATTGTAATTCCATTATCTGTTAAGTTCTTTTTGAGTGTTATTTCCATATTATTGCAACATGGTTAAAAGGGATAATTATTTAGGATGGAGGAAAGGATAAATGGATGCCAAATTTGGCAGTACTAGAGAAATGGCTCATGTGGAAAGGACAATTCAGGCACTGTGTGTGCTAACCTCTTCCTGGACATCATAAAGAATCCAACTAAAACAAACTTTAAAACTATTTCAGATGTGCAAGTCTACTGAAGCCAAAATTTTTTTTTAGAAATTTGTGTTGTTTGACAAGTAATTCTTTGTACTACAATTCTGTGGCTTCCATTTAAAAAACCCACTAAAAAAAGAAATCTACTAAAGATAGAGGAAAATCTAAAACAACAGGGAAAAGAAAACTCCACAAGAGGTTAGGTAGAAGTGGAGAAAAGAGTCAGGCACACCTGTGGTGGAAATGGGAGCAGTCTTACCCATCTTGGAGGAAGAGGCATCATAGCTGGCTCACACATTTGCCCATATTGCTTTCGAATGCAGACTCAGCCTGTGCCAGCTTTGCTTCCACATAATGTTCCTCACCATGAATCTTTATTTTCCACATTCATCCAAAAAGGTATGATGGGCTTCTGTTCCTAAGTGATGCCTTCCTTGTGATGTTCCTATTTTCCAAAAATCCTACTCACCCTTTGAGGCCCACCTGAAATCTTTACCCTCGTGAGGCCTAAATGCATCACACCAGCCCTTTCCTTGGGTTTCTTAGACACAACTGTTTCCTGATTCTCCTCTTCCTTCTCTGTCCCCTCCTCTTTATTCTTCCTAGATTCCACTTCAGTTCTGTCACCTCTGAACTTTCCAGAGACCCTCATATCCCAAAAGCTCATTCAGAAATATTCTCTATACTCTCTTCTTACATGGTATTTTTTTTTTTTTTTTTTTTTTTGTCATTGTCAATTTTTTTTATTAGAGAAGTTGTGGGTTTACAGAACAATCATGCATAAAATACAGGATTCCCATACACCACCCCACCACGAGCACCTTGCATTAGTGTGGAACATTCGTTACAATTGATGACAGCATTTTTTGGTAATTGTGCCATTTTTTTTAGCAGTAGCTGCCTGTGATGGTTAGGCTAATGTGTCAACTCAGCCAGGTAATTGTCTCCAGTTGTTTGGTCAAGCAAGTGTTGCCAGATTCCTCTAGGTTCTTGGCTATGATATGTTACATAAAAGAATTTAAGAACATGCCAATTTAGTTAGGCCAGTAGTTTATTAAGGAAATGTGAGAAGAGAAGAGAAATGGGAGAAAATAACAGATTATGGGTCCCTGGTATACTTGCAGGCTGGTCCAGTCAGAGAGAGAGCCAGAGAGCTCATGCAGTTGATTTTTAAACCATTAATTACCCCTCCCCTTGTTAATGTTCAAGAGAGGAGTCCCAGCTGTTTGCTGTTGTTGTTTTTTTTTTTTTCCTTTTTCTTTTTTTTAACAATTTATTGAAGTATATCATTCATACATAAACTATAAGTGTTCAGTAAACATCATGAACTTACAAAATAAACATGCATAACATCATACAGGGCTCCCACACATCACGCTCCCCACCAAACACCCTGCATTGTTGTGAAACATTTGTTAACAAATCATGAAAGAGCATCGTCAAAGTTTTACCACTAACTATAGTCCATATCTTTCTCCCCTATACATTTTTTTAAGGATTTATTTACTTACTTTTATGGCCCTCCACCCCCCTCTGTTTTTGCTGTTTCTGTGTGCACTCACTGGGCAACTCTCTGTGTCCGTTTCCTACCCCCTCTTCTCATCCTTCTCCTCCTGTCTTCACTGGGATTCGATCCTTGGAATCTCCGATGTGGGAGA
The DNA here is from genome assembly GCA_026826555.1 of Tolypeutes matacus. Lineage (NCBI taxonomy): Eukaryota > Metazoa > Chordata > Mammalia > Cingulata > Chlamyphoridae > Tolypeutes > Tolypeutes matacus. Next base: position 10,390,643 of record JAKSZT010053928.1, read on the forward strand.
AAGGCATCCTACTGCCTGTGCCACTTTAACTCCTGGTTTTTTGGTTAGTCTTGTCTTGGCTCTCCCTTGTGTCACTCTCCTGTTACATCATCATCTCTCTGTGTGGCTCGCAGAGCCTGGCAGCTCACCCATACACGGGGCCTGGTGGCTTACGCACCTTCTATATTTTTCTTTTTTTTTATTTTTACCGGGAAGTCCTAGGGATTGAACCAAGCCCCTCCATATGGGAGACAGACACCCAACCACCCAAGCCACATCTGTCCCCCTGCTGTATCTCTTAAGGTTGACCAAAGATACCCAAAGTTACAGTCTTTTCCTATACAGGATGGTCATATAATAAATCAGGCTTAGTTCATCACCAGCATTCTAAAAACCAGACCTAGGGAGAAAAACTAGGTCTCGGGATACATGCATGGTTTCTAATATAGTGAATGCTTAGCCTACCCTGATTATCACAAAATCAGGTCAGCGAGAATATTCACATGTTTGCTGTTTTGATTGGTTACTCCACCCATCAATTCCCCCTGTGAGGCCCAATGATAAGGCCCCTTGAGCATATCCAGGGCTTTTCCTTGATTCTGGATGAAATTCCTGTTCCAAATGGGTAATTCAGGAGGTTCTTCCAGCTGGTTCTTCCTTTTGGTGGGGGTCTTTCCCTCGGCAGGGGGGAGGGGCAGTGTTCCAGGTGGGTTCCATGGCCACGTGTTTCACGGCTGTGGTTTTCTGCCAGGTTCCAGATTCGTCTTCTCGTTCCCTAAACTAGCCTGACTCACAAGCACTAGGCTAATTGTAATATAAGAACATTTCATGGACATTAATCATCAGTGAGTTGATGGCATAGATGGCTGATTACATCTACAACCAACCAAGGAGATTGAGCACTCATCAGCAATGAGTGATATCTTATCCAATCAGTTGAAGGCTTTAAAAGGGGAAGTGATTTCAGCATTCAGAGAGATAATTGCCAGCTCTACTTTGGACAGCCAGCATCTCCTGGGAACTCATCAAGGACCTTCATCTGAACCCCTGGTTTGCAGCCTGCCCTGTGGAATTTGGACTTATGCGTCCCCATGGTCGCATGAGAGAATTTTATAAAATCTAATACTATTTACTATTGGTTCTGTTTCCCTAGGGAACCCTGACTAATACACCTTAGTATTGGGAGTGATTCTTGAGAAACAGAGTCTTAAAAATGGGATTGCTGAAGTGGTTCTGGGAGTTTTGCAATTGGCTCTCTTTGCTAATTGGACTCAAAGGCACTAATGACTCCCTTTCCAATAATCAAGAGGCCACTGAGTATCCATAGTGTGAGCTGTCAGCGGAGATACACAAAATATCGCCACTGGATTTGACTACTTCCATGCTTGTAAGAGGCAAGGATCTTGGTGAGAGTGTTTTTAACACCTTAACAGAGTTTTGTGGAGGCAAAATTACAGCGATGTTGGCTAGCTGTTCCTAAATACAGTTACAAAAGAAAACTGTAACTTGTGGATACAGTTACAAAAGAAAAGGATGAGCCAAACTCTTCAAATGTGCAACTTAAATGCTGCATGAATGATGTGAAAGTTTCTATGTGTGCTCTGAAAGAAAATCTTGTTCATGCAGCCACAGACTTGAGATCTCTGAAAACCAGACTCATAGTCTCATTGTATGAGTAGCAGAATTACAATGCAAACTAAAATCTCAACCTCACGGAGTGTCTGCCATTAATGTGAGGGCATTGATTGGAAAGGAGTGGATCCCTGAAGATTGGGATGGAGACTTAATGGGTTGATGATGATATTGGTGGGGACATTGAAACCCTAAATTCTGCTAAGACTTTGCCGGACAAACCTGTGGTGGTATGCCCATGGAGACCACACAATGTCAATCTTGTATTACCCAGCCACCAGCCTACCCCAGGGAGCCTGGACCTCCTGCCAGTCCTGAAGCAGGTACTAGCCAGACTCCAGCTTGTACTGCCCAACCTCCACCCTTCCCTGAGGAGTCTGTCTTCCAACCCCTGCCTGAAGAGATTAATCCTGTCTCACCAGAAGAAAATGCAAAGGAATGCCCTGAGGTCAGTAGCTTGCAAGACATTTCTAATCCTTCTCCTTACACACCCCCATCACCCCTCTTCTCTTTCACACCTATTACTAGACTAAAATCACAACAAGCCCCCAAAGGCAAAGTACAAAGTACAACCCTTGAGGAAGTTATCTATACTCTAAAAGAACTGCATGAGTTTTCCAATTTATAAGGACAGAAATGAGAGGAAATATGTGGAGAAATGGATATTAAGGGTATAAGAGCATGGTAGAAGGAATATAAAGTTGGATCAGGCTGAATTTATCAATATGGGCCCACTAAGCAGAGATTCTGGATTCAACACTGTAGCTCGAGGGGTTAGAAAGGGCTCTAACAGTTTGTTCAGGTGGTTGGATGAAACATGACCAAAAGATGGCCTAGCATGTCTGACATTGAGATGCCCAATTGACCCTGGTATACTGTAGAAGAGGGGGAAAACAAAGACTTAGAGAGAATGGAATCCTAGAATGGTTTTACCATTTAAGACCTGCCCACCCATCCCAGGAATGTCCAGAGGACACACTTTTAACCAGGACTGTGAGGAATAAATTTATAAGACTAACTCCATCTTCCCTGAAGAGCTCTGTGGTTGCTCTTCTCTGTAGTCCAGTACTGTGGGAACTGCTGTCATGGAATTAGAATCCTTAAATACTACCGGGATGATCAGATCTCCGGCTGGTAGAAGCCAAGCAGCAGCAGTTAATCACCAAAGACAAGGTAGGCATGTCTACCCCAATGAAAGGCAGACTCAGAGGAGAAATCAAAAGAATCTGAGTCACATAGAGCTATGGCATTGGCTAATAGATCATGGGGTACCTAGAAGTGAAATACATGGGCAGTCTACTAAATTACTACTTGATCTGTATAAGTAGAAGAGTTCTTTGTCACATGAACAAAACCGTAACCTGAATTACAGACACAGAGAATCATGGCCCCTTAATCAATTCCCAGATTTGAGACAGTTTACAGACCCAGAGCCCCTTGAATGAGGGGAAGGCCAGGTCCCCCCTTGGGGAAGGATCCTATTACACTGCCAAAAATTTATACTGTTAATCTTCCTCCCAGCTTTCCCCAAAGAGGCCTATGACCTTTCACCAAGGTAACTGTGCATTGGGGAAAAGGAAATAATCAGACACTTAGGGATTATTAGACACTGGATCAAAATGACATTAATTCCAGGAAACCCAAAGCATCACTGTGGTCTACCAGTCAGAGTAGGGGCTTATGGAGGTCAGGTGATTGATGGGGTTTTAGCTCAGGTCCATCTCACAGTGGGTCCAATGGGTCCCCATATACATTTGGTGGTTATTTCCCCAGTTCCAGAATGCATAATTGGAATAGACATATTCAGTAACTGGCAGAATCCCCACATTGGATCCCTGACTTGTGAAGTGAGGGCTATTATGGTAGGAAAGGCCAAGTGGAAGCCACTAGAACTGCCTCTGCCTAGCAAAATAGTAAATCAAAAGCAATAATGGATTCCTGGAGAGATTGCAGAGATTAGTGCCACCATCAAGGATCTGAAGGATGCAGGAGTGGTGATTCCCACCACATCCCCATTCAACTCTCCTATTTGGCCTGTGAAGGAAACAGATGGATCTTGGAGGAAGATAGTAGATTATCTTAAACTTAACCAAGTGCTGAATCCAATTACAGCTGCTGTTCCAGCTGTGATATAATTGTTTGAACAAATCAACACATTCCCTGGTATCTGGTATACAGCTATTGATCTGGCAAATGCTTTTTTTCTCAATTGCCATTAGTAAGGACCACCAGAAACAGTTGGCTTTCAGCTGGCAAGGCCAGCAATATACCTTCACTGTCCTGCCTCAGGGGTATATCAGCTCTCCAGCCCTATGTCATAATATTGTCCACAGGGATCTTGATCGTCTCTCCCTCCCACAAGACATCATACTGGTCCACTATATTGATGATATCATGCTGATTGGACCTAGTGAGAAAGAAGTAGCAATGACTCTAGACTTATTGGTAAGGCATTTGTGTGAGAGAGGATGGGAGATAAATCCAACAAAAATACAGGGGCCTTCCACCTCAGTGAAATTTCTAGGTGTCCCAGTGGTGTGGAGTATGTCGAGATATCCCCTCTAAAGTGAAGTATAAGCTGTTGCATCTGGCCCCTCCTACGACCGAAAAAGAGGCACAACGTTTAGTTGGTCTCTTCGGATTTTGGAGACATTATATTCCTCATTTGGGTGTGCTACTCTGGCCCATTTACCGAGTGACCAGAAAACCTGCTTGTTTTTAGCAGAGACTGGAACAAGAGAAGACTCTCTGACAGGTCCAAGCTTCTCTGCAAACTGCACTGCCACTTGGGCCCTATGAACCAGCAGATCCAATGGTGCTGATGTCAGTGACAAATAGAGATGCTGTCTGGTGCCTTTGGCAGGCTCCTATAGTAGAATCTCAACACAGGCACTTAGGGTTTTGTAAGAAAACCCTGCCATCATCTGCAAATAACTACTCTCCATTTGATCAACAGCTTTTGGCCTGCTACTGGGCTTTAGTAGAGACTGAACACTTAACCATGGGCCACCAAGTTACCATGAGACCTGAGTTGCCTATCATGAGCTAGGTATTGTCTGACCCCCCAAACCATAAAGTTGTGTGTGCACAGCAGCACTCCACCATAAAGTGGAAGTGGTATATACAAGACAGGGCTAGAGCAGTTCCTGAAGGCACAGTAAGTTACATGAGGAAGTGGCCTAAATGCCCATGGTCATCACTTCTGCCATGTCACCTTCTCTTTCTCAACCCACAGCTATGGCTTTTTGCAGAGTTACAATTAATGGAAAATTATTAAAATAGCACTATTTGGGAGCAGATATGGCTGAAGTGGTTGAGCACCCACCTCCCACATGGGAGGTCCCAGGTTTAGTTCCTGGTGCCTCCTGGGGGGGGGGGGGGGGGAAGCAAATAAAACAAATGAAAAAACCAACTCAGAAAAGCCATTGTGGCTCAGTGGTTGAGTGCTGGCTTCCCACATACAAGGCCCCAGGTTCAATCCTGGCCCCCAGTATCTCAAAAAACAAACAAAAAAATAGCTCTACTATCATCCATAGGTTACATTAGGTGTATTTTCCCCATATACCACCCTATTATTAACACCTTTCATTAGAGTAGGGGTTCTTACCCTTTTTTGTACCATGGACCCCTTTGCCAGTCAGGTGAAAACCATGGACCCCTTACTAAGTCCACACTATACTGTGTATTATTTAATAAATATTTCACACCTGCACCAACACATCCCCACAAGAATAATGTTTTTTTTAATTTCAGTTCAAGCTCATGAACACCTTGTTAAGAACTCCTGTATTAGAGTCATGTATTTGTTATAATTCATGAAAGAACATTATTAAACTTGTACTATTAATTATAGACCATCACCTACAATAGGGTTCATTGTGCTATAAAATCCTGTTTCATCTTTTAATTTTTATTCTAATAACATATGTGACCTAAAGTTTCCCCTTTTAACCACATTCACCTATATAATTTAGTACTGATAATTACAGTCACAGTAATGTGCTACTATCCCCACCAATAATCCCCACAATAATGTGCTATCATTTCCAAACCAATAAAAATTATGTACAAATTAAGCATCAATTCCCCATTCTTTGACTCCAATATATCCCCTGGTACCCTATATTCTAGATTCTAACTCTATAAGTTTGCTTATTATAATTAGTTCATATCAGTGAGATCATGCAATATTTGTCCTTTTGTGTCTGGCTTATTTCACTCACTCCCAGCACTATTTATTGAAGAGATTATTCTTTCTCCATCAGGTGGACTTGACAGCCTTGTGAAAAGTCAGTTGGCCATAGATGTGATGGTCTATATCTAAACTCTCATTTCTATTCCATTGGTCAATATATCTATCCTTGTGACAGTACCATGCTGTTTTGTCCACTGTAGCTTTGTCATATGTTTTAAAGTCAGGAAGTTTGAGTCCTCCAACTTTATTCTTCTTTCTCAAGATGTTTTTGACTATTCAGGGCCCCTTATTTTCCAAAGAAATTTGATAATTGGCTTTTCTATTTCTGCATAGTAGACTGTTGAATTTGTTAATCATTTTTGGTAGAGTTGATATCTAAATGATATTAATCCTCTAATCCATGAAGACAGAATGTCTTTCCATTTATTTAAGTCTTCCTTGATTTTGTTGACTATATTTTGTAGTTTCTGTGTACAAGTACTTTACATCCTTGGTTAAAGTTATTCTTAGATATTTGATTCTTTTAGTTGCTATCATAAATGGAATTTCTTCCTTGACTTCCTTCTCAGATTTCTCAATAATAGTGTAGAGAAAAACTACAGATATTTGCATATCGAGCTTATACTCCATCACTTTGCTCAATTAGTTTATTAGCTCTAGTAGCTTTATTGTAGGTTTTTAGGGACTTTCTAGATATAGGATCATGTCATCTGCATATAGTGAAAGTTTTACTTCTTCCTTTCCAATTTTGATGTCTTTTATTTCTTTTCCTTGCCTAACTGCCCTAGCAAGAACTTCTAACATAATGTTGAATAATAGTGGTGACAGTGGACAACCTTGTCTTTCTAGGGATCTTAGAGGGAAAGCTTTCAGTCTTTTACACATTGAGTATGATGTTAGCTAAGGGTTTTTAAAATATAAGCCCTTTATTGTGTTGAGGAAGTTTCCATCTATTTCTATTTTTCTATTTGGTTTCATCAAGAAAGGATGCTGGATTTTTTCAAATGCCTTATCTGTGTCGATGGAGATGAGCAATTTATTTTCTTTTGTTCTATTAATGTGGTGTATTACATTAATTGATTTTCTTATGTTGAATCACCCTTGCATAATTGGGATAAAGTCCACTTGATCATGGGTGTATGACTCCTTTAATGTGCTGTTGGATTTGACTTGCAAGTATTTTGTCGAGGATTTTTGCATCCATATTCATTAGAGCAGGGGTTCTTAACCAGGGGTCCATGGACACCCAAGGATCCATGGAAAGATTTCAAGGGGTCCATGAGCTTGAATTGAAAATTCAAAATAATATTATTCTTGTGGGTATGTGTTGGTGCAGCTGTGATATATTTATTAAATAATACACAGTATAGTATAGACTTAGTAAAAGGTCTGTGGTTTTCAACTGACTGGCAAAGGGGTCCATGGAACAAAAAAGGTTAAGAACACCTGCATTGGAGGGATTGTTCTGTAATTTTCTTTTTTTTTTTTTTTTTTTGTAGTATCTTTACCTGGCTTTGGTGTTAGGGGGATATTGACCTCAGAATGAGTTAGGTAGTATTCCCTCCTGTTCAATTTTTTTGGAAAACTTTAAGCAGGATTGGTATTATTCTTGGAATATTTGGTAGATTTCCCCTGGGAAGCTATCTGGTCCTGGGTTTTTCTTTGTTGAAAGGTTTTTCATGACAAATTCAATCTCTTTACTTGTCATTGGTCTGTTGAGGTCCTTTATTTCTTCTAGAGCCAATGTAAGTTGTTCGCTTTCTAGAAATTTGTCCATTTCATCTAGGTTGTCTAATTTGTTGGCACACATTTGTTCATAGTATCATTTTATGATTCTTTTAATTTCAGAAATTCCTCTCATTTCTGATTTTATTTATTTGCGTCTTCTGTTTTATTTTCTTTGCCAGTCTAGCTCAGGTTTTGCCAATTTTATTGTTTTAAAGAACCAACTTTTGTTTTCGCTTATTTCTCTCTTTTTTTATCAATTTCATTTATTTCTGCTCTAATCTTTATTTCTTTCCTTCTACTTCCTTTGGGATTCATTTGCTGTTCTTTTTTGAGGTCCTCCAGTTGTATGGTTAGGTCATTGAGTTTACCTCTTTCTTCCTTTTTAATATAGGTGTTTAGGGCTATAAATTTCCCTCTCAGCCATGCCTTCACTGCACCCCATTAGTGTCGATATGTTGTATTCTCGTTTTCATTCATTTTGATATATTTACTAATTTCTCTTGCAATTCCATCTTTGACCCACTGATTGTCTGAAAGTGTATTGTTTAGCCTCTATATATTTACAGATTTTCCTGTTGCCTGCCTATTATTGATTTTCAGCTTTTTTCTACTAGGATCAGTGAAAGTGCTTTTCATAACATCAACCTTTTTAAATTTATTGAGATAGTTTGTGATCCAATATGTGGTTTTTCCTGGAGAAAGATCCATGAACACTTGAGAAGAATGTATATCCTGTTCATTTGGGGTGTAATGTTCCATATATGTCTGTTAGGTCTAGCGCATTTATTATATCATTCAAGTCCTCTATTTCCTTGTTGATCTTCTGTATAGTTGTTCCATCTATTAACAAATGTGTTATATTGAGGTTTCCATCTATTATTGTAGAAGTGTCTATTTCTCCCACCAGTGTTTGCCACATGTATTTTGACACACAGTGGCTAGGTACATAAATATTTATGATTGTTATTTCTTCTTTGTGGATTGCCCCTTTTATTAATATGTAATATCCTTCATTGTCTCTTGTAAGAATTTTTACCTTAAGGTCTATTTTGTCCAATAGTATATTTATCCCTGCTCTTTTCTGGTTAGTATTTGCATGGAATATCTTTTTCCAACCTTTCACTTCAACTTATTTGTGTCTTTGGGTCTACATGGATCTCTTGTGAACAACATATAGTTGGGGCATGCGTTTTTATCCATTATGCCAACCTGTGTCTTTTAATTGGGGAATTTAATCCATTAATATTCAGTGCTATTAATATAAAGGTAATACTTACTTCAGCAATTGTATGCTTTGGTTTTTATATATCATATCTTTTTTCTCTCTCTCTCTTTTCCTTTATTGCAACCTCTATTTCCAGTTGATATTTTGTATGTATCTGACTGACTCCTTTCTCATTTCTGTTTCTGTATATTTTAAAAATACTCTCTTTGTGGTTACCCTGGGGTTTATATTACACAGCCTACATCTATAACCTACTGATTTGAAAAGATACCAAATTAAACTTCAATAGCATACATGTTCTCTGCTCCCATATCCCTCTATTTCACCTTTTTATGTTGTTTTTTTCACACTTTACCACTTTATATTTTGCATGTCCATTATCAGGAAATATCCCTTTTTCTTGTTCTACTGGAATTAAACTCTTCCAATAAGAATTAACTCTTATTGGAATTAAAATGTTGAGTTGTGTATTGAGGCTACAGTACTATTGGACTTTGCTTTTACCCTTTTAATTACCCTTGCTAATAATCTTCATTTCTTCACACTATCAAAGCCACTCTTTCCCTGTTTTTAACCTTTTAAACTGCAGGACTTATTTTAGTAATTCTTGCAGAGCAGGTCTTTTGTTGGTGAACTCTCTGTTTCTGTTTATCTGTGAATATTTTAAACTCTGCCTCATTTTTGAAGGTAAGTTTTCCTGGATAAAGAATTTTTGACTGCAGTTTTTCTCTTTCAGCACCTTACCCAACATGTGGTCCATCCTGGAGAAATATCCATGAGCACTTGAGAAGAAAATATATCTTGCCGATTGTGTGCAATGCTCTGTATATGTCTGTTAGGTCTAGCTTATTTATCATACTATTCAAGTTCTCTGTTTCTTTGTTCATCCTTTGTCTAGTTTTTCTATCTATTGAAGTGAATGGTGGATTGAAGTCTCCAACTATTATTGTAAAGACATATATTTCTCCCATCAGTTTTATCAGAGTTTATCTCATGTATTTTGGGGTACTCTGGTTCAGTGCATAGATATTTATGATTGCTATTTCTTCCAAGTGGATTGTCCCTTTTATTAATATATAATGGCCTTCTACATCTCTTTATAACATTTTTACATTTAAAGTATGTTTTCTCCAATATTAGTATAGTTTCCCCTGCTCCTTTTTGGTTACTATTTGAAGAAATACCTTTTTCCAGCCTTTCACTTTCAGCCTATTTGTGTCCTTAGGTCTAAGGTGAGTCTCTCTCAGACAGTATATGGATCACTCATATTTTTTATCCATCTGTCAGCCTGTGTCTTTTGATTGGGGTGTTTAATCCATTAACATTCAATATTATTACTGTAAATTCATTACTTACTTCAACCATTTTATCCTTTGGCTGTCATGTGTCATATCTTATTTTTATCTGTCTCTTTGTCTTTTGTTTACCCTCTCTGAAAATCTTCATTTCTACACTCCTCCCCTCCAAGCCTCTCTCTCCTGCCTTTTCCTTTCAGGCTGCAGAACTCCCTCTTGTATTTCCTGTAGGGCCAGCCTTTTATCTACAAACTCTCTTATTTTTTTCTTGTCTGTGAATATTTTAAACTAACCCTCATTTTTTAAGGACAATTTTGCTGGATAAAGAATTCTTGGCTTACAATTTTTCTCTTTCAGTATCTTAAATATATCCTATCACTGTTTCTCACTTCCATGGCTTCTGTTGAGGAATCTGCCTTAAGTCTTATTGGATGTCCCTTATATGTGATGAATCACTTTTCTCTTGATACTTTCAGAATTGTATCTTTATCTTTGGCATTTGATATTCTGAATAGTATGTGTCTTGGGTAGGTCTATTCAGATTTATTCTCACTGGAGTATGTTGTGTTTCTTGGATATGTATATATATGCCTTTTATAAGAGTTGGAAAATTTTTGGTCATTAGTTCCTCAAATACTCTTTCTTCTCCTTTTCCTTCTCTTGTACTTCAGAACTCCTATGACATGCATGTTGGTGTGCTTCATGCTATCATTCAATTCCCTGAGAATATTGATAATGAAGAATGCTCAATTTTTTCCATTCTTTTCTCTCTTGTTTTCTGTCCTTTCAATTTCAGCTGTTCTGTCTTCTAATTCACTGATTCCTTCCTCTGCCATTTCAAATCTGCTGTTCCATGCCTCTAAAAAATTTTTAGTTTCATCCATTGTCTTTCATTCCTACATGCTCTGTCATTTTTCTATTCAAGCTTTCAGATTCTTCTTTGTACTCACCCAGTGTCTTAAAAATATATATATCCTTTAACTCTTGGTAGTCATATTTTCCTTCAACTCCTTGAATTGATTTAGAAGATTTGTTTCAAGATCATTTGTTTCAAGATCATTTGTTCTCTCTAATCCTGTGTCTCATCTGACATTGTGATTTGTTCCTTTGGGCCATACCTTCCTGTTTCTTAGTGTGGCTTGTAAATGTTTTTCTGATGTCTATGCATCTCATTATGATGGTAGGTTTACTCTGGTGGTTAGTTTCTCTCTCTTGCCTAGGATTTTACTGTTGTTTCCTAAGTTTGTGTTATGGCTTTTCTTTGATTCTTAGTTCAACTTATTCTAAGTTTTCAAAATTTCCCTGTTTAAGTGATTAAAGCAGAGCCAGGCACTCAATAAGGGAGTACAGACCAGTTTCCAAGGGCCTTGGGGAGGGGAATAGTAAAGGCATCAAAAAGCCGCCCATTTTTTTTTCCTGGGGTGCACTTTCCTGGCCTGCCAGCAGACAGCATTCTACTGCAAACCTCTCCACTCACACCCCAGGGGTTAATGTGTTCCCTGGAACCACTACCAGGGAGGTGGTGCTCAAGCAATGTTCAGGAGAGTACAGAGCCACGCCTTGTAGTTCAAACTTGCTGATTGTCCCTCAGCTGCACTCTCCTTGTCCCAGGAAGGAAACAAATCACTACTCCCCTCTGCATTGGTAGCTGCCTGTCCTGAGCAGTAAGGTGGGTGTTGGAGAAAGCAGGATATCTTTAGGTCTCTGCCAGTTCCCAGGTGTAAACAATGGTGTTCCCATACTGAGCTGAGATGGTTGGAAACTGTGGGACCCAGCAGACCAAATTCACTGGCCAAAAGCTGGATCAGCAGTGGGTTGTATTCCTGCCTCTACCCATTCCTGGGTAAGTGGACCCTTATGGCCCTCTCAATCCATAGGTTCACACCAGGGACCAGATGACCCAAAGTGTCTGCCCTACAAGTGGTGGTTGGGTGGCGGCAGCAGCAGCGGCCTGAGTTACTCACAGTTCCTCACCACACAGTCTCCTCTTTGCCTACTCATTCCTGGTTGCTGCCCAGCACTCCGCTGGTTTCCAGAGCCCTAGAAGAGTAATTCCAGATAGTTTCTTCCTGTCCTCTAACTATTTTTCAGGTAGAGAAGTGAGCCCTGTAACTCTCTAATCCTCCATGTCCCCAGAGTCTCCTGTATCTCTTTATGCATATTTTCTTTCCTCTCCTTTAATGGATTTAGGAGATTTAACTTTTTTGATTAGTTGCTCCAAATTTTATGTCTCCTCTGAAGTTTCAATTTGTTCCCTTGACTGAGCTATATCTTCCTGTTTTGTAGAATGGCTTGTAATTTTTTGCTATGTCTAGACATCTGGTTATCTTGATGTGTTAGCTCTGAAGCTCAGGTCTCCCTCTTGTCTAGGGTTTTATTGTTAGTTGACTTTGTGTTAAGGATCTTCTTTAACACTTGGTCCAACTTATTCTAGACTTTTAGAGTAGCCCATGTTTAACTGATCAGATTTTTTCTGATCTTCTTCATCTGATTCTTGCCCTGGATATGTGGTACAACTCTTAAGATTGCACTTTTTGTGTAATTGTTTCACCTCCAGGAGTAAACGCCCTTTCCTCTGTTTCTTCTCTACAATCTTCATCTTTTCTATTTGGTTTTATGCAGAATTTTCTCCCCAGCCCTTTTGATTCATTTAAATTCTCTCCCTCACTCAATTCCCTGCTTTCCTTACACTTTTCAGTTCTCAGGTCCTCCTGTTTTATAGCAGTTCTGTTTAAACTTCATCCCTCCATTTTTTTTTTCTCTGTGTATCTTTTCTGTCTCAGGTTTCTTCCCCATTAGGGTATCCTTCTGGGGGGGGGGGGGGCGCAAATATAGTATATCCAGAAAGGTGGTTCACTCCAGGAAAGTCCATTTTGCATTTAGGTGGTCCAGCCAATAGAAACTGGATAGAGTGAGCTCACCACTTGGTAGCCATAGTTCTACTGTGATCCCTTTCCCTGGGGGACCCTTTTATATGCAACAGTCCTCAGTGGCTTGTGTTCTGCCCTGGGTCTCTGCAGAGTTGGGTTCCCATGCCTGGATATGTGTGGGGTTCCAGCTCACTGCTGTGGGTAGCTCTATAGTCCCTGTCCCCAGTAGGATTGGGAGAGATCTGGGCCTCTGTCTCTGAACAACTCCGAAGCTGTGTGGGACTGAGTGAGGGGGAGGGAAGTAGACCAGCTGTCTGGGATTTAAGTTTCCTACCTGATGTCTTAGTTTGCAAAAGGCTTCCAATGCAAGGTACCAGAAATGGGTTGGCTTTTATAATGGGAAAAATTTTAAGGGTAAAATCTTACTGTTCCAAGTCAGCAGAAATGTCCAAATCAAGGGACCATCAGAAATGCTTTCTCACCAAGGTCAGCTACTGGTGATCCTGGTGTCCTGCCACATGGCGAGGCAAGATGGCAGCCCATCTCTGCCAAAGTCCTTGCCTTTCCCTCAAGGCTCACCATCCCCAGGAGCTCAGCTTTGGGTGATCAGGCATATGGCTTGCCTCTTTCTGGCCTCCTCTTTCAGCCTCAGCTGCTTTGCCTTCTCCCTGAGCCCAGCTGTGAGTGATCAGGCATATGGCTCCTCTCTTCAGCCTTGAGCTGCTCCATGGGCCCAGCCACATGGGTGCTTCATGCCTCAGTTTTGGCTGCTAGTGATCCTTGAGTCCTCTCTGTCACATGGCTGGGTCAAAATGGCAGAGCTCCCTTTTCCATGTCTCTCTTCTTTCCCTCTGGGTCTCCATTTATACAAGGTTCCAGTAAGAGGGTGGAGACCCAACCTGAGTCATGCCTCTCTGATGTAGTCCAATCAAAAGCAGTCTAATCACGTGATCTAATTAAGGTCCCTTAACCAAATCTAATGCAATCAAAGGGTCTCACACCCACAGGAATGGATTAGTTCAATAATCTTTCAAGGGGATTCACCAAATTCAAACTGACAAACCTGATATTTTTCTTTTTCTTTGATTCAGTGTTTGTGGAGTCTTTCCCCGGTCTCCACCATCCTCCAGAGTTCTAAGCAAGTGGGATTTGTCCTTTTATTTGCAGAATCTCTGAGATTTTTTTCAGGGGATGTCTTATGTTGCCATGTTGATGACATCACTCCTCTTGAAAGAATCTTACTTTTGCTAAACCTCCTATTCCAGGAGCTCTGAACTGACTACAGTTGATGTGCTCTTGGTCAAGCTCACAGCATAGTCTTTTTTTTTTAAGAAAGATAATATTTCAGGATTCCATATCATTGAGAAACCCTCTTTTCCTGTCACTTTCCCTGGAGCAACTTCTGGAGAGATGAGAGCACAGTTACTGCCTGGAGACCCAGTGTGTCCACGCAGGTGTGTGTGTGTGTGTGTATGCAAGTGTGTGTGTGCATGCAGATGTATGACCTTGTTTGTGGTAAGTAAACAAGTAAGCTCACTTACTGCTCCAGGCACCACCACCACCCCCTCAAAGAGCTGGTCATCAAGCCCCCTCCCCATCACACCCACTTGATGTATTCTTTAACACAGGGATCAGCAAACCATATCCCATAGTCCATCAACATTTTTGTAAATAAAGCTTTATCGGAAGACAACCATGTTCATTTATTTATATATTGTCTATGGCTGCTTTTCTACTCCAATGGCAGAGGTGAGTAGTTGAGACAGACTGTACGGCCCATAAAGCCTAAGATATTCACTATTTAGCCTTTACAGAAAAGGTTCACCGACCCTTGTTCTAATGAATCTTTCTGTTAATATTTCTATTTCATAATTACCTTTTATAAAGTCTATTATTTCTCCAACTTGAAGACAGGGACCATGCTGAATATGCCTTTGTGCCCATCGATTGCACATCTTACTGCTTTGCACTTTTTATAGGGTTGGCACAAATAGTTAATAAATGGGATTGCAAAGCTATCAGCACTTTTGTTGTCATTGTCTTCTCCCACCTGTCTCACCTGTCTATCCTCCCAAGGCATCAGGATAACATGGTGGCTGGGCACAGGTGCAGGGGTCAGAGACACTGGGGTTTGTGTCCTGGTCCTATTGCAAGAATAGTACAAAGAACTCTTTTATTCCCATTACCCAAATTCATCAGTGTTGAAGACGTCCACACTCTTTTCCTCTGAACCTTTTAAGAATTGTTTGCATACATCCTGCCTTTTAACTCTTTTTTGTGTGGCAATGTTACAAATTACTCTGCAACACAAGATAATAACTACAGTAATAATAAATGCACTGTAGTCAGCAGTTACAATCCCCCCTTATTTTTGTTCATTCCTCAATCTTGAGGATTTGGGGTGGTGGCCACTCTGGTTGCTTCAGGCTGAGTAGGGATATAAATATTATGGGGCCGAGGGATGGAATTATTTTGCTTGCAGTTGAAGATACTCCTTGCTTTTGGGATAGGGCTGATCCATTGTCAGCATTTTGTTAGTTGTCCAGGGAAGGCCAGAAGAACTGGATTGTGGGAGTTGACCACATACTTCCTGGGTTTCCGGACTCAGCTGGCATAGGAACAATCCAGAAGCTTTAAGATTCTGAGAATATACTTAACAAATAAATTGAAAATTTTAGGTTCAAATAAAAGAAGTAGAAGAATTATTATTAGGGGATTTATAAGTGAATATAGCTTTGTTATAATGGGGAAATCACTTTTCATATAGTCCAGATAGAGCCCACCACGGGGGTGTTGATATCATGTACCCTGTGACTTCCCTGTGGTGTCCAGATGTCTCCAGGGCCCTCAAGATCACTTTGGTTGAGGTTTTGCATTTGTGGCAGTTTGTGAAGTCTGGATGACACCTCATAAGAGTAACCTTCAGAACGATCTCCCAGCTTTGAAATCTCTTAGCTGCAGAAACTATCTTATTTAATATTTCCCCCTATTGATCAAGGTCTTTCCCTAAATTCATCACTGATTAACGTTTGTAATAATCCCTCATTGCCAGGGTGGCTCATCCCTGTGAATCTTGTGCTATGTAGGTTTGTGAAGTTTTTTAAGTGAAGTAATATACTCTAAGTATCAGGTATAGTGTCTGGGGCACAGTAAACAATCTGAAAATGGCTGGCAATTATTACAGCTCTTTTGTAATTGCCTTCCTTTCTCTTCCCTCACCATTTTTCTGCCTGATCCAAACTCCTTTAAAATGGATGAGTTTGTTCTGTATGTCTTAAGAGCTTAATTCTAGGGTTAGAAAGTAGGGGTGATCTTGGCAGTGAGGAAAGGTAGCAATGGACAGATGGTTCCCTGTAGATTTGGCTTGTCTTAATTCTCTGGCCATAGAAAAGCAAAAATTGTTTTGTCTGGTAATGAACTCAGAAGTCTGATAAAGTAAATCCACAATTTTTTCCCACCGAAGATGGCTTGTCTGTTTGCTCATTGTTTTTTTGTGTTTTTTTTTTTTTGTTTTTTTTTTTTTTTTTTTTTTTTTTTGCTCGTTGTCTGCTCATTGTTTTATTTCTTTTAGGAGGCACTAGAAACCAAACCCGGGACCTCCCATGTGGGAGGCGAGTGCTCAACTGCTTAAGCCACATCTGCTCTCTGCTCCTTTGTAGTTTTTTTGCTCACTGTTTGCTCGTTGTATTGCTCATTGTTTTCTGCTTGTCTGTTCATTATTTTTGCTCATTGTCTGCTCATTTTTGCTCAATGTCTCCTCGCTCTTTGTTTGTCTCTTTAGGAGGCACCAGGAACCGAACTGGTATGGGAGGTGAATCATCAACTACTTGAGCCACATCTGCTCCCAATCCATGATTTTTTAAAAATTGTCACCTACAAGGGGATTGAAGAAGGTATGGTCATTTAAAGGATGAATACCATATTGTGCACTCAATTCCTGATGAAAAATATATATGCAACAAGGCTATCAAGAGCAAATGTGAAGGAAAATTAACCTCCAAAAGACAACAGAGTAGGAAAAGAAAGAGGAGTAGTATTTTACTTTAATGATAACATTATTTGACAAAGTTGACCACCTCCTTCTTTCATAGTAACTTATCAAATATCTCCCATGTGGCAGGCTTTGTTTAAGATGCTAGGCATGTGTCAATAAAAATAATCAGAAAAACATCCCTGCTCATGTGGACTTCCATTCTAGAAGGGAAAAAAATCAACAGATACGAGAGAGATCGAGAGAGAGAGAGAGAGAGAAATCAAATTTATACCATGTGGAAGGCTATAATTTATATGGAGAAAAAAGTACATATCAGTGTATTAATCAGCCAAAGGGGTGCTGATGCAAAATACCAGATATCTGTTGGCTTTTATAATGGGTATTTATTTGGGGTAGAAGCTTACAGCTACCAGGCCATAAAGCATAAGTTACTTCCCTCACCAAAGTCTGTTGCCACGTATTAGAGCAAGATGGCTGCGGATGTCTGCAAGGGTTCAGGCTTCCTGGGTTCCTCTCTCCCGGGGCTCATTTCTCTCTAGGCTCAGCTGCTCTGCTCTCTTCAAGGCCAGCTGTAGACTATCAGGCAAATGGCTGGTCTCTTATCCCGGGGCCTCTGCCATGTCTAATAGAGCCTTCTCTCCTTCCTCAACATCCTGGAGTCAGGTGTATCTGATTCCGGCTCATGCTCTGTGCTGCTGCATCTTTGCCTGTCCACCCTCTTCCACACCTGTCTGAACTCCATATCTTTCTGCTCTGACCCCTTTTACTGCTTAGCTTTATATTAGTGTTGCTCGTTAGATTCATTTTAACTCAAATACAGTGTTTTGAAACATTGGCAGGAGGTTTCTCTGGTCCCTTTTATGGTTCCAGAATCTCTGCTCTTCTTTGCCAATCTTCTTCCATTACTTCCCCAGTTCTGTCTTTGTGTACAACCAGTTCAGTCTCAAGGGGAAATCCACACACCAGAGGGCAGCCACATGTTTTCTGCATCTCCTCCTCTAGAGACCAACTTATGTGTGGTAGAGCCCCTTTGAAATAGTTATTACCTTGTGAATATAGAATTATGGACAATTATACATGGAGACATTATGTCTGCAAGTTATTTCACTATATCCTTTCCCTGCCTACTTTTTAAACTTTTTTTTTTTTTTTTAATTTGAGAAGTGAGTTAACAAAACAGTCGTGCATACCATACAGGAATCTCACACATCATCCCACCACCGATACCTTACATTGTTGTAACGTATTTGTTACAAATGATGAAAGAATATTGTCTTAATATTATGGCTATCTATAATCCATAACTTATATTTGATGCATTTTTCCCACAAACCTTTCTATTATTGGCACCATGTATTAGTATGTATGAGAGAACATTTTCATATTTGTACTGCTAAACACAGTCCATCATTCACCTTGAGGTATCAGTGGCTCTCATTTGCATCAGAGTTGTGCTGTCATCAGCTCAGTCGATTTCAGAATGTTTTCATTACTCCAAAAGAAAAAGTCCCATATGCCCTTTAACCCCTCCCATTATTGACCCTTAGCATTGGTATAGTACCTTCTTTGCCACTGTTGCAAAAATATAACAATATTACTGTTGACTATAGTCTATATGTTACATTAGTTGTATTTTCCCATGTAGCTCCATATTCTTAACACCTTGTGATAGAGGAATATTCATATATTTGTACTATTAACCACAATCATCACCCACCACTGAAATCACTCAGTTGTACAGTCCCTGGTAATCTAGCTTTATTTCAATTGACATTAATCTCCCTAGACTACCCCTTTTAGTCACAATCACATTTATAAATCAGCACTGTTTATTATACTCACTATAATGTGTTACCATCGACTCTAACCATTTCCCCACATTTACAATCCCCCTTATTAAACATTCAACATACATTCAACATCAGGACCCCTTCCTCAACCCACATTCTATCTCCTAGTTACCTGTACTCTATAGTTTAACTCCATAAATTCACTCAATTGTATGTAGTTCATATTAGTGAGACCATACAGTATTTGCCCTTTCATTTCTGGTTTATTTCACTCAGCATAATGTCCTCAAGGTTCATCCATGTTTTCACATGCATCTCAAGTTCATTTCTTCTTACAGCTGAATAGTATTCCATATGTATATACCATATTTTGTTGATCTGTTTATCAGTTGATGACACCTGGGTTGATTTCATCACTTAGCAATTGTGAACAATGCCACTATGAACATTGGTGTGCAAATGTCTGTTTGCTTCCTTGGTTTCAATTATTTGTAATATATTCCTAGTAATGGGATTGCCGGATCATATGGCAGTTCTATATTTAACTTCCTGCAGAATGGCCAAACTGTTTTCCACAGAGGCTTCACCGTTTTACATTCCCACCAACAGTGAAGAAGTGTTCCAATTTCTCCGACTTCTCTCCAGCACTTGTAGTTTTTTATTTGTTTGTTTGTTTGTTTTAAATAATGGCCATTCTGTAAGGAGTGAAATGATATCTCATTGTAGATTTGATCCAGAGCTCCCTTATAGCTAGAGATGTTGAGCATCTTTTCATGTCCTTTTGGGCCATTTGTATTTCTTCTTTGGAAAAATTGCTGTTCAAGTGTTTTGCCCATTTCTTATTTGGGTTGCTTGTCTTTTCTTAGTTGAGTTGTGTGACCTCTTTATATAACATGGAGATTAAACCCTTATCAGATATGAGTTTTCTGAAAATTTTCTCCCAATGTGTAATGCTGCCTTTTCACCTTCTTAACAAAGTCATTTGAAGTTCAAAAGTGTTTAATTTTGAGGCGGTCCCATTTATTTTTTCTTTCATTGCTCATGCTTTGGATGTAAGGTTTAAAAAACCACCACCTACCACAAGATCTTGGAGATGTTTTCCTACATTTTCTTCTAGGAGTTTTATGGTTTTTGCTTTTTTGGTGGGGTCAAAGTGACTACCTGGTGCAGGTCCCCCCCCCCCCAGCTTCCTCCTTGCCAGAGACAGGGCTGGAGCCTAGGCTAGGGCTGCAATTCGACCTGGGTGGAAAGAAGGTGGTTCCTATCATCACTGTGATTTTTAATCAACCTTGCTTTCCCTTGTGCTGGGGCGGAGTTAAAATGGAGGCTTCTGGCCTCTTTCAGACTTGGACAGGCTCAAACTTCAGCTGTTCCTAGGATTGGACTTTAGCTAGCTGAATTTACTAATCAGTAGCTGAAGTCAGTGCTCAACTATCTCTCCCTCCCCTGTTTTTGGGAAATGAAGCTTCCATCTTCAGCCAGGAAATAGCTCCCGAGGTGTCTTGAGCCACTAGCAGGGGATGGGCACCAGCCTCCACGGTACTCAGCTCATGAATCTTCAATGCAGATGGGAAGACTCCTCCTTCCATTTTTCCAAGGATGTTGCATGACGCTCTTCTGGTTTCCTGGGCCCCCCAAACAGGTGCTTTAGATAGCTCTGGGTGATTACTCACTGCACCGTAGGATGAGCTGACACTTGGAGCTCCTTACTCTGCCACCATCATGCTCCTCCTCCCCTTCCATAGAATTTTGAAACAAATTGAAGACAGCATATCAATTCATCTCTAATAACACAATTTCTTCTTAAATTTAAAGAGCTGCCATCTGGATCATGCAATTAATGTATTTTTTTTTAATGCTAGAGGTCTCTCTCCCATGTTTAAATGTGTTTCCTGGCCCCCTGACTCACCAGAGTTTCTAAATTTATGCCAAGAAAAATAAAAGCTGTTTTAACCAAGACTAGTCAGTTATGGAGGAAAAAAGTCAAGAAGCTGAAGATCCACTGTCATATGTAACGGACATATATATAGGCACATCTTGTTTTATTGCACCTCACTTTATTGCACTTCACAGATATTGCATCTTTTACGAATCAAAGGTTTGTGACATCCCTGAATTGAGCAAGTCTAGCAGCACCAGTTTTCCAATAGCATGTGTCACTTCATTTCTCTGTGTCACATTTTTGTAGTTCTCACAATATTTCAAACTTTTTCATTATTGTTATGTCTTTTATGGTGATCTGTGATCAGTGATGTTTGATGTTACTACTGCAATTGTTTTGGGGCACTGCAAACCGCACCCATATAAGACTTAGTCAATAAATGTTGTGTGTGCTCTGATTGCTCCACCAACCGGCACTCTTCACTTCTCTCTCTCTTTCTCTCTCTCTCTCCTTGAATCTCCCTATTTCCTGAGACACAACAATATTGAAATCAGGCCAATCAATAACCCTACAATGGCCTCTAAGTGTTCAAGTGAAAGGAAGAGTTGCCCATCTCTTACTTCAAATCAAAAGCCAGAAGTGATTAAGCTTTAGTGAGGAAGGCATGTTGAAAGCCGAGACAGGCTGAAAGCTAGCCTCTTGATGGATGATGGTGCATCTGTTTAAAACATGGTTTACTGAATATTTGAAGTCCACTGTTTAGACCTACTATCAGAAAAAAAGATTTCTTTCAAAATATCACTGCTCATTAACAATGCACCTGGTCACCCAAAAGTGCTGATGGAGATGTACGATGAGATCCATGTTGTTTTAAAGCCAGTTAACACAACATTCAGGGACCTCAATCCAAAGAAATTCCTTATGTTTCAAAATCACTTCGGAAGATCAAGATCACTGAAAGATACCAGCCTTCCCCATCACCTCAAAATTTTTCTTGGAATCATAATTTCTGTAGAAATCTGCATATGCCTTCCTAATTAGTTCAGCCACGGCAAACTTATAGAGAACCGCAATCCCCAGGGCACTAACAAATGCTCCAACTGTGTGAAATCAACAGACACTTGGCCAAAATGCCTCACATCTGAGGCTTTGGCAAAACCCTGGAAGGCATGGTAGGTGTTCTCCTGAACACCAATGGCCTTCCTTAGAGATGAAGAAATGGACTGATAAATTATTTTTTTAATTAAGGTATGTACATTGTTTTTTAGACATAATGCTATTGCACACTTAATGGATAACAGTATATTTACTGGGAAACCAAAAATTTCATGTGACTTACTTTATTGCGGTGGTCTGGAATCAAACCTGCAATACCTCCAAGGTTTATCTGTAATTATTTTTATCTGCCTAACTTCCAATTGCCCTCTCTGTCTTTGGAGACTTCCTCACCTGGAGGCTTCATGGAAGGCAAAGTCTATCTCCCACTTTTGAAGCTGGCAATGCAGAACACTTGCTTTTCTAGCCACCTTGTATCCAAGACCATGGTCGTCATCCAGGCTCAGCCACTGGGACAAACCTGTCCCAGATTTTAAAAGGGGAGTTGGTGATCCAAAGAACTAGGGACAGCGAGAACTTGCTGTGGACTCAGTGGCTCTGGAAGCCATGTCCAATTTGGGGGATGTGGAAGTTGGGGTAGGAAGGCAGTGGCAGTGGTAATAGTGTCTGAGTTCAGTGTCAGTGTGTAGCCTACTTTAAGAGCACTCAGCAGTCAAGTCAATACAGGACTAGTTTGTTGATATGGTTATGGCTGACGTACTGGCTGAGTAGCTTCTAAGCAGGTTTTTCATCTCGGCTGGCCATTCAATATCTTTTGACTAAATTCTTTTCTGCATAATCAGTAGGTGTATTTTTTTTTTTTTTTTTTTTTTTGTCTTTTACCAGGAAGAAACCAGGCTAGTACACTTAGAGTTTATGTAAAACTTTAATAAGCATCCTTAAAGGACCCTAGAATACAAGATGCAATAAAGAAGAAATTAGAGAAGCCAAAAATTACTCAAAGCTCACCAGCCAAAAGCCAGTACAAACATATCACAGTAGCAGTTTGAGTAATTGTAGAGCACTTCTCATGACAGAGTAAAGATTTTTCACTGTATTCCATTCATTGTTGTATAAAATGGTCATCAAATATTGCTCATAGTGGTTAAAAAAAAAGGGTGGGGTGGGGGGGGAGAAACACCTCAATTATTCAACCAGTTGGATTGTCCACATTAAAGCCAACAAAACTACAGCACCTGCCCTCCCACCCCACCCACCCTGAAAAAATTAATGATATAACTTCATATGCAGGTGTTAGAAAAATGTCAATGACATTGTTAAGTAAAAGAATCAAGCTAGATAGAACAGCAGTCCCAAGTATAGCCCCATTTCTGTAAGTTGTGTGTTTGTGCATATACATATATATATCAACACAGCTGACCTTTCTTGAAGGCTTTCAGTGCAAGGTAGGAATAAGGACATAATTTCTTTTTTTTTTTTTTCTTCCATAATCTTTCTGTATTAGTTTCCTATTGCTGCTTTAAAAAATGATCACAAACTCAATGTCTTAAAACAATGCACATTTATTTTCTTGTACTTCTGGAGCTCAGAAGTCTGGAATGAGTCTTGCAGGACTAAAACAAAGGTATTGGCAGGGCTGCATTCCTTCTGGAGACCACAGGGGAGGTTCTGTTTCCTGGCCTTTTCCAACTTCTAGAGGCTACCTGCAGTCCTTGGCTCATGGTGCCTTCCTTCAGCTTCGAAGTGCACCACTCCAACTCCTGCTTCCATCATCACATCTCCTTTTCTGACTCTGAGCCTCATACTTCACTCTTCTAAGGCCCCTTATAAGGGCCACCAAGATAACCCAGGACAGTCTCCCCATCTTAAATTTCTCACCCTAATCATATCTGCAAAGTCCCTTTTGCCATGCAAGATGACATCATCTCAGGTGTCAGAGTTTAGGATATGGACATTTTTGAGGGGCCATTATTCCAGCTACCACACTTTCTTAAAACAAATATTATTAAGATTTGTTTTCTATTAGAAGCCTTTGTCCTCAATAGTTTAGTAGTTTATTTATAATGGGATTATAAAATTCCTACAAAGCCTCAAGAAGAGTACACTATTTAAATTAAATTGATTAAATGAATCGTTTTGTTTTTATTGCTCTTTTAAAAACAAAGATGATACATTTGTTTCAAAGCCAAGGCAGTTCTGGGATAAGTGAATCTCTTGTCTCCATCTCCTTTCCTCACACTCCTGCGTTGGCTTTTTTCTTTCATAGTTAGATTTTTTTTCTTATTTGGCAAAATACTTTCAAAGTATTGTTTCAAGTTTAGTGCAATTATGGTTAGCATTGAACCCTTTTTTTTTTTTTTTTTTTAACTTTTTAAGGATTGATGCTGTGCTGAATGTTACTGAATATATGCCAACAAATGCTATTAAAAGTAAAATATATTAAAAAGGTAATCACCTTTAATAATTCATCAAATTTTAGTATTTGCTTTAAAGATACATGGCTTTGGATGCCTTTAAAATATGGCCCAAATGGTACGCAAGAATAGAATGATTTCTAGTTTAGGTATATATGTGTTTGAAAATAGAAATTCATCATGAATGCGTTTCTGTTTAATTACCTCTGAATATTAACTGTCAGGAAGGAAATATTTTTTCCATTGTAAAATGATCCTCAATTATTGTTGGGATTTCAAACAATATCAAATCTACTTCTCCTGATTTGTAGACTACATGATGGAAAAATAATCATTGATGATAACCTGTACAGTCAGGGATGCTATCTCGAAGAATGAATGTGATGAACAGGTGTGAGAAATAACCCACCCATAAAAAAGGCCAACGTAGCATTCGTTTGTCAACCCGCCTTTAAAGAAAATGACAGGAGCAATTTCCTCTTATTTTTTGTACTAGCCCAACATGAATCCACGTTCATTAGAAGGCGGAGTGTGCAATGCCTCGCAGGTGCGCTTTTGTAATGGAGGAATATTATGTCTTTGTACAATAGCCAGTCACTAATTACTATTTAGCTCCACCAGTTCATCTGTCTCAGTCTTTATGTGTTGCTGTTTTTCCTGCTCAGCCAGCCTCCTTTGCACGGCAGTGTTTTGTGTTCGCCTTCGCCTTGTGTGTATGTAACCATTTCTCTCATGTGGATTGTTTCCCAGCCTTCACAAAACCTCAGCAGCGCAGAGGGTATTATTTTGACTCCATTGAAATTCTGTTACAAAATTCTCTCTCCACTCCCTCCCTCCGCCCACCATTTGCATGTTGTTCCCAATGATGTCTTGCCAACATTCTAGTTTCCTGGGAAACTTCATGAAGATAATTTTTTTTTCTGAACTATATAATCCTGGCAGAAATCATCATAATGTTAGTAGGTGGGTCTGCTTAGTTTAGGAAAAATGTAGGAAATGATTTAATCCACAGGAAAGAATGTAATTGTGCAGAAATTCTCTAATTAGGAAATTTTTCTTCCAATAGTAAGGTGGTTAGAGAAGTCAGGTATAGAGACAGAGAGGTATAATTCCTCTAGGATTATTGCTTCATGGTATAAACTAGCCTTGCACGTTCTGGGCAACTGACCAGCTGGAATGATTACAGAGCTCTGAAAAGCTGCTTGGTCCCAAATATTTCTCTTACTCAGGTTCAGAAAAAGCACTCCTTACAGGCTTTCTGATAAAGATATTGTTTTAGGTTTAGTAACTCATCTAATGGGGCCAGTTAAACCCATTATCATTCATGTCACTTGATAGAAAGCAGACCCTAAAGAAATGAGGACTCATAGCAGGCTATTTTTGTTTGTTTGTTTGTTTGTTTGTTTATGGAAAGGATGAATTGCGAGAAATGGTAGAGAAAAGTCCAGAAAACGCCCGAAGGACAGCACAGTGCACATAGATATTCCATAGTTTGAAGTTCTCCAGATGAAAGAAGCAGTAGGAAAGTTTGAGGGGAATGTAGCACAGTTTTCTTTATAGATAAATGTATTCATCATTATCTTACAAAGGTTCTTATCAGGTGTCTGTTTATGGTCCAATTAAATCATTTGGTGTCATTTATGTAAAGCAGTAGTTTTCTCATTTTTATTTTAGTGGGCAAAATCTTTTCAAATAAAATTTACACAGATTCCCAGTATGTCAGTTAGATGAAAGCAGAGCTCTTCTGATTGAGGAGGGTTGAAGTATCAGAACCCTGCTTCTCCCCACAGCTCCTGGTCCCTCCCTTGTCTGCTACTGTAATCCCTGAAGCAGCTCTCTGGTTAAGGGCTGTTGGAGTGAGCAACATCCATCAGAATGAGGGACATTTATTTAATAGAGTCATAAGAGGAATCACCTTTTGGGGAGGGAAAAGAATCACTCTTCACTAAAGATGGCAAACTTGAGAAACTGCTGATACCCCCTACTTCATTAATTCACTCACTCATTCATTCTTGCAACAAATTTTATTGGTACCGCACCATGTGCCAGACACTGACAAACTCTGGAGATACAAAGTGACCAAGGTTGATATGGTCCCTGCCTCATAAAACTTACATTCTACTTAAGAGTCAGCTAAGTGCAATTCTTTGAAGCAATCACCTGCCTAAGGTGTTCTCCCTGTATTCAGCAACACTTTGATCAAAGCATATTTTTCCATAGATGATATTGATAGATATGGCTTAAGACAACTCGCCCATTCTGTAGAAATAGGTCAAATGGTTATCTAGGTGGGGACCAATGCAGCAATAGTTTGAAAGGTTGCCATAGCATTACCCAATTGCAAAGGGGATAATTATTCTATGGTTAGAATGTTCAGGACTGAAAGGAGGTTTTTCCATTCATCCTACTTAATAGCTCTCAATTCCCTCTGTCTATAGTTCTTTGAGACATTTAAAATTCATTCTCTGAAAAAACTCAAGAAATCTCAACAGCTCACTGCTTTCTCTTCTCTATCCCCAACAAATCATAGAAAAATGGAGACCCAGGTTTTCTGCCCTTTGTGATTGCAGGGAACTGTACCAGGTGAGGCACACTGACAGGCCTCCTAGTAGCTATTGTGTGCTTCCCAGAGCTTGTCACTTCCAAATGTCCAGCTTTCTAGAATTGCTGCATGTCACATCTTTTCTTTTAAAATATTCTTTAATTTCATTTTGATAATCCTTGAGATAGCTGGAGTCACTAAAAAATAACTAAATCTAAATAGCACTAGTTTACAACTAGCCATTCATAATTTATTTGATCTTCACAATAACCCTGTAAGGAATCTATTACAATGAATCCCATCTGACAGATGGAGAAACTGAGCTTCAGAGATGTGGCATTACTCGATAAAGATCACACAGTCAGAAAGCACCTGAGCTGAAACTCAAAAGCTGTTCTTCTGATATCCAAAACCGAATCAAATTGCTTTCTGCCGTCTGCTTGCATTTCTGGACATTTGGGATCCTCTGAGGCCTCAGGCCTCCACATTTTCCCACTTTTAAACTCTGCAGAGTTTAAGAAAGAAATTCTAGGTCTTGATTTCCTGGAAGGGGGTTGGGGAGTGAGAAGAGTAATTAGAATTCCTCCACAGAAAGAGTAAAGATAGCATGGTAACACGTGTTGACCTGCTGACTTCAATTTTATAGTTTTTTGTAGTAGCACTGCCACTGTTGTCATTGTGCAAGGACATTGCTTTGAGCTTTGGCCCTGCCTCCCTCTCCCATCTAGGGATCCTTGTACTGCTGTTCCCTTTCCTACATGTGCTTCCCCAGACTCTTCTGGCTACCTCCTGTCTATTATTCCAGAACTATTCAGATGCCATCTCCTCAGGGATGCCTCTTCTGACCACTCTGATAACCTGTCCCAGTATTCTCTTCTTTTGTTTTCCTCACACTACTCATATTCTCTGAAATTAGCTTATTACTTTTCACTCACTTGCTTATTGAATATTACTAGTCACTAGGAAGTAATATCCAGAAGGGTATTACTTATTCAACAGTGTCTAGCATATAGTTAGGCAATCAGTATTTTATATCTATTTGTGGGGTTTTTTGTTTTTTTGTTTGTCTGTTTTAGTTAGGCCAGTAAAAAGAATTTATTGGGAGATGGGGGGAAAGAACAGAGCTTGCTGAGAAATGGGAGAGGACAGAAATATGCACTAAGATTTGGTACGGGCTCCTCTGGGCAGAGAGAAAAGGCTTTGGCTTGTGTGGTCACGTTTTAAGCTATTAATTATTCCTCCCCTTGCTAATGCTAGGGGGAGGGGCCCCAACTGTTGCTGGCCACCCCACCAATGGGGGGTGGGGCAATGGTGAGGCTTGTTTGGAATATCTGGGGCCTCCCCTTGGCCCCAGAAGAGTCCGAACTGGGATCTCAAGGTCAAGGTCAAGGTCTCCACAGGGTCTTGTGGCCATAAACATATTTTTATTAGAGAAGTTGTGAGCTTATGAAACAATCATGCATAATGTGCAGAATTCCCATACATCAGAGATCACCCCTCCACCAATGCCTTACATTGTTGTGGAACATTTGTTACAGGTTATAAAAGAAGCATCATCAGATTATTACCACTAACTATGGTCTGTAATGTATATTTGGTATATTTTTCCATATACCCCCTATTATTAACACCATGTAATAGTACTGTACATTTGTTATAGTTCATGAGAGAACACTCTTACTTTTATACTGTTAACCACAGTCCATCTTCTGTAACACATGATTCAATATGTTATACAGTCCCATGCCTTGTACAGTCGATCCAAAGTGTACACTCAGTGGCTCTCACTTTCATCACAGAGTTGGGCAGTCATCACCTCAGAAAAGTTTTGAACATTTTCCTTAGTCCAAAAGAAAAAATCCCATACCCCCCTATTATTGACCTTTAGTGTTGATATAGTACCTTTTTTGATGAATGAATATTACAATATTGCTGTTAACTATAGTCCACAAATTACATTAATTGCATTTTTCCCATGTATCACCATATTCTTACCAACTTGTTATAGTGTACATTTGTTCTCCTTCATAGAAGAACATTCTTGTATTTGTATTATTAACCACAATCCTCATCTACCTCCAGGTTCACTGTGTTATTCAGTCCCTAGATTACTCTGTAGCTTTCTTTCAATTGACACTTACATCCCTAGATTACCCCGTTCAGCCACAATCCCATTTATACACCAGCCCTGTTAGTGTATTATACTCACTATAATGTGTTACCATAAACTCTATACATTTCCGCACTTTTAAAGGCAAGCTAATTAAAAATTCTACATACATTAAGCTTCAGTACCCCTTCTGAACTCTCATCCTATCTCCTAGTAACTTATACTCTAGGTTTTAACTCTTGTTTATTCTTGATATTTAGTTCAAATTAGTGAGACCATAAAATATATTTGTCCTTTTGTAGGCACTCAATATTTTTTGACTGTACAAAGGATGACCATCTGGCCATAAGGTACATACTTTTTCTTTGGTTAAAACTTTAAAATATATAATACATGTAAATTTTTTTTTTAATTCACAGGATGTAATAGGGTTTAAGTCACAAGTAAGTCTCTCTTCCCTAGCCCCCAGCTACCTAATTTCCCTCTTATGATGCAAAAACTATTAGTAATTCCTTGAATATACTTCTAAAAATATTATATGAATATACAGGCATATGTGAATAAATACTCAGTTTCTTCATACAAGTGGACAAGGGTCAAACTCTTGGCCAGTTCTAGGGACACAGGCCAGAGTTAAGTCCCCAAAGTCAACAGTGAGAAACTTGGGATCAGAGGCCAGAAGAAACAGTCCTCAAACAGAAAAGAGCGTTCTTGTGCATGCCACATATGTCCCTGCCTACACCCGGCAATGTCTTTTATCTGCCCCTCATATATATGTATACATATATATATATATACACACACACACCAATTAACTTCTGGGCATCTTCCCTACCCACCAAAGAAAAAGCCCACATGGCAGGATGGTGAGATGTGAGGAGATAGTGAGTTTCGTTGAGGAGTTTGAAGTCACAGCATGATGCTGAAGTGGGAAATATCCAAGCTATCAAAGCTCTGCAGAGGGAAGCTGTGGGTAGGAATCTGAACTAGAAATAAACACATGGGTGTCACATATAAAGAAGAGGACGCTGAAGTTTGTGGGCTACAGTGAGCCCTTTAATGTACATTACATCAAGAGAGAAGAGCAGTAAGCCAGGGCCTGGGCTCTGCCAATGCCCATGGACATCAGCAAGAGAAAAGGAAACCATTGAAGAAACAGGAATAATCAAACAATATCACCATTAACAGGGGAAATTTAAGCATGGACACAACAGTGACACTTCTCCATTTAAGAACCTCTAATTTAACTCTGAAGCACATGAGGTTTCCTTTTCAGTATTTCTAATAATTCATTTGCTCCAAGACCAAATGCTTTCCAAGCAAATTGGTCTGTAAAAACATCTAACTCCAAAAGACAGTTGTTCCCACCGTTTGCTGATGAGGAACAAGAAAGAAACAGTGTGTACTTTCCACAAAGTTTTCTTAGCAGTTCCTCTGACCAGATATATTTGCCATATTTCCATTATCAATTTCAGTCCTTGTTTTCTTCTTCAATCTATTTTAAAATCTCATGTTTCCTTTCTGACTCACATGCTTTTTTCTGAAACCTAAAACCAAAGTTGTTCTATCTTCTGCATTCTTCCCTATGTGGGAAGAATCAACTCTTTCTGAATCTTACCTGTAAAAGCTATTTGAAGCTTTCTCTTAGTGACTCTGTCTTGGTAACTTGTTTAGACATTGGAATAAAACCTCTGAGTCTTCAAACTTCTCTTTCTCCCACCCTTTCCCATTTCTTTCAGTCTGAACTATGCCTCTGATATGGCAGCTTCAAAACATGCAAGAAGTGATCTTTTGCCCTAAAGAAATAATGGGAATCCTGGATCTTTGGATGTTTTATCATGAAATTTCACCTTTGGTTTTCTATTTAGGGATCACTGAGTCTCAATGCTATATTGTTCTTTGAGGGAAAGCAGGAAGGTAATTCTGAATCCTAGTAAGCACACGAGCACATATTAGGGCTGAAAACTCAAGTTCTAGAATCTTTAAATCCATAAAATATAATTCTATGACATATAGAGAAAAGAATAACAGCAAAGAAGGAACCCAATTATTCTCAAGAAAATACAAGTAGATGGCGAGTTTTAAAAAATACTACAGGCTTCATACGTGTCTATGCTGATGTATTTTGATTCGACTCACAATTATTGAGTATTTATCATGGGCCAGGTACTCCACTTACTGCTGGGAATGTAGAAATAAATAAGATTCATAGAGCATAAGTAATAAATAAAATGAACATGACCTTTTCACATAGAAAAGTAAATATGATACTGTTGGTGTTACAAAGCACCAAAGGGATAGAACTGGAATGGGGCATTGGGCAGGAAATCTTGTTTTAAAAAAACAACCTAATGGAAGAGGTATGTATGACATTCAAAAGGACAGAGTGACAACATTGTACTTAGTAAGGGAGGGCTGAAAAGTATCATGCTTCTGCTAGAATTGCCATTCTGCCCAAAGACAAGCATCTAATAAATCCTTGGCTGACTTTGTTCACTATTTCACAACAAAGGGAGGAAAAACAGTGAGGAAAATGGCTATGCTAGATGAACTTCTTGTCACCATGGAAGAACTGGGCAGGCGTATGGAAGTGACAGGAGCCATGAGAGAAAGTGGCCCCATCACTTGGTAGTAAGGATGAGGAAGAAGTTATGAGTGACTACAAATTTCCCTAGACTTTAGGCAAAAGCAACTTGTAGAATGTTCAAAGGAAATGTATGCTTGATCCATTGTGTGAGAGTAAGAAGGGATATGGCTGAAGAGAGATGGGAGGCTATACCAGCAAAATGCTGACAAGATAAAAAGAAATGATCTCAAGTAGAAAGAAAATGGGAACCAATTTCAGATACACAGGCATTCTGAAGAGTTCTGGTTTTGAAAGCCTATGTGGGAAAGATGCAAGCTGGGACACAAAGTGAAGAGAACCTACAAAAGTGACAGAATCTTGAAAGATTAACAGAGTCAACCCGGAACCCAATGGGACAAGACACTGGTTCACTACATTAACTGCAGTGTTTTCCCAGATAGCTCTTGTTGCCATGTGACCTTCCCTTATTCAGCAAACTAGACAGGAGTCACCTGTTTTCTCAAGGGAGGTTTATCACACCATACAACCAGAAGGAAAATTGGTCAAGTTCTGGGGCCTACTTTGTTTAGAGTTCGTCAAAATGAGAAAGACCTCCCAACCCCTCTCCCAACACGCCCTGCCTCATGACTATGCCAAGGTTGATTCTTTATAAAATCAAGGAAATAAAAATCTCAGAAATAATTGTTGGGTTTTTTTCTTAAAGAATTAGTCATTCCACTATCCTCTTTTTTTTCTCTAAGATTATTTTAACAAAAACAGATACTACTCAAAGTCTTAAGACCCCTCTGTTACAGAGGAATCTTTCCAGTGGAAGGTGCATGCAGTCCAGAAGACCACTCCCCACCCATGATGAGCCCCTTCCCCTTCCACACAAACACACAAGAACTCCATGGGCATGGTCAAGTGATTGCCACAGGAAGGAAGGCATTTGATCTCTTTTATTACGATCTTAGGACAGAAATGATGAGCCGTGTATACATCACCATGCTATCACCAACTCATACTAGGCAGTTTCAATACTTGGTTCCCTTTATTAAACTACAAAGTGAGCATAACTTCTAGACAAGGGTATTGCTCATAAAGTCCGGCATTCATATATGGTCCTTTCAATTTTGCAATATGTAGATTTTTATCTTCCAGAAAACGGGCTTACAGATCTTATTGTGAGCTATAGTCAGCATCACAAATGGCTAATCCTGTTTGTCTCTCACAAGAAACAAAAGCCTAATCATATTAATTGCATAATAGTTCTTATAGAATATTGTTCAAAGAATGAAGTATAATTGACTTAAGACATTGGTCCCTCTTAATATTTTTATAGACAAGACAGAGCTGTGTAGGTTAATAATGGTACATGGATTAGATTTATAACGGTATGAATAGTCATTGTGAAAGAAGAGAGAAGCTTCTTGTGGTATGTCAGAGGACTCTGTCCTATTAAAAAGTCTTTAATAAGGACTACGATGAAGACTTAATAAAGAACTGTAATATACAAGCAAAATAAAGTGGGCAGAAATAGATAATACACCAGACAGCAAAATAAAAGCATTAAAAGATCTCAACTGATTGTTAAAGTGAAATTACTTAGAAATGTAAAATTCCCACATTGGGGCTGAAAAAAAATATGTTTTTCAAATTCAAATCAATGGGAAACTACCTTTAGTGAAGGTTTTATGAAAAAATGTTGGGTGTTTGCATTGACTAGAAAGACAATATACACCACCTTAAAGGGGTCAACAAACTATATTGGAGGGTGTCAGACAATGTATTTTAAAGTTACCTTCATAGATAATAGTGTCTACATCCAGGTTGTACTTATCCAAATTGGACTTTGTCTTGATCACAATGCCTCTTAGTATCTCATTTCAGCATTGACAAGCATTTAGAGTAGGACAAGCAGGTTTGCAAGGAACTAATTTAGTCAATTTTTACATGCCTACAATCACTTTTTACAAGAAAGGATCAACCCCTGCCCCATTTCACGTGGTCCTGGTGTGATTATGTGTCACTGGACCATCCTTAGCCTTCTTCCCAGAAAGATCACTCCAAGGCTTTGATGTGATTTAAGGATACTAGAAGATCAACAGTTTTTTTTATCATTGTTATCGTAAGTAGTAAGGTATGGGCTTGGGATAGCCCGCCACCAACTTTCTGCCCATAAGGAGCCTGTTGTCAACAGAAAGAGTGAGGCCAACATGCTGAGGGAAGCAGCAGATATAGTGGTGTGCTTGGGCCAGGTCACTGGCTCCTTGTGAGAACCAACTTACATTTTCCAGAAATTTTGTGAGCCAGTGTTAAAGACAGCCATTATTAAAAAGCAAATTATATAAACTTGCAATGAAATAAATTCAGTTAAAAACAAAGGTAATAAATACTCAAAATTCATTACTTCCTAAATTTTACTGAATTTTATTATCTAAGCTCTTGGGGTTATTTATGCTTGTTATTTCTAAATGGTGGAAATAAGACATCTCTTCCCTTTGGGAAGAGATGCATTCAGTGACATTTAGATTGATAGCTTGAAATCGGCCATGCTGCGAATATTTACACCACAGAAGTGTTACAAATCAAGACTTGGTTTACTGTTTTGTTGATTTGCTAGACCAAGGGTCAGCTAACTTTTTCTGTAAAGTACCAGATAGTAAATATTTCAGGTTTTACAGATATATAGTCTCTGTCAGAACTACTCAGTGGTGCCCCTGTAACATGAAAGAAGCAATAGGCAATATGTCATTGAATATGTGGATGTGTTCCAATAAAACTTTATTTTTAAGAACAGACAGCAGGCCACATTTGGCACCTGGGCTGTAGTTTCCTAATCCCAGGACTGAATTTAATAAAAGTGATGGAGAAAAAAATTGATAATGCAGATTAAATTTAAAAGTGTGTCATGCCTATAGATGTTATATTATGAATAGCAAAAAAAATTAGGAAATATGCTTCTAATATTAAAAAACTATCATTTGATTTAGCAGTCACTCTGAAAAAAGAGTGATGTTCCCTCATACATCTTTATTGTTTCACTTTCCTCTTTCTTGTCATTCGTATAAACGAAAATATCAAATAACAGTCAAGTCAGAAATACATTCATTCA
Source organism: Tolypeutes matacus (assembly GCA_026826555.1). Lineage (NCBI taxonomy): Eukaryota > Metazoa > Chordata > Mammalia > Cingulata > Chlamyphoridae > Tolypeutes > Tolypeutes matacus. Next base: position 10,425,036 of record JAKSZT010053928.1, read on the forward strand.
TCAAATGCAACCGTGGTTTGGCTATAGATACAAGAGTTTGGCAGAAAACAGCAAAAGCATTCTATGAAGATAAATTGGCTATATTAAATTGCTCTAATAGAATCTATATATTTTTTTGTTATTTGTAAATTATGCAACATATACTTTATATTAGTAAATTTTATAATAAACTTATGTATGTATGTACATACATACTTTTTTTTCGGAGAGCCAGCTGTTAAACATTTACCAGCCTACCACTAGGCAGAGACAAATCAAAGTGAAAGATGGAGATTGAGCCCATAGATCCTTTTTGCTTCCCACTTAATAAGCCAAAAAATTCCTTGCATTGTGGTTGCTGAAAACTTATTTTGATTGTATTTCTGTCACTTGCCTTCAGGAATCTGACCGATATTGACTACGTGTCATAGATCAATTCAGGGAACTGAATCTGTCACATGGCTCACTGGATACAGTGCCTTCTTTCTAGAGCCTGCTGCTCAGTGGAGCCCACCTAGCTGGTCCACCCAATTGAGGGGTTTCCTTACAGAGGGAGCTTCTCCCAGTCCTCTGATGTAGGCAGTACATCCAGACCCTGGCAAATCCCTTCTTAGAACTGCAGGGATGGATGTCATCTTGTGAAGAAAACAAAACCACCTACTGCAGTTTGGAAATTGCATGACTGCTTTTCATCGTAGGACTTAGGGGTTCCCTTGAATACCATTAAAAGGAAGAGCTCTGTTTATAAAATTTTAAATACTAATATTCTCTACATTTATTGGTTTAAAAATTAATTCTAGCTGACATGTCCTTTGTCAGGGAAGTCTATAAAATAAGGCTGAAGACCATCTCTAGTTGCCAATTTGTAGCTTTTCTTTCCTTTTCTTCCGCCCATCTCCTCACCTGTACTAGTATCAAAGCCATTCAAATCAATGGTGGACAGAGAAACATTCATCTAAAACCTCAAATTAACAAACATCAACGATGACAACAAAGACTCATTCTCAAGTTCACAGGACAAGAACTATAACTCTCTCTCTCTCGTCGTTGCTAGTATATTTCTTTGTACAGCGCATGCAGACACTGCCTGACTGCATTCCACTAAATTTCGTTTCACATTTTCACTTGAAAAAAACTTAACATAAATACACACATTATGTTATCAGAAGGCTTCGAAAAGACTGAAAATAGGCTAATCTACTTTGTTCCACTTGCGAGAAAGTAGTAGATGAAGCAAAATTGGACTAGTTGACACCCTTTTCCTGTTTAGAATTTTTTTGGATACTACAGAAAAAAAAAGGCTGTATAAAGAGATGTTGAAGGAGGAATTGATCTTCAACAGATAAGACCTATGTCTGACCCATAAATATAATAATGTAATTATTGCACTGGAGAATATCTCTCTCAAATCATAGAAAGGCTTTCATGGGGCTTTTCCCCATAGTAATGGGATTTCTCTTAGTTGTTCCCTGGAGCAGCCATTCTCAACCTTTCTTTGTACTACAACTCACATGATGAATGACATTTAAATATGAGACATTTCCACAGGCATGCCCAGATTTTAATGAATCCAAAACAAATTTTGTGTGTGCAGAAATAAAGCACTACAATGATATCTAATGGCCACAGCTATTAAATGTAGATCAGTAATGGATAAGCAAGACTGTCAGTTATTCTTAATTCCTGATACATTAGCCATAATTCCACATCTTTTTTTCTCCCATGACTCCATGTGTTTATTCTTCGTGTTTAGTTCATATTAGTGAGACCATGCAATATTTGTCCTTTCGTGTCTGGCTTATTTCACTTAGCATAATGTCTTCAAGATTCATCCATGCTATCATATGTGTCCCAATTTCATTTCTTCTTACTGTAGCATAGTGCTCCATCAAATGTGTATACCACATTTTGTTTATCTATTCATCAGTTGATGAACACTTGGGTTGTTTCCATCTTTTGGCAACTGTGAATAACACTGCTATGAACATCAGGGTGCAGATGTCTGTTCCTGTCACAGTTTTCAATTTTTCTGGTATATTCCTAGTAGAGGAATTGCTGGATCATATGGCAGTTCTATATTTAGCTTTCTGAGGAACCACCAAATTGTCTTCCACAGAGGCTGCACCATTTTACAATCCCACTAACAGTGAAGGAATGTTCCTATTTCTCCACATCCTCTCCAGCACTTATTGTTTTCTGTTTTTTCAATAATGGCCATTCTATGCAGTGTGAAATGATATCTCATTGTCATTTTGATTTGCATTTTCCTAATAGCTAGTGATATAAACTTTTTTTCATGCTTTTTGGCCATTTTTATTTCCTCTTTAGAGAAATGTCTAAGTGTTTTGCCCATTTTTTAAATTGGATTGCTAGCTCTTTTACTGCTGGGTTATATGATCTTTTATATAGAATGGAAATCAAACCCTTATCATATATGTGTTTCCTAATATTTTCTCCCACTGAGGGGGCTGCCTTTTCACCTTCTTGACAAAGTCCTTTGAATCACAAAAGTGCTTAAGTTTGAAGAGGTCCCATTTATCCATGTTTTCTTTCATTGCTCATGCTTTCAGTTTAAGGTTTAAGAATGAACTACCTACCACCAGATCTTGAAGATGTTTTCCTACATTTTCTCCTAGGAGCTTTATGGTTCTAGCTTTTATATTTAGGTCTTTGATCCATTTTGAGTAATTTTTTGTATGAGGTGTAAGATAGAGGTCCTCTTTCTTTCTTTTGGCTGTGGATATCCAGTTCTCCCAGAACCATTTGTTGAATAGACTGTTCTTACCTAGCCTTGTCAAAAATCACTTGACCATAGATGCGAGGATCTGTTTATGAACCATCAATTCGGTTGCATTGGTCTATGTGTCTATCTTTATGGAAGTACCATGCTGTTTTTACCACTGTAACTAGGTAATATGACTTAAAATCTGGAAGTGAGAATCCTCCAACTTTGCTTTTCCTTTTTAATATGATTCTGGCTACTTGGGACCCCTTACCTCTCAAATAAATTTGATAATTATGTTTCCCATTTGCTTAAAAATGCTAGTGGAATTTTTGTTGGGATTGCATTGACTCTGTATATCAATTTGGGTAGAATTGACATCTTAATGATATTTAGTCTTCCAATCCATGAACATGGAATGCTCTTCCAATTAGTTAGGTCTTTTAAAATTTCTTTTAGTAATGCACTGTAGTTTTCTGAATACAAGTGCTTTACACCCTTGGTTAAGTTTATTCCTAAATATTTGATTCTTGTAGTCACTATTGTAAATGGAATTTTTTTTCCTGACTTCCTCCTCAGATTGTGTATTACTAGTGTATAAAAATATGACATGCAGTTTGTAATAGACTTTGTTTCCTGCAGACAGAATGCTATTGCGGTCAAAATTGTTTTTCTTTTTACTTCCACTTCACTTAATTGCATGAGGTCCCATAAACTACAGGACCTGAGAGAAGAGATGTACTTACAAATTAGATAGGGCTTTGTTCATCAGCTCTCAGGAGTGATTTTTCATCTTCTGGTGAAGTTCAAAATGTTAAAGAGGTAAACTCAGCTTGAAATGAACAAGTCCCAATATGTTTTCCATTCACTATAAGAATAGAATTATTTTATTCTGGTATTTAGACAATCTATAGAGAAAACTTAATTTGATGCTGAAGTACAAGAGATCTTGCTTCTTCAAGGCTTGTGGCTCTACTTGTTTCTTTCCTGATACTTCACAGAGCCTGGTAAAAGGAAACTGTATTTGTATCCTGGCCTGGCAAGTCCTAACTCACTTTTGTTAAAGATCATTACCTTTTTAATACATCATTATTATTCTAAAGTTTATAACATCCATTTAAAATTTAGGGCTGTTGATAAATGCAAATGAAGTTCTGATACATGCAACAATATGGATGAACCCTGAAAGCATTATATAGGGTGAAATAAACCAGATACAAAGGACAGATATTACATGATCTTAATGATATAAAATAATTAGAATAAGCAAATTCATACAGTCAGAAACTAGAATACAGCTTACCAGGGCAGGGGTTAGAGAAGGGAATGGGGAGTTAATGCTTAAATTGTACAGTTTCTATTTGAGGTAATGGAAAAAGTTTGGTAATGGATGGTGATGATGGTGGCACAACATAGTGAATGTCATTAACAGCACTGAATTATATATTTGAAAGTGGTTAAAAGAGGGAAATTTTAAGTTGTATGTAGGTTACCAGAATAAAACATAAAAAACCATCATAGGACTGTACAACACAGTGAACTTAATGTAAACCATGGACTCTAGTTAATAGTACAATTAAAATAATATTCTTTCATTAATTGTAACAAATATACCACACTAAGGTAAGATGTGAATATTAGCGGGTATATGGGAACTCTATTCTCTACGTGATTTTTCTGTAAACCTACATCTTCTCTAAGAAAAAAGAAAAACCTGAGGCTGTTAAAAATTGTAGCTGAAAAAAAAAAAGATTCTATGTTCAAATATGGTTAGGAAATACTAGATTAAACAAATATAAATGGTCGATACTGGGTTAAACAAATATAAATGGGTTGTTTTACTACAGAATTTCTCATATCCATCATATTTCAATGTGAATCATGAATTTACATGAGAGGACTAATGGGTACATCCTTCCCAAACTTCCTTGACCATGGAACCCTTGTGTCAGAGATCATCTTGTAGGACTAACGTTTTATGGAATAAATGTTGAAAATACTATCCTAAGAACAGGTCTCCCGGCTCCTATTTCTCTATTAACAGAATACCAATCCTGGCAAGATGAGTGGTAAGACTTGACATTTTTAAGCATGCCTATGGGGTGATGGAAATTTCTCTGGGTATAAAGTTGGGAGAACTAAGTTTATATTCCATCAGACCACTTAGTAGCTCAGTGACATTGAGCAAATCAATATGGCATCTATGAGACTCTCGTTTCCTCAAACCTAAGATAGAAGTAATGATCTGTACCTCACTAGGTCATTGAGAAGGTTTTGAAAACAGCTTGACAGTTTAAAACAATTGTAAATATACACCTTCTGTATGATGCAGTCATTCTACTCCTAGATATTTACTCAAAAGAAAGGAAGGCACGTGTCCTACAAGAATTTTGCAGCAGCTTTTTTTGTAATAACCAAAAAGTAGAAATAATCCAAATGTCCATCGGTAGGTGAATGGATAGACAAATTGTGATACACCCATAAAATGGAAAACTTCTCAGCAATGAAAAGGAGTGAACTATTCACACACACAACAACATGAACAAACCTCAAAACATGATGCTGAGTGAAAAAAGGCATACAAAATGCATATATCCTTTTTTAGTCCACTTATATAAAATTACAGAAATTGCAAACTAATCTATAGTGACAGAGAAAGGGTCATTGGTTGCCTGGTGACCAAGGGCAAAGAGGATAGGGCAGCAAGGAGTGATAAGAAGGAGGAATTCACAGAGACATGCATAAACTTTGGGGAGTGATAGATGTGTTGACTACTTTGATTGCTGTGAGGATTTCATGGGTGTGTGTGTGTGTGTATATATATATACATACATATATATGTCAAAACATCAAATTGATGGGAACTTTGTACAATCTGCATGGTTTTCCTGTCAACCTATAACTGCTCTCATAAAAAACCTTAACAAATTGTACACTTTGTTTGCAGTGATTGAGAGTTTCAGTTATTCCACAGCCTAACACTTGGTACGTCAGTCTTTTACATTTCAACCATTTTAATAGATGTGTAGTGGTATATCAATGTGGTTTGAATTTATGCTTACCTATCTTAAGCCTCTTTTCATGTGCTTGCTTGCCATCCATATATCTTCTTTGGTTATGTATCTGTACAGATATTTTGCTCCTTTTTTATTTGGCTGGCTTCACTATTGAAGTTTAATCCAAATACTATGGGACAGATCACATATTTCCTTAAATTCTTCCCGCCACGGGATCATCCACCACAGGAGACTTCTTGAGAGCATCCTGGAATCACGAGGGCTGCAGTGCCGGGATCTCACCTCCACAGGGCAACCACTTAGTGTTTGTCACGGCTCTCCTTAGACTTCCTTTATGGAGAGTGTATATCAGCCTCTCAGGAACCTCTACCCCTTGGTATAAGTTCCTTCAGAGAAATACCGATGAAAATTATTATTTTATTATTTTTAAACTATCTTCTGTATCTGAGTATATGGCAAACTAGACAACTCCAAACCCTTCTAGCTCCAAAATACCTAGACCTTCTGGATCCAGCAGAACAAATCTCCTTCAAGGCATGATGGAATTCTGCAAGAAATACCTTGGGTCAAAAATGAAGAGAGCTGAAAAATTAGAGCAGTGAGGTCATGTACGATCATTGCCAGGGGCAGTAACCTAGAGGCTTGGGTTATAACGCTCACGCCAGAGCAGGATGTGAGGCTTGGACCTGCAGAATGTTGGGTGTTTAAACTGAGACTGCTACGTAAAGCCCAGATCCCAGAAGGCTATATTCTCAGTGAAAGAGTGAATCAGAGAAAGACACAAGCCACTGGCCCTGGGAAACAATAAAGATGCTTTTCTGTCTTGGTCTGGGCTCTGGGGGGAAAAGTTGCTCTTGAGAATTTGTAACTACAGCTTGTTATTATTTTGGTTCCCGGGAACCCCCAAGCTGAGAAATAAACATTAAACCAGATGGGGGTGGTAATTCCCCTTGAGCAGCTAACAGAAGCCAATGCAGAACCCACTTGTTCTGGAGGTTTTTGCCCTCAAGATTCCCTCCAGCCTTTCACAATATGTGAAGATAACTTTTATATTCCCCATAAATCTTATACTCTTAGGTTTAGTTAGCCCCAGGTTTTCCTACTAATTTTCATGTGATAGTTTCCAGCCCCTTCACCAACCTGGTCATTTCCTTTTGTATTCTCTCTAATTTGTCAGTATTCCATTTAAAATGTGTCCTCTTTTCTCAGTTCGACTGAGAAAACAACATTCCAGGAATTGTCTAATATGTGTGGGATAGAATGGGATCATTATAAGAATATAATAATAAAGTAATAGAACATTAAATCACTAAAATAACTTATTAATGCAAAATCACTATAAATTTTTTTACAATAGCAACTATTATAGAATATGTTTGATATCTCAGAAACTGTGCTAAATACTTTACATGCATTATCTTTTTTAATCCTCATGAAACTCTAAGATAAGTTCTATTAACTCATGTTACAGATCAGGAGAAAGAGGCTTAGTAACTTGCCCAAGGCCACAAAGCTATTAACTGGCAAAACCAGGATTTACAGCCAAGCCTACATAACACGTTAGCTTTAAACCTATAGTACACTTCCCTTAATATGAACCCTGATTGGGCATCTGAAAATCCAAGTTACTTTTTAGTAATTGTCACACTTTCGATTGTGTCTGCAGTATACTAAAATCCCTAGGGTTTTTATTCTTTAAAATTGAAGCCACAGTTATTTTTCCTGAGACAGGTTTTTAAAGCAAACAGGGGAAAAGTAGTAGGAGAACACAGAGACGAAGGGGAACCAGAGGTAAAGGCAGAACTAAGGATGGTTGGGGACACTGGAAATGTCTTTTACTTATTTCACAAGCAGCTTGTAGCAGGTCAGCCTGCCAGGTGACAAGGAATCACTGCAGTCACACAGCCGGGAATCCTGCTGGCCTTAAAAATGCTTTGTTGCTTTTTATATCTTACGTTTCTTGAAGGTAAAATTGCATTTCTGAAAGCCAAGAGATTCTCTACTAGCGTGGGTCTCATTTGAATCACCTCTGCCTCTCAGGGTGCTGTCTCAGCAGCATGGAGTGCTTACGTTTGGGAAGCCTGCCACCTCCTGGATTCAGAAAATATTGCATGACAGGTTTTCATGGCTCTCCAAAAATGGCATTGAATGTGGGAGGATGCCTAAAACTGCTGTTTAGAATTTGGAGAAGAAAAAAAAAATTAAAACTTTCTGAGATGATTTCCTTGAGCTTCTTGGGTTATTCTTATAAACATTTCGATGGAGCTTGTGGAATTTCAAGTCATACCTGCCCAGAAAGTCTCAAAAAGATGGTTTGAGGATCCAGAGTAAAGCATCGGCTTCAATAATGCTTACAATTCTTTTCAGTACTTACTATATGTCTGTGAACACTGCCTCCTGCTACACTCACTGCCACCCCGTGAGACAGGTCCCAAGCATTATTATTACCCTACTCTACAGAAGGCTCCACAAGATTGACAGCTCAACCCCCACCTTCCCCCACCCAACCCATAGGTTGGGAGTTCCTGAAGTACTTCTGGAACTACATCACCCCAGCCACTGGCCTCGGTTGATTGGACCAGAGAGTCAACCCAGCTGGGTTATCCGGAGTCTCTCTCCTAGGAATCTGAATTGGAACTAAAACAAAACCATCAGTCCAACCTGGTTACCTGAATACAAGTGATTCAAAACTCAGGAATTTCCTGTGGCATGGCATCTTCTACCATGTGCATGGAAAAACAAAAACAGAGGACTCGGAGAAAGACAAAAGAATAAGTGTGAAATTGCACAGAGAAAAGCAAAGAGGCCAACTTTCTTATTCTTGGTCCTACTCCCTCATGCTGGTTTAACTGACTTGGCTTATTGAAGTATGTTTTTTTCCCTATTTTTTTTAAATGAATGGAACCAAGCCATGTGAGCAATAATATAGAAAAGTAAACCAAAGCTAGCATTAAAATGGAATATAAACTAAAGTTAACATAGTACATTGAACAATGTGCGTGATTTTTTATTGTACCCAATGGGAGTTAGGCTCAAATAGGGAGCAATTAATGAAAATGACTATAATTATTATCATGCCAACAAAGCCAAACCAAGCAATTGGCTGTCCAACTAGCAGCCATAGCCCAGGAGGTCCATGAGGCCTTGGCTAACAAGTGTTTGAGCCTTGAGGAGCTCCTTGCTGCTCTCCCTGCCCTGACTCTTCACTATATCTCCAAAGAGCAGGAAAGTTGAGACTGATGGTTTGTGGGGGAAGGGCTGAAATTGCTTGGGAGTCTCTCCTTTCCTCAACATTGGATTGGTGAGATACAGAATACAGATCATTTGAAGCTGGTATTAGGAAAAAGGTGCCAATTTACTTTCCGTGGTATACTCTTCCTTAGGTCTGCATTTACCTTTATCACAAAGTGTAGTCAGTGTGGTCCAGTCTGTATTGAGGATGCAGGTGAAATCCTCATGGTAGTAAATAGTGTGAAATTGCTTGGTTTTGCTCTCTGTGCAGCCATCTTCCTTGGAGACCTGAGGTAGGGAGTATGATGCATGGTTGTGGTAGGACTGGATTTTGGTTGTTGAGATTACTGGGTTCCAACCAAATACCATTGTCTCAATCTCTTTTTCACTGAGTAAAGGCTAACAATGAACAGTTAGTCTTTGATCAATTACCAAAAGCCAGGGTCCTAGGCTCCAGGGGCTGGTTTGGCTTGAAGTGAGCCAGTACTAACAGGAAGAAAAATTCAATGATTCAGAAGTTGTCTGTTTTCCTCCCACCACACAGCACTAAGCCACTATCAGTGTGAACTTTGACCAACTAGAAGTACATTTGCTTATTAACACAAATGCACTTCAGGGGCTTAAGATATGTTACTCACTTGGAAATTTTTTTTCTTTTTTTCCTTATAATTAACTATGATCCTGGCACCGGAGCAATGAGAGTATTATGGAAAAAGACTAAGAAAGATTTTCCTGGGAGTCATTTATTAACATTGTTGAGTAGCTGTCCTTGGCAGGCATTGTGTTAGGTAACGGAGAGAGTGACAGCTACAAAATAGGGTGTATTAGTCAGCCAAGGGGGTGCTGATGCAAAATACAAGAAATCTGTTGGCTTTTTTTTTTTTATTCCAATCTTTTTTTTTTTTTTAAGACTTATTTGTTTGTTTTACTTTTATCCATTTTTAACCGCCCCTTCCTCACCCCGTTTTTGCTGTTTTTGTGTCCATTCGCTGGGAAGCTCTCTGTGTCTGTTTCCTGCCCTCTCCTCTCATCCCTTTCCTCCTGTCCTCACCAGGATTTGATCCTGGGAACCTCCAATGTGGGAGAGAGGTACCCCACCACCTGTGCCACTCCAGTTCCCTGTTCTTCGGTGTGGCTTATCTTGGTTCTCCCCGTGTCACTCTCCTGTCATGTCATCATCCCACTATGTGGCTCGGTGGAGCCTGGTGGAGCCTGGCGCACCCACACACTGGGCCTGGTGGCTTGCACACCTTCTATATTTTTCTTTATTTTACCAGGAGGTCCCGGGCATCGAACCAGGTCCCTCCATATGGGAGACGGACGCCCAACCAGTTGAGCCGCATCCGCCCCCTCTGTTGGTTTTTATAAAGGGTATTTATTTGGGGTAGAAGCTTACAGTTACCAGGCCATAAAGCATGTTACTTCCCTCACCAGTCTGTTGCCATGTGTTGGAGCAAGATGGTTGCTGACCTCCTCTCTCCCCAGGGCTTGATTCTCTCCTGGCTCAGCTCCTCTGCTCCTCTGTGTGCTTACTTCCCGGGGCTCCAGCATTAAAACTCCAAACTGCCTTCTCTGCATTATGGTTTCTCTGTGTGTCCCCACCCACCAAGGGGGCAGGGACTCAACATCCTACTGACAAGGCCCAATCAAGTAAAATTGAAACTTCCGAATCCAATATAATCTAATATGCCCAGAGGGAAAGACCAGCTCACAAACATAATCCAATATCTATTTTCGGAATTCATAAATAATATCAAACTGCCACCTAAGGCCTCTAGCCTTCAGGTCTTAGAGGGGCAGGCACTTACAGATAACCTGTGTGACCATTTAGGGGAGGATAAAAAGGAGTCTGTTCTTATCGTGGAGTGTTTTTCAAACCTCAGAACTTTTTATACAGATTAAGTAGGGTTAAAAGGAATATTAAGAGATGTCTTGGAGAGAAGGAATGGGGGTGGGAACCAGAGGAAAAGTGTTGGAAAGGAGATGGCTGCTATCTGGGTGCTGCAAATAACTGCATACATGTGCATCCAAGGTCTGTTTTTAAACTCTGTCTGAATCATCCCTCCACCCTCCACCCCGCACTTTCCACCCTCTTCCTCACCCCTCTTCCTGAGTCACCCAGACTGCCATTTCCCTCTCTGAAAGGAGAACAAAAAAAAGGATGTAATTTGTATCGAATTTCGAAAAGCTGCTCAGACACCTACTGCCTCTCATGCCTGCACACTCCTGTACACTGCGTGGACATTCAATTTAATGGGTGTATTGTATCTGACTTAACTATTTCCTTATTGATGGGGATGTCCCTCTTCTTTACTCTGAAATTTTATACTAGCATTTTCTAATTAAAGTGTTATCTCCACATGAGTTTTAAAATTTGAGCCATGCCGAGGAATTCTAAAATGAAAATAGAAGGCTCTTTTTCTCTCACCCTCCATTTCAACTCCCACTCCCTAGAGTTTTTTGTCGTTGCTCTTTTGTTGTTGTTGTTGATGTGTGGTAGTTAACATTATAACTTTGAATTAAGTACAAATACACAGAGTTCTTAATTAATCCATTTTATACAGTATTTATTGTCTTACTTCAATGACAGCTGAGGAGTTTAACATGCTATGCTATCTCTACCTCCCTTTTTTAATTGTTAGCTATATTAAATGTATACTTTACTCTAAGTATAAGTCCCTGGGGTTTGCCTGAAGTTTCAAAAAATATTAAACCCAATCCCAATACAAATATAAGGTATCTCAATTATGTAACCATTATATACTGCAGTTCCAAGTAGTGTGATGGGATCCATAAAGAAGGAGATATTATTCTCTGTCACTAAACCATGCTCAAAGGAGAAATATTGAGGTCCATTGGATTAGCCTTTTATTTCTTTTCACTTTCATTCTAGGTCACAGTGGGCTGCCACTATCATTTGTCTATCAGGTCCAGACTGATGGATCCAAACCAAGGACTCAGATTCTCTAGCCTATAAGCAGCATGTTGGGAGCCAGAAATTCCCTGGTGCTCCCAGGGAGGAGACACAGAAGTGCTGAGAAGGCCACTGAATTGGTAGAAGTCTGGGGTTAAATCCAAGAAGGATACAAAGACAGAGACAGGCCAAACCATTACATCTCTATGTGTCAAACAGGACCAGAGTCTATGCAGGAAATTGGGTTTAGATGAGAAACAGGAAACCTTAGAACCCCTTATTCCCAAGGCACAAGGTTACCTGTTCCCCACCCCAAACACCCAGATACTATTTTGGTAAGAAGCAGAAGAAGGAAGAGGAAATCTAATATAAAAGATAATTCTAATATGAAAATCTAATATAAAAAGAAAAAAAAAAAAAAACAGAAGACACTGATATACTGATATTTGTCTAGTTTTGTAGTTTCTACCGCATACTCAGGCAGAAGGAGAATTAGAAAGAACAGTAGTTCACGTGGCAGACGCTGACTAGCTGTTCATTAAACCCATTTCTTCTTCCTCATGGACCCACAGCTAGACTACATTTCCCAACCATCCTTGCAGTTATGTGTGGCCATGTGAACAGAGTTCTGACCAATAGCATGTGGGTGGAAGTGGTATACACCATTTCCAGACCTGATCCATGAAACCTCCCCATGCACCACCCTCCATGCACTTTCCTTCCTTACAGTAATCTTGGAAACAGGTTTTGAAGATGGAGGAGCCACAAGGTGGAAGTCAGCTGGATCTTTAGGGATTTAAGAGTGCTCTCTGCCAATCGGGAACACCCTCTTTTGGACTTCCAGTCTGTGTTTCATCTGTCTATAGCTGCATAGCAAACCACCCCAAAACTTAGTAGGTTAAAACAATTTGTTATAATCTCTACCAGTTATGTAGATTGACCAGGCTCAGCTAGGTAGTTCTCACTTGGAGTGTCTCATAAGAGTACAGTCATATGTGGGCATCTTTTTTTTGTAATTCCTAACTCATTAACTTTCCAGACCCTTCAGCAGCCTGTGGGAAATATGGTAAGAATTCTGTTTATTCCCAGGCCCCATTTCAAAAGTCTCTGATTCAGTGGGCTGGAATAGAGTCTGGAAATTTGCCTTTTAACCAATACTGTTTTAGGAGCTTTATTCCTTTTGTTAGTCCTTACCATTTCCTAAATCCCTAAGTACTTAGAGATTTAGAGGATGGAGGTCAGTCTCCTTGCGGGCCCAGTTCTAAGACTCAGGTAAGTCAGAACAGCTCTCCACAAAGCCACCTGCATCCTCCTTTAGCTGATGTCTTAGTTTGCTGCGTCTACTATAACAAAGTACCTCAGAGTGGGTGGCCTAAAAAACAGGAAATTATTGTCCCACAGGTCTAGGTGACAGAAATCCAAAACCGAAGTGTTGGCAGGGGCAGGCTTCCTCTGAAGTCTGTGGGGTCTGGCAGAGGCCTGTGACATAACTCAAGCTCTGCCGCCATCACATGGCCGTCTGCACCCCCTTGTCTGTCTAATTTCCTCTACTTATAAATTCATCAGTCATACTCAACTAGGGCTCCCCCTAACCCAGTCTGGCCTCATATTAATTAATAACATCTTCCAAGATCCTATTTTGAAGTAGGATCACATTCATGGTATCAGGGATTTGGAATTGAGCTTATCTTTTGGGGTGACACAGTTCAATCTATAACAGCTGACATTCCTCAGATTTTGCCTTTGGAATTACCTGACTCTCTTCTATATTGGGCACATAACATTCAGATGCCATGAGCTAATCCATCACAATCCTCAGCATCAGTGAAACCCTCCTCAGTTATTCATTCAGCATTCATTCCACAAATGTTTCCTGAGCATCTGCTCTAACATTCGAGGCTTTCTGAGAGGGGTGCAGCTGGGTTCTGAGACCTGGGTTCCATGCCTGCTGGGTACATTCATATAATGAAAACCTAAAATTGACTTCAAAATATATGAATTCCCCAAGTTTTATTTTTCCTCTTAAAATATTAACATTTTTCATATCTTTTATGCATACACTGTTATTTCATTTTGGTGAGTACAGTCCTTTCTTTAGCCTATAATGACTTCTGGAGACAAGTTTGGTTCACAAAACCCTCTCCTCTACATTGGAAGCAAAAAATCTTAGAGTTTTGTCCTACTCTGCCAAATGCCATATTCCATCACACACTTAGAAGACCTACTGCATTAGGAATCACTAGAAATCTGAGAAGTCATTGAGTTCATCCAACCCTACCCTTCAGAGGATAAAAATGAAACTGCTTTATTCAGATGAACCTCAATACTGTTTCTGAAGCTCACACTTCTAATGCTCAAACGTCAGAATCATCTTCTGCTGTGATTTGGGTTAATTGACTGACTGACCCAGTTTTTTCAAATCTAGTATCCTAATCTCTGACTGCTTTCCCCATTTTAACTGCTTTGGTCTTAGTCGCTCCTTCTACATACTCTCCACAAAAGCTCAGCGCCCTTATTTAAATTCCAGCTCATGTCTTCCTGCAGCTCTTCCAGGCTTTCTTTAACAGCCATGCCCTTGCCTAGGATGTACTTTTCCTGCTTTAGTCACCTACATTTTTATCTTCCTTGAAAACACTGCTACAACTGGCCTGTCTCAAACAGCAAGCCGCCAAGGGTTAAACAGAACTGAGGAATAAGAAGAACTCTCTTCAATATCGGGTTCTGCCACTTCCTGGCTGTATTACCAGACAATTCCCCTAGCTGGATCTTCATTTACCTCATCTATAAAATGGGATTAGTACTAGTAGCAGTGTCTACATCGTAGGGCTTGTGCTACAAGCTCGGTGGGCTTCTCTCAGTTCTTAGAAGGGACCATGCCCACTGGGAAGCGTGTTGCTACAATGGCGCGTGGGAACACAGGCTCCTGGACACAGCAGAAACTTTCCACAATTGACCTCCTTGTTACTTACACAGCAAAAGAGTCCAGAAGATCAGGGGAAGAAGTCTCACCACAGCCAGTCTCTCGGAGTGGCCAAAGCTGATCGGAGTTGGGGTCTATATGTGGCAGCTCTGCTCGCCCACTTCGTGCCAGAAAAGAAAGACCAGTCTATGCTTTTTGAGAGTGGTGTTTATGCACCTCGAGGGGAGGCGGCCCTGCCCCTGGGAATTCCTGCCTTGATTAGCATATGGGGCTGCTTGTTCTTGGGTTTAAGGCCTGGCCAGGTTTTTTCATTAGACTTAATATTCCTTCCCCCCACCCCACCCCCAGCTACCAATGAAAAGGACTTAGAAGTAGCAGAAAGCCAGAGGATGGCCACTTAGCATGTGTTCCTGACTTCCCCAGAGAAGGAGGTAGAGGTAGGTGAGGTCTGGCAATGGCTACTTAACAGTGTCTGTGTTTTCCCTAACACCCACTCTGACCACAGGCCTTTTGCAAAACCTTCAAAAGCTGCTCCCTCCACCTGAAACACAGTGTCCCATCCCCAAACCCTTACCCAAGTAAATGCCTGACCTCAGATCTCAATCCAAGGATCACTTCCCCAGGAAGTGGGTCAAATATCCCTCTTATACTATCACCTATCTCACCTCCAGGGCACTTATCCCAGTTCTAAATTTATATTGATTTGTGAGATCAGGTCATTAATATTAGTCCCCTACAAAAGTCTGTATGCTCTGTGAGAAGAGAGACATCTGTTTTCTCTCACCATTTCATCTCCCAACACTCAATAAATATTTGTGGAATGAAGGAATGAATGAATGAATGAATATGAGTAAGTGATAGTTGTGAAAATAAGAGATCGTGCATGTTAATCACTTAGCACTGAGATGTTATTATTAATGATTTATCTTCTCTAAAGCAGGTTTTACAATAATAATACCAGTTATTCAGGATGTATGAAGTAAGTCATATGAAAGCTATTTGTAAATTGTAAGGCACTGGGCAAAATTAGCATTTTGTGATCACTGCTATCCCTTAGTTCTTTTTCCTGCAAGCACCTTAGTAATCTCCATTTACAGCCATCTAATGATATGACACCCGGAGACAACTGACTGTGCTTCTGTTATCTGATATGTACCTGGTATGACTATTAAGTAACTATCCTCATAACTAGATCACAAGCCACACGGTAATAGCACCATCACTGGAAAAAGCAATAAATTTTTAAGGTAATGCTGCTCTTGAAACTCAGACACAGAAGCTCTTGTTATTATGGATTAGGCTTTGTTGCAAGGAAGAGGGTGTTATTGAGAATGTTCTGGATCGGGGATACTGAGCTGGCTACAGAGGCTGCTCCCAATAAGGACATCTGGGCAGTCCAGGCACAGTGTCCAGAAGAATGTGGCAAACTCACAAGAAAGGGTAAGACAGTCATCAGCATCGGTGCATGATCTGTTGGATGCAGCACTGACACAGACGGAGTCAGGAGCAGCTATGTGAAGTTGCTGCTAGTGTTCCAGTCAAGCACAGCAGGGCTCCTACCTGGGAGGGGCCACAGAGACTTCAGGGAAAGGGGGCTGTAGCAGATTAAAGATGGCCTCAAATTCTTTGACAATCCTCCCACTGAGAAGTGGAGTCTATTTTCCCGCTCCCCCCATTCCTCCATTCTTTGAAACTGGGCAGGCTCGGTGACTGCTTTGACCAGTGGAATTTGCCATAAATGTTGCAGTGCCAGTTTCTGAGCCCGGACCTTGACGAGACTAGCAGCTTTCAAATCCTGTCTCCTGGAACACTCCCCCTAAGGAAGCCAGGTATCACGTAAGAGATCCATCTACCCTGGGACCTTCATGCTGTGAAAAGCCCACCACCATGCTGACGATAGGCCCTGGAGGGTGAGCCTGGTGGAGAGAGATGGTCCAGGGAGCACAGAAGCACCAGACAAGTGAGTAAAGGAACGATGGTTTTTGACACCACCAACCTTTAGTTACACAGCAAATAGATAACAAACAAAATTCTGAGCCTCATCAAGACAGGTGCGCCACCCGCAGGGGGACCTAAGCCAGTTGCCACACTTCCTGGTCATGCAGGTGACTGGCTGAGGAATTGTCAGAAAATGAGCAGAATTAAGGACCAATCAGGATTCAAGCTTGGAGAAGAGTGTGTGTGTGTGTGTGTGTGTGTGTGCACGCCTAGATACATGCAAAGTTTTTTGGAGAAAAGGAAGATGAGGAGATGAGGCGAGAGTTGAGAGTTCTACTAAGTTTAATAAAATACTCATCTTTATTAGCATTGGAGTATTTTTACCATTACCACCACCATTACTACTATTACTTATTCTTTTAAATTACAAGTTTATTTTCTTGTTAACAATTTTATTTCAAATTCAAAAAATGAAGGAACAAAAAAAGGTAGCTCAACAAGTTATGGAAACATTACTCCTAAAAATTTCTTTTTCAGGCACTTTGATCTGAATTCCAACTGCTAACTCAGTTGTTCCTCTACTGTTCAGAAAGACACCCAGGTGAACACAGGTTACTTAGATGACATAGTCAAGGTGTCCTTATTAATGAAAAAAAATGAAGAGAAAAAAATGCTTAATCATTTATATCTCATAAAACCAAATCCCATACTTTTTTTTTTAACCTTTAGAGCTAATATAGTACCATTTGCTTTTGCTGCAAAAACATTACAATGTTATTAACTATAGTCCATAAATTACCTTAGTTATATTTTCCCATGTATCACCACATTCTTAGCCCCTATAGTAAAATGACATTCCTGTATTTATATTATTAATCACAATCCTCATCTACTTCCAAAATCATTGTTATATGTTCCCAATATTACTCTCCAGCTGTCATCTAACTAATGTAAATCTCCCTAGACTACTCATTTCAGCCACAAACACATCCATGAATCAACAGTGTTTGTTATATTCATTATAATGTGTTACCATCAAGTCAAATGTAAATCACATATTTACATTTGACCTTATTAAACATTATACATGCATCCAGTATCTTCTCTCCCTTCTCATCCCACATTCCATCTCCCACCAACATACACTTCATAGTCCAATTCCATAAGTCTACTCATTGTATTTAGTCCATATCAGTGAGATCATACAATATTCATCCTTCTGTGTCTGACATCTCACTCAACCTAATATCTTCAAGGTTTCTCCATGTTGTCATGTTCTTCCCCAACTGATTTCTTCTTACAGCTGAGTAATATTACATCATATGAATATACCACATCTTGTTTATCCATTCATCAGTTGATGACACTTGGTTTGTTTCAATCTTTTAGCAATTGTGACTAATGCAACTATGAACATTGGTGTGCAAATGTCTATTCATGTCCTGGCTTTCAGTTCTTCTGAAAATATTCCTAGTAGCAGGAGTACTGGATCACATGGCAGTTCTATATTTAGTTTCCTGAGGAAATGCCAGATCATCTTCCACAGAGGTTGCACCATTTTACAATCCCACCAACAGTGAAGGAATGTTCCTATTTCTCCATATCCTCTCTAGTACTTGAAGTTTTCTGTTCTTTTAATAATGGCCATTCTTTTTTAATGGGGTTTGCTTGTCATTTTGTCATTAAGTTGTGTGACCTCTTTATATAACATGGAGATCAAACCCTTATCAGATATAGGTTTCCAAAGATTTTTTTCCCATTGAGTAGGCTGCATTTTTACTTTCTTGACAAAGTCGTTTGAAGCACAAAAGTATTTAATTTTGAGACAGTCCCATTTATCTATTTTTTCTTTGTTGCTTGTGATATGAGTGAAAGGTCCAAGAAACCACCACCAAGCACAAGATCTTGAAGATGTTCCCCTACATTTTCTTCTAAGAGTTTTATGGTTCTAGTTTTTATATTAGGTTTTTCATCCATTTTGAATTAATTTTTGTATGAAGTGTAAGATAAGGATCCTCTTTCTTTCTTTTAGATATGGATACCCAGTTTTTCCAGCACACTTTGTTGAATAAGCTGTTCTGACCCAGCTTAGTGGGTTTGACAGCCTTGTCAAAAATCACTTGACCATAGATGTGAGGGTCTATTTCTGAACTCTCAATTTGATTCCATTGATCAATCTGTCTGTCTTTATGTCAGTACCATGCTGCTTTTTAACCACTGTAGCTAGATAATATGCTTTAAACTCTGGAAGTGAGAGTCCTCCAACTTTGTTCTTCTTTTTAAAGATATTTTTGGCTACTTGGGGGCCCCTACCCTTCCAGATAAATTTGATAATTGGCTTTTCCAATCTGCAAAGAATGATACTGGAATTTTTATCGGGATTGCATTCAATCTGTAGGTCAGTTTGGATAGAATTGACATCTTAATGATATTAATTCTTCGAACCCATGAACACGGAGTATCCTTCCATTTATTATTACATTATCATTGGTTCCTTTTAGCAATGTTTTATAGTTTTCTGAATACAGGTCCTTTATGTCCTTTGTTAAATGTATTTCTAAATATTTGATTCTTTTAGTCACTATTGTAAATGGAATTTTTTTTTCGTAGTTCCTCCTCAGATTGCTCACTAGTAGTGTATAGAAATACTATTGATTTTTTCATATTAATCTCGTATCCTGAAATATTGCTGAAATTGTCTATAAGTTCTAATAGTTTTGTTGTGGATTTTGGGGGATTTTCTAAGTATAATATATCATCAGTGAATAATGAAAGTTTCACTTCTTCCTTTTCTATTTGGGTGTCTTTTGTTTCCTTTTTTAATATTTTATTTATTTATTTATTTATTTTTGCCTAATTGTTCTAGCTAGAACGATTGAATAACAGTGGGAGAGTGGGCATCCCTGTCCTGTTCCCAATCTCAGTGGGAAAGTTTTCAGTCTTTTACCATTAAGTACAATGTTAGCTGTGGGTTTTTCACATATGCACTTTATTGTATTGAGAATATTCCCTTCTTTCAGAGTGTTTTTTTTTGGGGGGGAAGGGAGCATAAGCATCTCATTTTATTTAGATGTAAAGTTATTTAAGCAGAAACCTGGTGATTTATATATATATAATTAGGAAGTTGTGAACTTACAAAACAATCATGCATAATGTGCAGAATTCCCATACAAACTCTTCCACCAACACCTTACATTGTTCTGGAACATTTGTTACAGATTATAAGAGAATATCATCAGACTATTACCACTAACCATGATCTGTAGTGTACATTTGGTATATTTTTCTATACACCCCCTATTATTAACATAGTACCTTTTTTGACATTGATGCAAGAATATTATAGCATTGCTGTTAACTATAATCCATAAGTTACATTAATTGTATTTTTTCCACACATCTCCATGGTCTTACCACCTTGTAATAGTCACGTATATTTGTATATTTGTTCATAGAACAGTCTTGTATTTGTACTATTAACCACAATCCTCATCTACCTCTTTCAGAGTGTTTTTATCAAGAAAGGATATAGTACTTTATCAAAAAGCCTTTCTGCATCAATTGAAATGATCATGATTTTTCTTCTTCAATTTATGAATGTGGTGTATTATACCAATTGATTTTCTTATGTTGAACCATCCTTGCATACCTGGTATAAAGCCCACTTGATCATGATATATAATTTTTTAAGTGATTTTGGATTCGGTTGACAAGTATTTTTGTTGAGGATTTTAAAATTCATATTCATTAAAGAAATGGATCTGTAATTTTCTTTTTTCATGATATCTTTATTTGGCTCTTGTACTAGTGTGATGTTAGATTCATAGAATGAGCTCGGGAGCATTCCTTCCTGTTCACTTTTTTTGGAAGAGTTTGAACAAGATTGGTATTAGATCATCTTTAAATGATTGGTTGAATTCACCTGTGAAGCCATTTGGTGCTGGACTTTTCAATTTGGGGAAGTTTTTGATGACTGTTTCATTTTCTGTACATATGGTTGGTTTGTTGAGATCTTCTATTTCTTCTAGAGTCAGTATGGTTTGTTCATGTGTTCCCAGAAATTTGTTCATTTCATCAACATTGTCTAGTTTGTTGGCATGCAGTTGTTCATAGAATCTTCTTATGATCTCTTTTATTTCTCTTGGGTCAGTGGTAATGTCACCCTTCTCATTTCTAATTTTATTTATTTGTATCTTCTCTCTTTCTTTTTCTGTTAATCTAGCTAGGGATTTATCAATTTTGTTGATCTTCTCAAAGAACCAACTTTTAGTTCTGTTGATTTTCTCTGTTTTTTTTTTTTGTTTGTTTGTTTGTTTTTGTTTTTGTTTTTGTTTTGCCCCCTCTATTTCATTTATTTCTGCTCTAATCTTTATTATTTCTTTCTTTCTGCTTGCTTTGGGATTGATTTGCTGTTCTTTTTCTAATTCCTCTAGGTGTGCAGTTAGATCTTTGATTTTAGCTCTTTCTTCTTTTTTAATGTAAGCATTGATGGCTATAAATTTACCTCTCAGCACTGTCTTTACTATATCCCATATGTTTTGGTATGTTGTGTTCCTGTTTTCATTTTTCTTGAGGTACTTACTGATTTCACTTGTAATTTCTTCTTTAACCTACTGAAGACTTAAGAGTATATAGTTTAATCTCCATGTTTGTGGATTTTCCCTTTTTTGTCTGTTTTTAATTTCCAACTTAATTATATTATGATCAGAGAAAGTGTTTTGTGTAATTTCAATGTTTTTAAATTTATTTAGATCTGACTTATGTCCCCAACATATGGTCTATTCTGGAGAAAGTTCCATGAGCACATGAGAAGAATGTATATCCTGCTGTTTTGGGGTATAGTAGTCTATAGATGTCTGTTATATCTAGTTCATTTATCATATTATTCAGTCTCTCAGTTTCCTTATTTATCCTCTGTCCAGATGTTTTATCTAATTCCTGAGAGTGGAGAGTTGACGGCTCCAACTATTTTTTTTTAATAGATTTGTTTATTTATTTCTCTCCCCCCTCCTCTTGTTGTTTTGCACTTGCTGTCTGCTCTCTGTGTCTGTTCTTTGTGTGTTTGTCTTCTTTTTAGGAGGCACCAAGAACCAAACCTGGGACCTCCCATGTGGGAGGGAGGTGCCCAATGGCTTGAGCCACCTCCACCCCCCACTTGTTGTGCATCTTATTGTGTTTCCTTGTTGTGTCTCTTCGTTGCATCATCTCATTGCATCAGCTTGCCGTGCCTGCCCATAATGTCAGCTCTCTTTCTTGCTTGTCTTCTTTAGGAGGCACTGGGAACCGAACTCAGGACCTCCTATGTGGTAGGCAGGTGCCTAATTCCTTGAGCCACATCCGCTTTCCTCCAACTATTATTGTAGAGATGTTTATTTCTCCCTTCAGTTTTCCAGTGTGTGTCTCATGTATTTGGGGGCACCTATGTTAGGTGCACAAATATTTGTTAATGCTATTACTTCTTGGTGAATTGTCCTGTTTATTAATAAATAGTAACCTATTTCATGTCTTATAACAGTTTTGCATTTAAAATCTATTTTATCTGATAGTATTGCTATACCTGCTGTTTTTTTATTGCTATTAGCATGGAATATCTTTTCCCAACCTTTCACTTTCAGTCTGATTGTGTCCTTGTGTCTAAGGTGAGTCTCTTGTAGACAACAAATAGATGGTTCATGTTCTTTTTATCCATTCTATCAGTCTATGCCTTTTAATTGGGGAGTTCAATCCATTAACATTCAGTGTCACTACTATAAAGGCCTGTCTTCCTTCATTTTCCTGACTGGCCAGCACGTGGTGTTCCTTGGCAAACCCTACCACAGAGATAAATCTTTCAATTTCCACTACCTCTTCTGAGCTAGCAAATTATGGTAGTTACATTAGCCAAAGAGAGACCACAGTCGGTCCTCCGATTCACCCTCCCTCTTGCTTGGAAGGAATCTTTATTTCCTCCCCATTGGCTGCTCAGCCGCAGGTTTTATGGAAGTTGTTAGCTTCCCGGGGTGGGGGATGGGCAGTGTTCCCAGCTGCAGGGGCATCAACTCCCTTTCCCTTTGGCCTATCCATCTCTGTGTCTCCAGTCCTTTCTGGATGATGCGTGCAGCACTTTCCTGGCCTGCAGAGGTCCCCAAAGCGGCTCCCTCAGACTACTTCTACGCCTTCTCCCCTAAGAGAGTAGCCTGAGCTACTCCAACACCATCTTTGAGTGTCTCCTAAGTTACAAGTTTATTAAAGGCAGCAATTGTGTCTGCTGTCTTTTTATTTCTCTCACAATATAGATTACATGTATTGTGGGATATTTAATTAATGTGATTTTGTTACCAAAATCCAACTTTCTTTTGCCCTCTCTGAGCAAGCCCCCTGCTTCTGCAAACCATAGGAGTGTGTAAGACGTGAAACAGAGAATTGCAGACTACTGAGATTCCCAAGGGAGGTGGAATTCCCAGGACCGAGTTATTTATACCAAGAGTAGGCAGAAAGAAAGGCTAGTTTCATTCACTGGGAAAAAAACAAAACAAGTTTTCATGTAGCCTGGATTATTTTGCTTCCTCATCCCCAGCAGTCATTTTCATGAAATTTTTTAATACAGCATGAGAAACATTCAAAAACATTTAACTATTACAAAATTAGCCAATCCAAGAACTCAGATCTAGTATATGCCAGTTCTGTGGAGGAAAGAGCTTGTGTTTTGTTTTTGTTTTTGTTTTGCTCTGATTTGTTTTGTTACTAACCAAGCCACTAATACTGAAAGGATCTTGCCAAGTTTAAACTACCAGAATTCCTTAGAAAAAGAAATTATCTTGGTGAAGATGTGGAGCACTAAAACTCTCATACACTGCTAGTGGAAGTATAAAATGGTTCACAAAAAAAGAGAAATGAAAGCATGCACATCCCATTGCATTTATGCTCAACTAGAAAGGCTCTGTAGACTCAGGTAATTCTCCTAGACTTCTGTGTCAATGTACCTTTTCCATTAGGCACTATTGCCTATTTGTTTCAAGTAAGAAAATCCTATTGTGCTTGCTACACTAGAAGATCCACAAGGTTAGGTCCTATATATTAACTTTTAAATGTGTATCATATGATCCAGTAGAGTAACAGACACACTATAAAAACTTTATGAATATGGTTGAATTAACTTCATCTCAAGGAAGTCTCTTTTAAATCACTGATGATTGTGATTTAACTATATTTTAAGATCAAAATATTTACTATATCATAGTATTGAATATGTGATTTTTAAGAGTATCTTTCTCACAATTGTTTTCAGTCCCATCTGCACATAACAGGGCTTGATAAAGTTTTTGGGGAAACAGATGTAGCTCAAGTGGTTGAGCACCTGCTTCCTATGTACAAGGTCCCACGTTCGATCCCTGGTACCTCCTAAAAACAAAACAAAACAATGTTTTTGGCATTGAGCAATACTAATGATCTGTCTTGGTAGCTAAAAGTACTGAGAGAATTAATTGAGGTTTATAAAACCTCATGAAAAAAACAATGCTCACCTGTTCTGTCCAATCAGCTAAATACGTACTTTCAAATGCAAGGAAGGGCCACGTTAGTTCTCCTTGGTAGTAATTGCATGAATCCTTTTAAGCCCCATGATTTATAAATACAACAAAAAGAAAAGTTGAGAAAAGCAGAAAATATTCTTTGGAATTAACTATTTACATTTACTAGCAACTAACAAATGTGTATTAGAATTGTTTTCTTTCCTTTAAGGATTCTATCCTTAAAGATTCTTAAAGTAGAAAAAGTCACTGAGAATTGAAGAAAGTCGAGGAAAATTTAATTAGTGGACTGAGGTTAGGAGTGAACCTATGAAAATCTTTATAAAATTTTTAATGTTCACCAACAGATTCTGTAGCTAAGTAAAGGAGAAATCAGTGACACTTGTACATCTTAAAATAGGAGGCATCATTATTCCAATGATTTCTTTCTACATAACAAGCCACCTCAAGACTTGGAAGCATAAACCATTTTATTAAGCTCTTGGGTTCCTTTATATCTTTGTTTTGTTTTGTTTTTACTAAGCTCTTGGTTTTTGGAAATCAGTAATTCAGGAGGATTCAGCAGGGATGATGTGTCTCCTCACAATATTTGGGGCCTCAGCTGGGAAAGCTGTAAATGACTGGGGGCTGGAATCACCTGGAAGATTCTTCACTCACATGTCAGACGCCTGGGCTAGGGTGACTTGACAGTTGGACTCAGTGCTCAGAAAGCCTACACATGGCCTTTCCAGGTGGGTCAGGCTTCCTCAAAGCACGGCAGCCTCATGGTATTCACACTTATATAGACAGCTCAGGGCTCCACAAGTATGTCCAGTGAACAAGGCAGAAACTGCATGACTTCTATGATATAGCCTCAGAAGTTACATAGTACTATTTTTGCCATGCCTTTTGGTTAAAGCAGTCACAAGCCTGCCCAGATTCAAGAGGTGAAAATGTTTTAGTTTCCTAGGATACTCAAGCAAATACCATGAAATGGGTTGTATAAAACAACAGGAATTTATTAGCTCACGGTTTTGAGGCTAAAAGTAAATCCAAATCGAGGTGTCATCAAGGTGATGCTTTCTTCCTGAAGACTGGTGTTCTGGGGCTGGCTGCTGGTGATCCTCGGTCCTGGGCTCCTCTGTCACATGGCAGTGCACATGGCAGCTCTCCTGGTCTTTCCCTTCTCTTCTGGGTTCACTTGACATTCAGCTTCTTGCTTCCTGTGGCTTTCACTCCTATCTGTTTGACTTTCATTCTGCTTATAAGGGACTCCAGTAATAGAATTAAGACCCTTTTAGATTGAGGTGGGCCACACTTTAACTGAAGTAGCCTCATCGAAAAGACCTCCTTATAATGGGTTCACTCACAGGAATGGATTAAGTTTAAGAACATGTTTTTCTAGAGTACATACAGCTCCAAACCACCACAGGTAGGAACTTATGCCCCATCTCTTGGTGGGAAGAATGTCAAAGAGTTTGATACCTGGTCTAAAAGCACCACAACCATACAATTTACCTCTCCTAACTTACTAGGAACATTAAAGGATTTCCTCATCTTCTACCTGTACTACTCATCCCAGTTTTTTTAAAAAATTACTAAAAACTCCTTTTGTTTTCCTACCAGATAGTTTGCATACCAGGTGTCTTTCTTGTTTGTCTCCTGCCTTCTGGTTTCTTAAGGACTTGCAGTCTTCCCTAAGTCACATATATTCGATCCTATAATTGTCAGTTCTTACAAAGGTTCACAGAAGTAACCCGCATTATACTAGAATGATGTAATGCACAAACAGGCTGGGGAGGAATAACTTCCGTAGATTCCAAGTTTTAATCATCAGAGGGCAACTGAGATGGTGTCTCCATTCTGGTCCTAATTCAGAACCTCCTCCACATTTGTCCTGCTTCATCGTCTCCAACTCCTTTTCTCCTCATCTATATTCCATTCTGTTTCCTGCTAGACTGTTTCTGCCTCACATTAATTACTACTCACTGCGGAGAGCTCTCGGCCAGTCAATAATTGTACAAAGTTCAAGGCATAAAATGCAGGCATTCTGCTTCATCTACACAAAGATCATCAACTGTGTTTGTTCTATTTCTGCTTTTAGTGGTTATTGCAGAAATCATGCAATGTATGAATTACAGGAGGAGTGACCCTCCCTTGTGGCTACCTTCTAATGGTGACCAGAGCCTCAGATGAAGAGGGCCTTCAGTTTGGACTTATTATAGTCAGAAGTGGACTTCTATGGCCTTAGGCAGGCAAAAGAATCTTCTGGACTAAATGATACCTGGAAAACTATTCTCTCATTAAGTAAAACCTTATCCCCTCACTTGAAGCAGGCTAGATAGGAAATCAATAGATGGATCTGGAACCTGGCAAGCAGTCCACGTGGATATCAACACCAAGATGGCAGCTGGAAAACTCTCATGAGATTTCTGCCATCCAGAATGAGATTTCCTCCTGAAGCCAGAAGCCCCAGATATTCTCCAGGGACATTATCATTGGGCCCTCCCAGGGGATTGATGGGTGGAATAATCAATCAAAGCAGCAAACAGCTGGAACTCCTCCCATGCCATTAGCAAAGGGGCACAGTAATTAATGGTTTAAAAAGCAAGCGCAGGGAAGCAGCTGTGGCTCAATCAGTGGGGCTCCTGTTTACCGTATGGGAGGCCCCGGGTTCGGTTCCTGGGGCCTCCTGGTGAGGGCAGGCCCGCCCGCACAGCGTGGTTAGCTGACCCAGCGAGCACAAGCAGCAAGGGGGGGATGGATGAATAAATAAATAAAATCTTTAAAAAAAAAAGCAAGCGCAAAGCCCGAAACTCCCTGCCCCCCCCACTCCCTCTCACACACCTTTGGAACCCTGTTCTGGCCTTCGCCCCCGTCGGGATCAATACACAAGTAAAACCTGGGCATCTATAATCTATAATGGGAAATTGTAGTCTGTAAATCAGTTGTCTTTATCACTCTTCAGCCCCTTCCTCTCTACCTGGGACCTATAATCTTTTATTTCCTCCCATTTCTCTTCCCTTTCTACCTTAATAAATTACTGGCCTAACTAACTTGACGTGCTCTTGAAATTCATTTCTTGTAGCTTAGTCAAGAGCCTAGACAAAATCCAGTAACACACTCATAAGACTTTACTTCAAAAGAGCTATTCTTTCCTAGAGCAGAGATTGGAATCCTCCAGGTTATAAATTAAAATGCAAATTCCTGGGCCCTACTCACACCAACTGAATCACACTTTCTGGTTGCAGGGCTGCCTCAGGCATTTGCATTTTTGACAAAATTCTCAAGTCAATCTCTTGTCTTTAATGTAGATAGCCACTAGCTTAGAGGCTTTGCTAGTTAATTGTCTTGTCAAATCTTGTACAAACATGTCTTTAAATTTCTTTTAATTTATGGGAGAGTGAATGAGTGGGTTTTTGCATCATCTCTTTTCTTCTACGTCCATGTGAAGGCCCTAAAACCTGGTGCCTCATCTCCTATGAAAATCTCCTGTAATGAGTCCTCTCCTTTTCCAGGTTATTCTCATCACAGAGGTCAGACAACCCTTCCTAAAACATCTCCCTCCACTCTCAAATCCACCCCACCTTCTTTCAAAATCCTTCAGTGGTTCTCATGGCCTAAACTATATAATCCAAACTTTTTGGCCTAAATGTCAGTCATTCACAGTTGCCTCCAAGTGTCTTTCCAGTCTTATCTTCCTCTAAAAATACTGCTAATTCTAATTCTTTTATACATCTGCTAATTCTAATGAGTCCCTGGACCAACAGCATCAGCATCACCTAGGAGCTTGTCAGAAAGGCAAATTCACAGACCTACCCACTCAGAAACTCTGGGAGTGGGGGGTCTCGGATGGGCAGCTGTGAATCTGTCCTCATACTATTCCATCTGCCAGGGAGTACCCTCTTTCTACCCACATGAACCTTGTGTGGCCTCCAAGCCCCACGTCCAATGCTGCCTTCTGCATCCTGCCTCCCCTGAATGCCATCAGGAATCCCTCTCCCAGCCCTGGGCTTAGATGAAGGCTTTTCTACCAGCCGTTCAGCAGGTCATCCTATACTGACTTGCATCCTCTGAGTCTTGCACATTGCAGTTAATGACTACATTTTTACTGATCTGAGTAAATCTGATACTCCCCTACTGCATTTAAAAGGCAGCTGAGAAACTGCTCAAACTACAGCCCTGTTCCCTTCAGACCAGCTAGAGCCCCAGGTTGCTAGTCCACCCGGAAATTACCGATGAGGGTAACCAGACACTTCACACAGAAATCCTACCAGATTACAGTAGCCCTGAACCAAAGGTGGTTAGTGTGAGTGGGTGAGAAAGTCAATCAGGTAGCACCCTCAGAAACATTTATTTCAGGGATG
Source organism: Tolypeutes matacus (assembly GCA_026826555.1). Classification (NCBI taxonomy): domain Eukaryota; kingdom Metazoa; phylum Chordata; class Mammalia; order Cingulata; family Chlamyphoridae; genus Tolypeutes; species Tolypeutes matacus. The sequence goes on from JAKSZT010053928.1 coordinate 10,453,611, forward strand.
TGTAAGTCAGCTGCAGCAACAGATAGGGAGTGGGGGCTGGGACAATCCCTGCATCTACAAAGGGAGAGGGCTGGAGCACAAAGGCAGGTGTGAGTCCTTTGTTCCCTGGCCCATTCCCTGCGGGTTTATGCGAGCTGAGAGCACTTCCCTTTTCCTTCAAGCTTTATGACACACATGATCTAAAGGATACTTAAGCTTCCATGCAATTTCTCAAAAAGGACTAAATAGTGAATTTTGTGTAGAAAAGCTAGGATGATGTGCCAGATTCAATTAAATCTTCCACAAAGCCTGTGGGAAGGAACAGTGGGAAGGCGAGATTTAATTTACCCCCCAGATGCTGAAGAGTCTCCATATTCCACGGGGAATGTTGTAATGTTTTCACGATGGTGGCATCTATCTTTTTGTTCAAGTGCTGACTAATTCACTGGAAAGGGGGGTGAGGGGCAGAAATGCTTTTCTACACATAACTTTATAATAAGGATTCATTAGAAATGCTCTTATAGAATTAATAAAATGTTGAATGATTTTCCATCATTTTTCTTCCTAATAGTTGGTTAATGAGGATGAAAAGCAATTGGTTTTACAATACATTTTCGTGTAATTGGTGGCTAAGTGTATTAAATAGAGAATAATGAATTTGAATAATGGGTAGTACAAAAAACTAATATTTTGTAGTGAATTTCTTTGAAAGGAAAGTATAGAATTGGGAAGATTTTGGAGAATTTTTACCCTTTGTGCTATAAGCACAAATTCTCCCCAGTCATTCACTCATTGCCTGGAACTTACAATTTTTAAGCATTGAAGACAGTGTTGTTATTTCTTTTTAAATGTATCATTCTTTGAGAGTTCTGCATTTGGAATGAGTTTGCAGTGTTGCTTCCAATTCTCAAGACACATACAGCAAAAGGAAAAATATGTTTTTTGGCTTTTTTTTTTTTTAGGTTGGCTACTTTTAGCTATATAGGCTAAATGAAAAGGCAAACTTATTTAATATTATGCTACAATTTTTGATGTATAAAAGAAGGTCATTTTCACTAAATGGAATTCAAAACCTACTAAGTAGGGGCAGGGTGGCGAAGATTTGCTTTGACAGTCTAAGAATGCATTTTAAATCTGTTGCTCCAGAGGCTCATGACCTCCCAGTGTTTACAGACAATAACCCTTAAGAAACTTCTAGGAAACTGCTCTTGTTTATGTCCCTCAAGACTCAATAATTTCTAGGACCTAGAAAAGGATCTTAAATATACATCGGAATGTTCGGAGCACTTGTCAGTTTCTAGTTATCTTCTCAATGTGCCCATTTATACTAGTAAATTTACATAGTTTGGACTCACACCACCCCATCCCCCACATTCTCTTAAAGCCTGCTCTGCTCCTGACGGACAATTCTGCTTCTTGGAGATGTATAATTTGGGGCCAGGCCTGGAGTTTTAGCAAGGAGTGTCTGGGTGTTCGTTGTAGGTGATGGCAGGAGAGTGATGGCACTTAGCTGCTAGTCCTTCTAGAGGGGAAAACTCTTTGATGATCACAACAAAGGATGGGATTGCTAGATTGTCCTTTGGAGACATCAGACCTTGTGAGATCTCAATTCTTTCTGCACAGTTTTACGAGAGAGAATTTAAGTTTGTTGCTTTGGGAATTAATTCCAGTAATATCACTTCAGTTGTTTTCTTTTTCATCTTTAAGAAACACATTTGAATTTCTTTCTTCCCCAAAGTTTTTCTGTACATCTCATATTTGTGACAAATTCAGCAGGGACACAGACACACAAGTACACATACACACCATGAACCAAAATGTAAGGTCCAAAGACACCTGTCAGGAAAACGAATGTTACATAGCCAAAGGGAGAGCTTATGTTGTAGTTGAGGAAGGAAGCAAGATGTTTAACTCAGAAGTGCAGTGCCCAAATTCAGGTGTAACAGGTGAGGCAAAGCCATCATTAGCTAACAAGGAGCAACATCAGCGGGTTGGCAAGAATGTGAGGGTGAGTGGATCAGGATGAAGGCTGTGCCCAGCATAAGAGTTTCAAGGACGTGGTGTCAGCTCCAGAGGAAAGATTTTACAGATGAAGGTACTTAATAAAATAAGATCCTCTGATGAGAATGCATCCAGATACTGGTCTAGGGCTCTAGAACTTTTAGCACCAAGAACATTTTTCTAGATAACCACAATACCGTTATGACAGAGAAAGAATGAACAATCGTGAATTAATATCATCCAGTACTCAGTCCATGTTTCAATTTTCTCAATTAAAAAATAAAGAAAAGAAAAATTCTCTCCACATCGCTTCTGGTGACATATTTTCAAAGCCTGCGATGAAGTCTAATATTTATTGATTTTATGTTCCATCAGTGGCAGTTGTGAATAAATATTTTCAGAATCCCATGGTGACAGAAGCAGTAGCATGATGTCATATCTGAGACCAGCAAGGCGAGGAATTGTACTGAGGTAGTGTTCATGGAAATGCCACGGAGAAGCAGGGCCAGCACTTCACCAGGCTAAATAGGCAACTGCCTCTGAGGGATAAAAAAAACTCTCTTCTTCTGAACTTCGTCCTAAAGCTCTTTCTCCACCTATCCTATCTGCTAAACGCTCTCTATTACCTGGCCAGAGCACAAACAGGCAATTTGAGCAGCAGAGGGCCTCAGCAGGACTGGTGCCTCCTAGCCTACTTTCTTCCTCAGGGTGTCAGCTGCCCTCCTGCACTCTCTGTTCCAGGCTGTGCACTCTGTTTGTTTCCTGGGTCACCCCTGCTCCTCTTCACTCTGCTTTAATATTCTGATTCCTCCTGTTCTTCCTTCCACGCTTTGGTTTCCTCTGGCCTGTTTCCAGTGCCTCTAACTTTTGGGAGGGCCACCCTTTGCAATCCTGCGCGCTAATTGCCTCCCAGGCTTCCAAACTCCTGGTCTCTGCTTCCAACGGCCTTAGTGGCTCTGGGCCTTGCAGCCCTTCACACTGGCCGCACCCCGCTGAGGTCCTTTAGGGGTTAGCCTGCTCCCAAAATTACATTTCTGGGTAGTGACTCACCAACTCCATGTAAGTTATGATATTTACAAGAGTCACTCAGGGCCTGGAATTAACAAGATTATAAAAAAGGTTCTATCCATCAGGGTAAAATAGGAAGCAAATCACCAAAAAGACATACAAAGGACATGCCCAAGACATAGGATACAGAAGATACAAAAAGTATTTGGCTTTTGGGTCCATCTTTTTGTTCCTCACAGAAATAAATACCTCAGTTTGAACAAAGTGAAAAATCTACCAGGTCAGAAAAGCCCCAGAACTGCAGGCCTTCTGCCTTCATACCATTTTAGGTGGGGGGATGAGTTCTGTCAGTGCTCAGGGACCCATATCTTCACCATGGGAGGAATTCTTGTTGTGCTACAATTACACCCTTCTGTGTTCTATTTCTTGCTGTGTCATTGGGCTTACTTGCCATTTCAGTAAAGCAGGTTTGACCATGGCCCATCACATAGGTTCCACTATGACTCCATTTTACAGATGAGACAAAAAGAAGTTAAGACACTTGCTCGGTTAACATACCAAGTATTTAGCTAGAGAGGGCATTTGAACACAAGTAGCCTAATTCCACAGTCCATTCTCATGACATTCTTCTAAATGACTCCTCTTTTACTGGATGGCATTAACACATTAGCTTATTAGTACATATCAACCAGAAACAGGAACCAAATTAGCTACCTTGAAAAAGGAAAGCCCAAGTACATTTTGGAGAGGATCTCTAAAGGGGAGTGTAGCCATGGAATACCATCAGTGATAGCCAAGAAAAGGTTCTGTATACCAAAGAAAAATACATGAGGGAAAACGCTGAATAGCAATTTCTCAGTTTTGCTGAGGGCTACATCTGAGATGGAAAAGGAAGGGCAACCAGGAGAGTGGGTGGGAAACAGAGAATTGTCTCACAGTTGTGCACACAGTGACTTATATCTCATTTCCAAGCTAAGCGTCACTATAGACCCACCAGTGTATAACTTTTTTGGCAGTCCTAGTAATCCTCGGAGTAGCCATCTTCCAAGGTGACCAATGATCCCTACCTGATTTTTGTGTCCTTGTGTAGTCCCCTCCCACATTGAACAGGCCTAATTTTTTAAGCAATGGGATTGCAAAGTGGCAGAGTGTGACTTCTGAGACATAAAAGACATTGCAGCTTCTGTTTTGCTCTCTTGGATCATTTGCTCTAAAGAAACCTACTACCTTGTGGTGAGGACACTCAAGAACTGAGGTCTCCTGCAACAGCCAGGGAGAAACTGAGGCCTCCTGCCAAGAGTCATGTGAGTGAGCCATCTTGGGTGTGGAACCTCCAGGCCCTGTCAAGCCTCCAGGTGACTGCAACCCTGACTGCCATCTTGAATGTAACCTCATGAGAAACCTTGAGATAGAACCACCCAAATAAGCTGCTTCCAAATTCCTGAGCCACAAAAACTGTAGGATAATAAATGCTTGTGTGTTAAGCTGCTAAGTATTGGGGTGATTTTGTTAAGTAGCAATAGAAAGCTAACTTCCTCATTTCTTCCAACATTTATTAATTTGAACCAACAAATAATTATTGAGCTCTGTTGGCTCAGTTGCAAAGCAAGGTCTGTGACAGGGCACATAGGACAAGAATCTATGTATAGAAGGTAACAGCTGTGCTCCAGACTTATGGTCACATAGGGACAGAGACTGTACCCTTTCTCAGGGAATTGCTTCCATATCATTGCATCATTTAGGAAGTTTATTTCCCCTCTTAAGCAAAGTTCTTACTATGATTCAAGACTCTTCATGCGTATTGCTTATTTGGTGAAGACAGGGATACTTGGTATAACAGACACTTCACTGACTTCAAGTTACCCATCTCAGTGTCTAAGCAGTTAATTTTTAAGTGACACAGATCTCATTATGCTAAGTGCAACTGAAATAAATAATGCATATCGATGTGTTTCTCTCGCTCTTGTCCCTAGCCATATTGTATGGATGTAAGCTTTAATTGATCCCAATTTGGACTCGGAGACCAACTCAGTGATGCACTGTATTGTGTTTTGGTACAAGTGTATTTCCTGCAATATGTACTTCTTTTTAATGTTCAGACGCACAGGAGAAAACTCCTAAGGCATCAAATTGAATTTCCTGACATCTGTTTACTCACATATCCTCTTGGTATATTTCTGATACATACTCTGAGGTATGAAACTTCCATCTTCAGGGGCAGGCATTTTAACTTAAGAATGGTTTTTATATGATACTTGTGTAGATTGTACTCAGGCTTTGAATACTTAAATAAATTAGTATCAATGTCATTAGCACATCTCTCAGGCAACACTATTAAAAAACTGAGGGGAAAATATCATATTCTTTAAATCAGCTGTAATTTCTCATCTGAGTAGAAAATAGTTTGTTTTACAAACTTGTAGCTAAATTTGAATTGTAATTCTATTTAAACAGTTTCTTCCAGGGACTTTTAAGCATGTTTACTGAAGACTCGAGTATTCCAATTGTTTATTAAAAGATCTAAGGACCACAAGTTACATAAATTAGATTCCCTAAATATAGTTACATTTTCAAATGAAATTCTATAGCCTTTTTATCAGAGAATCATTTTTCTTTGCAGATTCACTTTTTGGCTAGCCAAAAAAAGTATAATATTTGAATATTGGAATTATGCCTGAGTGGTCAGACATTTTTTTATAATTTTAGAGAATGGGGGCCCAGAGAATGTCAGAGAAGACAAATGGATCTTTGGCACCTAACTTTAGCCTTTGTGGCAGAGGAAACACTTGTCCAATATGAGCATGCTTCTAAAAATAACTGCGGGCAAAACTGTGGCTTTGTGGTAAATTAAAATACTTCTTACTGAAGACAATTAAGCTTCATATATATTTATTTAACCTTTTGAGTGGGGCATAACCCCAAGTCTGCTGGATGAGACTATAAACCAAACCAAACTCACTTCTGTTTTAGTTTAAGGCAAGTTGTCAAAGAGATAGTAAATCTAAAAAAATAACATGGGCTTACATTTATTTTTAATTTCTATACACAGAGTCTTATTCTTAAGAGGGAAAAAGCACATTTTGTAAATGAATCAATTCATAGAAGAACTCTGAGAGACAGGATATGTTGACAGAAAGATGGGTTGAGGAGGGATGGAATGGGTCTGAGCTTGAAATTCAGTGTGTATTAATTTTGGAGAGAAATTATTTATGTTACCACTGCAAATGTTTAACTTATAAAAGCCATTCTGTGGAAGGGGAAAAAGCTGATGGATAAGACTCATCCAGCAAAAATATCTGGTACTAGAGTTATAACAAGCTTTTGTTTTGATAAAAGAAAAAATACATATTTTCAGGTCTTTTTAAAAAATACCTGATGGAGTGTTGTTGCTTTTTTTCTTTTCAAAGGGGAATCTATTAAATTCATATTCAAGCTCAGAGTTTTAGGAAAAACACTCTGGAAATCAATTTTGATTAATTTCTTTTATACAGAGTAATTAAGGAAAATTCTATATCTGTCTAATGCAGTAGCCATTATGGCACTTACATTTAAATTATTTAAAATTAAGTAAAACTAAAATTTTAGTTCTCAGTTCCACTCATCACATTTCAAGTGCTCAGTGGCAATGTGTGGCTCATGGCTACCACATTAACAGCACAGATATAGAATATTTTCATCATGGCAGAAAGTTCTATTGGACAGCACTGCTCTATAGCCAACAATAGGTCCCATCTAAACTTGTTACCTAAATCCAGTATCTAAGGGAAGCTATAGATTGTTCAGTGGAAACAGCAGAGGGTAAAAAAAAAAAAAAAAAAAAAAAGAGAGGCACCTGAAGATTGTTACAGTACTTAATGACATAGAAATGGCAGGTGACCCACTGAGGCTTTAACTTCTGTTTTGAATGATGTAGTTGTTGGTAGAGGAGGTGATTGCATGTTTGTTGCTTTAGCAAGATAGATGACAGAGGTTCTGTAGGATTATCCTGGGCAGGGTGACTGATCAAGGAAGTGGAGAAAGTGTTTCCCATTAAAATTAATTTGGACATTTCTCAAAGGCAATCAAGCTCTATTTTCTGGTGAAGAGTGTGCAATGAATATGCTATGTGTTGGGAATGAGTTGGGAAAGAAAGGAGGCTGACCAAGCCCTCCTCCAGTATCCCTGGATTTCTGAAATAGCAATGAGGGACAGTAGTTGCATATTCTGTGATAGACTGACCCACCAATCAGCTTAAGCCTGATGCCTCTGGGCAGCAGACCTTAGCTGTGAGCACTTAGGTGATGTCTAGGGACCCAGAGAGGGCACCCTGGGTCAAGTGGAGCCCCACACAGATGTGGCCTCCTTTGAAAACTTAGGCTGAGCTGTGATAGAAATTGGTTGAGAGTGACTGGCCTGCAGCTCTGGACAGTCAAGTGGATAATCAAGAGGGGCCGTGTGTGATAGCAAGAAACAAAGACCACGAGGCAGCAGCAGATCTTGAGACATAAAGTTCTTCCCCTTGTAGATATGGAAATGGGTGGACCTCTTTACTGGAATGAAAATCCATCATAATTCTTGTATGAGCCACAGGATTGGAGGAACCCCAAGATGGTCTTGGAGGATTTCTTTCCAATCTGGTATGTGGCAGTTTAAGCCAATTTTCATTTAACTTTGGGAAAAAGAAAATAGGTTTGATGATATTTGCACCCTGAATGTGGGGGAGCAGTTGATACTTACTTTATGAAGGCATAGCCAGCTCACCCCTGTGCTATTTGTATTAATAGCCCACATTTAGAAACACCCTGTATCAGTCAGCCAAAGGGGTGCTAATGTGAAATACCAAAAATGGGTTGGTCTTTATAAAGGGTATTTATTTGGGGTAGAAGTCCACAGATACCAGGCCATAAGGCGTTAAGTTTCTCACCACAGTTCATTGCCATGTGTTAGAGCAAGACAGCTGCCGGCGTTTGCCAGGGTTCAGGCTTCTTGGGTTCCTCTCTTCCAGGGGCTGCGTTTCTCTCCGGGCTTAGCTCCTGTTTCCTCCATAAGTTCAGCTGCAGACGATCAGGCGAACGGCTTGCTTCTCTTCTCCTGGGGCCTTCTTTCCAACATCAAAACTGCTTCTCAAAAGACTGCTTCAACTGTCCTTTGCCTTGCCTTTTATATTCAATTCCCCACCCACCAAGGGGTGGGGCTCAACGCCCTAATCCTAACCTAATCATGCCCAGATTAACAGATCAGTTTACAAGCATGATTCAATTATATTTTTGGAATTTATAATTATATCAAACTGCCACACACCCCAATTAGCAAAGAGACCCAAATAATTGATAAATTAGTAGACAGTACCTACCCATCTGCTGAGAAAACGTAATTCAGGGATTAAAACAGTAAAATTAATTTAAAGACACTTTTTGAGTAAACAATAAAAAATGTAAAGGTACGTTTAAATTCAAGCAAATTATATTTTTATTAACAATTTTTGAACACATAATATTTCAACATACATAGCATATTTGTAAATATTAACTTTTTGTGTGCTAAACCCTAAATGAATTTTTCTATTTATTCAGCTACGTTTATTTGCAAATAATTGGTTTCTGCATATTGTTCTGTACATGTACATAACTGAATTTGTTTACATGTTAAAATTCATGGAAAACTGACCCATTTTCAAATGAATTAATCCACCTTCAAAACTGCAATGTGGGATGTGAATATGCTCCCTGTCCTGATTTTGTGATAATCAGAGTAGGCTAAACATTCACTATATTAGAAACCATACATGTGTCCCCAGACCTAGTTTTTCTCCCTAGGTCTGGTTTTTAGAATGCTGGTGATGAACTAAGCCTGATTCATTAAATGACCATCCTGTGTGGGAAAAGACTAGTAACTTTAGGTATCTTTGGTCAACCTTAAGAGATACAGCAGGGGGACAGATGTGGCTCAAATAGTTGGGCGTCTGTCTCCCATTCAGAGGGACCTGAGTCCGATCCCTGGGACCTCCCGGTAAAAATTTTAAAAAAGAAAAATATAGAAGGCGCGTGGGCCACCGGGCCCCACGCGTAGGTGCACTGCCAGGCCCCACAAGCCAGGAAGCAAGATAATGATATAACAGGAGAGTGACACAAGGGAGAGCCAAGATGAGACGCACTGAAAAACCAGAAACTAAGGTGGTGCAAGCGATCAGATGCCTCTCTCCCACATCGGAGGTTCCAAGGATCGAATCCCAGTGAAGACAGGAGGAGAAGGATGAGAAGAGAGGGCAGGAAACAGACACAGAGTCACCCAGCGAGTGGACACAGAAAGAGCAAAGATGTGTGTGGGGGGTAAAAATGGATAAAAGTAAATAAATAAATAAATAAATCCTTTAAAAAAATGTATGGGGGAGGAAGTTACGGACTTCCTCCATATACTTTGATGATGCTCTTTCATGATTTGTTAACAAATGTTTCACAATAATGCAGGCTGTTTGTGGTGGGGTGATGTGTGGGAGCCCTATATGATGTTATGCATGTTTGTTTTGTAAGTTCACAATGTTTAATGAACACTTACAGTTTATGTATGTTCATGTATGAATGATAAATTTCAATAAATTGTTTTAAAAAAATGAATTGGGAACAAAAAAAAAAACTGCAATGCGGGGAAGTGGATGTGGCTCATGTGGTTGAGCTCCTGCCTACCACACAGGAGGTCCCGGGTTCGGTTCCTGGTGCCTCCTAAAGAAGATGAGCAAGACAGAGAGCTGACACAACAAGATGATATAACAAAGAGACATAAGGAGGAAAACACAATGAGAAATACAACAAAGCAGGGAGTGGAAGTGGCTCAAGCAATTGGGTACCTCCCTCCCTTATGGGAGGTCCCTGGTATGTTTCTATTGCCTCCTAAAAAGAAGACGAGCACAGAATGAACACATACATCGAGCACAAAACAATGACAGAGGGGGTTAGAAATAAATAAATCTTTAAAAATAAATTGCAATGTAAATTTTTTTTCGTGAATTGGATTTTGGAAATTTACTGTTCATTTAAAATATTTCTATTACTGTCATAAAATGACTTTTTAAAGGAAATTAATCTGAAATATTTGAATCATTTCGATTTACGTGTTTTTTTATTTAGAAATATAAGACATTTTATTTTATAATTACAAAATTACATTTCTTTCTGTATGCAAATTAAGGTCACAAATGTGCAAATGCACCAGTTTTTGTATTAATATGTGTAGTGGTCCAATGCTTTCTTCTTCTCTCACTATAATGTTTTCTGATTCTCTGCAACCTATCTATTACCTGTTGTTATTAGGGTGTTTCCCTATCATTCTAGTACCATACCGAAGTCTTTTTATACTTTTTTGTTTGTTTTATTTATTTTTCCCAAAGTTTTTAATTGTGCATTTCCATTGTTTTCAAGAACAGAGATATTTATTAAAACATGGTTTTAGGTTGGGTGTGCTAAATCTTATTCAACCACTCACTGTCCCCAAATTCTACCACTCTGACTTATGATAAGGAAAGACAAAAAAGCTATTTTAAATTTAAATTTTGAGATTCTTCCTAAAAGTTTATAAAAGTAAGCAGTAAACCTTATTGTTTTAGCTGTATCTATACACTCATAACTCAATTTTGTGTACTGTTGAGAATGACTGGCAAATACATTCAAAACTAAAATAAAGATGGGATGTGAAAGAACCTTTAGCCTTAGGCTGGCTAGTGGGCTGTTCTGGATTACTATTATTGAAGGAGCAGATTAAACAAAAGATGCTTGGGGCATCAAAAGAGAGAGGGAGAGAGAGGGAGGGAGGAAGAGGGAGGGAAAGGGACAGAGAAGAATGGAAAGGAAATAAGGGAGGCAGGGGAAGAGAGGAGGAAGAGGGAGAAGGAGAGAGACAGAGGGACAGAAGGACAGAGGGACAGCGGAAGGGAGAGGAAGAGGGAGGGAAACTAAGTTCAGCTCCAATGAATTTGTCCAGACTATTGCAATCTGAAAATCCAGATAGAAATAATTTCTATGTCTCTTTAATATAAACATTGCATGTTTCTGGGTTAATATTGTGTTTATTTATATATATGTATTTTTTAGGCCAGTAAAAAGAATTTATTTGGGAAATGGGGGAAAGAAGAGAGCTTGCTGAGAAATGGGAGAGAATGATGGAAATACACACCAAGATTTGGTGTGGGCCCCTCTAGGCAGAGAGAGCTGTGTTTATTTTTAACCATATGGGTTGAGAAAGGGGCACCAATATATTTTCTTCAATGCTTAGAGGCTCTAAAATGATGTCATCATATCCAGAGGAGATGTATTTGCGTCATCACATCAGCTCGTGTCGGTCTGGTAATAGTGCTGCATTTCAGTTCATATTTAATCAATGTTTGTCTTTGGTCATCCCAGCCAGGAACTCAGATGGGAGAGGATCCCTGAAGAAGTGGCATTCACTGTGATTGTGGGTCTCAGGCCTCTATGGAGAATGCCTTCAGGTATTCTATAGACCTTTTCCATCTACTGTAACTAGGCGCTTGGGAGATCTTGCCCACCAAAGTGGAGCACTTATTTCTAGTTTGATTGTGAACCAAGCCTACCATGCACAAAGTGAACTGGGCCCTGTAAATCTCACTGGCTCATCCTTTCTCCAACCTGCATGCCTACCTTCTCCACAGGCACTTCTTTTTTGCTTGCCTTGCCTTCTCCCTTTCTGTACCACAGCCTGGAAGGTGCCTATATGCAACAAATCTGTGTAATTGCAGACTTAACTTTGATGTTTTCCTCTTCGCAGGGATTACAGCCTTGTACTGCCCATAGTCCAATATATGAAAATACTTTTTTCACATATTTTCTCATGTTTTACAACAGGGGAGATAGTCCAGTACCAATGCTTCATCGTGATCAAAACCAGAAGTTCAATGGTTGTAATTTTTTAAACTAGAAATAATTCTTTTATTCCAAGAAATATTTTATAACTATAAAAGGTTTTCTTTTAAGATTTTTTAATTGCCAAAGACATAGCAAGGTAAATAAAAAATAAGAAGTGTAAGAACTCTCCCAGGTATTAACTGTGGCTAAATTAATACAGATCAATGAAAAACAAGATTTCAGACCCAAGTAGCAATCATGAGCTCATGTCAAGATTTTTCAGTGTATTTTCCTCCCATTTCTATTTCTACTTTCATCTTCCAAATATAAGCCATTAATTTGCAAAACAGTTTTCTACTAAAAAGAAATTGTTTTCAGGAGGGGTTTCTGTTTGATATAAGATAATTATTTGTAAAATGCTTAAGTACACAAATTTGTGTCAAAAAATTATCTAAGTGAAAATTGTATTAGCTAGATAATTATGAGTTCAGAATAAATGTAAAATATTCCCAGCTTACCTCCATCAATCTCATAATAATGGTAATAATAATATTAGAGAGTACTTGTTAGACTTTACCAGTGTCTTGTAATCTAAGTGCTTTGCATATGTTAACTTTTTTAAAAAGTTTTTGAGGTAGATGTTACAAATTTACTCACTCTACAGATAAAGAAACAGAACTACAGAAAGAATAAGTACTTTTACCACAGCTAGTTTGTAACAGAGCTAGTATGATTCAAATGTACTCTGAATAATTTTTGGAGAAGGTGCCTAGCCAAAAAGAGGACTTTATTAGATGATGTAATCATTTAAATTTAACATCACTTTTGACTGCTGGCTCCAGGCCCAACCTCATACTCATAACTGAGGAAAACCTTGCCAGATTATGTCAATTGGACTGTTGCCTACATTCATTGTATAAGTCTTATATCATCATAAATATTATGTAACTGAGACCAGAATTTAGGAGGAAAATGTTCACTTATTTATATCAACAATGTTACTTGGATTGAAAGAGCTACTTTTTTACTGGAATTAAAGTAGTTTTATTTAAGACATTGTTCTTTCCTATTTAAATAAAACCAAAATTCTGGGGTGGATCATTAAAGGAAATTTTATATTTTTCACAAGGTTTATGGTTGAAAGACCTGGAAAAAACCTGTACTATTTGAACTCTTGACATGAGGAAAATCCTTCTTTCAACATTAAAATCTTAATATTGAATTTTGTTTGTTAAAAGCCCCTCAAGGAAAACTGCTGATTTTATTTGGTAGAGAATTTACTGATAGAGGCAGAAAGTAGTAGCTAAAATGGGGGGGGGGGGGACACAACAGTTTCAACAAATTTAAAAGGATTTAAATCACAAAGTATGTTTTTCAATCACAATGGAATTAAGTTAGAATCTTTCCTCAAGTATTTGGAAATTAGGGAGAAAAAATGCTTTCTAAAATAATCATTTGTTAACAAATAATTTATAAAGGAAGTTAGAAAATATTTTGAATTGAATAATTGAAAATACAACATATCAAAATGTGCAGGATGTAGTTAAAGCAGTAATTAGAGGAAAACTTATAGCTTTAAATACTTATATTAGCAAAGAAAAAAGGTCTTTTATTTTAAACTTGGGCTTCTACCTTAAGAAGCTTTAAAAAGAACAGCAAATTAAGTCCAAAATTAGTAGAGTAAGGAAATAATAAAGATAAGAGAGGAAATACGTGCAACAGAAAAATGACAGAGATAAATCAATGAAATTAAAAGCTGGTTCTTTGACTAATGTAGACTTATTATTATGCAGTAATGGAAGAACTTGTAACATTGATATAAAGACAATAGTCATCAGAGGTTCTGAGGGAAGAATAAGTGTAACATGGGACATTTTTGAGACATTGGATTGGTTCTGCATGATATTGCAATGGTGGGTACAGGCCATTATACATTTTGTCAAAACCTATAAAATTGTGTGGTGCAAAGTGTGATACATAATGTAAACTATAGACTATGCTTAGTAGCAATACTTCAATACAAATTTATCAATTTGTTTGTAACAAATGTACCACACTAATGAAAGATGTTGTTAATGGGAAAAAAGCATGGAAGGGGGATGGGGTGAGGTACATGGGAATCTCCTATATTTTAATGTAACATTTATGTAATCTAAAGTTCCTTTAAAATAAAGAAAAAAATTTAAATAAAAGATTCAATAGAAAAAGAAAATTGCAAATAAGAAAAAAAAGTTGGTTCTTTGAAATGATTAATAAAGTATATAAATATGAGGCTTTATAGAATAATAAAAAAAGAAAAAACACAAATTATTAATATTAAAAAAGAGAGAACATCAGTAAATACTCTGAAGGTAGTTTAAAAAAAACACAATAAGGGAATATTTTGAACAACTTTATGGCAATTAATTCAAAAATTTAGGGGCAACAGACAAAAAAAAATTGCCAAAACTGACAGAGGAAGAAATATCTGAAAAGTCCTATAAATATTTAAAAATTGAATTCACAATAAAAACCCTTCTCACAAGGAAATCTCCAAGCTTCAGCAGTGAATTATGTCAAACATTTAAGAAAAAAAATTAAACCAGTATTGCATAAATTCTTTCAAAAAAAAAAAGAAGGGAGAGTCACTTCCTAATTCATTTTATTAGATCAGCGTTATCCTGATATCAAAAGCCAGACAAAGACCTCCAAGAAAAGAAAACTACAGAAAAATGACCCTTATGAATCAAAAAAAAAAAAAAAAAAAAAAGTAAAAGACCCAACAAAATATTAGCAAATCAAATCCGAGAATACATGAAATGGGTAATACATCATGACCAAGTAGGGTTTCTTTCAGGAATTTAAAATTCATTTAATGTGCAAAAATTAATCAATGTAAGAACTTGGTAGTAGTTAAAGACAATGGTGGTTGCCGAAATCCTCCTTGTGTCCTTGTGTATCCTCCAAAACCAACCCAGAAAAACAAATTAAACTACTTAATGAAAACTAACAGAGAATGTCCAAACTTCAAATTAACTGTAAGTCAATAAAGAAAATGCAAGTTAATCTTTCACATTCTCACTGCAAGCAAAAACAGTCCGGTGAAAAACTGCATGGAAGAGGGATGACAGGAGCTAGCTAAAGGTCTAAAATTGCTCTAAAACTTCTACTGAAAAATGGAAATCCATACCCTGCATGAAAATTGTGAAAAAGTGTTTCAACAGATCAGATCACTGACCACAGGGAAGGGGCTTAAAAGGACATGTAATCCAAGGTGCTGTCTTTGAAAGGAATAGTTTCTAGAGGAGAAAAAGGTAACAATGAGAGAGGCACACATTGTTAACATGGTAGGAAAAGATAAAAGGAGAGAATTTAGGGTCATGTACTACAAAAAGAATTAAACATTTGTGGGAAACACAACCACTCCCCTAACACCAAAAAAATTAATGAACAAAACTGAACTTTGTCACAGTGGCAGAAGGTGGTGCCATTGAACTAGGAATCATGCAAGCCACCCTAAATTAACAAATTAATAAAAGGAAATGGAATAAATCTGTACACATGTGTAATCGAATATTCAGAAAACAAAATCAATACACCTCAATAGGTAAATCCACCCTCACTCTCTCCCAAAGCCCCATTAAGCAGAAAAATCTCAGGATAACGATCCAAACTAAATTTAGTAAACTCAAATATGCACTTGAGGATATGAAAATCAACCTTGAATCTGCAATCCAAAAATGATAATCTAAAATGGACAAGGAATTGAAAGAAGTGAAAATAGAGATATTGGGCTCAGGACCTAAATGAAAGAAAAAGAAAAAAATTTTTGATAAAGATAAAAGTTTTTATGAAATAAATCAATAAAGACTAAGTTATGAAGTGTCCAGGACAGAATAGATTTAAATGGAAATATAATAAGGAATACTGAAGGAATAAAAGAAGAAAAATTCAATAGGGCCAGGAGAAAATAGTTGAAATAGAAGATAGGCAAAGAAGAAATAACATATATAACTTGAGTCCCTAAAGAAGAAAAATGAAACAACAAAACAGAACTAATACATAACATAGTAATTCAAGAAACCTTTCCAGAAATAAAAGAAGACCTGAATCTACTGAGTATCTGGCAAAATTAATTCAGAATGATTAATTCTGATAGACATTTTAGGAAAACTATACTTCAAAGATTTAAAAATTTTAATACACAAAATTTATAAGAAAAACAATCTAATAACTGACAGCAGTAAAAGAATTATATAGGTATGAAACTTCTCAAAAGTAGTATACAAAGCAAGACAACAATGGAAGAGAATTTTGTAAAAAAAAAAAAAAAAACCTAATGAAAGAAAATGACAACCAAGGATTTTATATCTAGCTCAGCTGTCCTTTATATGCATCAGAGCTATAGAAAAAATAAAGAGATTTACATATACAAAAACTTAGGGAGTTCTGTACTAATGAACCATTCTTGATAAATCTATTAGTGTTTATCACAGAAAGCACTGTGATAAACAAATATAAACTGGCAATCTGGGAGAAAATATTTGTAGCATGTAGCAAAGATAAAGTGATAATAATCTTAATATATAAAGAACTCTTAAAATATAAAGGGGAAAGACCAAAAATGGGCAGAAGACATGAACAGATAATTCACAAGAATATTTTAAATGTCTCAAACATGGTCACAGATTTAGGAGAGATGACCATGTGAGATAATGCAATGTGAGATCTACTGAAATTTGAACAAGGTCTGTACATTAATTAATAAGTATTTCCTAATATGAATTTCCTAATTTCATTAATTGTGCAATGGCTATATAGGATGTTACCAAAGAAATGTAAACAATAATGTACTATAGTAAGAATGTTTGCTTTTTCCAATGGTTTGGATTTACAACATCATAACTGCTTTATGTATATTCTAGAATTAAGCGAATGTGTAAATATATTGTGCTTAAATAGAGCCAGGCTTCTCACTGATAGAAAAAAAACTTACTGGAAAAAATGGCTGATTCCAAAGCGTGGGCAGGGAAAGTACAAGGGGAGCCTGGACATTGTATTAGTTTGCTATCACCACAAACTTAACGTTTAAAACAACACCCATTTATTATCTCATCATTTCTGGAGATTAAAAGTCCAGGCACAGCTCAGTTGGATTCTGGTCAGGGTCTCACACGCTGAAATCAAGGGATCAGCTCTGCTGCATTCTCATCTGGCACTCAGGGTCCTCTTCCAATTTCATCAGGTTATAGGCAGAATTCAGTTCTTTGTGGCTGCAGAACTGTGACCCCTGTTTCCTTCTGGGTTATCAGCCAGGGGTCCTACAGGTCACCCTTCGGTCCTAGCCACGTGACCCTCTCACAACATGGTAGTTTATTCTTCAAAGCCAGCAGGAGACTCTCTCCCCAGTGTGCCACAACAGAGTCTTCTATAATGTAGCACAATCATGGGAGAGACTATCGCATCAAATCATAGGTCCTGCCCACACTCAAGGGAGAAGATTATTCAGAGTGTGTACACTGAGAAGCAGGGATCTCAGGAGCAACCTTAGAATTCTGCCTGCCACAAATATGCGAAAAAGTAAGTGTGGCAGTTTAATATTATTTATGGACCCCCCCAAAAGAGAAAGATTATTATTGTAAACTGGTCTGTTCCTCTGGGTGTGATATCCTTTGATTGTATTAAATTCAAAGGTTTTAAGTTTATTTAATAGAATCACTTTAGGGCTTTGATTCCAAAGTGTCAGTAGGGTGTGACTCAGGGTTGAGTCCCAGCCTCCTTGGTAGGCTGATATAAACAGACACTCACTCAAGAAGACTCACTCACAGAAGAGAGAACTTGGTCATTTCAGTCCTGCCATGTGATAGAAAAGAGAAGGCTGAAACAGTTAAAGCCCCAAGAAGAGAGATGAGCCATTTGCCTGATAGTTTGCAGCTGAAGAAAACAGAGCAGCTGAGCAGCAGAGAAGGCCCAAGAGCCCAGGCAGAGATCACATGCCGTCTTGCTTCAACAAGTGGCAACAGACTTTGGTAAGAAAGCAGCCTTGACTTTAACTCTTTAGGGCCTTGTAACTGTAAGCCTTTACCCCAAATAAACACCCTTTATAAAAGCCAACAGATTTCTAGTACTTAGCATTAGCATCCCTTTGGTAAGGAACTGCTCAAAGATGATATCTAAAGGAATTAACAGCCATCTTGGACAGGTTTCCACTGCCCAGATCTGGGTTGCTTTGAGCAAACAAACAGCAATAATAATAATAGTAATAGATTATATCCTATAAAATAAAATAAGGATAGATGAATCTGTACTGACATCAATAAATGAATGAATGAATAAATAAATGGAAATGAAGGGAAAGCTTGTCTTATGGTAGAATTCCATAATACTCTGAAAAATATAGAAGGAATTATGGAATTAGACAATTACCATTTGGCAACCATCACAGTAATAATTGTTACATGCAAGAATCATCAATAGATGATAACGTTAGTGGGCAAAAGTATGGTAAGAAGCAGGATATTTACATAGTCTCAAAGTATCTCCCAACAAGACACATACCAATTACAAAAGGGAAAATAGTAACTTTATAGCAAACAACCCTAGCAAATGATCAGAGTTAGCATCACTAGTAATAGGACAAATTGACATCATGCACCTCCTGAAATGATGACTGAGAAAGATACAACTTCCCTTCTGTAGCATTCTTCCAAAAAATGCACAACCAAAATCAAATCATGAGGAAACATCAGAGAAACCAAAATTAAAGGACATTTTAAAAAATACTTAACCAATTGTATCAGTCAAGGTTCTCAAGAGAAAAGGATACATTTATGTGTGTGTGTGTTTGTGTGCACATGTGCTTATGTACACATATATGGAGGTGGAGAGAGACTTATTTAAGGAATTGGCTCACACAATTTAAAGCCAAAATCCACAGTAGACAGTGGGTTGGAAATTTCAAGAGTTGATATTGTCGTCTTGAGTTGGAAATCCTTGGGGGAGGCTGGCAGTCTGGAAACTCAGGCATGAGTAGATGTGGTGGTCTTTTTTTTTTTTTTTTTTTTTTTTTTTTTAATTTATTTATTTACTTTATCCATTTTAACCCCCCCCCTTCCCCATTTGCTGTTTTGTGTCCATTCGCTGGGCAATTCTCTGTGTCTGTTTCCTGCCATCTCTTCCCATCCTCCTCCTCCAGTCTTCACCAGGATTCCATCCTGGAGACCTCCGATGTAGGAGAGAGGTGTTTTGCCACCTGCGCCACCTCGGTTCCTGATTTTCAGAGCTTTTGGAGCATTTCGTCTTGTCTCTCCCCTACGTCTCTCTCCTGTTACATCATCATCTTGCTGTATGGCTCCCGGGGCCTGGTGGCTCACTGGCACACAGAGCCTGGCAGCCCATGCGCCTTCTATATGTATATTTTTCATTTTACCGGGAGGTCCCGGGGATCGAACCCAGGTCTCTCCATATGGCAGACAGACGCCCAACCATTTGAGCCACATCTGCCCCCCTGATGTGGTGGTCTTGAGACAGAATTTCTTCTTCTTCTGGAAACCTCCATTCTTTTTTTAAAGGCTTTCGGCTGATTGGATGTGGTCCACCCACATTATCAAGGGTAATCTACTTAAAGTCAACTGTTTTTATGTGCTAATCACATCTACAAAATATCTTTACAGCAACATCTAGGTTAGTGTTTGACCAAACACTGGACTCCATAGCCTAGACAAGTTGACAGGTAAAATTAACCATCATACCAATATTCAAGAGTGTCAAAGACAGAGACAAAGAAATACAAAGGGAGACTATGAACTGTTTCCGTTTAAAGGAGACTAAAGAGATGACAGTCAATGCAAAATGTGATATTGAATTGAATTCTGGACAAAAAGACATGAGTGGGCCAATTAGAGAAATTTAAATAAGGTCTTTAAATTTGATATTAGCTTTGTATTGATGTTAATTTCCTAATGTTGATAACCATACTGTAGTTATATGAGAATGTCCTTTTTAAAAGGAAATATACACTGAAGCATTTACAGGTTTTGAACAATCAATGTGAAATTACCATATGAACAGTATAAGAAAAATCATGTGATTATTTCAACATATGCAGGAAAGACACTTGACAAAGTTTAACACACAGTCATGATAAAACAAAAGAAAATATGATAAAAACCAAACTCACAGCAAACTAGGAATAAAAAGAAACTTCCTAAACCTGATCAAAGTTATCTATGAAAATCTACAACTAGCATCATATTTAATGGTGAAATACTGAGCACTCTTCCCCTAAGATCAAGAATGAGGCAAGGATATCTGCTCTCACCATTTCTACTTAATATCATACAGGAGGCAAGATAAAAATAAAAGGCAGGCATACAGATTTAAAGGAAGAAATAAGACTTATCACATACATCACAGGAATTTGCCAATAACTACTAGAACTAATAAACGGATTTAAGATTGTTTCCGGACAAAGTCAATGTATAAAAATTGACTGTTTTTTCTATATATTAGCAACAAAGCTTTGGAAATAGAAGTTAAAAAAAAAAAAGTTTACAATAAGATAAAAAACATGAAATACTTGCGATATATTTAATTTAAATAAATGTGCTAGACATGTGTACTAAAAATCACAAAATTTGCCAAGAGAAATTTAAGAAGACTAAATAAATGGAGAGATACACCATATTTATGGACTAGAAGACTCAATATTAGGATATCACTTCTCCCCAAATAAAAAATGTATATGGAAATTTGAAGGAACTAGAGTAGCCAAAATAATTTTCAAGAAGAATATAGAGGACTTAAACTACCTGAATGCAAGACTTACTATACAGTTACAGTAAAAAAGAGAATGTGGTATTGATGTAAGGATAGACATATAGATCACTTGGATGGAATAGTGAGTTGAGAATTAGACCTATACATAGACGGCCAATTGATTTTCAACCAAGTTATGTTGTTCATCTTTCCTGTCAATGACTTCTAACTCCTCCCTGTAAACCACTGATCTGATTTCTATCACTATGAATGAGTTCAGCCTGTTTTAGCACTACTTATAAATGGAATCAAAGAGTACAGACTTTGTAACTGCAAAGTCAAGAGGGTAGTTCTGACTTTAAGTAGTGTTCAAATAATTTAATCAGGAATGTGTCTTTTTCTTAGCCCTCTGCCTTTGAATGAGTAGACCTCATTCACAGCAAATGAGTGACAGCAAATATGGCCACCAGAAGCTCAAGGAATATGTTTTATCTATTTAGTACCCTCAGTGGAAAGACGATACCTCTTTCTATGTCACTGTAGCAAAAGTCCAATTCTAATTCATATTGTATCTATCCAGAGAGTATATCTGCCCCTGAATTGTGGCCAGGGCCATGAAATATGCTTCTTAGCTATGTCAGGGCCGGGTGCCTAACGCTGGATTTTGAAGAAGACTCCCCTCCCCCATGTGACCTGAAGGGATTGAGAGTA
The DNA here is from genome assembly GCA_026826555.1 of Tolypeutes matacus. Lineage (NCBI taxonomy): Eukaryota > Metazoa > Chordata > Mammalia > Cingulata > Chlamyphoridae > Tolypeutes > Tolypeutes matacus. Next base: position 10,474,877 of record JAKSZT010053928.1, read on the forward strand.
GGAAGTCATAGTATCCCCAGGTACTGTCTCAGGATGCAGATGTCCACTACAGCTTGATAAACCAAGCATCCTGGACTCCAGTCCAAATTCATTTTACCACAGTACTTTATTATAATTTGGCACTCAGGATAATGCATAGTATCCCAGAGTGCTCTGATCCTTTGTTGCCAAAGTGTGATGAAATATCTTATGGCCCTTCTTCCAGAGTAAGGGAAGTGGGGCCCAGGCCCTGTGGAGCCAAATAGGAGGACACCGTCATTGTGGGGGCTAACAGGCAGACTTGTAGCATCTTTTACACCTTTTTGCTGAGAAATGAATTTTAAAAGCTAAGAAAAACAAAAATGGGCTTAATAGAGGGAAGAAAGACAATTGCAAATCAGTTTCAAGTGCTTCATTTCAAAAAGGACAATGGATATAAAAAGAAAAAGGAAAGGAAAGGTAAGAAAATGAGAGATTGGAAATGATATAGAACACAGTTTCTAACTCAACATATCATTGACAATGTTGGCAAGCAGTCATTTTCAAATGTCAAAAATGTAACTAGAACAGCTCACTTAGGCAAAGGGAAGGTGATATTAGTAAGTCTAATCTGTCAGTCAATGCTTGCTTGCTTATTTGTAGAGAAATGCTAGGAAGAAAGGTTTTTAAGTAGGAAATATTTATATTTGCAATAAAATTTTAAACCGGAACTTTGAGAATATTCTACTTCTATATTTTTTGTGGAACATTACATTTAACAAGTTGGAATTATATTTTTATATTTTTAACTTTTTAAGAATATCTGTATTTTTGTTATGATAATAGAGCGTGAAGTCCATCACTAAATGAGTTATTTCTCACTGAAGAGAGCTCTTTTTGGTATTTCCAGCTTCACATATAAACACAGATACTGACACTCTTACTTCAAGCCAGAGACACTAGGAGAAAAAATAAATAAATAGATAGATCATAAGATTGCAAATTTTACTATTAGTGAGTTTAAAGCCAAATGATTTCACAGTATTGCACCACTTTAAGTACACCACAAGGAAAGAGTAAAAATGCTTTAGATGTCAGAACAAGGGATGGAGAAAAGCCTCCTAAGGAAGAGTTTATGGTTTCAGTATCTGAGGGCAAATTCTTGTACATTCCTCCCAAGGAGTATTGGGGTCCACACTCCCTCCACTTGAATCTGTGCAAGCTTGTAACTGCTTCAGCTAATAAGAAGATGGCAGATGTGAGGCCATGTGACTTCTGAGGCCAGGTCATAAAATCCATGGAGATTCTATCTTGATCACTGGAACACTAGCTCTCAGGAGCAGCCAGGTAAGAGCACCTCAACTGAGACCACCGTGTTGGCAAGGCCTATGTAAGTACTCCAGTCAACAGTCCCAGCTGAGCCCAGCCTTCCAGCTATCTCTGCCAAGGCACTAGTATCATGAGCAAAGCTCATGTCTTGGACCCTTCAGAATGGCCCATCCATCAGCTGAACACTATAGAATGACCTCCTTTGATGCCATATGGAATGGAAGAATCACCTAGCCAAACCCTATCCAAATTCATGATCCACAAAATCATGAGATACAATGAAATGTTTTTTGTTTCAAGCCTCAAAATTTGGGGTAGCTTGTTATGCATACAAAAGAACAAAGGGGAAGCCATTTTGAATTAGTGATATAGTTATTATGTTTTTAACAAAAGCATCATTGCTATATCTTAATAATGATTAAAGACAAATGATCCAGTGAAATGCTATAGCAGTAGATTTATATTGAGATTTTTCTTATGTTTTTATTTGACCTTAGGATGTTTAAGAACTTACCTCGGGGACACCTTGAATCTATAAGAAGAGTAAATTGAAAAAGAGATAAGGGGAATTCTTAATTTCTTAGTATACCACACAATTAGATCAAACTTCTATTTACCCAAAATATAAGCAACCAAAAGGCTCAAATGATAGATTGTGAGTTGTATGTGTCCTGTTTCTTCTGCTTTATGAAAAAGAGGCAAGTAACAAATAAACAAGATGCTATCACTTTATTAAAAAGAAATCAAGTGTTGTCAGGCCTTATCACTGTGACGCAGATTTTTAGAACCCTCATTTCAGGCAAAAGATACCAGAAACTTATTTATTTATGAATAACTGGAGAAACAACAAAAAATTAAAAATATAGCTTCAGCACAGTCTACTCACCTTCTGCATCCATAGTACTATATGTTGGCAAAAGATGCTTAAGTCCCTGAAGATTCTGTAAGACTTCTGGGGGTCACAAGGAACCAACAGAGAGAACTAAAATAATCTCCAGAACTGTTTAACACAGAACATGGCTAAGTTACCCATTTTCTCACAGACTATCCATTTGTTTATTTTCCAATTTGGATATTATATTGAATCCATTGAAACTTAATTTTTATTTGTTGAACCTGGCTTCTTAATGTGAAATGCAATACTTTCATAAACACACACATGAAACTTACTGATGCCCTGTAATTAAAGCATTGCAAGTTAACTAAACACATGACTGCATAGAAAAGCCAAAAGAAAATACTTTGTATGCTATTTTCCTGTTAGAAAATTGAAAACATCAGATCACACAGAATTCAATTATGTTTTTGTCAATATAACAGAATAGATAAATACAATTTTAGTACAAAACAGAGCACCTTATATGCAGAAGGGATGCTCTAAATAATTGTATCATTGAGTTTGATTAAAAATAACAGTTACATGTACTAAAGCCCTGATGAAATAGCCAGCAGTATGCCAATATTATAATTCTTACCTCCAAAATAATCGTAAATTTTACTGATGGAAGCTTAACTAAGAAAGCTAATAAACCTATCACATTTTATATTGAGGGTGATTCTACCCAGGACAGACATGGCAGATATTTCTTAATAATGAGAAGAAATTTCACAGAATGTGTGAGAACACGTATGGTCTGAATAGCTAATGATTAAATATACGAATATTGAGTTAGTCCAGTAAAGATGGTACCAGCCTCAGGCACCTTTCTCCTGCGGTCATGATCTTTCAGGGACCTGGCAAACAAAAAAGAGATGTTAAGGATGTTGTGAAATGTTGACCCAAGAAGCAGACCAAGCCTGACTCAAGGGAGGCAGCTTCCACAACAATGTTATCGATGAGAACCTACCAAATATTATGTTATTTTCTTCAGCCTCCCCCCACAACCAGTCAGTTCACCCCATAATAAATAATGGGACGAGGGGAAGATTGTGATGATTTTCTTGGGGCCCTAAGCATCTTTCTGGAACTCAGTGATACATAGTTCTAGCAATAAGGACATTCCAACAATTTCTAACATCACAGGGCCCCCTAGTTTTAGCTGAAAACCTAGTTATTAAATAGAGGGAGAGAAACCTTATTAGTCACAGGCTCTTAGGCTTTCTACAGATTCTTAGGACAAAGAAAAAGGGAAAGTAGGAATATATTTTAAAGTCTTCTGCCTTTCAACATGGTTTTATCCAATTCCAATTTAACATTAGGTCTCTAACAGGCATGCTTATCTAGAAATTATTCTTATTTAAATGTATTTAATTATCTTAATTTATTTCTTTACTGTTTATTCTTTACTCAGTGTCAAGTATCTAGATGCCCACAGTACCTTTAGGAAATTGCTGGCAAAGCTGATGGCCCAGAACCATTCAGGAACCCTTAGGAATCTTCCATGATCTTGGCTGGAGTTGATCCAGAGCCAGGTGGAGGTACTGTCCTTTTTGTGCTGCAACCTCATTTTAGCAGCATTCTCTGACTATTTATGTTCTTCTCTAGTCACTGCAGTGACTAGGACACCTGAAAAGAGGAAGTCCATTTGTTGTTTATAATGAATTAGCTTCCTAGAACTGGAGACTGAGGAGTTAATATATAGAAATATCTCAATACAAGGGGGTAATTTGCCTTAAACTCTATAAACCAAATTCTATCTTTCTTTTCTTCACAGACTCCTCCCCCTCCAAATTTTATATACCCTTTTCCTATACCAAGATAATAGCCTGGTAAGAAATCTTTACGAAGTCTTTTACCTAGCCTTAAATAAGGGCACATAATGTGAAAACAGCTACCAAGAGAATAAATAGAAAGAGAAATAGCTCAACACAGATATCTCAGGGCTAATTATCACTATTGTGATGGTTAAGCTCTTGTGTCAACTTGGCTAGGTTATAGTGTATAGTTGTTTGGTCAGGCAAGCACTGGCCTGATAGTTACTGTGACGGTATTCCATGGATTTAAATCATTAGTCAGTTGATTGCATCTGTAGCAGATTACATCTACAATCAACCAAGGAAATTGCCTTCAGCAATGAGAGAAGTCTCGTCCAATCAGCTGAAAGACTTGAAGGGAGACTGGATGATTTCAGCACTCAGAAAAGAAAAATTTCTATCTCTACGTCAGCCAGCCAGCTTCTCTTTCCAAGTTGCAGCCTGCCTAAGGAATTTGGATTTACCAATCTCCACGGTCACGTAAGCCAATTCCTATAATAAATCTCATAATAGCTATATACATACATATATATGTGTACATATATGATGTTAGTTCTGTTTCTCTGAAGAACCCTGACTAACAACACAACTGTGAAATACATTTATAGGATTTTCAACAGAAAGACATTCTGACATAAAAGCCTGATTTAAAGGGTTGGCAGCATTGGTTTTTTGTTGTTGTTGTTTGTTTTTAAATCTTAGCCATTTTAATATGGCAAATGTGAAATGTTGCACACACACTTCAAATTGCTTAACAGTAGGGAAGTGGAATGTCATAAGCCACTACTATTTGATTTTTAAATCTTCAGTAAAGGGTTTTCGATAGATTTTTCCACAAGCACTCTAGCCATGTGTTTAATAATTATAGTATTCTAATTTAAAGATAGGAGTCAAGTTCTCCAGTCAAACACAACTGACAGGATGTATATATTTATATGTAAATATCAAGAGATTTATCATAGGAATCGGCTCATGTGACCATGGAGATCTGCAAGTCCAAATTCCATAGGGCAGGCTGCAAGTTGGAAACTCCCAGAAGGAGCTGGCTGGCTGAAGTAGCAGTAGAAATTCTTCCTTCCGACTTCTGAAATGCTCAGGTCTCATCCGAAAACCTCCAAGTGATTGAATTAGGGCAGTCTTCTTTATTGATAGTAGATACAATAAGCTGTAGATGCCATCCACTGACCATGCATACAAATCCATCTATGAAATACCCTCACAGTAATAATCAGGCCAGTGCTCACTTGACCCAACAACTGGACACCATAACCTAGCCGAGATGATACATGAAATTAACCATAAAGCAGTTTGCCTTTCAAGTTCCTTCCAAGTGACAAAAACCAAGTTTAAGCACAAAGGGGATATTGATGACTCATAGTACCTAAGGGATGGTTGAATCAAGATTAATATATGAAATTCATTGATGCTGTAGTGTCTCAGGAAGAGATGAATGAGGCCTATGACACTCCATCTTCCATCTCTGCTCATCTCTAAGTGTTGGCTTTATTCTCTGACACCAAGGATGGACTTTCTCTATATGGGAGGAAGAGTGTGCCTTGAGGGTTCCCAAATGTTATATCTTTTATCTTCCACCATGGAGACAGTGTTTTAAAGCTCTTTCAGTTCCACCTTGAAAAGTTCTAGGGACCTTCGAGGACTAGGTGAATTATCTATGTGCAAAGGGACACAATATTATAATTTGATCAGCTTGGGTAAAGTGCCTACCCCATACCAAATTTGACTAGGAACTAGCATTATATAAGAATATCAGCCTATTTTAAAAATAAGTGTAGAAAAAATTAGAAAATGTGACATGATTTGGGGCTTGCAATTGTTCAGAAAGGGAGGAAGAACTAGTTAGACAATATCATAACTACTTATCACACCTGGCCGCACATATTTTAATCTTCACACTTTTTCCTTTTAATGCCCTTCTGAAGACACACTCAATCTGACATCTTTTTTTTTCACTGTCTTCCACTAGCCACCTATTTTTCATCAATTCTTTTCAATTTTCTTTCAAGGTACTTGCAAATGGATTCACATAAAGTGTGTTGATGAGTTAAAAGTTCTGCTTGGTGATTGAGTGGTACAAACTGCAATTTTATTTTTAAAACTCTTCTGAAAGGAGACCTTGGGGTGGGATGCAGTTTCAAGCTATTGTTCTCAGACATCTGTGATCTGACCTTAATCAAGTGATCAAATTTACTCTAATAAGTCTTGATTTTGCCCTTCTAAGATCAGAACCTTACCTCAGGGGAAAGGAAAAAATATACATATATATTTTTTTAGGATGTCTTTTTCACTTAAAACTATGTTTGAGATTTCCCAGAGGGATCCAGGAAAATCCTTAAAAAGATTTTTTTCTCTAACCTTATGAAAAGAGAGATGCTAGAAATATTTAGGCTTGTTTTATGCTCCATATTTCTCTAATTAGCGCAACATTATTGCAAGAAATGCATGGGAAGAGTTGTCAAATCAGAGGATACTTTTTTTATAGGTAAAATGTTTTTTATATAAATGTTTCAGAGATTGTACACTTTCCAGAATGGAATAGAAAACCTTGGAGATTTACCAGTGCTCTCATGTTTCATGATATATTTTCACCCTTAGGAGAAATAATGATCAAGTTCTTGTGAAATAGTAAGACATTATACCCCAGTAGAAGATGTTGCTCTCCTCCATTCTGATATTATTGGCAATTGTAATAAATTAACCACAGCAAATTAGTTGTGTCGTTACAAAGTAGTTCTCCTTTCCTCTCTTGCTTGCCAGAACGTTCTGCTATAAGGTAAAAGATGGAAATTTGGTCTTCAACAAAAGACAATCTCAGAGCCTGACAGGAAAGACTGTGCCATTCAAAGATAAACTTCTGGATACTGACTTCTGAGCTGACATCACTTATGGACAGCTTTCAGACTGTCCTGGGGACTGAATCAAGATTTCCAGGACTCTTTTTAGTCTAGAAGCATATGACTTCATGAATGCAGACTGGCGATTCAAAATCCAGTCGTACAAGAATTAATTACATGCAAATCAAAACAATAGTGAGATTCTACTTCATATCCACAAGGATGACCTTATTTTAAAAATGGAAAATACAAAAATAAAATAAAAAATGATAAAAAGAAAAAAAGACAGAAAATGGAAAATAACAAGTGTTGAAGAGGCTGCAGGGAAATTGAAACTCCAGTGCATTGTTGGTGGGAATGTAAAGTGGTGCAGCCACTTTGAAAAGCAATACAGTTACCATATGACCCAGCAATTCCACTCCTAGCATACCAATGGACATAGCAGTGAATAGCCGACTTAGTTGTAACAGCCAAAAGGTGGAAACAACCCAAGTGCCTATCAACAAATGAATTTTATCTTTTATCTATGGGTTATTCTTTTTCAAAGCTTCTCATTAGGTAAACCTGTAACTTAATGTCTATCATTTCTTTTACACATAGCCCCCACCCCTGGTAAAGATTTATATCCTATTGAGTATACATTTCCTTTGACTATTAATTGTTGATCAACATGCAATTTAACAATCACAAGTGGTAAAAATTGAAAAGTTCAATTTTTAGATTGAACTTAAAATATATGGAGATGGGGGGTGGATATAGCTCTGTGGTTAAGCACCTGATTCCCATGTATGAGGTGCTGGCACCTCCTAAATATATATATATGATGATGATGATATCCCCATAAATGTACCTACTATTGCTTATAGGTGTTTAGTGGTGGGAGAGTACTGATCTGTAGAAAGGGAAGGGAGATGGATGGGGACTTTTATGAAAAGGCTAGAAAGTTCAAAAGACTCTTGAAACAAACGGAGAAAAGATGGGTAATACTAATCAGAAGATAAATGTTTTTGGTTAATGATAAATACCTAAGTGTATTTGCTTAGATGGTTTATAAGTATGTAATTATGTGATTATGTATACACAGGCATACTATGTATTATGTAGCAATAAACAGAATGCACTAAATTAGTGGATTATGAGAACATGATTTGATCAATTAGACATATGAAGACACTGGCAAGATAAGAAGGAGGCAACAGAATGTTTACATTCCTGCAACCACAAAAATGAAACATAATTGGAGTTCATCAAATTAGAACAAAGGCTACTGCTAAGACTTGACTATCTAGACACTATTGCTAATTGCTTCAACAAGTTAGTTAAGATTAAGTTCAGCTGCAAGTGACAGAATTCCCAAACTAACTGTCCTTGAAATGAGAGAGAAGTTAGCACTTCTTTTTTATAGCGTTTGGGAAAGGTGGCCCAGGGCATGGCATGTGTGGCAGTTTGATATAGTTATGAATTCCAAAAATAGATATTGGATTATGCTTGTAAACTGGTCTGTTCCTCTGGGCATGATTAAATTATGATTAGGGCTTTGATTGGGCCATGTCAGTATGACTACATGGCAGAGCAGAGGAGTTAGTTGGAGTTTTGATGTTAGAGTTCTGATGCAGAGTTTTAATGCTGGAACCCAGGAAAGTAAGCACACAGAGGAGCTTTGTCCTGAGGAAGGAAAGAAGGCCCCAGGAAAAGAGACAAGCTGTTCGCTTGATAGTCTACAGCTGGCCTTGTGGAGTGATGCAAGCCTGAATTCAGAGAGAGGCAAGCCCCGGGAAGAGAGGAACCCAGGAAACCTGAACCCTGGCAGATGTGGGCAGCCATCCTGCTCCAACACGTGGCAATAGACTTTGGTGAGGGAAGTAACTTATGCTTTATGGCCTGGTAACTGTGGGCTTCTACCCCAAATAAATACCCTTTATAAAAACCAATTGATTTCTGGTATTTTGCATCAGCACCACTTTGGCTGACTAATACAGCATACTATTGTGTTAGAGATCTAGTGGGCTCATTATGATCCCAGATGGTGGTAACTTCTTCCAAGTCACTGAACAGAGGAAGGGATGAAGGAAAGACAAAGAATGTTTGTGAGTTATCTCTTAAGGAAGGTTCATTGAAAGGTGTCATTCTATACTTCCTCCTATGACCCGTTGGCCAGAATCTACTTACATAAGCTTGGCTTCAAGGGAGGCTTGGAAATGCTCTGTTCCTGGCTGCCATGGACTCAGCCAAATATTTCATTATTGCAGAATAAGAAGAGAAGACATACTGAGGGGTACCTGGGATGCCAATGCATACTGCCTGTATACCAGCTTTCAGAAATACCAAGAAGATTCTGCTACAGCTAGTTAAGATTTTTTCCCCATGTCACATGTTAAAATGAAAAAAGGAACCCTGTGGGAATAAAAATGCTGATTAATGGCAGAGCAATATTTGACATTTCAAGATCCATGGGAATAGGGGATTTTAGTGAAAATTGGATGGCTTTTGAATAAAGGAACAAGTGAGATGAGATGAGGAAGGTCTAGGTGGCAAATAATCAGGACAGCCTTTCTCAAGAGCATGTTGGACAAGTTACCTAGCTATTAGGACCGTGCTAGTTGAAGTGTACTGTTGCAGCAGCAGCATCTCAAAGTTTGTCAGAAATACAAATCTTGGGCCTCACCCCAGACCTAACAAGTCAGAATCTCTGAATTCTGTGTTTTAATAAGCATTCCAGGTGATTTTTAAGTGCCAAAAGAAGCAGAATGTTATTAGATGGACTTGAACAATGTAAATAAACCAAGTGTTTTTTTAACTCCTCCTTGCTTCCCTGATCCTGTTACTATCCTTGTACAAAAGAAAACATTAGATGAGGTTCTAAGGGATGGGAGAAGGACTAATAGGTGTAATATGGGGGCATTTTTAGGACATTGGATTTGTCCTGCATGACATTGCAGTGACAGATACAGGCCATTGTATATTTTGTCATAATTTACAAAATTGTGGAGGACAAAGTGTAAACTATAATGTAGTCCAAGGTGAGTAGCAATGTTTCAATATGTGCTCATCAACTGTAAAAGATGTACCACACTAATGATGTTGTTAATGTGGGAAGTGTGGGAGGAGCAGGGAGTGGGACATATGGGAATCCCTTATATATATATATATATATTTTTTTTTTTTTTTTAAGATTTATTTTATTTATTCCTCTCCCCCTTGTGGGTTTTTTGTTTTGTTTTGTTTTGTTTTGTTTTGTTTTGTTTTGTTTGCACTTGCTCTCTTGCTCTCTGTGTCCTTTCTCTGTGTGTTCTCTGTGTCTGCTTGTGTTCTCTTCTGGTCTTCTCTTTAGGAGGTACTGGGAACCGATCCTGGGACCCCCAATGCAGGAGAGAGGCACTCAATCACTGGAGCCACCCCAGGTCCCTGGTTTGCTTTGTCTCTCATCGTCTCTCCTCTTTGTCTTTTTTTGTTGTGCCAGCTCTCTGTGCCAGCCAGCTTGCCGCATGGGCCAGCCTGCCACATGGGTCAGCTCGCTTTCACCAGGAGGCCCCGGAAAATGAATCCAGGACCTCCCACATGGTAGGGGGGAGCCCAGTCACTTGAGCCACATCTGCTTCCCCCTTATATTTTTTATGTGACGTTTATGTAATCTAAAGCTTCTTTTAAAATAAAAAAAAATTAATTATATAAAAAAGAAAACATTAGGTGGAACTGGATACAGAAGTCAACATTAGTAAAACAAGAATGGAATATTTCTGAAAATAAGAACAAATTCTTCCCCACACCCCCATATACAGTTATTTATGTATATGACTATAAATATATCTATTTATATAAAGCTGTCAACTGGCATTATGCTTGATGTGGAAAAATGAAGACACATTCACCTTAAACAAGGAACAAGGCATGACTGCCATCAATTATTACTGCTGAAATGTTGTTTTCACAGAGTTAACCAATGCAATTAATCCCCAAATCAAAATAAATATGGTAAATACTATTATTGTTATTGATAAATGATATAATTATCTTTCTAGAGTAATAAACTTACTTGAAAGAATCATGAGACAACCAGGTGAAAACCCGAATTTATAAATATACTAGTTTTCCATAGCCTTAGCTCGTTAATTAATAACATTGAACTGAAAACCCCAAAACAGTTTTTAGAAAAAATAAAACTATCCTAAAGTTCATCTCAGAGCAAAATAGATATGAAATTTCTGGGGGAAAAAATTAGGTTCTTTGTTTACCATGTATTACTTGCATTATTTAGAGAAAGAAATTAAAACATTGCATTAGTCCCACCAAAATAGAAAGCCAAAACAACAGAACAAAGTGGAAAAAATGGAATCAGACATAGGTATTCAAAGAATTTAATATATGATAAAAATAGCACTTCAAACTGGTGAGGAATGAATGTCCTACTCAATAAAAGAGATTCACACCTTTAAAACTATTCGTATACTTGACCCATAAGATATGTGTAAGAATATGTATCCCAACTCTTTATACATAAGATTTTAGTACATGACAATGGTGGCATTGTATAGTGAGAGAAAGTATGGTTTACCAGTTCATGGCACTTGGATAATTGATGGAAAAAAATTCCATTCTTATAGCCTATTAAACAAAATAGTATATTCTAAATAGATTTATGAATGAAAAATTTAATGGATAGGAATGCAAGTTAAAATTAAAATGAGAAATCTCAAATTATCAGATAAGTGAAAGTTTGCTATCCCAAAATATTGGTGAGAGTGTGAGGGAAACAAGCACTTAAAAATATTGCTTGTGGGTATACCACTTGGTATGACCACGATGGAGAACTAATTGGCAATATCTATAAAAATTAAAAATACCATCCTCTTTGACTTACCAATCTCAGTTCTAAGAATTTACCCTAAAGATGTACTTGCACATGTGCAAAATTTTATACACACAAACACATATATATAATTTACATATATTATCTTTTGAAAATCTCAAAAGAATGGAAACAACCTAAATGTATAGCAACAGATGGCTGGTTAAATAAATACTATATATACTGAGATGAAATATTTGAAATATTAGGTTAAAAAAGCAAGATGCTTTTGATGTGAGGAGCTGCAAAGTTACATCACATAGGGGCTTGGATTCAGGGAGGGGAATAGTTTGCTGCCATTTTTTGCAAATCTATTACACTATATATATATTTCTTCACATATCTACATACTCCTTATATCTTCATATACTTACACATACAAATACACATACACACATATAAAAGCATGTTTGTATATACAGATATATACATATAATAGTTCAAAAATCATAATTTTATTTTATTTTATTTTTTAGAAGATTTTTTAAAACAATTTATTAAAGTATATCATTGATACATGAACATACATAAACAATAAGTGTTCAGTAAACATCGTGAACTTACAAAACAAACATGCATAACATCATACAGGGCTCCCACACCTCACCCCACCACAAATAATTTGCATTGTTGTGAAACATTTGTTAACAAATTATGAAAGAGCATGGTCAAAGTATGACTACTAACCATAGTCTGTATCTTACTCCCCTATAATTTTTTTAAAGGATTTATTTATTTATTTACTTTTTATCCATTTCCCCCACACACACCATTTTTGCTGTTTTTGTGTCCATTTGATGGACAACTCTCTGTGTCCATTTCCTGCCCTCTCTTCTCATCCTTCTCCTCCTGTCTTCACTGGGATTTGATCCTCAGAACCACAGATGTGGGAGAGAGGTGCCCTACCACTTGTGCCACCTTAGTTCCTGGTTTTCGGTGCATCTCGTCTTGGCTCTCCCTTGTGTCATTCTCCTGTTATGTCATAATCTTGCTGCGTGACTCGCAGGGCCTGACAGCGTACCTGTGCATGGGGCCTGGGGGGCTTACCTGCTCGCAGGGCCTGATGGCCCACACATGCATGGGGCCTTAAGGGCTCACCCACTCACAAGGCCTGGTGGTGCACCCACTTGCAGAGTCTGATGGTACACCCATGCAAGGGGTCTGGTGGCCCATGCGCCTTCTATATTTTTCTTTTTTTAATTTTTTTAAATTTTTTTTACCAGAAGGTCCCAGGGATCAAAACCAGGTCCCTCCATATGGGAGATGGACACCCAAACATTTAAGACACATCCGTCCCTCTGCTATATCTCTTAAAGTTGGCCAAAGATACCTAGAGTTATAGTCATTTTCCATACAGGATGGTCATATAATAAATCAGTCTTAGTTTATCACCAGCATTCTAAAAACCAGACCTAGGGAGAAAAACTAGGTCTGGGGACACGTGCATGGCTTCTAATATACCAAATGTTTAGCCTACCCTGATTATCACAAAATCAGGACAGTGAGAATATTTGCATTTAGAAAAAATTCATAATTTTAAAACCTGGAATGTACCTTGTAGATCACCTTCAATCTTTGTTTTGTACAGATGAGATAACTGAGGTGCAGGAAAGAAGGCTCTTTGATAAATCTAATGCTGATAATTTATGAACTCGAGGAAAAATTTCATGAGTTATCTGTGGTAGAGACCATGGACTGGTGCTTAACAACGATTCCCTTTTCCTGTACTGTGGAGGCTGTGAAACTAATAGCGACACTTCCCAGATTCCCTTGCAGCTAGAGTTCTGGCTGTGATTTAGGATCACCCAATCAGATGCTGTTGCTTCTGTGAGGCCAAGGCTATGCTTCTGCTGCATGTTCTTTTGTCCCTTGCTGGCACAAACAATGACAGAGGCATTTGCTTTTTCTGTGGGAATATAAGCAAATGCCCCACTGTGCCAAGACTCTTCAGTGATGCCTTTAGACAGGGTGTAGACTATATATAGCAGGTATGGCATGATTCTGAAGCCATGCCAGTGGAGGCCACTTCCTGATCATGGCAGCTTCCCAATCATATTGGTTTCCTGATTGTAATAGCTTCTTGATCTACAAGGCTTCTTAACTATGGAAATAGAGGTGTGGTTCTGCATCTGGAGGTCCCTCATTAGAGAAGATTAAGCACCTCTCTTGGTGGCTCTATTCTGTCATGTGGCTATTTTTTTTCTGAAAGTTCAGTCTGACTTTAGCCCTCCCCTAAATTCTAAATGCTTTTTAATATTTTGTAATAAATACCTTCCATTTTAAACGAGTTAGAATGGAGTCTATTCTTTGCAAGAATTTATGCATTTTTAAAGTATGAAACTTAAGGCTTTGCTTTTAACACTAGGGTTAGTAAAGGAAAATACTGACAAAATTTAGCTTTCCAATTTGAAGCCTACATCTTTCATAACCAATACTTTTTTTTTTTTTTTTTTTAAATCAATCATTTTACTGTTTATACCATAGTCACATTTAGATTGGCAGAACTCCCATGACAGATGAGGACAGAGACCTGTCATGCAAGGAAAAACAAGTGAAGGTATTCATAACACTTGAGAAGGACCACGGTAATACAAGGCTGACTGCAGCAATAGCAAAACAGCATCAATGTTTGCAAGTGAGTAGCAACAAGGGGTATATATGTGGTAGTTGGCCTGCGACCATGATGTTTCCTAAGGGTTATTTCCTAATATGCTTGGTAAGCAGACCACCTGTAACACGGTTGTGACTGGAGTAGGGTGACACTTCTGAGGAGTAAATTCTACAAGTTCCTGGGCAGGTTCTACAAATCTCTCTTATCTGTGATAAACATTTGCTAAAATGTGATTCTGTAAAAGTAATCCCATAAACTGATGCCCAGGGAAATTTTACCACCAGTGAAATTCTTAGGCCAAAAAATAAATAGCTACACATACCACACCTATGCACCGTGAATTAAAATGGAGCCAGAATTTTAGGCCTTCTGAAATTAACAGAGCAGGCAAGATTATTCAAACAGAAGATCCTCATCCTTCTCCTCAGCCAGAAGATTAGCAGGCTCCATCACCTCCCCAGCTGCTCTCTGTTGTTCCAAGTCCTTCTCAGATTTTTCCTTGAGAATCTTTTTCTTCTCCTGTATTTTCTTTAACCTATAGAACTCTTCTCGTTCTCTCTCATCCAGCTCTGTGATGATATAAGCAAGGGTACGTTCAATCCGAGGAATGATGACATGTTCAATGGCATTTACACGTCTGTTGGTTATCTTAATAGCTTCATCCAGAGTAACAAAGGAAGTCTGCAGCGAAGCTAGTTCTACCAGTAGTTCCACTGCTTTGGCATAATTCCTCTTTAACTTAGCCAGTTGTTCCCCACCTCTCGCCAAACCAGTCAATTCATAACTGTCAGTTCCTTCATGATAATGTTCGAACACTGGCAAGGTAACTCCTGCTACATTATCTTTCTTTGCACGGATCTTCACTTGGGCTTTATTCACATTTTGGATAACTGTGGTGCTGAAGTCCCCAGCTGTGAACTTGGCCTCAGCAAGTGAGAAGGCAGCTTCTCTCATCACTTCACCCATCAACATTTTGGTCTCTATTATCTTCTTTAGGATCTGTCGAAATCGAAGAGTCAAGGCATCAGATTTTTTCTTCAGGAGGTTTCGGCCTGTCTGTGCTCCTTTTAATCGAGCCTTCATGATAGTCTGTGCCTTTCGCGAGGGAAAGATTTCAATTCGGTCTTTGCCCGACATTCTGGCGATGACTCTTCGGCTCAATCCCGGCTGGGCAACCGTGGTGGCAATAGTTCCAGCCCCTGCACGCCACTCTAACCAATACTTTTTGAAATTGTGAGCGTTTCATTTTTAATTGCTACATCTGGGTCTATTAATAAGGCCCAAGTTAGATATAGATGAGGGACAAGAACCAGCATTTATTGAGAAACTACTATATGCCAGAGACTTCACTAGTGAATTGGGCAGGTTCAATTTGTTATCTGAATTTAACAGACAAGAAAACTGAGGCCCAGAAACTTGAACTTTAATAAGATATTTCAGCTATTAAGTGAAAGTCTAATAAATCAAACAATATTCTTTCCATTGCTCTGTTAGCCAATGAAGAACTTTATCAGAGAGCAGGTAACTGAAGGCTTTTAATTATTCCTGATTGATAATTAACATGGCATAAATGATGTAATTATCCAGAAATGGAACCAATTTTAAAATAAGAACATCTAAATCTAAGAGAGTATTGTTCTCTTCAAATAAGTCACATTAGGAGCTATGTAGTTTTTTTCAAATATTGTCCCAAGTATTTTTGAACTTTTCTATTGGAATTACCCTTATAACTGGAGTCACACTTTTTTTTTAATATCCTCAATTGTGATTTTTTTTCTTTGTAGAATTTAAGAATCAGTCCAAAGTTGTTTAGAGTGAAATGTAGTGGAGAAAATGAGTAATCAAGCAATCATTTGTAATGTACATAATACTATCAATGTTTTAGAATTTCTGCATAATAAGCCTACTTGTTTGAACTTGTGGATGAATTTAGCATGGACAATATCATTTATGTGGAAGAAAAGAACTAGTATTGTCTTCATTTGTGATTCAGCAGGTTTTTGGAGTTTCCATTGAAGATATTGGCACTTTCTTTTTACGTCATACTGGAAATATCAAGTTTCCTCAAGGTTCTATTTTTTTTTTTTAACATTATTTTGTCCAGTGTCTCTTGAAAGGTCAGAATAAATGTCAAGTATTCTCTGTTTCTGTTTATCACTCCAAATGCAAGGCATAGTCTTCACAGTTCCTTTGCTTTTGCTCAAATTTTCTTGCAGAATGAAGCTGTATCTTGGCTGCTGAACACAGGAAATGATGCTCAGCATCTCTCCTAATGAGAGAAACAAGATTAAGGCTATAATGACAATCTTTTCACTACCAGAAGGGCAAAGAACAGAAGTTTAATAACCCAGGTATACCATAAAAGGAAATTTCGTAAATTGTTAGCAGGAGTGTAAATCAGTACAACGCCTGTGCTAGGTAATTTGGCAATACCCTCAAAATTAAAAATGTACATACTCTTTGATCCAGCAACCCGACTTCTAGGAATTTTCCCATCAGTAAGCTCGAACATGCAATATAATGCCTGTAATATTCACTGCAACCTTGATTATAATATAGCGGTCCATGAACAGAGGTCTGGCTAAATAAATCATGGCACATTTATGCAACAGAATAAAAGTTCTTAAAAAGAATAATTATTAAATGTTCCACATCTTGATTTGGGTGAGAGTTACACAGGTGCATTCACTTGTCAAAATGTATCAAACTGAATCTGTACATCTTAGGGAATGTAAATTATACTTCAATAAAAAAGAAATGGATGTTATAGAGTTGTTTTTTTTTTTTTTTAGGAATAGTTAGGATTCTGTGTGCTGATATGAAACCTTCTCCAAGACATTTACTATGTGAAAAAAGTCAAGAACGTGAATCGGTGTGTATAATATAGGACTATTAGTATTGAAAAAAATAAGTGAATATTGTTGCATATGCCATGATTATCTCTTGAAGGATGCAAGAAAAGGATAATAGTAGTTGCCTCGAAGAAGGAGAACCAGATGCCTGGAAGATAAAAGCTGGAGGGAGGCATTGTTTTCATTGTATACCCTTTTTTACCTTTTGAATTTTATAACTTGTACAGGTATTGTGTATTCAAAATAAAATAATTTTTAAAAGAATGAGGCTCTTTCTTAATCTAAATTTGTCATAAGCCACTACTCCCATGGTTAATTGCTTATTTGAAAGAACAAATCTCTAATTCTTTATATATATAAAACAGTATCTCATACATATCTTATAAATATATCTTATATGTATATATGTGTATCTCAACCTGTGGGTGACTAGGCTATGTTTTCTGTCTCACAATAAATATCCTATCTTTTGAAAAACCTTTTGTGCCAATTAAACTTAAATCTTTTTACTGACACAATTATGCCTCTTAAGCCTTCTTTTAGTATGGCAAGTATCTCACTTGCTGAATTAAATTCATACAATATCTTAAGGAAAATATAAAAAGGGTCACTCGTTTTCATGACAGATGGAAAAGTAACATCCTTTCTTGATGCACACAGCTGAGTAAGATGGAGTGGCCCTGTTTTAACAGCCCTGCCACAGGAACACAAAATGCTATGATTCTCAATATGCAAATAAAATGACCATCAGTGATTTGCAAATAACAGGGAAAAAATTAGCAATTTTTTCTTTTTTCAAAAAATTTCTTTCATATTTTCATATAATTAGAAAAAAATAAATGAAAATGAAAAATTTCTTGGGTTATCTATTGAAATATTGTTGCAAAATTCTACAATATTACCTGTGCTTTTCTATTTTCTTGAATTTGTTATACATACCACCATCCTTTGTATTTGAAGGAGAATTTATTTGAAAATTATCTACTCTTTTGACTGAATGTACTTCTCCATTTATTTAATGGACCATGAAATACACTCATGCGGCTTTTACTTGATGAGGGGGGTGGGGGTTACTTTAACAGTTATTTTAGCGTTTTAATAACACAAATTTACAGTGACCATTGTTCACAGAATATTAGTGAGGGTGGAAAAAATGAGTTTTGGAAGTAATTTTTCAAATACTCGGATAGAGGAATAAAAGGCCCTTAGAGTATTTCTTTCCAAACCCCAAATTGCCAAAAATCATTCCTTAAAAAGAGCTACTCCATTCTTGGTGATTATGTCCTGGCTGTCTAAGGGCCTGTCTCCTGTCTTTAAATGTCACTACACTGCTTAGCACATCAGTAGTCATTTTTAATTAAAATCAAATTATAATTGGTTTTAATTAATCTAAATTTTGGTTAAGAGAAATTTTAATGTGATAATAGCAAATAGCCCTTTGTTAAGAGATTGAAAAGTGTAAGGCAGAGTTTAAGTTTAAGGCTTTGGAGGCAGACAGAACAGATTAGAATCCTAGCTCAGCCTCAGATAAACTGAAACAAGGGTTCAGTTTAAGTTCCGTAACTTCAGTGATGCTCAGTTTCTCCATCTATGAAATGGATATAAAGTGATCTATAGCATGAGGTTATAGGTGAGGGTGAAGGGAGACAATACATCTAAAATGTTTAGCAGAGGGTCTCTATAAACTGTAGCTATATTTATGATCGTTGTTTTAAGGGGAAACTCTTTAAATAATAGAGTTCCTGAAAATCCTCCTGAATTATCATCCTTTATCATAAATGAATCAAGAGTCCATTTATTTATTCAGTTAGTCATTCCTATGTGGGGTTCTGGAAGAGAAAGGCATACTGACGTCTCTCTTATATCAAAGAAAAGACTCCTCTACATCAAAGAAAAAGGTTTAATTTTGAGAGTAAAGCCAATTAAGGTAAGCACATTCTCTAGAGACAACATTTTTAGAGCATGTCACATATTCACTCTATATCAGGTCTAATTGTTTCAGGTGGCCCTTGTACTCCATTCTGCTCTTCAAGCCCAGCTTCAGGGGTCTCTCTACCAATGCTCAGGCCATCAGAGAATGATTAAAATATTATCCTGTGGTCCAATAACTTAAATGTTCTAGTTTGGGGTCTTTAAAGTAGAACAATCTTAGGCACATCACAAATCTCCCTAGCCCTAAAGGACAAATTATTTATTTACCTGTCAGTCTGCCCATTAGGCATTAAGCTCCTTTGAGAGTCATCTTTCGCCTTTTCCACTGTCTCTAGCAGAAAGCTTGTACATGGTAGGTACACAATTTGTTTCCTTAAAATAACGCGCTGAATTTTTCTTTTAGTCTCTTTGGATAAAAATATTTTTTAAAAATAGTTCTTATCTCAGTTGTTCTTATTTTAATGTTCTTATTTCAAAAAGATTTAGCTCCTTTTCATCGATTTTTTCGTTTTAATTGCTATTTTTTTTTATGGTCCAATTCAGGAGCACCACTCATGTTCACTGAGCCTTTTAAAGTTGCCTCCTTGCTGGAAGTCCCCTGACACCTGTGCTTTTCTGGTTGCATTGGCTTTCCTGTGACACAGTGACATTGTCAGGTCTAGCACAGTGATTTTCATCTCTGGCTGTACAACAGAATTATCTGGGGAGCTTTCAAAAAACATCAATGCCTGGCTTCTACCTGCAATCTATGGTTTAGTAGACTATAGGTGAGACCAGACATGATGTTTAACAAGTTGCACAGGTGATTCTCTTGCCCAACCAGGCTGAAAACAACCTGGATCACCTGGTCCTTTCTCTGGAGGCAACCGAAGCCCTGTCGTTACTTGTCTACCTGAGTGTGGGCTCTATGCTTACTGAAGCATGCTGTGCAAAGTCTGCAAAATAGCACTCCACTGGCCTGATATAGGCTAAAAATGTTTTGCTGGCCTGTACATTATTATTTTTTAAAAATTGTGATGTATTTCAAATGTACAGAACAGCAGGAACCATAAAATAATGAAAACTCATGTACCTACCATCCAGATCGAACAAATCTTAACATTTTGCTATACTCATTGCAGATTTTTATTAAAGTAATAAAACATTACAGATGCACTAGAAGCCCTTTTGTTTGCCTTTCCCTTACCTCTCTCTCTCCTTCTCCAGGGAAAGAAACTAACCTGAATTTAGAGTCCATCATTTCACTCTCTGTTTCACACAATATGTATTTATTCAAAGGCACATATTTAGTGTTGTTTTCTTGTTTTTAAACATTACATATTTGGTATCTGATTCTGTACATATTTTATAAAGTTAGGCCAATATTTAAAAGCTCAGAAATTTCACATAAAATCAGATTTGTTGGCTCCTCTTGAAAAAAACTGTGAGATCTGGCAACATTGGGCTAGCTTTCTGGCATGACAACATGCCATGCTGGGCCAGCGCTCTTCGGTGTGACACGATGCCCCAGCTCACACTGTGTAGACATATGTGCTTGCACCTGGACTGTGTCTCCTCTGAGCAAGTCTGGCCCCTGATTCTGAACTTCCTTCATTCTAATTCTTCTTTCTTTCTCCAAGGCCATTCCTGTTCTCTCCCACTTCTGACTGCCAAAGGCACCTACCTCTCAGCATAACTTTAGCAAACTCTAATACTACCCCTCCTGCTTTCTCCTATTTTTTGTTTGATTTTCGTTTTTATTTTCTTGCCATTCCTCACCGTTTCTCTTGGGATTCTTGACAGTGGCACCAGAGGGCCATGGATTTTTTTAGACTTTGAAATTATTTATTTTGACCAGCAAACTGAAAAATCATGTTGCATCTTCTGTGATTGCTGGTTTTGGCTATTTGGTTTTAAGCATTGCTTATGTGTTTTGATAGCTTTTCGGTTTAGGAATCATGAGGCACCTGAGACTCCATAAGTCTGGACACTGGATAAAGTGGGGTATTATTGTATTATACCATTCTTAAGGGCTAAAATGGTTTTCTGCTTTACTGTTTCTATAGCATTCGGCAAAGTACCATGCACTTTATAATCTTTAAAATCATATTTACTGAATGAAGGCATATTAATAAGCCAAACTGTATTTTATTTACACCCTGACCCTCCTTTGGTACTTATAATACATGTAACCCAAGATGCCTCTCATGATAAAGATTTGAGCTTGCTATGTGAGGCCAGAGAGGCAGGAGATAGAATAGTGCTCAGAGTTTGTGGACAGTTTTGGCAGGAAGAGAGAGGCTGTGGAACATCCCTGGTGTTTGGAAGAGTCTGAAGGTGAGAGAGATGGACCAAATAGTTTCAGGAAATGCTGTTTAGTGCATAATAGTTACATTTTTATGTCATTCTCCCAAGGACAGGACTATCAGGCTTTAGATAGATTATATCATAAAAATAAATGTCACACAGATTTACTATATGCCATCTAGTGTTTTAACAAAGGGCAACTCTTGCTGAAACAGAGGTCTTCCCCCATAGGTAGAGATAATAGGGCTCCTGGTGAGCCTTCTCCCTGTCAGGACCCAAATCATAGTCAGATACCTCTGAGATAAATGAAGAGGCACTATCACCAGAGCCTGTAATGTAAAATGCAGTAGAAAGTCAATTTAAAGAGCGGTTGGAAAATAAGTGAAAATATTTGTCTAGAAGTTATCATTTGTATAAGTTTACTTCCTTAAGTCATAAGTGATAATTTTAAAAAGCAGTACCATTGCAGTAAAAAGCCTTTCTTTCTGTTTATCCTTGTGAAATAGGCACCAATGATACTACATTGTATTAACACTACATTGTATTAAGCCTAATAAAAATAAAAGCCTAATAAAGCCTAATAAAACTGAATCACAGCAACTCTGGAATCTGGATAATAGCCTCAGCCATGTCAGTGGAAAGCTCATGACCCCTATCTTTATGCTAAGCGTAAGATGGCTTGGCCTTCATGGTTGGAAAGTTCATTTTTCTCAATTACTTTTTTCAGATGGACATTTGACATCTCTTCAGAGAATTCATTCAGATATTTACTATGGTTGCAATTTTACTATTTAAAAATATAAACACACACACAAAAACAAGTAGTTCAGGGCCTGTAACAGTGGTGGCTCCAAAGGAATGGCTAATTTTCATGGATGTTCACTGCCTAACCAGTCCAAATAAACATACAGTCTAAGAAGCAAATGCAGCTGGCTAAAGGACAAAATCCCCTGAGACTGCCATCCCTGAAACCCTCCCAGCTGGATATTCTTGAGCCATTGTTATACCACTACGATGTGTGCTATGGGTCAGACATATGCCTACCAGCTCATTTAAGCCCATCACTGGATGATTGTCCCTATTCTAAGAAAACAGAGGCTCAGCGTGTTATGTCACCAGCTAACACGTACAGAGTAGGGCCTTATATCCAGCTATGTCTGACTTAATCCCATGCTCTTTCCACTATGCCATACCATCCCCCTAACTCAAAAGCCCTTCCATCCTTGTCTTTGGAAACAATCTTTTAAATCAAGCTCCAGCTCTTTCACAACTTTTCCCTCAGAGAGCTACTAGAAAAGCAGGTTTGAGAGGGCTGGAGGTGGCAAGTGGGGTAATATATTTTCTTCACATCTAAGAACATCTGGCCGTTTCCCACCATGCAAGGGTTGTGGCTTTTACAGTAGATTACAGGTTAGCCATGGGAGAAAGACCGTCTGTCTGTCAAAACAAGTTTGCATTCCTTCAACAGCTGCATTTCTAAAACGTTTTATAAATTACATTTGTGTAATCTACTTTTTCAATGCATTGAGACAATGTGACTTTTAAAGGAATCCCATCTGCCATAAAGTTCCTTTTCTCTACTCCTTAAATAATTCTTAAATCTACCCCCTCATCTTTATCCTCAATATCATGACTTTATTCAAACAGACATTTCTCTAACTTGACTATTGCAGTGGCTTCCGCCTACAGTTTCCTCCCATTTAATTCACCCTTGTCATTGCTGACTCATCCCAATGCCTAAAAGCACGTTTTATTAACTTAAAAAGTATTATATTCATTTAACAAATATTTACTGAGTGCTGCTCTGGACCAGGTGTTATTCCTGGCACTGGGATATGGTGATGACATTGATGATAGCTTCCATTTTATTGAGCATCTATGTGCCAGCCATTATGCTAAGCCCTTTTCATACAAATTATAACAACCCATGTGGAAGCTATTATGATGCAGATTTTGTGAATCAGGAAATTGAGACTGAGAGAGTTTAAGTAACAAGGTCAAAGTCAGAAATAGAAACCATGTTGGAGATACGATTTGAAGAAAGGCATTGCCTTTCTTCAAGGCTTTGGCCATTTTACTACACATTCTTTTTTAGATGTTCAGAGTGTATGAATAAATAACTGAGCTCTATGGAAGCTCTGTGTAAAGCAAATAATCATTGTCATAATATGTAAAGTGACAATATTGTCTATTGAGTTTCCCTAAAGCAGTGCTTTGTCCCACTCAGGGACTTTTAGCAATGTCTGGAGACAATTGTTGATCAAAAAGACTGAGATTGACGATGCCCATGGCATCCAATGAGTAGAGGGCAGGAATGCTGCTAAACATCTTACAATGCATAAGGGCAGACCCTACAAGGAATTAACTGGCCCCAAATATTGAAAGTACTGAGGTTGAGAAATCCTCACTTTCAATGATGGTTGGTAGTTGTAAACTCTTAAAAAAAAAAGATCTTTAAAACTTCTATGTTTTAAAATCTTTGTATCCTTTGTATATTGAAATAAAGCTTATTTATATTTTAAAGGTCTCTCCACCCACCCCCCCAATGTTTCAGTTTAAATTTAGTAATAGATTTTCAGGGAAATTGCACATCAGTTGAATACTTTAAAAATACATGTATTTCCAGACTTTAAGTACCACTTTACTCAACTTAGGCAATTTACTCAGTTGTTTATGGAAACATTAGCTTAAAAATAAAATCCAACGTTGTTATATAATTTGAAAATATAATTCACATTCTGTTCTTCATATATAAAAATGATGCCAAAGACCACTGATAGTGGACAATCTTCTTTAAACTGATCTGTTGGTAATCGTGATGGATCTGCACTGAATCATCCATTTGTGTGGGTCATTATCCTGGTAGCTATTTGGGAAAGCTGATGGCTGGCGAAAGGTATCTGGTCTGTGACTATGGAACAGTTGTTCTTTGTGGGAAACTAAATCATCTATATTTGACTCAAATCTGTACTATTGCTCTTGGCAGCATCATGTTTTCCTATTAAGTCCCAGGAACTTTCACGGCCTTCAAATTCCAGCTTCATGATTTGAGAGTCAAAAAACAAATTCATAGGAAAAAATGGGAGCCATATTCATGTAATCATTTTTTCTTTTCCCTTAAATATCATCCTTAGGAGTTCTCTGGGGTGGGGGTGGGGGTGGGGGTGGGCTTGGGAAGCTGCACTTAAGGAACAGGGCTTGAGCACTCTATTCCTCCCCACTTAAAATGTCTGTGGCCTAGAATTTATTTGTTCAAAGTCTGTTTCTTGATGGACATTAAAATCAATAAGTTTTTGAACACCCATGCATTAAAAGTATGTCCACTTTCTGACCAGAGCACAGTAACTGCCTTACTCCAATTGTTCCATAATGCTCACACATATTTATTTCTCATCAATATTTTGATTAGACAATTTTTCCCCATAATGAATTTCTGGTTTTCTTCCAAATTAGCTTTCAAAAAAAAAAAAAAAAAAATTGAAGGAGCTCTTTGTACATAAACTCCAGAGACAAATCCTACAATTTTTCTTGGTGTCTTTATTATATTTATATATAAGCATTATACACAAAATAATTTTAATGTTATAAAATATAACTTTAAAATTATAGTCATCATTAGTTTCACCCATTCCTTCTGTAGTTGTGACCATGAGAACCACACAAGATCATCTTGGCCAAATGGCCAACAGGGTCATAGATTCACTGCAACGGTTTCAGTTTAAGAATGGTGTGTAATCTTCGTCATCCCTGTACCATTCATAGCACACAGGGAACATTCGAGAAATGTTAAATATGACACCTATAATTAGGAAGACCTATAGTTACGCCATAGCAATTTTAAAGATGAGGTAGTTTTGTGGGTGTCGAAAGCAGCAATTAATTAAAACTTTTCTACGCAGTTTATACCGCAGTAAATATCCTTTCCACCAAGCATGTTCTGGAAAAGAAACGCCTGCTAGCTAGGCTCAGTGTCCTAATGGGTTAATGCGGTGTTATTAGGAGTACAGAATTCGAAATCTCTCCTACATTTCTTATTCTAACTTCACAGCCCCTTACATCACCTCTCTGGGATCTAAGCGGCTTGGAACAAATGAAAAAAAAAAAAAAAAGTGAACAGCCAGGGACCTAAGGAATCGTGTTTCACTATGAAAAAGGAGGAGGACTGCGATTAGATTAGGCAAGGTGGGAAAAGGGATATTGGCAGGTAAAGCGCCGGAAAGTTACAACTTGGGTTATTTTTTAACTGGCGTCGGGCAAACAAAGCCCAAGCGGGTGTCTCATTCGCTAACTTGTAAATGAACTTCGGGTTCTCTAGGGTTGGGAGAGACTTCTGTGAGAATCTGGCGGCGGTTCAACGACCCCTCCCTAGGGGTCCCCAGGGGGCGTCTTCTCCAGAAGAACCTGATTGTCTGGGGAGAAGGCGCAGCGGAAGCAGGGCGTGAGGAGCGAGAGGGACGCGGCCCCGAAAACACACACAAAGTGGCCTTGCACCCCTCGGGTGGAAACTTCTCTGGCCGGGAGAGAGCAGGAGGGGGCGGCGGGGCGGCGGTTCCCCCTCGCCGAGGCAGAGAGCAGCGCGCGCGAGGCTCCGGACGCGCGGCGAGCGCGGCGGCCGCCGCCTCCTCCCCTCCCCGCCTCCGCTGGCGCTGCCTCCTCCCTCCGCCCCGCTCGGCCTCCCTCGCTCCCTCCCCTCGTGGCTGGCTCCGGCGGCGGCGGCGGCGACGGCGGGGAGGGCGTGCGCCGGCCGAGAGGTGTCGGCGGCGAGGGCAGGGAAGTTTCAAGTGGAAGGTCGTCCGCCGGCCGGCGCGTCCTCCCGCTCTCCTCTGGCAGCATCATGGCGGAGCCGAGCGGCTCTCCCGTGCACGTCCAGCAGCCCCAGCAGGCGGCCCCGGTGACGGCGGCCCCGGCGGCGGCTCCGGCAGCCGCGACAGCAGCGCCGGCCCCGGCGGCGCCCGCGGCCCCCGCCCCGGCGGCGCAGGCCGTCGGCTGGCCCATCTGCAGGGACGCGTACGAGCTGCAGGAGGTTATCGGTCAGTGCGGCGGGCGCGGCGGAAGCGGCCCAGGCTGGGTGCGGAGGCCGGGCGGGAGGCGCGGTCGGGGGCGGGGGGTGCGCGGGATGCTGGGCTCGCCTGCATGCTCGCCCGGAGGCAGAACGCCCGGCTTCGGGGCCTACCGGCTTCAACAGTTTCCCCCCCCCCCCTAAATTTATTTGTTCGTTCTCGGAGCGCTTTTGCTGCAGGAGGCGGCGCGGCGGATGTGACTTGCACTGCAGACGAGCCGCATGCTGCAAACTTTTATCTCCGGGATCGCCGGGGCGGCGGAGCTGGGATCCAGCAAGGCTGCCGCATCTCCTTCCACCCCAGCGTACCGGGGCCGCAGCCTGCCGCGGAGGCCCACGCTGTCAGGCAGCCGCGAGTGGGGTCGGGTGGGGTTGCGGGAGCGCGGGCCTGGGCTTCCGTCGCCCGGGTGCCGCGCCCCGGTTGCCGCCTCCAGGGGCTCTGCGGGAGCATCCGCGGCTCTGTTTCCAAGCTCCGCGCTTCTGCCTCTCACCATTACTCTCTCGCCGTGGGTAACTGGGCCACGTAGAAGCCGCGGAGGCCTGAGTTCTTTCCCTAGGCCGGGGGAGGATGCTGGCCTCCCTCCCCGACAGCCGCCTCTCCACGCCGGCGTTGCATCCCGGCTCTCCACGCTGCTCGGCGCGCCCGGGTACCTGCCTCTCTCGGTGCCAGGGCGCGCCGCCTGCCGCCCAGTTCGGCCGCCAGGGAAAGCTTGGCGCCCTGGCCTCCTGCTCTGCACCGGGCCGATGGCTTCTCTCTGGTCCAGGGCCAAGCTGCAAGTTGTGAAACCCGAGGCTGTCGATGCTCGGCTCCCTCCCTTTCGGTGTTTTCCAATCGGCCCACAAATATCACTTTATCTTACATTTTTAAAATCCTGGCAAAGTGGAACGGCAAGAAGCCCCCGTTACTTTTCCTTGGGCCTGGCACGTGAAGGGCTGGGAGATTTGTCTTGACCCTTCACTTAGATCCTTCCCTATTGGATCATCCTGTTTGGGAGTCTTATTAAATAAGACTTCCACTTATGGAAGCCTCCGGGTAAACTAGACCTCATGTTCTAACCTTATTGTCGCTGGGATGAGATGCTGCCTTCTCATAATCTTGATATTTAAGCATTGTGATGCAGAAGGAAATCAGGATATTTATCTTAAATATTTCTTCTGCCTTTCAGTTTAAGAAGTTCTTCTCCACCCCCTCCCCTTTTTCATTAGGTTTTAAAATTAGTCTATCACCTGCTACTGTGTGAATGAAACATATTTCGGGTTTAAGCAATGGGCTTTTCCCAAAGCTGCTGCCTACATAATTAAATATATGCTTTTTTTTTTTTTTTTTTTACCAGGAGGTCCCGGGGATTGAACCCAGGTCCCTCCATTTGGGAGACGGCCGGCCAACCATTTGAGCCACAGCCGTCCCCCAAATACATGTTTTTTGATGCCACTTGAATGCAGTTTAGAGTAACTGCATAGACTGAGATATATATGACATTGTGTGTGTGTGTATATGCTAGACAAGACCGTAAACTAGGATATAAAAGCTCCCAATAATCAACTTTGATAGGTATCTTTAGTTTAAGTTCTTTGAAACCCAGGCCTTTGGTAACTTTCTGCCAGAGGCACCCAAGCAATGTCACTGTCTGGATTAAATAGCTCCAAGGGCTTTCTCAGAGTCTAGAGGGGGTCACTGAAAACCCATTTAATTTGCATATAAGCCCCTTCACCTTTTATTTCTTGCCCTCAACTTGTATGCCCCCTCTCATATTCTGCTTGTGCTCAGAATACTTTGCTGTTCTTCAACACATCTGCTCATCTGTTTCTTGATTCCTTTGCAAAGGCTCTTTCTTCATCTTCATCCAGTGACTCTCCCTTGGCTTCCAAGGCCAGGGTGAATATCCCTTGAGAAAACTTCTGTTTTTCCCTAGGCATAGTAGGGCTCCTCATAGCATATAACCCTGTAGTTTTAATTTGCTCAACAAAATCTGGGGGCCTAACATGTTCTGAACATTGAGCTAGGTGCAGGCCCTGTAGACCTTAATAGAAATAGTCCCTGCCATGAAGGACTTCAAGAGTTATTGGGAGATATATGTAAATCAATAGGATGTGATGAGAGTACACTGGAGAACAAAGGAGGGAGAGACGGCGAGGAGAAAAAAGGAAGGAATGCACTATGCAAAAGAGGCCGTATTTGAGCTGGATTTTGAAGTCTGCATAAGAGTTTGTGAGGTGCTTCATCATTGCCATTGCTCTCCCTAACCATCCATGAACTCCTTCAAGTTTTATTCATTCTTCTGTCACCAACACAAAGGGATGATCCTTAAAAGTTGAATGTTGGTGTTTCCCCACATAGTTTTCCATAAAGTCTGGGCCAGAATTTACTTAGAATCAATTCATATGCTTATTTTGTTAATTACTAGGATTAAGTTCCAAGACTTGCACTTTGAAAATATAATCTTTTGAGCTGACTGGTTGTGTGAACTAATGAATAAAATCTTACCATTCCTGGTTAAATAATTTAAGTGATAGGATTTATTGCAGGGCTTCTTTCTGCTTGCAGGAATGGCATTGTTAATTGTGGCTGGTTAATTTAGTGAGAAAAATAAAAGTAGAAATATACTTGAGGAATTTGAGAATAGAAATACCTGCTTATTACTTCTGTCCGGATTTCTGCACATTCACCTTGTGGGAAGGGTCCTTCTACATTTTAAATTTATCGCACATTTTTCCAACTAAAAGAGATGGCCTGTGTGGAGGCCATGTTATTGAAAAATCAAATGCTGGAACAAGGTTTTGCAAGGGCTTAATGTTTATAGGGAATTACAAATCCATTTCCATTCAGTGTTTAATACTAGTCGAGTAATTAAGAGTGAACTTGTGGTTAAGCAGTTTTGCTTAAACATTACTTGCAGGAGTTGGCAGTCCAAACACTGAACCGGTTTCAACACGAATGCCTGTTGACAGCCTTTGCTTCTACCCGCCATGCAGCAGGTGTCATATGATATGACTCCAGCAGTGTGAGCTGTGGCCAGCAGGAGGCTAGGATGTGCCTGAGTAGAAGGCTGAGTGAGGCATGGTACTTAACTTTCCAATGTGGCACAGAGCACTTCTTGACATTTCCTTCTGGGCAGAGCTTGGAACCTCTGGATTAGGGGAGAATAGGTTTACTAAAATCCAAACAAAGAAGGTTCAGTTTTTTGACTACTTCTGCTTTAGAAAAATAAACACAGCGTTTTGCAAGTCTAAAAATAAAGTTTTCTCTTTGTTGTATTGTTCTTGTGTTGCAAAAGATCAATGGAAAAATTGTAATGCTCATGGGAATGATCTGATTCAAGAGTTTGTGTGACCTGAAAATGACATATATCTGTTAGTGGGGAGCTTTCTACTCAGGGGTTAAAAAAGTTGTGAACTGATTAAATTCTTTCTTTAGTTGTCAATGTCTTGTTAGATTTCAAATATTTTGCCTCTCTCCTATACGAGCAACTGCTCTTTGGAGGAATTTCTACCCTGTTTATACTCTTCTTTGTTCTTCACCCCCATCTCACCCTCATGTTTCTTCTATACAACTATGAGGGGCACTCAAAGCTGTGTTGATTAAAAAATAGTTTATTGGTGATATTCAAAGTATCACTTTGATTTGCTAAACAAAGAATAAAAAGTGAGTCATGTAAATGCTGACTTGGGCATCTCTAATGGAATTGAACAACCTCAGTGAACTCTGCCCAAGAATTTTAGGCTTTGCAGTATCAGCTTTTGTATTTGAATCTGGTCTTAACAGCTGTGGCTATTGTCTTTGCTGATTTCCCTCAAAGAAACACTAATAGACCTTTGCCTCAGCTTATGTTTGTTTTTCTTAAAAAAAAAAAATTTTTTTTTTTGGTTGGGTGTGTAACTGGTAGCTCACGAGCTTTCCTTTGTGTAGTTTTACCCTTGATTACACTTTTGTTAGACTTTTGTCCTGTGTGGTCATTTAGAATGATCAAAACGTAGCACTTACTTGATTTGCCATGGTAGTCAATAAAAAGAGTTTTTTTTTTCTTCTTAGAATCCTGGCAATAATTTAACAGAGAGTTCCTCTGAGAGCTCTGTTTATTTCTCTCTTGTGAGGCTTCATTTAACCATTCAGGTACATTTTCCCCAGGGACAGGTAATAGGGCATATGGCCAGAACTTCATGGGGCAACAGCATCTCCTAAAGTGAGGCCTTTTAAGAGGCCATGCCATTCCCACTTTGCTGTGTTCTCAGAGGCTCTGTGGAGTTCTGTGGCTTGGCATCGAGAACTTTTTATAGGTGTCCTAGAAGGATCTTGATGGTGGGAGCTGCACTGAGTCACAGTGATTTTCCTGGGACCTCAGGGAGCTGGAGCACTGAGCCTCTCTGGAAAGACCCATATTGTTGATGTGTGTATTCTAATTTCCCAGACCTTGCAGCTTCTACTGGTTCTGTGATTGGTTTGACTCTTCCTTCCTCCCTCCCTCCCTCCTTCCCTCCCTCCCTTACTCTTCCCCCTCCCTCCCTCCCCTCCAATAGTGAAAAAAAACGAGGCCTTAGATTCTTGACTGAGGCTTTTGATTTTCATTTTGTTTCACTTTTCCTTTTTTTTAAATAAAGAGAAACATGTATACAGAAATGTTCTTTTAAATGTGCTGTTAAAAACTACTACATGGGGAAACTCTCAAGGGTAAAAAAACTGGTAGAGTTACCACAATACTTGCTTTATCTATGCGTTTGATTTGTGACTGATAATATAATGAATTTTCCCTTTTCTCTGTGATCTGCTGTATACTATATTTTTGACCGTGTTTGACAATAAAGTATAACCAGTGCAGGCTCTGCAGTCAGACGGCCTGGTCTACTTCATATCCTGGCAATGGCGGTCACTGGCTTGTGACCTTGAATGCATTTCCTAAACTTCTCTGTGCATGGTTTTCTCATTTGTAATGCGGAGATGATAAAAACAGGGTTGTCATGAGGATTCAAACAATGTATAATAGTGCCTGGCACGTGGCATACTCTCAATTAGTCTTAGCCATGAGTACTATAAACTTTACTTGCTAATCAGATTCCGATTATCAGGAGTGAACACAATCCTGTATCTGACAAGATTTTGGAGTGGTTTGAAGAGGTTCTCTGGTCAGTTTCTATCAGGAGGAAATTGAGAGGGAGAGGTTGGCTACTTGGTCTCCTTCGGGGGGAGGCTGGAAGGTGGCTGGCAATGGGGAGCCAGAGGCCCATGTGGGACTGGCTTCCCCTTGCACCTCTGCTAGGTAGAGGAAGCTGGAGAGACCTGTGGTGCTCCTGGTGATTTGGGTGGCTTGGGTTTAGGTGCCAAATGGCCTTCTGACAAGTGTTGAGAGCATCCTGTGGGAATGTTATTGGGGAGAACAACCTGCTAAGACTGCACTTCTCTTCCACCTCTGAGTTTGCCTTGCAGAGGCAGCCATGTTGGCAGGAAATGCTGCTAACTGAAACAGTCACTGTGTGTCCCAGCTAGTGAGAGGACAGGGGCATTTGTTTTCAGATAAAGTCATCACTATTGCCCCTATCTCCTTCCTTCCCTCTCTGCTTTCCCCCCAGTTTATAAATATTTTCAAATCTCTCTCTTATCTTAAAAAAAAAAAAAAAAAAAAAAAAGAACAAAACAAAACACTTTCAACTACTCCTTCCTCCTCTGGCTACTCACTACCTTATCTCTCTCCTTCCTTTCACAGCTAAGCTGTTTGAAAGAACCTCCCATTCACTGCTCATCCACTGCAATCTGGCTCTGCCTCCTCACTAAGAAACAACACTGCTTCAAAATCAGGATGACTCTTCTGTGGCCAGAACCAGTGGACACTGCAGTCCTTCTCTCACTTCTCTCTGCAGCATCTGGCACAGTGTGCCATTTTTCCTTCTGAAAAGGCTCTGGCTTAGATTTCCATGCCATTTCTATCTCTCGGACTTCCTCTTACTTCTCTGCCTGTCCTGCCCCAGTATCAACAACTTTCTACGTCTGAGGCTTCAACCACCACCTAAAATGCTGAGGGTCTCCCTGAACTTTGGACTGGTATTTGGACTGTCTTTTATGTGTCGTCGTTTGCATGCTTCATAGGAACTTCATATTCACAGTTAAATTCCTTGTCTCTCCACCCCTGCTCCAGTCCTAATCCTGCCCCTATATCCTCCATCTTCATGAAGACTCCCAAGTGGGAAACATGCTAGTCATCCAACACTTTCCCATCTTCATCAATCTCTACTATTAATTGGTCAACAAAAACTAAATCATCTTCATCCTTGATACCTCTTTGATCTGTTTTTGACTCTTGTTCTTGGTTGCCACTGGCTTAGTTTAGGCCCTTCTCACTTTTTATTTGGGTTATTGTAGTAACTTTCTAACCAGGTTCCTTGTTTCCATTCCTTCCTTCCTGCTTTAGTATGCATTGCTGCCAAAGTGATTATGTTATACCAAAAAGTTTGTCATGTGACTCCTAGGCTTTAACACCTTTGGTAGCTCTCCCATCGTTGTCAGGATTAACTCAAAGCAAGATGATCAAGGCGTTTTGGGAATTGTAGCTTGCCTCTTTTTCCAACTGCATCTTATTTCCATTCTCAGGATGGACTTGCCAAGCAGTGTGAACCTTTTGTAGTTGTGGAAATGCTTCATGCTTCCCTAGCCTCTCATAGGGAAGTTTCCCCTCTGCTTGGAACAATGTCCCACCACCTTCCCTGTCTCTGTCTCTCTGTTTATTTTGGCTCTCTTATTATTATGTCTTTAATATTATGTCTTTGTACCTTTATGGAATTATAATATATATTTGGAAAAGTACACATTATTAATGTGCTCATATCATAAATCCACATCATAAATAAA
Organism: Tolypeutes matacus; assembly: GCA_026826555.1. Taxonomy (NCBI): domain Eukaryota; kingdom Metazoa; phylum Chordata; class Mammalia; order Cingulata; family Chlamyphoridae; genus Tolypeutes; species Tolypeutes matacus. The sequence continues at coordinate 10,508,131 of JAKSZT010053928.1, forward strand.
TAGCGTGATGCATGTTTACAAGTTGAGCACACCCATGTAACCAGCACCCTGAATGAGGCTCACTTTTTAGACCCTGAATAAGTGATTTCTCTTCACAGCAACAGTCTCTGTCCGTTGAACTCCTTTCCTTTTCCTTCTGCTTTCCTGGGTATTTCACTCCCTGGCAATCTTCACACTGAATTCAAATTACTTGCCCGTTGCTCATCCTGGTGCTAGACCATTAACTCCCCGGGCCTGACTTTCATTTCTGTACTTCACATCTTACATTCAGTATTTGATGAATGTTTTTTGGATGAAGGACTGAATTCTGAGGTCAAATACTCCCACCCTCCTTGTGGATGTGGAACATTGGCCTGACTTCTGAAAATTTACCTCCCTGGATCCAGAGAACATGATCTTGCCAGTGGTTAATGATAATGCTTATTTAGTTGTGTTATGGCCCATGAGATTAAGGGGCTTTATAGAAATTAGCTCAGTAATCCTCACAGGTGGAGAATAAGCACTTTGAATGCTTCCACCTGCCTGTGCTCTGTAGGTAGGCCGGCAGAGGCCAGAGGACTGAGAGGTGGCTTCTCCAGAGCTCCCTGCCACAGTTCTGGTATCTTTTTATTTGGATAATGTAGGGCAGGGTGGGGAAATCCTGGCTCTGGTCTCTCTTCCTCTCCAGCGCTTTCCTTTCTTGAGTATACAGATGATTGTTTTCCTGCTGTTTGTTTATATATAACCTTACTCTTGAAGATCCGTGGGGCCTCTTGTGTAGAACTCAGGACCATTGGAGATGCTTAGGGATACCGATGAAACACAGGAGCAGAATTGCAGGACAGTGGTTTTCAAAAGTTGTTATGGTAGCAGGAGTTGTATTTTTTATAAATTATAAAGGAGGGAAGGTGCTATGGTAAAGACTGCCAAACTAGGTCTCTCTTGTTAAGTCAACCCAATCTAATAGATGCTAGAACTCCTCTACAGTGTCTTTTTTGGGGGGATGACCTGTTTTTTTTTTCCTTTTAGAATTTAATTCTTTATGTAATCATTAGAAGTTTTACATTTTCCTCCATGACAATTTTGTTTAAATTATACCACAACAACCCTACGATGGTTAATGTGATTCAAGTGTTTCTTGTGCTTTTTTCCAAATCTGCCATTTATTGGTCAAGTTTTTTATATGAGGGAGGAATTCAGTGTATTCATTAAAAAGTCATTCTAGCCTTGGCTTAACTGGGAAGCAGAAAAGAAATAAAAGCCCATTAGAGAATTAATTGGCAGTACTTTAATTCTAGAGTTGATTTCGATAAACACTTTGGAATCCTATGTGCATTAATGCTGATATATTTCAAGTTTCTTCTCACTTGCCCAACCAGTGATTTAAGCATAAACGCCAGTTTGAGCTTTAAGAAACTTTTTGGACATGGAGGATTGGATGACTTGATCTTTTAAACTGATTGTATATTTCAATATATGTGAAAATGTCATTTTAAGATAGAGCTGGTAGAGACTACAACATTTATTTTATGTCTACTTTTACTTTCAAAATTCTTCCAGGTAAATGGCATTTAGTCTAATTTTCAGAGGGCTAGTTCTGGGAATGCTCACTCAGTCCTTCCCTTACCTGAAAATATGCATTGTGATGGCATCTATGGGGTTTAGGTTTCCAATCTTTAGTCACTGTTAGACCTATTTGTCAGGGGAAAAAAAAAAAAAGAAAAAAACAACCAAAACCTAATACGGCAAGTAGAGATGGATGACTTTCTGCTTTGTGAATGATAGGTCTTCATCTGGGGAGTGTTTTGGAAGCCAGTGACCTGTGACAATTCTGAGACTTCTCACAATCACTCTATTATGGTTGAGGTCTTGGAGGAATTCATGATCTTGTTTTGAACTGGTAGCATCGGTTTGTACCAGTGTTTGTACCAAGGGGCATTCCAATTTCTTTCTTTCGTGCACTGTTTAGTTTGGGCATTGCAAAAGGATTATATTTTGTTGTCTGTTGACTTACTTTGCGTTGCTTACATTTCAAGTTGAATTGTCTGGTTATATCTTTTCTCTCTTGCTCTTTTTAATCTGGCAAGGCCATCATTCCCCTCTTCTTAATTATGGGGTGATCCAAGAATGCAGAGGAAGAAGAGCAGAGTGAGGAATAAGAAGAGAGAGAGAATTAGGAAATTTAATTTTGGAAGGGACTTAAGAGAAAAATCAGTTTGAATTCCTTTGTTTTCCAAATGAAGACTCTAAGGGCCAACTTTGAAATAACTTGCCTAGGGTCCAAAAGTCCCTAGAATTCTGGTCCCATGATTCCTGCCTAGTTCAGTATTTTATTATACTTACAACACATTGTTTTATTATTTGTGGGAAGGAAGAAGTTAGTTATTAGAAATATTATGGACTCCATGAATTTTATAACTATCATTTTAATAGAGTAAATGTGTCTGAGAAAATATTTACCATGTAGGTACCATATTAAAAATCTTAATTTCTTTAGAGGTGTTAAAATGGTCCCTTTTTAATATATATTTTTTCTTCATCAGAGTGTTTAACATGTAACTAGGTTACATAGAAACATATAATACCTTCATTTCACCTAACGTTTTTTGCCTGGTCTATTAAAATAGACTATATATATTTTTTTTACCTTTGGTTATAACTTGTCAGGGAGGTGGAGTTAGATATATGTATGTAGTGAAAAGTAAGGTTGAGGAGCAGCAAGTTGACAGGTGAAGGAAAATATATTTAGTTCAAAGCTGATCATTAGCTGAATCGAGGTTTCTATACTAGACTCAGGCCCCTTCAACGGGTTTGATATTTTTATGACAAATAGCAGAGTATTTAGCCCTGCGCTACCCTATATGTAGCCACAAGACACCGATGGCTGGTTTTAAAGTTAAATGAATTAAAATTAAATAAAAATACGTTTCCTCAGTTGCACTAGCTACATTTTCAGTGTTCAATAGCCAGTTGTTACTAGTGACTACCTTATTGGATAATGCAAATGTAGACTATTTCGATCATCCCAGAAAGTTCTCTTGGAGAGAGCTAGACAGTAAATTCTCAGAAATGTTCAAGAACTGATGGAATATTATTATGATGGCTGTAAATATTATGAAGCCACCTCCTGATAACATGCTAAGGCATTGTCCCTGACTTAGAAGTACAAAAAAGGAGACAGCTCATGCTTACCCGATTAAAAAAAAAACAAAACAACTTTTATTTTTACTCTGTACCCCATTAGAAACCTAATAAATTCATACTTTCGGAAGAACAGTTGCTCTTTTTGTGTGTGTTGAAATAGATATCCTTGTTGACTTAGGGAGGTAGTTTTGAAATATGAGTTTTTATCTTACCCACTTAACTCATTCTGGGAATGTTCTTGCAATTGCTGTAAGCACACAGATTCCTCCCAAATGAAATCCAGTATTTCCAGAAATATCAAAAGGTTACATTTCCTTAAAAAAAAAATCACTTTAGGGTTTTGAGGTTGTATGTGGTAGATAGAATCACTGCAGTTTATTTTCTTTTATGTTATAAAGAAAGCACTGTCTAAATAGATTTTTTTTTTTGAAATTGCAAAGAAGTTGTGAAATTGATACTGCTTAGGAAAAATAATTCCTTTATTAAATTACTCAAAAGGTGAATTTGATTTATGGTCCCTTCTTTTCCCTTGAAGAAAAAAAGTTTTTAGTATTTGAGTAATTAAAGGATTTATAGCTTTGACTTATTTATATATCACCAAGCAAATAAAATATCAAGTGTTTAAGTTAGTACCTCAGTAGAAATTCAGACTGTAGAATTACTGTATGGGTAGGAGACCTGCTTTGCTAGGAGAGGGAATTAATGATGAGCGGTGAAACAAACCTGTATAGGGAAATTAACTGGATTTAATTTGGGGAAATTCAGAGACAGTATGTACTCTCTCCCTTGGGTGAACGGAGCCATAACAGAGGTTGTTTTACTATGTAGTCCTTTTTTATTTTTCTTTGTAGATACCCTTTCAAGTTCTTCGAGTCCTAAACCCAGTGCCTGGGTTTAAACAAGGTTTATTGTGGAAACCTTTTTAATATGGTACCTCTCCTAGAGTGTTGGGTGGCTGAAGTAGGACTAGGGCAGGCGTTTCTGTGTAATTTCAAATTGTGATCATTAGGACAAACTCAAGGCAAGATCAGGACTAGCCATGCATTCATCTAGTGCTATACAGACTCTAACCTCATCTCTCTGAGCTTATCCTATTTTTCACTCTCTTCTTTGAAGTAGGTGAATTCGGTCTATTTTTGAGAGTATGCTGAAATGACATGGCTTCCCTAGCCTGGATAGAAAGTATCTAGCATTTTCTTATGGGTATAATAGGCCCTACAGATGTTCAAGAGTAAGGTTATATATAAACATACTTAAATGTTTTAAAATAATTTTCTGTTTATTCAACACAGTTCTGGAATTCCTGTTCTAAATTCCAGGGAATATAGTTCTGTATTAAATCATATTGGTGTGGGGGGTAGGCGAGGGGGGGGTGCGGGGTGGTAGTGGTGGCTAGAGTTTTTACTACCGGTTCAGTGGTCAGTACAGAAATAGACTCTTTTAGGGTTACTAAAAAAAAAAAAAAATGGGGCTAGAGTGTTCATCTTTACTAAAATAAATCTCATCAGTTTAAAAAGTAACAGTCCCTTGGGCTAAGAGATGATGAACCTTCCAGTCTATAATCATTTTACTGATTGTTTTCCTAGAAGAAGTAACACTTTTCTGAAGCATATAGTCTCATGTTCTGCTCTTGAAAACTCATTTGAAATAGTTAATATAGGCAGCTTTGTAACTAATATATTTGCTTAAATAGTCTTTGAAGAAAAATGGAAATAACTGGCTTTCAATCACTGAGAGAGGTAAAATTTACAGTGAGGCACTTGTTTTGCTAGTGTTTACAGGATATAGTCCTTTAATCTGTCACATGGAAAAGTGAAATTATTTTTAGCTGTATGCAGTTGTTCAAAAATTGTTTATTCTCTGTCTCTTGGAGCAACTGGAAGCAAGGGAGAGACAATATATAACAGAGGATATCTAATGAGGAATGACTGACTTCTTGATCATATCAGAATTTATATACATAGGAAGTATTGTTTCCTTAGAGGATATCTAATGAGGAATGACTGACTTATTGATCATATCAGAATTTATATACATAGGAAGTATTGTTTCCTTCAAGGGGATGTGGTGGGAAGGCATCTGTCTATTTATACTTTATAGCTACATTTTCTTTTAAATTAAAAAAAATTTACCCATTTCCTTTAGACTGATTTTCTAATGTAACATTAATTTGCTCTTAAAATACTTCAAAACATGTTTTAAGTAGTGTTAACTTCATTGCAATAACTAATCTTCGAAAATGACTCTTTAGACTGGCAATGCTAAGTTAGTTGTTTAAATTCAGTATTGTTGACTATTATTTTTAATAGATTCTGGATAATTGCTTCACAGAAGCAATGAGATTATCTGGGGCTGTGCTTTGAGATTACAGTGAGCTGTGCTTTGAGATTACAGTGAGCTTTTGGTATAGAGAGAGGAATGGTAAAAACAAAACCTGGTGGTGGCCTGAGAGTTTGAGCTGTAGAATTAGGGCTGAGATTCCAAAATCAATTCTGGAAAGCCAGAGATAAGATGGAGATCAGCATAAGGCAGCAAAGGCCTCAGGTCCGAGCAGGAGGGATTAAAGGAGACAATAGGAACTGAGGGGCATATCCATGTTTAAAATGTGCAGGGGTTTGAGAAAGGGTTCTGGCAAACAGTGGGGCAATACAATTTTTTCCAAGAAAGCTTCCACTGCAGCATCTTGTTATGATGGATGCCTCTGACAAACTAAAAAACTCAGTTCTCTGATCATGCATTCCAGCAGTCTCTGTATCATTTGTTACTGGTTAACAAATCGTCTCAAAACTTGAGTGACTTAAAATAACAACTATTTTATTTGCTTATGATTCTGTTGCTCAGCAGCTTGAGCTGGGCTCTGCTGGGTGATTCTTCTGCTGTTCTCGCCTGGGGTCAGTCATGTGGACAACTGGGCCTCGGCTTCTGTCTTAAGATGGTCTCATTTGCACTTGTGGTGGTTGGTGCCAGCTCTTGGCTGGGCCTTTCTCTCCACTGTTTTCTCATCCTTGAAGAGGCTGGCCAGGACTTCATCCCCTGACAGTGGTAGCATGTTAAGATTGCAAGAGCGGAGGACCAAGGATTCTTGACTTGGAAGTCACACGGCTTTGCTCCATTGCATCCTCTTGGTCAAAGCATGTCACAAGGTGAGCCCAGATTCAAGGGGAGGGGAAATAGATTCCTCCACTTGTTGGGAGGAGTGGTGTCATCACATGGCAAAGGGGCATGTGTACAGGGTAGACAAACTGTCTACCGCAGCAGCTTTATTTAGCAAAAGGGTAATGAATATATAATGTTTGTCATTCACTTAACTTGTTGTAGAGAGAACTAGTTGCCCAAGTACATTCACCCTGGTTATTATAATGTGGTTGATTATAGGTTTCATAAACTAATTTGCTCTGGTGAACTAACCATTGGAGTGAGTTTTGCTATAAAAGTGGCTTCGGAAATATATAACTTCTGAAAAACCTAAAGATGTCAATTCTAATGTGACATTTGAAGGGTGGAGGCATGTGTGTGTGTGTGTAATGCTGATGATCCTTTTTAGCCTTGAGGTATTTTATTCCAGACTGACCTTCTTAAAATTTAACACCACATTAAAAATATAGACTGTTTTCATGCATATGTAATTATTTCTCCTGCCACCTAGAAGTCAGTGAACTAGATATATCACAGCCCTAAAAATAGCATGTTGTCTATGCATCACTCAGTTTAAAGGTAGATTGTTGCTTTGACCATTAAATTTCCTTAACTTGAAGTCAATCCAACAATATTTTGCTGCCTGTTTTATAGTCATTTTTAATAATAAATAATTGTCAGCCTATTAGAACAAGATTAGATACCTAGTAATAGTTGCAGACAGAATTCACTCATTTTCTTTAGTTTATCATATACTAATGGCAGAAATAATGGAAGGAAGGGGGAGATGTATAATTATATACTTCTTTAAATTGCAAAGTCTTTCTGGTAAAAAAAAAACCCTTATCATGAAATATTATATGCTTTTAGATGTGGGAAGATGCCTGAGTGCTATCTTTATACATTTGTAGATTTAAATGCTCAATGACTTGCTGCTTGTTGCAGATCTGCATGGGGTTAGACTTGTGGAGTGTTCCCTTGTAGTTGGCCGAAGCCCTTTTCTCACATAAAGAAGCAGGACTGAGAAAAAGATGCTTCCTAGACCTCTGAGGCTATAAAAAATTCTGATCTTGTTTGTTTTAAACTTCCCAAATATTATACAAGTAATAATAAATGGTCATTGTAGAAAATTTGGATATTATAGATGAATAAAAAGAAAAAAAAAAAACCCACCACTTATCCCATCACACAGGACTAAACACTGTTTGAATTTTGGAGTAGGCGTATATAGTTAAATGGGATAGGACTTCTTAAAAAAAGTGTGAATTGATATTTTTGGAAATTGCTACTTTTTAGCATTTCCAGTACTTTCAGATCCAATTTGTTTAGAAGCAAGAAAAAGAAACTGGTTTTACATTATCACTGCTTGGCAAAAGTGATTTGTTTCATGAGGATTTAATACACACTGATTGTCAAGCATACTCTGTGATTATGGACAGAGTGGACATGTGTATTTTTTCCCCTCATACTTAAATGTTTTTGGAGCCACAGAATACATTTACAATTTAATCTTAATGTCTGTGTTATGTAATATTTCTTGCCAGCATCTATTATACTTTCCTTTTATCTTCTGTATACTGTTGGATCAATTTGTTCTTATATTTGGTACTTTTCTGATTGGCTCTAAAATCATTTTACAGAAAGTTTTGGGATACAGGGAAGTTGAGAGTAAGTGATTTTCTCATGGGTGTAACAGAGTAATGGCTTTTAGATTTCACATTGACCTTTCATATCAAACCTGGAGCTGGCAGTGTGATAATTTTCTAGATTGGTTAAATATATGATATCTTTTCATAGATCCATCTGATTTCATGGGCATGTGGGAGAAAGCAATCTCCAGGAATTTAATTTGATAATCTGAATGTTGAATTTTTTGGTTTTGTAAATTTCAAAGATTTCATATCATTTTTAAAAAAAGGATGAAATAACTACTGATATGGTTAGTCTATTAAAAAAAACTTAGATTTTCAAAGGCATAATATTTGCATATCAAGTAGGTAAAATTAACAACCCTCAATCCCTACTCCTTAGAGATATCCACTGTGGTCAGTTTGGTATGTATTCTTTCAGGTATTTTTAGACACAAATATATATGTGTACACACAGATTTTTGCAAGGTATAATAATTATACCTGTAATGTGTTAACTGGACATATTGTTTTGCAGCTTGTATATTTTACTTCTGTATATTTTCTACCTATGTTTGCAGTAATATATACAAATTACAAATATTCTCAGCTATCAAACTGGGGTCATTTCTCCTAAATCTTCCTCATTTTAAAATAATGCCAGTTCATTTCTACTCTGGGTCCATTTCTATTCTCTGGATGTACTTACCCAATCCTTTATTGATAAATTTATTAGTGGTCTCCTGTTTTTCATCATTCTGTGGGTTAGAAATCCAGAAGCGAGATTGATGGGGCAAAAGGTATTGCACTTTTACTTTTGATAGATAAGGTGACATTTTCCTTCAATTGTTACTCTAATTAAATACCTGCCTAATTGCTCTTTTACTAGCCTTAATTCTAGAAGGGAGTAAGAATGAGAAGTCTTGTTTTATTCTCTACTTCTTCTAGACCTAAAATATCTAAGATGAGGAGGAGAAAATGCTGGGTGGGGTCTGGTTGTGGGGAGGTGGTAGAATGGCAGAGAGAAAAATTATCTGAGTGTAGGGAAGGATAGCTGCATCATTATATGGACTTAAAAATGAAATGTTATGAATGAAGCTTTAGTACTATGTACAAATTTATGGAAAGATTTTCTGAATTGGTGAGAAGTCTGGATTATGAATTATAACAAAATTGATTCATACACCCTTTTGGGTACAAGGAACAGAGACTCACTAAAATTACCTGAGGTAATGGGGCATTCCTTATTAAGATGTAGGAACAGGAGAAAGGAATCTCTTCCATAATTCCAAGGTTTTGTGCTGTCCTGGAAGAAGCTGAACATTTAGGTCTTCGGAAATTGCAGTAAAAGGAGATCTCATGAATCATGGAAGTGGACAAGACTTCAGCAGCAGGAGTTTCTGGGTCCTCACTTCTGGATCCTCTACTTTCTGGGTCTTCTAACTTTAGTGAGATTTAACCAGTCATTGCGTTTGCTTTCGTCCATGCCTACTTGCTTCTCTTTCTATTATGACCTGGCTTCGTTACCCACTATCTGTGTATCTCTTTTTCTATTCTGTAGTTTCTGCTTCCTCAGAATTTTGGCTCATTCATAGTACTTCCAGCTTCTCTTCTGATGTCCCTTTTAGCCACAGCTACTGCTGGTAATTGCCAGATTCTCTCCTTATTTCCCAATTTTAATCCCAAGGATTGAGAATCCGGATTTTACCAGGGTCCCTTCATGGGACACCTCCCAGCCTATGTCCTGACTGCCCTAAGCTGGGGCCCCTCCCTGACCCAGCCAGCTGAGGACAAGGGCAGGTAGTACTTAAAATCCAAAGCTCCTGCCTTGGGAAGGGCCATTTTAGGGAAGGGTGCGGCAAGCATCACGAGTTCTCATGTCTGTGTAACATTACTCTTAGATAATAACTGACCACCAGTCTAAAAGAGCACTGACCTTAAAAAAGAGAGCGAATCACCCCTAAGCAGCAAAACCTATTCTTGGTTTCCTGTACCTTTCTGTTAGAAAATATGTTTATGTTTTTAAGTCAGTAAATAGTTTCCTAGGAAGCAACCTCCCTTTTCCTATATGGAATGTAATTTGGAGAATTTGTGCCCATTCTCAGTTGTAAATTGTCTTAAATTCTGAAACACCAATGCCCGAATCATGAGATATGGTCATACTTTTCTGCTGGACTTCTGCTTTTAAAGTACTGTGAACTAGCTTATCCTGTTTGTGTAATGATGGTCCCCAGGTGTGTCCACTGATGTGATCCAAAAAATAGACTTGGAACAGTATTCTGGTGGACGAACACATTTGACTATATCAGTAGTTTTTATCTTGGCAATATCGTCTCCGTGGATATTGGGAAGAATATCTGGTCCTCCCAAATTTTATTCTGTGTTTGGCAATGTTTTAGAGATGAATGATTTTAACTGTCTCCTGGAAGAATTCTTGTAAGCTACTTTGTTTTCTCCCCTTGAGGGTCACTATCAAGTATCTCTTCTTTACCTCTTCTCTCTCTTGAACCTCAGTCCACTTCTCTTTGAAAGCAGTGGCTAGCGAGTTGAATGTTTCAGTAACTCTTGAATTGCTGAGTCCTTAACTTTGGTTCCTGTGTCCCTCAGAATCTCACAGAGCAGCTTCCGTGTTAGTTTTTAAAATGAGAACCATGCTTATAAAATGCTGTCTTAGATTGGTTTCAGATCACTTGAAATGTAATCTGATTTGAGAAGCAGCATTCGAGCTCCTGCTTACCAAAAGGTTGCTATGACTGTCATTTTGTAGGAATTTTTCCTGGATGAAAGAAAGATGAACAAAGACATATTTGCCTTTGAAAAAGATAATCAAACAGTCTTACTTCATTTGGAAAGTTTCTTCTGGTGGTCTTGAATTTTCTGTTTTAATCTGCTCAAAAATGCCTTTTAGCATGTAAGCAAAATTAAATATGACTGTTTTATTAAAGACTTTGCAGTGCTCTTTATAATTGAGGGGAAAAGTCTTTTAAATCCTTTTTGGTAAGGACATGTATAATTTAAAGCTTTAATTTTGATAGCCCGATTTCAGCTGACAGGCATGTTAAGCTCTATTTGATTGCTTTGGTGGGGGGTTGAAAATCACCTAGCACCTGAGAGCATGTTTGTAAATTGCACTTTCTTTTTGTGAATTTTTCTACATTTTGTTTTATAGATTTGACTGTTTATCTGATTACCAAATATAGCAAAAAAGTTGAACCATTTTCCCTTTCTTATCTTATTTTATACTGACCAGTCATACCAATACATGATGTTTGTGGAGAGGTGCTTTCAGTTACTTTGCAGCACAACTGCACAAGGAAAGTGGATTTTTGTTGCTTCTTGTGAATTTCCTATTCATTAGTAGTTCGGTTTAGTTTTCATTACATCCTTTTCTTTCTCCCCCTGGAAGTGCCAAAATGTGTGTGAATATGATTTTACGTATTTTTTTCCTTATGTGTGTAGACTCAGAAGATGCATTTGTATGTTGTATGTGTGTAAAATTGTACATGACAAAAGAAAAATTATGTATAATTAAAGTTATTTCATTCTTGGGGAAAGAATTTTATTATGTCTTGAAAAAAATTCAGAATTAATATTCTGGGAGGAGTTTTCTCTCTATGCCACCAGGACTTGTAAAACGGACTCAAGGTGACAAGTTAGTGCTGATACAAGTGCTTATGGATCTCTGCTGTGTGCCAAAGACTGGACCAAGTATTTTACATACTCTATGTCTAATCCTTACATCATTTCCTGCAGGGGTTGCTATGACTATCCCAGTTTTACGTGGGAGAATCACATAATTTGTTGAAGGTTATACAGATGGATCTGAACCCAGTTATGTCTTGTTGCACAGGGTACCCCTTCTTCTACTGCTTTTACTATATAATCTGCCTCTAGGGTTCCCAAACTCTTAGGAGAAGGAGTGAAATTCTAGAAGAAAGATCCTCTTTTTAAAGGGGCATTATGGGGTGGTTAGAGTTGAAACTCAGGAGTCACACGTCCTGGCTCAGAACCCACGCACATCATGTACTAGCTTTGTGATTGTACGCCAATAACTTGGCTTCGTTGTGTTTCATACCATTTCATCATCAAAATCAGGACCATCATATTAGCCTACAGTGTTGTTTAAATAATAATGATGATGTGATGATGATTATAAAGTAGCAGTTAGCCTGAGGAGCTGTTATGTGTCAGCCCTTGTTTAAAAGTTTTTCATAGTTAACTCATTTAATTTTCCCAACCACACCATGAGGCATGTGCTGTTGTTCCCATTTTACTTAGAAAGACCCAGGTATGTGAAGTCCGTTATTTATATTTTCAACACCAGTGTACCCTTTCATTTGTATGGATAATTGAAGATTTACTCATTGAGTAAACATTAATTAAACACCAGTGATATGGTAATTTTAGGTAAGATTTCTCTCTCCAAACCTTATATTTTAGTAATATCTTTTTTCATATATAGGTTATATTTTAATGTTTTAAATAAATTTACTAAGTTTTAAGAAATAACTTCTAGTAAGTTTCTTTTGTGTTGTTATCAGAGGATTATTCTCATGATGATTCAAGCACTTACATAACCATTTTACAAATAGGAAAACCATGGACAGAAGTGCTTATGTTCCAAACCAATTATTTAAATTTATTATTTGTGTGTCTTCAAAATAATTAATGCTTCTAAATTGGTAGAAGGGGCTCTGGAGATGATAAGAGAGAATGAAGAGTTGTTTTAAAATGTCCTTTACTGTCTCTCCTCCTGTCTTGTCTTCTGTCATATAAGGTTCCTAAAAATGCATTTCATAAATAAGTTGCATAAAGTAGCAATCCTCATGGCCTGTCATCTCCCTAAATCAATGATGGTGCCATTGGGAGGTTTAAAAAAGTTACTAACATTAATGCTAAAGTGTTGACAACGGTAAAGCACAAAGAAGAGCTCTAGTGGTAGATTCAAATAAATTTCATTATAGAAGAGAGATTCCCACCCCAAGTGAGCAAATCTTGTGGTTTTGCTCATGTCCTTCCCAACATTGAAACCAGACTAAAAAATTCAGCCATACCAGCAGCCTGTTAGAAATTAGGAAAAAAAGTCATATAAACTCACCATTTTCTTCACATGCCCAGAATATCCCAGTAGGTAGTCCCAGGCCCTGTGTGGGTTAGGAAAATGCTTCCCTAACATGTTAGAGTAGAATCATGCTGCTGAAAAAGTGAAAAGTGATGGTTGGGCTCTTGTAAAAGTAACACTTGTTTGTGTGTTGGGGATGAGAGAATGTAGAATTGTGAGCATGGATGGGGGAGAGTTGTGAGTCTGTTCTGCAGAAAGACCTGAACCAGCCTTGAGCTGGCTGGAGGTCAGAATTTACACCTCCCTACTTTTACTTGAGCAGAGGATAGGTAGATTAAGTTATCCTTCATCTATTTATTTGGTCTTTCTTGAGCTCCAGTGTGTGCCAGGCACTGCTGTATCTTGGTTATATAAAAGAGGAAGCTCCCTTTGGGGCCTGACCTTGAAAGTCTGCTGGAGAGAAACAGACTGGGAAATGATAACAGCCTAACAACTGGGGGAGGTCAGTCCCTAGTGTAGATGTGTAACATTTTTTGCTAATCACCCCATCTCCATAGCCCCCCCCCCTTTTTTTTGTGAAAAGCACGTGTGTGGTTATTGTCAGAATCCTAAAGGAAGGGATTTCAAATCCAATTTGTGGAATTCCAACCACCACTGTGGGCTGCAAGCATTGTCCCAAGACAGAATATGTAATGAGAGACCAATGGGGCTAATGGCTTTGGTCACAGTTGGTCATTCTGTTCCAAAATCGTTTTCTGAAGTTTAGTGCTGCCTGACAGCCAGGTTAAATGTTAACACTAGATGAACATATATGTATGTGTTTATATATGTCTATTTCTTGATGTGCATGTATTAACATTGAGCTTTTATCCTGTATGTAAACTGTGGACTGAGACAGTCAGTGTTTAATCTTTCAACAAGGAAGAGAAATAATGAAAAGAAACAATGGTTTTTTTGTTGCTCCCAGAAACTAAATTTACCATTGTTCTAAGAACTCAACAAATGACCCCAGGATGTGAATTTAATCAAGTGGTGCCTTTGAACAAAGGTATCCTGGTTGTAGTGGAATTTTTTTACTTCTCCCCATCCTGCTCACGTGGTCTCTTGCCTCCCCGTGCTGAAATATCCAGCAGTTCACAATGATTTAACCAGGTAAACAAATAATAATTCCAACACAAAAGAAACAGACGCAGGAAGCAAACGGAATTATTTCGGACTCTTTTTCCACGTCAGCATTCAAAGCCAAAGACGTTTACCTTTTAACAAAAATACTATTCACTTTAAAATAGGTCCTCTGCATTGCAGACTAATTTTAGTTGGGGGCGCTGTTGAATAGGCAGTGAGGCAGGGTATATAATCTTAATCTCCTCAACTGGACTCATGTACAATTATGTTATCTCTGGCAATTTAAATAAAAAGTTTTTTCATTCAGAAGAAACTAAGTAAGCACTTAATGGAGGGCTCTCTAGACACAATACCTTTCATTTTACAGACCATTTTTCTTGGTCCAGTTGAAATGAATTGGCTTCGATTTTAATGTTTCTTGATATTGACTATATATGTCATTTCTGTGAGAGCAAGTGCTGTATCCACATTTTAGTCATCTCTTAAACTTCAGCGGTGCTGTACTAATAGCTACTCTGCCAAGTACTTTACATGTACTCTCTCATTTAATGCTTGTGTTAAGCCAAGGAGGAGACTGAAGCCCAAAGATTAGAAGTCTTTGTGAGGGTCAGATTTAGTTTCTCTCTCTCCATGGTCTACACTCTTAACCATTACTGCTGTATGGCTTAGGGTGTTTTTCTCTTTGTCCCAAGAAAACTCTCACAAAGTAAAATAACTCTATTTGCTATATCAGTGTCACTTCTGGGGTTGCTAATTGAGCAGTTTAGTTTCATTTCATTACTTTTCTCATATTAAATTTTATTAACAAAGAACAACCTTGGTTATCGTCATTATTCAAGTACACAAGGAAACTAAGACACTTAATCTCTTTGCTGTTAATGCCCTCTAGCATGGCATTATGTGTTAGAATATGTTCTGCAATAAAATGAGTAAACTAATACTTAAGTGATAATTATAAAACAAACTTGTACAGATTAGCAATATAAAACAAAACAAAACAAAGGAAAGCAAGAAAAATAGGTTAAAGAAATTTGCCTTGCCCTTGGTCCTAACATCAAGGTAAGCGAGGGCTGTGAAGCCATCTGTGGAGTTTGAGCACAGCTGTTTTTTACTTGCATTTTTTCAAAGTTTGGTTTTAATAAATGGCTTCTTTAGTACCGAAACCTGAATTATTAGGCAACATTGAGATTGCTGGGAATGCAATTGAGAGACCAGTGTTTTTGCATCAAGAGAGAAATGCTAGCTTGCTCCATACCATTTCGAGAGAAGATCAGGAATGGAGTAGATGTAGGTTTGCTCCTGCTTTAGCTAAGGCTTCCTGTCTGTCTGGCACTGGGTTTTGACAGTAGGATAGAGGAAACCTGCAAACCACACTCTGGGATTTAGTAGTGGGGAAATAAAAGATGCCTAGGAAAAAGGCTTCCTCTACCTGAGAAAGGGGACAGGGGCTCTGAGAGCTCCCCAGGATGGAAAGGGAGGAAGTCCGCATGGTTGTGATTTCTCTCTACTCTGCAAGGCTGTTTACCAATAAATTGACAGCTAAGTGTATATAGAAAATGTTGGAACACACCCAAAATATCTGAAATATTTTATTTTTACTTGCTGGACATAAAAATATATCAGGACCACTAAAATGCTAAGGTGCCGTAAGGACTTGTGAGAGAATTGAGATTTTACTTGGATGTGTTTTTGCTCACAGCCTGACCAAGTTAACAGTGTCTCACAAGGACTGGTGTTGCGCTCCTGGGGTCAGTTCTCATCTGTTTGACTAACTGGATACCTGTTCTTTTCTAAAAAAAATCGTGCTTGAAAGAAAAGGAACAGAGAAGAGCCGTAATCATCCCAAACTTCATACTGCTCTATTTGATTTCATTTCTAGATAGGACATTTTGTAGAAGGTGATCCATTTTGTTGCCCTGATTTATCTCTGCTAGGCTGTTGGTCAAGGACTTAATTTTTTATTTCTTGCATATTATTTAAACCCCTCCATGATCCAACCCCAGTTGGCTTTTTCATACTCATCTTTAATTATTTCTCCACAGTACTACTTCTTGTTTCCTGATGGTCAGTCCCACCTTTTTGTCTTTGTTGCTCTCCTGACCACTTTCTAGAGTGCTATCTTCTATTTTTTTCTAATATATAAATTATATGACTTTCAAGATTCAACTCAAATGCTCACCCCAAATTCTTGGTTCATACAATTCTTAGGGAAAATCATATATAACCATTAATGAGCTATGTGGGCAGAATGCTTATTTCCTTTGGTAGCTTTTAAGTTCCTTGAAAATAGGAAACCTGTCTGACGGAGCTTTATATTCTGAGTAATGTTTAACGTGGTTCTTGCCACTTGGTGGGAGCTGATCATTATTTGTTGATTGGTTGCATGAACTTCAGCCTTTTGACTGTCCTAATAGTTGTCCCTGTGTCTGATTTTCCTATCTCCCTTTTAGAGATTAGACCTTTTGTTAATCTGCTTTTGTTTTTATTTTACTTTTTTCCCCCTTGGAGATGTCTATTCTCTGCTCTTGCCTTTGCTTTCTGTGCTTGGAATTACCTTTGGAGAAATGCAACACCTTTTTGACTTGGCCTGTACATTTCCAGTCTGACATGCAGGAGTGTCTCTCAAGATGATTGTGTTCTTCAGTTGACTCAGCCCTGGCCCTACGAACCTACCTTGGTAGAGCTTTTGTCTTGGACAACTGGGAGAGTAAAGGATGCAAGTACTTCTGTCCTTTACCTGGTACATGTGGCGCTTCTGGGCCCCATGGTCACTATTTTCGATGGTACGACTTTGTCCAGGCAGCTTCCTGGAAAAGATGATGCATGTAGATACTGTGAACTTAACCTTCCAAAGACATTTTTTGGCAGGGAATTTTCTCAGCCTCTGGTTCTGTGTAAGTCACTTCTCTACTTTGGACATCCAGGGCAGGCTGCTGGGCCCTATGGAAAAATGAAACAAAAAATCTCTGCTGTCCCCATGGGCCTGCAGTAGGTGATAACAACAGTGGTGATGATTCAGAAGAGAGGCTTTTTTGGGCAAAGCCTAGGACTAGTAGTGTTGTCCTCCCGTCCCCTTTCGGTTTCTGTGATCCAATGCTGTTTAAATCCTTTCTCCATCAGGATTCCCATCAGCAAAAGTCATATTAGTAATTTCATTTATATATATATTTTATTAAAGAAGTTGGGAACTTACAAAATAATCATGCATAATGTGCAGAATTCCCATACATCACCCCTCCACCAACACCTTGCATTTTTGTGGAACATTTATTACAGATTATGAAAGAGCATCATCAAAACAGTACTACTAGCTATGGTCCCTAGCTTACATTCAGTGTATTTTTTCTTTACACCTCCCTATTACTAACACCATGTATTAATAGTAGTAATTTCATTTTATTGCCTAAATGGTGACATGGTATTACAAGAAGTTTATATGATCCCTGTATGTCTTAGTATTTTCCAAGTAGAGAGACTTTAAGTGATTCACTGATAGTGAAAGCTGCTTCTGTCTAAATCATAATGCTAACATGGACAGGACTTGAGATCAGTAGTTATGCATTTTTTTTTGTAAAACACATACATTTCCAGGACTGACTCTTGATAATTAAATACGTATACATATTTTTCTTTTGTGGAGAGAAGAAGAGGGGATAGGGTAATATGTGCTCATCGTATAATAAGACGTTCCTGAAATATGAGTTTAGGTGATTCTTTGATTTTTCCAGGCCTGTATTCCTGCTGTGTATAGGAGGGTGCTGGAGGCTTCTATGAATGAAAGGTTGGAACATTTAGTAAGTCCCCGTCCTGCATTCTGAGACTGCTCTTTCTCTTTGTCGGGCTTTCTAACCAATGCTGAAACTCCTGCAATAGTGAAGGTGAATAGAAAATTGAACAAGGCAAGTTTATAATGTGATGTATTCCCCGTGTGATTTATGGAGTTCAGAGTCATCACTTTACAGGCACCCTTTGTGGAACGTTCTTAGACAACTTGGGAGGGTGTGGGACAGTTTGAAGATATTGGTAGAACTGTACTGGGTTTTGTTGCTTTCAGCTTCTTCTGTGGCTTTCTCTCTCTTTGTCTGAATTTCATTCTTTTATAAAGGACTCCAGTAAGAGGGTTAAGACCCATCCTGAGTGAGCTGGGTCATCACCTTAACTGAAGTAGCCTGGTCAAAGGATCCTGCTTACAATGGCTCCACACCCACAGGAATGGATTAAATATAAGAACATGTTTTTCCGGGGTGTATACAGGTTCAAACCACCACAGATGGTGGGTGCCTGCCTCAGAGCAAGAACTATGTGGGATATCACAGTCTTCTTTTGTTTGTGAGGTGATGAGTGGATAAGAGGTGTAGTGGTGGAATTAGCCTTGTCTTTAGAAGGCTGAAAGCACACAAAAATATCTTCTTTAAAGGCGGATTATAACAGCGTTTCTGTGCCTGAAGACTCATATTCCTGTGTGGTTCGTTCGGGCTAGGAATGGTGATTTGCCACTTCATTCGATGACTCACCTCAATGAAAAAAGACATTTAGCCCCTTTGCCTGGCTTGCCCAAACCTAGGAATTTCTTGCAGGAATCCTTAACCAGATATTTAAATAGCCAAACACAACTTTTGCCTTGGAATGTAAGCACACTTTCTCTTTCTGTCAAATCAGGCTGGTAAGTCATAAATTAGGAAAATATTTTGAGACTTGTATTTATTACTTAAAAAATAGAATAAATAGCTGGCTTCAGAAAAAAAAAGACACAAAAGAAAACCAAAATCCCAAACTAACCCCAAATCAGTGGACAGAAGATCATTTTGCTGTTTGCCACGAGTGAGAATGTTCTTTCTCTAGGAGACTGCAAACCTTTCCCCTCTCACCCCCTGATTTATTTTACTTACCAGCTTTCTTTGATCAATTTGCCATTTCCAACTCTGGTGTCTTGGGTGGGGAGATAAAAGCCTAGGAGGAAAGTGGACTGACTGGGAGCCCTTTCGATACCTGAACTGTTTATTTCCTGGCCCTCCTCAATGTTACAAAGTTTCTCCTTGCTTTGCTTTTATCGAGTCTATGAATGACTGCCTTTGTAAAGCTTATTGGAATGCCCTGTGGGAGGGATGCGATGTGAAAAATAATCGTATTGCATAACTGCCGAGTCCTTAGCGATGCCAGATAGCCCTCCGCGGTGGAGCAGATCCTCAGCGACGGCTGGACCTATGAGAGCAGGGTGCAGGACACTGCCGGCAGCCTCTGTCCTCCACCCTCGCACCGTGGTGAAGTCCTCCATCCTGGCTCCAGGAAAGGGCTTGCTTTAGATTTCTCAAATGCAAGTGTTTCCTCAGCCCAGAAGGGAATGCTTCCCTGTTGTTTTCTCTTGTAAGATTCTTTCCAGCTGCCACTTCCTCACAAATGTCAAGTTTGTCTTTCCTGTGTCACCTCGAGGCAACTGACATCCATGACTGATTATTAAAAAGGGCAGCCTTTTAGTTTATTTTGATGAAAACAAAAGCCCAAGAGAACTGTGTTATATACACTGTATTTGAGCAGGTGACACATTGGTGTTTGGGATTAGGGAAGATGGATCTGGAAAAGAGAGGATTTTTAGGATGGTAGTTGAAGGAGTCAAGCTCCAGGGCTAACTTCACAGACTTATTACTGACACCGTTTGCATCCTCTGAACCAATTCCAGGCTTTTAAACTTAATACCAGTACAGCCAGGCCAGGTGGTCACAGGGCGTTAGGGAAGGGTCCTCTTAGGGCAGAGAATCAGACAATGAACTCCTGTTCACCTTTTTTTTTTTTTTTTTTCCTTCTGTGAAATGAAATTAAATCAATCTCTCTTTGGAGGGTGTCAAAATGGTGGTGGTGGGTCGTTGCACATTTTTCGCTGTTTGTAGCGGCAATAGTGGTTTGTGGGAGGGGGCTGGTCATGAAGGATACATGATAAAGAGCTCTTAAACATTAAACTTAATTCAGAATTGAATTTGTTTTGGTGCAGGAAGCTGCTTACCACATTAGATCTACACTTTCATTAATGGGCATTGTATGATTGGTGAAGTGCAAAAAACTGTAAAGCAAGTTAAAAAGAAAAGGATCATGGTGTATCCCTAAAACTGAGGAACAGAATGATGCAGGACTGTATGCACTAACATGAAGAGATCTCCAAGGTAGAGATGAGTGGGTAGAATGAGCAAATGGCACAGTGAATAATAGAGTTGAATACCACGTCTTAAAAACAAAATAAAAAAAACAGCACACCAGTAGTTTTTTTGGAGCTCAGATGAAGAGGGTTTAAGCATGCTACTTCTCATCAGTGGGCTGGGAAGCTCTTGGTGTTCTGCTGTTACATTATTTTTTTGGTTTGCTTTTATCCTTTTTCCCATTACTCATTCCTTTCTGTCTCAGTCAACCTTTTGAATGTTTATATACAGCTTTTAATTGGTATATGATTTTGTAAAACGTGTTTTGCATGCATGCATTTTTTTATTGAGGGGAAAATTCGCATCACATAAAATTAACCATTTAAAAATGAATGATTCAGTGGCATTTAGTACATTCACAGTGTTCTGCAGCTACCACGTCTCTCTAGTTCCAAGCATTTTCATTACCCCAAAACAGAACACCATTAACCATTAAGCAGTTATTCCCCATTCCTCTGTCCTTCCAGCTCCTGGTAATCACCAGCCTGCATTCTGTCTTTGTGGATCCACCTACTCTGGTTATCTCACATAAATGCAGTCATACCACATGTGGCCTTCTGTGTGCATGCAGATATTTTTGAAATCAAATTTATTGAAGTAAAATTTACATAAATAAAAGCATTTTTAGTGTACGTTACACTTTTTTTTTTTTCATCATTCACATTTATTTACAACAATCCCATGAGGCAGGCACAGTCATCTCCCTGCCTGACAGATGAAGGATGAGGCTCTGGGAGGCGGAATGATTTGCCTGTGTCCCACAGCTTCCGAATGGCAGGGCAGGCCGAAAATGTGGGCGCTGGCTCCTGGCTGTCTTCGGCCTGTGGGTCTCTTACATGTGCAGTTTCAGAGCCTACTTTTTCCAAAACAACATTATGCTATTTTCTCTTGTAAAAGTGGCTATAAAATATTGTTATTTCTATGTACTATAATTGAATTATTTCCTCATTCATGGAATTTTAGGATGTTTCTTTTTTCTTTTGCCAATATAAATCAAATTAAAACGAACATTAAGGACATAAGAAAATTCTAAAGTAATATGTATTCATTGTAGAAATATGAGCAAGCAAAACAAAGTACAACACATAGATAATTCCCTTCCAAGGTAACCACTGTAAACATTTTTAAACATAGCCTTCCACTCTCTTAAACATTTTTTTTAATAAGGGGGGAAACACCCTTTAGGAGAAAAGATATTACTGCAAATGAAGTTTTGTAATAGAGAATTTATATAGATACATATAATTTATACTGTGAACATCTTTTTTCTTAATTAATAATAGTGAATATTTGCTAAATGCTTAAAATATGACAAGGACTATTTGAGGAGTTTTATGCCCCAATTCATTTAATTAAACAGGAGTCATGTGAGATATATGTGGTTATTGTAGCAGATGAGGGGATTCATATATGTTTTAAAATTTGCATAAATAGTGTGCTCTAGCTCTTACTTTTTCTTACTTTCTACTCAGCACAGTTTTTTTTATGATTAATCCATTCTCCGCCGCACCCCGCTGTGTTTATCTAGTCGTTTGTTCCCATCATGGTTTCTGGCTCCCCATTCGCCTGCAGCACTGCAGTGGTCATTCTTGTATGTGCCCCTCAGGGACCTGTGAGAGGAGTCTCTGGAATATATACCCAGGAACAGGATACATGGGTCATGGGGAATATGTGTACTTAACTTGATTAAGTATTGGAAGATTCTTCTCCAGAATGGCTGTCCAGGCTCCTGTACTATATGTTTACTGTCGTTTCAAGATATGTAGGTAAATGCCTAGAAAAAGGTCCAGAAAGATATACACCAAACTGGTAACACTGGGAACATCTACAAGGGGACCAGGAAGGAGACGATAGAGGGTACCTGAGCCTTATCAGTCATGATTTTGATATAAGGAGCATGTCTTAATGTGTCATTTATAATTTATTATTTTAAAAAATCTGAAAATATGATCTGTACCTGAACTTTACTGTTTTATGCTGTGAACTCATTTGAAGTTGTAAAGGCATGGGTTAAAATTAGTTATGGCACATGTGATGAGTTCTTTTTTCAGTTTGGTTGTTTTTTGAAGCAAGCTGTAAACAGTTAATCAAGTAATACCAGTAAGTCCTCCTTATAAATTTTATTTGGGGCCCTCACATCTCAGGTGGCTCCAAGATGTTAAGCGATTTGTCCAACGGTCCAGGGTGAGGAGTGTTGGCCATGCTTGATGAGGAGAGATGGTGCTGGAGAGGTGGGCCAGAGTTGAAGACTTCTTCCTGGAGAGCTCATTTGTTAGAACTTTAAGGTTGGGGAGGAGGTAGAGACTGTTTTCCTGCAGGTAAGATGGGGAGGAAACATTCTCAAGAACTGTTAAGTTTCAGTAACTTCCTTATGCAAACACTTAATTGAATGAATGTATTATTAGTTTGGCCTGTTTACTAAGCATGAGATATTAAGATAATCTTTTCCTTACAAGCTGCTTCTCTTGATGTAAAATGAAAAGGAATGTGGTCTTCAAGTCATGACTCAAGCTTTCACCTCATCTGAGGTGAGAGAAACAAGGTTCTGGGTGGCTGAAGAGCTACTTTTTAAAAGGGCCATTAGGTTCCTCGCGGGTATTAGCTTGTATTCAGTTACTTCCACCTTTTTATCCAGCCAAAGTGAATGATGATTGAGAAGTCACTTTTTAAGTAACTATGATAGAGTTGGGCAGTTATTTACAACATGGTCTTCTGTCACCTTCACCCACTCTCAGATTATGGTGCACAACCTGGTTTATAGTAGGATCAGTGAATGTTTGCACGTGAATTTTACTTTCACAACCAGAAATAGGAATATTTACATGAATATACTGTGCAGAAATGAGGTTTTTGTACACATCTGCACTGATTGGTTATTTTCCACTCTTGAATGGTGATTAATACAGGTCTCTTCTGTTGAGCTATCTGGAGACACAAGACAGGAAATTGAATGATGTTTCCTGAAGTTGAAATATCCTTGCTACTTACAACTAAGTAAAATTTAAAAAGTAGAAATACATTGCAAGTCAGATGCAGATATAAAGTCCTCTCTTTAAGACCAGCATAATTCTTACCACTAAACATTGCTCAGAACTCACTGATTAGAGGTTCAAAGCAGAAGGCGTGATTGAGAAGGCAGAATCTCTGGCTTATACATTGTTTCCAGAGTTGGTGAACTCTGCTTAAACTCTAGGAACATAATGAACCTTATAAACAGGTGCACAAGTGTGGTAGGAACCTGATGGATCTGTACTGACCAATAAATAATACTATTTCCTCTTGACTGACATGGTTTCAGTGAAGGGTAGTCACTCAAATTGCAGTGTGTACTAGTGTTGGACAGAGAAGTTGAGCAATTCTGCCATTTATAATAACACTCTTGAGAAGAAATAGGTGGAGTGGGAGAGAGAACAGCCACTCTTTGCCTTTTGTAGGAATCTAAAACATCTTTATTGACAGATTTACAGCTACTTGATAGTTTTTTTGCCCTAGAATATTAAAGGTTCAAGGTTTTAAAATTAGATTGAGAAGAAACTTCAGTTTGTTGAGTGTGGTTAGGTGACCCCATTGAGAAAATGGAATAATTACTTTTTTTTTTTTTTTTTTCATTTAAAACTGTATAATGCCTCCTCAACTTTGAAACTTTGAACACATTTTAGCTTTATTTCAGAGAAAGACCACTGAAATAATTAAATTGTCTATCATTTTGTGTAGATTATCTCACAAGAAACCTCTGGTGTTCCCACAGAAAACAAAAAGGAGATTAAAGATTTTTTTCCTAGTGCAGATTTAGATCCATTATTCAAAATGTGACTGTTTGCTTAACTAGTAGATAAACAAATGGGAGTGCATGCCTTGATGTGTCTGTGCAGCTTGTATGATCCAGGAACTGGTAATGAAATTTGCAACACTTCTGAGCAAGAAATTTTTATGAAACCACAACTCATATCTTCATTCATAGCTATTCTCTGAGCCAGATGTGTGGGCCCCTCTCAAGAGGTGGTGAGAAAAAACAGTGATAGATAACCTTTGAGGTGAACTTTTGATATTTGCATTACATTTCTGTGGTCTAAAGCTTTTTAATTTTTAAAATTGCAGGTGATATCTGTGAAAAGTATGTTTCCTGTATGTTCTGAGTGGTGATATACCCTGAAAAAAAAAAAAGGAAGCACATTTCTATGCCTTTTTTTTAATCTGCTCTGATGTCTTCAAGAGTTGGCATGCCGTTGCAGCAAGGGTGGGAATTGATTTTTCCAGTTACATTAGTTTTTTACTGTAAGAGATTTAAAAGTTATTTATCAGATAAAGTCTCAGCTTCCTGTTTGAGCCTAATTTTCTTTTCTTTTCTCCCAAAATAAATTTTTTCTGGTGGTCTCTGGAAATTTTCCATCATTCTTTTTAAAGTCTCACTTATTAAAATTCATTTGACTTTTGCTTGAGAGCTTTATCACCATCAACAACAATTTATCAAACAGTGCCTGTGCATTTTCTTTATATGGACCAAAGGATGCAAAGGGGAGGGGCAGAATTTAAGAATCTGTGGGTAGCCAAAATAGAAAGTAGGTGGGCTTTTCTGGATCTGGGTGGAAGAAAATGAAGAATTTGATTTTAAATGTGCCTTATTTGTGGTACCCTTGGGATGTCCACTAAGCTTATTCTATCAAGTCATACCAGGCTGGGTTGTGGTGTGGTATAACAAACCACCCCAAATCTCAGGAGTTTAACAGAACAACAGTGTTTGTCTTGCTCTCAAAGCCCTCTGTGGGTCTGGGTAGGATAACTGTTCTTGTTGCAGTGACTCAGTGATCCAGTCTGCTTTAATATTGTGGCTCCGCCCTCTGTCTAACAGCTGCCATAGGGAAAGTCAGGGAGCATTCTGTGCAGTGACATTTCCTGTCTCAGCAGTGACGGGGCGCTCATCACCGCTCCCATTTCATCAGCCAGGAGAAACAGTCACATGGCGCTACCTTTTGCAAGACAGGGCAATGTTTTTGTGTTCAGTAAGGAGATATTGGTGGTCCCTAGTAATACACATGTCTAAATTAGGATTGGGGGCTCAGAGGAGAGATTGGAACTAGAGATGAGGACTTGAAGGAAGTCATTTACAGAAAAGGAAATGTTAGAGTGGATTTGTAAGGGAAAACGTACACTTAAAGAAGGTTCAGTTTTCCATGATGGTGTCTCTGCATGTCGCTTTCTCCACAACCCAACCAATGTACTGGCCTGAAAAAAAAATAATGATGGCTGTAATTGGTCCCAGAAAAGTGAAAAAGGTTCTATTGATTGTTATTGTTGATTTTGGGTGCTATATTGACACGGTCTGCCTTCAAGGGTGTACTAGGACTGAATTGATTGATCATTTTAGGGTGAAGTGATCTTGTAGTCTAGCAGATCCTTAAATTGTGATGGCAACAAGTTGAATTGGCCAGAGCTTAGGTGGTGAGCTAGTGAGAATGTTTATATTTAATCTCATTGGGATTAGGAGAGAGTTTTTATATTCTCCTGTGCATGTTAAACATTTATAAAGACACTGGCTTTCTATTATCTTTTTCCCCAAGATGTTCATTATTTGACCTTGACATTGGAATGTATGACCCTCTCCTGGTGCTCCTATTCCCAGGACATCCATAGAGAAAGCATCTACTAAATCAGAGGTTGAGCCAGTTTCCATTGGTTGGTTACTGCCCTGATTCTCCTCTGGCCTTCCCTTTCCCGTCCGTATTCCTTCTCCTTCGCAACCCTTCTTGTTTACTTTTCCCTCCTTCTGTGCCTGTTAAGGGCATGGGCTTTGGAAGCAGACAGACCTGGATTTGGCTCTTACTCCTGTGACCAGCTATTTGACATTGGGCAAATTACTTTCCAGGCCTCAGTTTCTTTATCTGTAACATGGGCTAAGTAGCTGTCTCTTTGGATTCTTAATATTAACTATAGTAATGTATGTAAAAGCACCAAACACAGTACCTGGACCATTTTGATTACTCAGTAAATATTAGCTATGATCAGCAGCATTGACATTTCCAATATTTCAAGGCCTATCTCAATCAATTCTTCTTTCATGACAGCTTTCTTCATTAAGTTACCAAGCTGTGGATGTGAGCTGCCCAAACACTTTATATCTTTTCTTACATTTCGTATTCCTCTTTTTGCATATATATGCTTGTGCACTGAGGTTTAAAATCACACATACAGCTTTTACTGCCTTCATGGTGTGGTACAAGTAACAGGTGCTAATAAAGGTTGAATTGAGCCAAAGTGTGATGTAAAGGGAGGAGGCTCTAATATATTTGTAAAACAGCCCCTCTAATATGTGAAGTTTCCCAAGTTGGAAATATAACTACCCTTGAAATAGTATGCAGTTACTTCCCTAGTTAGAGCATATATATGACTTCCAGTGTTTATGTTATCGAAAGCTCTGGCCAATGCAACAGAAAATTAAAGAAATAATGGAAACAATGCAAATATTATGAAATATTATCCCTATTATAAGCTAGCAGTTCATGAGTATCTTGAGAAGAACTTAGTGCAACCTTGGCCATTTAGACAGCTGAGAATGTGGCGCTCGTGTTTTGGTGCTTGGCTGCTTGCAACATTCAAACAGTCCTGTGTATGGGAAGCTATGCCTGGTGAGCCAAAAGAGGGACATTAAGCGACTCTCACTTGAGGCTGTAGTCTCGTAGAGTGAGTTTACCTGGGCGTATGTATGCTCATGTTGTAGATCCAATTTATGTTAAGGGAGTTGGTTTCCTTTCCTTGGCAAGGGCGTCTTTCCTTCCTCTGTTGTCTCGTCTGTCCTCCCCCCGCATCACAAGAAGCTTGAAGCTTGGATGACACGTGAGCAAGCGCGCTCTTCTTCCTTACCTATCTTGGATTGATCACCATCTTTGAGCACTGTTTCCTCAAAGATACCCTTGAAAAAACTCTTGTGTTTGCAATCCTTTATTCTCCAGAAGTGAGCAGAATGTTGGGTGTCTGTCTCATAGATCCATAGCACCATAAAATGTTAACGAATATAGAGAGATCATATTATTCGTAGAGTAGCATTTCCATTTTGCAGGAAGGGGTCATGTGATTTGCTCAAAGTCACCCGGGGAATCAAATTCTGTCTTCTCATTTCTGCTGCAACAGTTGACTCATCAGGTATTCTCTTTGGGGCTTGCGCTGGGAAGTAGGTATTGCGCTGATTGCATTGGATAGACAGACAAACGTGGACCCTTCTAGAGGCAAAAGGAGGCCCCCAAGAGTACATTACTGTCAGGGATTGTAGTGGACGGCAGTGTTAGGCCATCATGGCAAGCCAGAGGGATATTAGTGGGGCTGGTAGAAATTTATGAATTGGTAGCTTTGATTTGAAAATCTGCTTAAAAGAACCAACTGCTAGAACACATTTCCTTTTTTTCCTAGCCTTAATTGCCAGGAAACGACATTGATAGGTGATCTAGGGCTTCTAAGATTGTCTTCTACTGAGTTGCTTTCTAAAAAACCCTTCATAAGGGACTTGATCCCAAAGAGTCCATATAATTCTCAATGGTAAGAAATTTTGGCTTGGTTTCAGAGGGTTTTTTTTTTTTCTCTTCAGTTTAGTATTTTCAAGTAACTTTTTGATTGCTAAAGCAATACATGTTCACTGAAGTAAAATTGGAAGATATAGAAAGGCACAAAGCAGATAATGAGTCATCTATAATCCCACCTCCAAAAGACAAACATAATTAATATTTTAATTGTATATTCACAAAATTGGAATTATATTGTACATAGTATTTTATAATCTATTTTCTATTTAATATATTATTAATTTCCCCCTTGTCATTACATATTATCCTAAGATACAATGTTATATTTAAAAATTGCTTTCAACATTTTGTGACATTTTCAAACATTTAGCAAAATTGAAAGAAATTTACAGTGAATACTCATGCTCATCATATATACACAGACACATACTTGTGTGTGTGCATATATATGTATATTTCTTTGCCGCCCATCAACAGGTAAATTATGCTAATGAAGAATGCTATTCTAAGGGTCTATGTTCACTTTTTTAAAAGTTACTTTTTATGTGGTAAACCATAAAACTCAGACTTTCCCATTTAAACCACTTTCAAGTGTACAATTCAGCCATCACCTATATTTTATCATTAATGTTTTACTATACTTGCTTTATCACTTATTTATGCATATATCACACCCCTTTATCCATCCGTCAATCCATCTTATTTTTTCCCATGCATTTCAAAGTAAATTTCAGACTTTAGTGTAGTGTATTATTTTTAACCTAGCTATTTTACCTTCTTAATTTTATCTGGTTTGTGCCAATATCCAAAGGAATTTGTATTCTCAGAGTACAAACCAAGGAAAGCCCAGGGAACTTGCCAGAATCTTTTTGGGCTATGTGAGAAAGGATACCCAGGGATTTAAAATTTGCCATGGAGCAGAGTTAATTGTATGCAGAATCAACATTTGAGTAGGCAAATAAAGGAGCAGTGATGCTTTCCCTCACACTCACCTGCTCTTATGCCCAATTCAGAATTTAGCATGGGGAACGAGGCAAATCTTTGGAGGGGAATACTTCTTTTTTTTTTTTTTTTAATTTATTTATTTTTATTGTGGGTAAAAATCAAAATTTTCACAATACATACCAATATTTGTAAAATGATATATAAATATATATGCATATATGTGCATTTGCTTACAAAAATGTTATTTATATATATATAAATATATTTTAAGAGGTGCTTATATTACCTAAAATATTACATGGAACCCACCGGGATTCCCATGTTGCCCACGTCCCGCACCTCCCACCACATCCCACACAAACATCTTTTCTTCCTTTTTGTTCTGAATGCTGTTAAAGACATTGATGCTTGGCAAATAGTGAACATGGATGGGCTTATTGGTAGGGAAAGCACTTCAGAGAGGGTTCGATGGGCCTGTGTGTGGGGTGCTGGAATCAAAGCTGCCATGTGGGTCCAGGTCCTGCTTCCCCTGCTTTCCTTGTCCTCAGGTTCCCTGGGCAGGGGATTGAGGGATTGCACTTTGCCTGAATACCGTCACTTTTGTTGCTGGTGTGAGTAGACTTCCTGCTGCCAGTTTACCTGGTCTTCCTAGTTGATTGGCATGCTTTTTCCTCTGTTTTGGCGATGATGGTGGAGGGCGGGGGTCAACTTGGGACATCCTTGGAGGGCACAGAAGACACCCACTGCTTGCATCTCTCCTGAGCCTGCTTTTTAAGTTGCTTTAAGCTGCAGGTTCCAAGGGGGAAAGGCCAAGTGTGGTGACCTTGCTTTGTGTACATTTCTCAGCATAGCACCTTGTGTATTTAGATACTTGACAAGTGCTGGTTGACAAGTAGATGGTCCCTCTTAAACCCTCCAGAACTCCTGTAGTTATTCTACCATGTAAGCACGTGATGCACTTCACAGGTTTTCAAGGACACACATCTGTTTTTCAAACCTTATAACTTTCTATTGTGTTTTTTAGTTGATGGAGACTCTTACGATAGAGCAGCCTCTAGTTTCTACCCCCTTCTTCTTTTCACATTCCGGGGTGTGTTCAATCTTGGTGTCAAGTCAATGCCATTTAAATTGATAAGAAACCTCCATTCTGACATTGGTGTTAGCTCTGACAGGTTCTTTCTCATAAATTCAACCTCTGATAAGACACTTACCTAGGAGCTGAGGTGTGTGGTGCTAAACTGTGATCGCCCCCCACTTCATGAGGACATCTGGCAATGCCTGGAGATGTTTTTGGTTGTCACAACTTGGGGGAGGGTTCTCAGCCCTCTGGAAGCCTCATCTCTGGCCAGTTGTTTTCCATTTCCTGGGGCCATTGACAGAGAATAATCTTACAGAGCTGTTTCAGGCAGGACAAAACTGTTCTTTGTTCTTGCTTTTAATGACAACTAGAGATAACATTTTATTGGATGGTCCCCTTTAACATTATTTGACCTAGTGTCCTAAGAAGTCTTTGGGGAATCGGCTCAGGAGCCCAGGCCTGAAAAAATCTCCAAGTTAACTGGCTGATTTGGAGTGGGGAAGGAGCTGGTTGGAGGGATGTGGTATTTATTCTCAGTGGGGCACTTGGAAGGCTTTGGGGAAAAGAAGTAAAACATGGACAGGATGTTTCCCACCTCCAAACTGCATTCCTATAGATATGAGATGGAAATGATCATATCCTGCCCACCTTTAAATTATCTATGTCTAGGTTATCTTGTCTTTTTTGAATTATGCCTGGCAGTCCAGAATATTGACTGAGTTGGCAATTTAAAGCGTTTCTGTTTACAGTCATAGTTTGAGGGGAAAGGGGTGGAGCTGGTTCACTGAGTAGACCTGTGATGACCAGAGCTTACTAACCCCTGAGGTGGATGCTTGTAATTTACTGACATGAGGACAAAATAAACGTCCCCAGTTTGCCCATAAATATATATCAGTGCTTTGCCTGTGCTGGAATTCTGGGTTTGCGTGTGTTCTCAGAGAGAGCTCTCTTTCTGTTGGGTATGTTTTACCCACACCTTGCTGGCAGGCACAGCATCTCACTGCCAACCATGCTTGGCCTCTGCAGTGTGGGCTGCGAGTCCAAAATATTTAAAAAGAAAGTCTTGGAAGGGATTTCCATCGTTTATTTAATAAGTGAAAGTGTGAGGTAGAAATTCAAAGTTAACTGGGGAGTGCAGTTGGAGAATGTAAGCCATGTGAGACTGCCTTTACAGCTTTTAACTCCTTGTTGGCAATTTCCACCCCAAGGACTCCTTTTAAAGTCCTGTCAGTTGGATTTAATGAGTTTTAAGCTGTGAACATGAATCTTACATGAAAAGTATAAAACAAAAAATTGGG
Organism: Tolypeutes matacus; assembly: GCA_026826555.1. Classification (NCBI taxonomy): domain Eukaryota; kingdom Metazoa; phylum Chordata; class Mammalia; order Cingulata; family Chlamyphoridae; genus Tolypeutes; species Tolypeutes matacus. The sequence continues at coordinate 10,539,224 of JAKSZT010053928.1, forward strand.
TTGTTCTGGGTTGCTGTTTTTGAATCCCCACGTTTAAAATGGTTGTCTACTAAGTTTTAGTTTCCCTCAGTTACTAGAACATTGTTCTGTCTGATAATGTTGGGCCCCTGAGACAATGGCAGATAATTTCTGTGGATTTCATGATAATAAAACCAAATAAAGGCAATTATTTATAAGCTATTACGAAAATAAAAGGTAAAGTTTAATTATTAAATGGTAGTGATAAATGTAAAAGAATTTGCCTGATTAGATTTTTTATTCCAATTTTATCTTACATCCTTTAAACACACTTGTTTTAGAGTTAAGAATAATGGTAGTTTGTTATCCGTGTCTCTTATAAATTTAAAGCATGCTGAGTTCTATGTAATGTAATAGCACGATGTTAATATTTCCATGGATTTTTGGTCTAATCAAGCATAGCCTTTCCTGCTTCTTAAATATTTTGATATATGGATTTTGATATTTAGATTTTTAAAGAAATCCATGAAAATGTTACTTTAAAGTTCAAGAGAGAAGCAAAGGTGAATAGACAATGGGACATTATTTTGTTGGTCCTATTTGGTCATTTTAGTTCTTGCTGGAGAATGTGAAGAATTATAATGTAGGTCGGATATTATTGTGAAACATAATATGACGTCCAAATATCCTTATAGCCCAAACATTTCCAGGGCCTTGCTGACAGCTTTATTATTTCAAGCAATATTTGATATGGCTGAATACCAGTTGTCGAAAGAATTTGGACAGCCTTTTGGACTCTCTGTCCAGTGTAAGCCCTGCCAGAAGATATGACAGTCTGTATTGACATGAATGTTAAAATACAGGGCTACTATATGTGTGTGTATGTGTGTGCATGTGTATTTTTTTTTACAAAAGGAATCATCATAGAATTCTCAAAGTGGCCCCCTCCACCAGTGACTTTGAAATATGCTACAATTTGCAGAACTGAAAGTTTTCCTCAGGTTTCCAGGATGGAGTCCAGGTTCTCTCGAAATGGGATCTGATCTGTAGATAACCATCTCCTTTTCTCCTCCAGACATTCTCCTGAAATGATTGGACTCACAGGTTAAAGTTAGTGAGTAAGAACCTGGGAGACATGACGTGATAGTCTCCGAGGCTGGAGAGAGACTGCTGCTGGCCTCCTGTTAAAGCAGAGACAAACGTCAGCTATTTCATCCTCAAGTCTGTTGAACTGTGTAACCCCTTAAGTATCTGGGTATCAATGGGTATGGGGTATTTCTATCAAACATTTCCTGAAGCTTCCCTGTTGCCTTTTGCTACTTTTAGCATTTCCTAAAATACAAGGCCATAGTGGAAAGTCTGGAGGACAGCTGAGAAACTGGAAATTGCATGAACTGGTGACACTTTTAGATGTACATAGAGACACTGGGAAGCTTGAAGGGAAAGATACCTTTAGAATACAGTCTAATAGTCCCTCTCTGTATAGCATTTATCTAAATTTACCCCCACATGTTTAAAGATAGCAAACTATTTTAATGTGGAACTGAGCCCTAAAATGGAAGAGTTGTCTCTTGCAGCATTTCTTCTGTGGCCTCTTGCTGATGGTGCTTAGGCACCTATAAATGCTAAAACTTTGGCAAAGTTACAGTGCCAGGGAATGTGGTGTTCCCTTGAAGCCCACATTCGATTCACCTTTGAAAGAAACAGTGCACATTCTCTGGTGCAGGTTCAGCTGATTTCCTGTTGTGTTTTGTGAGTTATTCCAGTAACCTAGGCAAATAAGCACTAAATGAGTGAAATGATGTATTTCTTTTTACTTACTCAGTTTGGTAAATCATTGACAGATAAATGATTTTATAAACCATTTAATGAGTTACCAAATATGGTGACTTTAAAAGAGCCTTGAAGCTCATGTGTTTGGCATTGATTTAACTTTTATTTGTCCCAGAAGTGCATTGTTATTTGAAAATTATTGTGTGACACTGAGCTCAAAGAGGGTACAATTCCCAATATTTAATCAATAGCTTATGGTTCAAACCCAATGTGTTAGGATGTTGGGTTGCAATTAATATAAACATCTTTTAGAAATAAAATATTACAATCTAATAGTCAATGAAAATAGCAGAATACAAAGTCATAATTATTGGGACTATATATGTGAGTATATCTGTGTGTGTGTGTGTGTGTGTGTGTGTGAGAACAAGGAATGGAATGTGATGTACAACCATGAACATAGGTTTGTTTGTGTAGTGGAATTATTTTTTTAGTTTAAAACACTCTTTGCTGTTGTTATTTAGTATGATTAAAAATATATATATATATTTTTTACTAGAGAAGTTGTGAGCTTACAAAAAAATCATGTGTAATGTGCATAATTCCCATATGACACCCTTCCACCAACACCTTACATTGTTGTAGAACATTTGCCACAGATTATGAAAGAACATCATCAGACTATTACTACTAACTGTGGTCTATAGCATACATTTGGTATATTTTTTCCATACTCCCCTGTTAACAACACAATACCTTCTTTGACATTGATGCAAGAATATTACAGTATTACTGTTAACTAAAGTCCATAAGTTACATTAATTGTATTTTTCCTACGCCTCTCCCTATTCTTATAGCATGGTTAAATTTTAAAGGAGGGAGAAAAAGGCTTTCAGAAGACTAGTTAATTCTTTCTTTTAAGCTTCTGAATGAAAAGGAGTGGGATGGAAACAAATACCAAATATTTATATTTCTTATTTTGGTTATGTAAAATGTTTTTCTTAGGAAGAAAGTGTAGACATATACCCACTTTTAAGAGATGACTGAAAAATTAATTTTCCTTTGAAATATCTCTTGAATAGGTAGGGACGCATCAACTCTCTGCTTGTTTCTTCTCACTTAGTAAAAACGAGATAGCAGCAGTGGGGTTTCAACATTTTTTCCCCCTGCATCTCTACCCTTCCTTGTTCTTGATGTTGGAGGTTGATTGAAAGGGTTGGGCTACCAAGCATTGTTCAAATTGCCATCTGGAACAAGCAAAACATATTCTGGTGGATGGCCAGCACTGGCAGAGTTCTGGGAGGGGCGATAGGAGAATCACGGCTGTTCATTATAAAATACAGTAACAAGTATAGTAGAGGTGGTTACATGTTTAGTTTTAGTATCTAAATGCTTTTTTCCCAATTAACTTCCAATCCATTAGCAAGGCTCTGCCTCCAAATATATCCCCCAAATCCAATCACTTTTCTCCTTCTCCTCTTTAGCTCCCCTAGCTCAGGCCATCATTAATTCGTACATGCATGTCTACAGTAACTCACGTACCAGCCACACTGCTTCTATTCTTGTACCCTACACAACCTTTTCTCCACATGGCAGCCAGAGTGAGCTTTTCAAAATGCAATCCAGGTCATGTATTCCCCTGTTTAGAGCCTCCAAAGCACTTACCTTGGTTGACAGGGCTCTCTGTGTGATTGCCTACCTGCCTGACCTCTCTTTCCACCTGCCCTTCAGTCAGCAAGCCACACTGCCCTTCTCTCTGTCTCTGGAGCTCTCCAAACTCATTCCTGCTTCGGGGCCTTTGCATGTGTTGGCTCCTCTTGGAATGCCCTTCCCTCAGATCTTTGCATGGTTGGCTCCTTCTCATCAGCCCAGATGTCCCCACTTCAGGAAGGCTTCGCTGACCTCATGGCTCAAGTTCTCCTCCCTATCAATTGACATCACATCTTTATTTTTGTCATAGTTCCTACTGCAGTGCAAAATTATCTTATTTATTAATTTGTTTTGTGCTTTTATCCACAATGTAAATAAACACTAGGAGGGAGGACACTTTTGTTCTCAGACCCATTTTTAAGCACCTAAAATAGTGTCTGGCACATAGTAGAAGCTCAATAAAATCTGTTCAATGAATAAACAGAGATTTTCTGTCATTATGTTGTATGCGATGTAAACCAAAGTTCTCTCCAACTCCAAGACGCTATTATTCTTTGTATGACAAAGACATTATCATACTTAGTCGGTAGACCACGGGATTTTGGCGTCTTTTCCCCACTCCAGCCCCTTAATGGTGGTAGAGCTGTTATACTCACCCATCCATTTTCTCTCTCTCTCTGAGATTGGACAGCTGTGGCTAGTGCTGAAGTTCATCTCTGGCATGTAACAGAAAAGTTAATTCACACATTCGGGGATTGAATCTGAAACTTGGGCTTTTTCAGGGCTTCGGTCCACACACTGTGGCTAGTAGGCCAGAGCCCAAACCTGAGAACCTGGGCATTACTAAATTATGTGCAAGAGGGCTTGTCTTGTCAGTGAACAAGCACATCAAGGGTGTAGGCTTAGAGTTCAGGGTAGATTAGTAAACCAAACTTGACAGCAAGGACAGAAAACTAAATACTTTCTATCATTTAGGTCAAGTAAGTAAACTAAAGAGGAAATAACGAAGTTCATCTGTTTAAAGATCAATTTAACAAGTACTTATCAATCTAATCAGCAGAGCTATTTAAAAAAAATCAGTAGTAAAGGAGTGACTACAATTCATACTGAAACTTAAGCAATCCTAAAGTAGTTCTCTGTGCAGTACACATTTGCTGCCAGTTAGAGCTATCTCACAGATCTGGGGATTTATGCTCGTGCTGTAAGAAAGCAATTTTCAATAAAATTGCTAATATATGTCATGATTTTTTTTCTTGGAATATCATATCAAGGTAATCTGTATATATAAGATAATTTTTGTATCTTGAATTTAGGCATAGTATATTTCATGTGTCTGTGATTGGGAGCTCACTCTATGTTAAATAAAAGCATATACAGTGATAGAATTGTTTAACTTTGTTCATTGTATTTCCTTAGTTACCGTAATGTTTGAGGAATCATATTTTCTGGGTAAATAAAAACAAATTTCCACATAACTGAAGCCTGGCTTACTTTCAACCATGGTTGCTGGAACTAATTCTGAAGTTTGCTTATACTCTGTATACTAAGGTAGAAAAGTAGAGTTGCTCTCGTCTTTCATTTTTAATGCATTTCTGAAAACATACCTGAAAAATTAAATAAACTTAAATGATGGGGTGGGGGTGTTTACTCTTCATTCTTGAAAAACTAAAACCAGTGAAATCCCCAGTTACAGTTCCTTGAGGGAACTTTGCTCCTTCTGGGTTCTTGAAGGCAGGAGAGACCCTTCCCCAGGCCAGTGACCTGGACTCCCCAGGCATCTGCTTTCCCATGGCTCACACCTCCCTCCCCAGCTAGAACAAGGAGATTAGTCAGGAAAGTTCTAAACTTTCTACTGCCTTATTAGGAGGTAAGTGCCTGGAATATTGGGGGATATTTGGGGCAGCTGTGTCCATGGACTAGTATGTTGTGTCACCTGGAAACATGTAGAAATGTAGAATCTCAGACCTCACCCCAGACCTACTAAACTGGCATCTATATCTTCTCAGGCTACCCAGGTAACCCCCTGTGCTATCTCTGCACCTATCAGTTCCTACACAGTCCTAACACTTTGACCCCCAGTCCTAATACTGCAGGAGGCAGAGACCTGATGTCCTGCCAGACTCCCACTCTTGGCACTGTGGAATCTGCAGGTGGCTTCCACAAGGAGGAACCATCTGTGTGGGGCTGGTGAAGGCAGGACTGACAGCGTGCTACTGCTTCTGGCAGAGCTTAGCAGGCTGTCCGGGCCATTCAACAGGGTGCTTCTGCATCTTCCTGTGCATGCAGCGCTGTTCTCAGGGCCGGAGGACATTGCCAAGACACTCCTTTCCACTACCCTGGACATTTGTGTTCTTGTAGTTGCAGTTCTCTTGCCTTGTGGCTCTTATTTTCTATTAAGTATAGTCCATAGTTTACATTAGAGTTCGCTGTTTGTGTTGTACAGTTCTATTTTTCTTAATTTTTATCCTGGTAACGTAAGTACAACTTAAAATTTCCCCTTTAAACCACATTCAGATATACAATTCATTAGTGTTAGTTATATTCACAATGTTGTGCTACCATCACCACCATCCATCACCAAAAACTCTTCTACCACCCCTAAGTAGAAATTCTATACCATTCATTCATTCTCCATTCCCTACCCCGACTCTGGCCCCTTGGAGCCTAGTTTCTAACCCTATGAATTTGCTCATTGTAATTATTTTGTATCAGTGGAGATCATACAGTATTTGTCCTTTTGTGTCTGGCTTGTTTCACTTGACACGATGTCTTTAAGGTTCATCCATGTTGTCACATGTATCAGGACTTTGTTCTTTTTTATGGCTGCATAATATTCATTGTATGTGCATACCATATTTTGTTTATCCATTCTATCTGTTGATGGATCTTGGGTTGCTTCCATCTTTTGGCAATTGTGAATAATGCTGCTGTGAACGTCATTGTGCAAGTATCTGTCTAGTCCTTGCTTTTTGTTCTGGGTATGTACCTAAAAGTGGGAATGCTGATTCATATGGTAATTCTATACTTAACTTTCTGAGGAACTGCAAATAGGCTTTTTTCCCTCTGGGTTTGAGCTAGGAGAATTTTTTAGTTACTTGTTACTTCATGGATGTGGTAGCCAAAGATGTTTAAATACTAGAGACGTGGGGCAAATTGCATCTTGAACAATGGTTCGTTTCCCTGCATAATTTTCAGTCTACCCAATGATCGTGGTATAAAAGTTAGCCGTCAATACTGGCTTCCAGGAGAAGGGTTTGAAGAGTGGGAGTTAGTCGGAGGCTAGCAGGAATTGGGGCTCAGAGGGAGCAGAGGAGGTCCCAAGGAGGGGACAAAGGGGCTTTCTGAAAAAGGTTGTAGTAGATGTAGTTGCAATTTCTATCCAGGTATCTGGGATAATCACTTTGTGATAAGATTAATAGTCAACATTATTAAGCACTTATGTACCAGACATTTACATTTATTTGCATGTATTATCTCATTTAATATTTACAGCCATCCTGAGAGGTGGAAAGTCTTGTCAGTCGCTTTTTATGATTGAGGAAACTGAGCACAGATGCACAAACAACCTGCACCAGGTCACATAGCTAGTAAGATTGAAGCCTAGGTTGTCTGACTCCAGACCCCTCTAGTATCTACAGTGTACTCAGGAGGAAGTATAGTGGCACTGGGCTGGGTTTGGACATAGAATAGACATTTTTGGAGTGTCAGCTATTAAAAAGGATAGTTCTAGAAAATGAGAATTAAAAAAAAAAAAAAAAAGAAGAAAAGCTCAGCCATTGTTAGGTGGAGCTGGGAATTGGCCCCAGCCTCTCCTTTGAGTGCATGGGCATCCTACTCCCTTGGCTCCTTCCTAAGTGATTTTTTCCTAAGACCCAGGACCATCTTTGTAGATCCTGCTTGGTGATGCCACGTTTTTCCTTTGCCTGCTTTGTCCCCATTAGGCTCACTAAAGGGGATGCTAAGAATTCTGGAACACTGGTGGAGGGAGAAGGGACATATTTCATCCTGTTTGCTTTCTGCTTTCATCACCTTTGTTCCAGAAAGAGGCCTTCATTCTGTAGCAGCTGTTGGTTCTGGTCTCCAGCTTCTTTCTATGCTTCTGGAACCAGCCTCTTGGCACCACTCAGAGATACTGACCCTTGCCGGGCAGTGCCCTCTCCTTGGAAGTTTGAAACCCAGCACCATGTGGACCCTCATCTAGAGGCTGTCCAGGTGCTCTTGAGGTCCCTGCTCTGGAGATCCCCTCCTGTAAACTTTTAGGTTCTGATAACCTTACCTGCTCCTCTCCCTTTGATCTCCTGGCCCTCTGGGTGGTAGCTGCTTCCTGCAGGCAGTGTTAACTCTGCTTTCAGTTCTCTAACACTGACTGAAACAGTTTTTAAATATTAAATAATATCTGTTGCAATCCTGGTGTTGTTTCTGTTTTCCTTGGGGACTGCTAAATTTTCATAAGCCCTGATGCCCTGGTAGGGGAGGGAAGGAGAGAAGCTGATACCCAGGAGCTGTAGGGGGTGAGGTGGGGGATCACTGGAGAAGCTTATTAAAAATGCATATTCCAGACTACTGGTTGCAATAATTCTGATTAAGTAGGTTGCATTGGGCCCCCACATCTTTTTTTTTTTTTTTTTAAAGCAGACTTCTTCGGTGTTTCTGATGTAGGTGCCCTATCTCCTAGGCTTTGAGAAAATCAGATCCAGAGTCTTCTTGTGAGGTTATTTCTTGATTCTGGGGTTGTCCTGGGTTTTAGAAACACACTTTAGTTTTTTTTTTTATTGGATAGGGGCTATTGATATGCTACCCTTGATTTGATTGAAGATTGTACATTGCCCCTTGTGGCTGAAAATTCAACACTTTTTCAACCTGATGAGCCCTGATGCAGTTAACTGGGAGAAAGAAGCTTTTCCTCTAATGCACAGAAAGGCACAATCCACTTGTCAGGCCTTGCACCTCCAGGAGTGTGTCCGTGACAGAGGGACACCTTTTTCTTGTTCATTCAAAGGCACCACATGTGTAGCTGAGATGGAAAGGAGCTGACCTAAGTAGATCTTGTTTTTGCATCTAGAGCCCTTCCCATTTCCAGGTGGCTTAGGTTGCAGCCACAAATAATCGGAGAGTTTAGGTTTAAGACCACCACCATGTGTGTTAGACCAGGATGCTTGTGTCTTTTTGACTTTTGCCAGTGGGTGTATCTGTTTGTGTGAATAGCAATGGACATTCTTCTATGGAATGTTGGCTTCCATTTGGTTGATTTAATCAGTAAAATGAGTGGGCTTTGCTGGAAGGAGTTGGCTTACCCCCTCAGAGCAGAACAGGAAGTTTTTTAACCCTGACCCATCATGCAGCTTTGAGTTTGCAGGGGGCAAGGACTTCAAAGTGACCTTTAACTGAATATAAAATTCAGATTTGCCCTGTAGGAATGTGTCCCGCCTGCAGTCCAGGGCCTGATGCAGAATTTCCTGAGATGGTTCTGGAGGGCCGTCATTGGCTTCTGTCTGTCACCTCCTCACATTGGGTGTTTTATGTCACTTCTTTGTACTTCAGTAAAATTATCTAAGGCCCTATTTATAATAGTCTGCTACTTTTTATGTGACTACTTCAGGCTTAGCAGTGGTCAGGGGACCCGATATTAGATTGAGTTTCCCAAACCATTCTGTGGAACATTCCTCTTCCATATGAACTATCCTTCCTGCAGTACTTGACTCCAGAATTGAAGTGAATGTTCTGCAAATCAGAAGGCAGATAAATGTTCCTTGAATTTATTTGCTGCATTCTCCAAATATACTTACTTAAAAACCACACGATGGACTATCCAGAAATAACATGGGTGGAAGTGCTCTTCCTCCTTGCAGGCTCTGTAAGAGGAGAGAAAGCCTCCCAGTGCTTTCTCTCCTCTCTGCAGACCCAGCTTTGAACAGAGCGCCACCTCCCTTGTCTACGGGGGCCTCTGCAGTGATGGGTGGATGGCACGGCTAGTTTTATTCATTTAGCAGTCATTTATTGGCCTTCTGTGTTCCAGGCAGTGGTCTAGGTTGAAGGATTGTTTCTAGGAAACATCAGGCTGAGGCAGACCCTTCCATAAGCATGTAAGTGCTGGAATGAGGCAGGTACAGAGTCCTCGGGAGCACAGAGAGGAAGTGACCACTGCTTGGGGTGGTTAAAGAAGGTTGCATCTCAAGATTCCTAACTAATTCCCAGGGCTGAGTCCCTTCCCACCTTCTGATATCAAAGTCGGGTAGTCTTTTTCTTAAGGGGAAAAAAAAAAAAGAATATCTTCAGAGATAAGTTATGTGTTTTACTCCAGGTTACTGATTGGTCAGTATCAAAATTAGGACTAGAATCTCATTTTCAGCTTTGAGAGCTCTGGCCTCTAAGCGAGTGCTTTTGAGACTAATTGCTAAATGTTCTTTTAACTATTAAAAATATTTACAAAGTGATTCAATTATCTACTCTGTATCATTAAGAAGTCAATAATGTCTAGGAGTAAATCCCATTATTAATCACTTTGAAGTAGATGGAAATTAGAGGCTATTATTTAACAGCTCCTTATATACACACCATTCTTTAACCTGGTGCCTGGAATGTATCTGTAAACCTTAATATTAATTTTCATTGTTCATTTTCTTTATGTTACATGACCCTAATCCACATACTTTCTGGGTGTTGAGTAAATGTGGTGTAGGTTTTTTTTTTTTTTTTTTTTTTTAATTATTGCTTTAGCTGTAGTTTAAAGTCTGAGGTGAGATTATTTACATTCATTCCAATTTGATTCCACACACCAGTTTCCCTCTATCTGTTTTAAAATCAGAACCCCGGGCTACTTTTTGTTTTTCTGTGGAATTATCAGATGGTTCTTGATGAGTTACATACAAATGCTGCTTTTCTTTGGTGAGGTCTATGACCTTTAAATATTTTAACAAGCCAGGCTTTCCAGGTAAGGTAGCTTATCCAGGTCAGTGGTGAAATATAAGTACATTTCTCCACCTCACCCTGGTCTTTACTTTTTTAAATTTTATTTTGAAGTGAGCTCTAAATCTGCTCCAGCAATGCCAAAAGAAGCCTCTAACAACTCATCCTTTTGGTGGAGGCAGAAGGACATAACTGCCAGCTTGGCTGTAGCACAGACCAGATCACTCAAGAGGGTCCCGTCGGTGGTTCCTAGAGAAGTGGCACAGCTTAGCCACACTGCTCGTGCACTGTTCATCCAGGCCGGCCAGTGGTAGTATCTTTGGTAAAGGAAGGCATGTAGCAAATTGTGCCTAACACCTGTTTCACCATTACCGGGTTCTGTATTCCATTCATCAGTTTACTGTGCGTATATTCCTTTTTCATAGCGCAGCACTGAATGACAGGAGAATGGCTCTGATAAAGTTTTCTGTTTGTGTGAAATAGTAAGATGAGCTGGATGGCAACATGTGGTAAATCAGTTTGGATCCATGCCATGAGTACATGTCCATATTATGTTGCCCATATGAAATGTGACCATTTCTGACCTGGAAAATGGTGATTTCATATGTGTAATCTAATAAATAATCTAAACTTTGGAGCATCCAGTAAGGAAGGGAGTATGAGGCCAGATAGCAGTAACACAGGTAGAGCAGAAAGCAACATTTGCAATGGAACAGCTGATGGGCAAAATATGGCCTGTGGTGAGCATTTAGACTCACAGTGCTTTTTTAGTTTTAAAAATTGTCAGCCATATCATATTAGGCATTCTCACACAAAATTCTGGACTTTCAGCTTTTCTGCAAAAGCTAGACGATCTCCCCACGCTTGGTCAGCAATCTTACAATTGGCTGAGGCCCAGGGGCAGCTACCCCCCTGCAGAACTCACATGTGCCCCCATTCACTGGCACTGTCCTCATGTGACCTGGCTGGCCCCGCTGTCTTTGAGGTTGGACACATGGTATAATAGAACACACAGAGTAAGCTGGGTAAAGAGAGGACCGGAAGAAATCATCAGCTGAACTAAAGCCAATGATGTTGTGTTGTAAACAAAAACCAGCCAGCACCTCTAAAAGGAAAGCTTGATGCAACTCTAGACCATTTCACTGGGGAATAGTAGGTAAACGTAATTAAGGAGTCTTTTCATGTGCTGAGAGATGGTCAAATTCTCATTAAAGGTTTGGCTTGGTGCTCCTCATTTAAAGTAGGATGTGATGACAGAACTTCCTCCAAATGGCTGCCGTTAATGTTAGAGGTTAATGTAATTTTTTTTTTTTTTTCCTGGTCCTGCCATTTCTGGGAAGGGGTCACCGGACAATTGACTGTGTCCTAACTTTAACAGAAAGAAAATTTTTTTGGACTAAGATGCTTTTTAAAATGTCTCCAGTAAATGCTATATTGTATTGGAGGGAATACTGGGAATAAAGAGAATATTCATCCATAGAAAAAAGGCTGAATAAATTATAGCCCATTAACACTATGAAATGTAGCATGAAAACAATGAATTGGTAGGACCCCAGAGGATCTGGAGGGATTTCCCTGAGGAGTAATCCTATCTAAGATTTAATTAGTGTTTGGTATTTGCTAAGCACGGTTCTAGTGGTTTTCCCTTTATTAACTCTCATGATCCTCAGCACCGCTCTATAAGCTAGATACCCTTATTGGTATCTTACACATGGGGGAACTGAGGTATGGAGAAATTAAGTAACTCATCCAAGGATAAACAGTTTTGCAGCAGGCTGGGATATGAACCCGGGCAGTCTGGGTGGACAAAGATATTTTAAAATCAGTTATATTAGATTAGATATCATGTAGCATGATAAATAAGAAGTTTGGCTGTGGAATATTAATGAGTAGCTGCTTCTGAAGTCTCTGTGTTATTCTCTTATATTTTATACTCTTAGACTCATTGTGTTGTCTCAGATCTTAGAGATCATTTAGACTTCTAGTTTTCAAATTTATCCTTCCTCTCCCCTCTTTAAACAAACTGAAATCTTCTTGGTAAGCAAAATGAAACATAGTATTCACCTGGAGTTGTCTGCTCTGCTCTCTCTCTTCTCCCTTGGGTGCCCTATAAACTACAAAGTCTACTCCCTTCATGTTGCTGATAGAGAAACGAGTTCCAGAGACAGCAAGAGTAAGAGCCTAACATTTATTGATCAGATGTTTTCCAGGAATTATAATAGGGTTGTGGAACACATTATGTTATTGGGCCTGCACAACAACCTTCTAGTAGATTTTATTATGCCCATTAAGGAAACTGACACTTAGATAGAAATTCAGCCCAAAGTCACAGAGGGAGTCACTTGCAGGACTGGAATAAAATCCCAGCTTAATTTTCATTCCAAGGGTCTTACTAACCGGAGACTTGGGAGCAATGATGGCCCTACCAGGGACCCTTGAGGTCAGTCTTGCCTCTTACTGCTACTGACTTAATGATATTTCTGAGAACTTGTAATTAGTGTAGCATTATTTACCATACACAGTAGTGGTAAAGCGACTTGGAACAGAAAGTGAGAGTATTTCCAATCATTCTTCTTAACTTCTACCTAGGAAATGATCCTGCAGAAGGATTTATCTCATGTGGAAAAAGAGAGGTCACCTTTGGACCTCCTTCACCTAGCGAATTGCTTGGCACATGGTGGGGGCTTAATTACTGTTTGTTGATGAATTGATAAGTAAACTTCTTTTTGCTGCTTTCTATATGCCTTCAAGTTTTCTCCTGGCTGTTAAGCTGTTGTTCTCCATTCAGTGATCAGGCAGTATAAGTCAGGGTTCTCTCGGAAAATAGAACCGAAGTAGGTATCTGTAAATCATTGATATTCTATAAAATTGTCTCACGCAACTGTGGGGATGCACAAGTCCAAATTCTATAGAGCAGGCTGCAAGCCAGGGCCTCAGATGAAGGTCCTCATTGAGTTCCCCAGGGGACGCTGGCTGTCCCAAGTAGAGATGGGAATTCTCTCTCTGACTGCTGAAATCACTTCCCCTTTTAAGGCCTTCAGCTGATTGGATGAGATGTCCTCATTGCTGACTGCATCTCCTCAGTTGATTGTAGATGTAATCAACCATCAATGCAGTCAACTCACTGATGATTAAAGCCCATGAAATGCCCTTGTATTACAGTTAGCCCAGTGCTTGCTTGACCAAACAATTGGGCACCATTACCTGGCCAAGTGGACACATTAGCCTAACCATAACAGGCAGTGAGGTTTCAAAAAGAAAAAAGGCTTTAATTGCTTCACGAAATGACAGGACCACTAAATGAAGCATAAAGCAAGAGGGGCCATATAATTGAGGGAGCAGGCAGGGGAAGTCACAGAAAACCCCAGCCAAGGATAATTGCTTTTTTTTTTTTTTTTTTTTTTAAAATTAAATTTAAGTCCGAGCTTTCCAACGGTCAGGACAAAAAAAGGAAAATATGCTACACATTTCTCATTATCCATTGAGTTATTTTGAAGGAAGGCGCTTTTATCCTAACACTGAATGCAGAGAGGAATTTATTGTGTGTGTCATGAGAGTAGGGACACTGATTATATGGTTTCAGAACGTAATCACAGTATTGTCAATAGTGGTTTTTACAAAAGAAATACTGAAGTTCTTGCTTTCAGTTTCTTATAGACTTAATGAAAGTCAAATTTATAATATTAAATTGTATTTCCATGAAGTAATTCTTTGGGAAACTAAAAGTCCAGGTATGCAATTTTCTGGTGACTTGCCTTTCTTTATAAAGCAGTAGCAGTACTAGGGGGGAAAGTAAGAAGAGATGTGTTGATTCAAAGAAAAACCTGCATCTTGGTAATAAACTGGAGGAATCTCTCGCCTCTGATTGTTATTGACATAGTTACTATCTAAAACTTCTAAGTAGCTGTTCCTAGTCTGGAATTATTTACCAAAAGTAAATTGAGATAGAGTGACATAAAGCAGTGAACTGAAAGGATTTAAAGCCATTTCTCTTAGCTTGTGCATATAGGCCATAATCGTATGGAATGATTTATTTTCCTGTGAAATATGAGTTGCGAATAAAATGAGAAACTCCTGAAATGTTAAGAGCTTCTTACTACCAAAGCAGTGCATGATGTTCCATAGAAAATATATTACCAAATTTTAATGAATTATATGTAAATATCATATACTATTCAGAACAAATACAGGTGCTGTTGTAACAAATTAATAGCTACTATTCACTTCATGTTGCAAACACTCTTCTGGTTCCTGGATTTACAAGCCCCACATTTTAGCTTCCCCTTAAACTAATCAGCAACATGCATAAAAGTCCTTAAAGCAATACTGTCTTTGTATTATATCTAAATTCCCTTTAGAATTATGCAGTTAAGTCACCTCCTCCTTTCCTTTCAAAACCTGGATTTATTCTAATCCTGGGAATTATAATCTAGTATAGCAGGTTTCAGACTTTTAATCATGACTCACAGTAAAACATATGTTTTACTTTAGCTTGGGTATAACTGAAACAGAAGTTTCATAAAGCATTTCTTTCCCTTAAAATGTAAGATGTATCCTGCGTTGCCTTACCTATTTCTTTCTGTTCCTTTTATTTCCATCCTGTTCCCTTAAATAAATGCTGGCTTCCATCCACTAATGGACTTAATTGATTTCATGATTAATGGCTCATGACTGGCAATTTGGGAAAAACAAAACAAAACAAAACACCACCAATCTCCTGAAAAGAATGGTAGACTAGAAGTAAGGATGCCGAGGGTTTTAATCCCGTGTTTTTCAATTGCTGATTGATCTTGAAAAAACATTGCTTATCCTTCACAAGACCCTGATTTCTCATCCATGAAGTGTGGGGTTGGACCTGTGGTCTTTTAAGATGCCCTCTCTCTTTAACGTTGCTCTTGATCTGTCTTGTGGTTGAAGCAAATCTCTGGATTCAAAGCAGAATCTCCCAGATGCCCAGTGAATGATTAAAACCATTCATACTATGACAATCTCAGGTCATAAAGTTTCATATTTATATTGTACGAGATGAGAAGCGCCCAGTTTTCTTTAGGCAGCTGTAGTTGTAAAGCAATGGTAAGACCCTGGTTGTAAAACTCTAAGAAAAGACTTTCCCCTTCTCTCCACTTGTCCCTATTCTTGCACATGTCCATGGAAGTCAGGAGATTTTTGTAGTCAAGGCCTTTTACAAACACTTGTTTTATTCTTCCTGAAAATTTTTTTTTTTCTGTTTTTCACTTCCTCTGACTTGAGAATGTTTCGGGGGTGTGGATTAAGGATGACGTGTACTGTTTAGAGAAAAGATATATAACAGGTAGACCTGAGAATTGCTTTCCATCAGCAGCTGGTTAAAGATGTTTGTTCATTTCCCTACTGGGTACCAGGCCCAGTGCTAACCAGCTACTTATCAGTTTCCCTGTGGCTCCCTTCAGTGATGGTCTCTTGCTCTGGAGACCTCGACTGGAAAATACACTTTGCTATCAGCAGGGCTCTTTGTGGTGTTTGGCTCTGGTATCTGGAACATTCTGGAATGAACTCAACATGCTGTGACCTGCAGGGCTGTTGAGGCCAACCTGGTGGGACTTGCGGTGGTAGCTGATAGGGCCAGTAGAGAGTTTTGGGAAAAGGAAGACCCTTTTTTTTTTTTAAAAAAATCAATTTTATTGATACATATTAAAGCATACAATTCCTCTGAGGTATACAATCAATGGTATTTGTTATAATCACATATTTGTGCATTCATCACTTCAATCATTATTAGAGCATTTTCATTATTTCAATATTAATAATAACAAAAAAACAGACAAACAAGAAAATTCCTCGCCTCTCAATCTCTCTATGAGGAAGACCCTTTTAAACAACCTCTGACAATAGCGCTGTCTCCCTGCACTGAGCTCTAGAGAGAGTGAGCCTCGCTAGAACCTTCTGTCTAGGCTGTATCTCTTTTGTTGAACAAGATAGGACAGAACCCTACAATAAAAATGATAGGGTTGTAATGAGAACTATTCGTGTAAAGGGGCCTACAAGACTAGTGCAGATTTTCTTCCTCTGTGAACACAGGTTAGGCCTCCCTGGGGTGGGGAACTTGAAGTTGGAAACCTCGGTTTGGAGAACGAGGGTTATCTATGAGGGTCACCAGGTCAGGGGGTTCAGAGCTGATGCGGAGGCCACAAAGCAGAAGAAAAGGCAAAGCTCCAGCCCTTAAATGCCCATCTGGGCACTTATTTCCCTGGGGTGGGAAAGCCGCATTTCCACTGGAAGTGCTGTGCTTTTCTGTCATGTGTTTAAGGAAGCCTGCTACTGGTCTCCAGTATTGACTAAAATGCCCCTCCCCACCTTTTTTCTTTTTTATGATTTTTGATGACTCGTTTGGGGCGTATTCCCTGAAGAAAAGTTTTAAGGAGAAAGATTGCCCTATCTGGCCCCCTTTTGCACAGTCCTGAGCACAGGCAGTTCCTATCACTGGCTGTCTTGTGATGGTGGAGGATTTATGTGATTAGAATGGCGTTTTAGTATTATTTGCAGAATTGAGATTCCTTAACCTGGGGGCCTTTTTGCCCCTATGGAATGCAAATCCGATTAGGAGCTCTTTGTGCTCTGCCACAAATCATTACACGTCTATAGTTTGCTCTTATAACATGTGGATAATGACATGACTCTGTCTCCTAGGAGTTTGAGTGCATTAGCTAATGATCATGGAACCTTAGAAATAGGAAATTTATTTTAATGCCAAGAGCTTTTGTAATCGCACATTTGCATCATTTTGCTTGGCATCCTTGAAAGTCTTGCTTTCAACATGAGAATTCCTGGGGCCGATTCCTGTTTTTCTAATTGTTGAGCAAGCTATGAAGGAATACGCTCAACCAGTGCACAGCATCTTATGGAAGCTCTGCAGTAGCTCAGCCTGGAGTGGTTTGCTTTATTCTGGAGTGGATAAAAAGCCTGAAATAGTTTAAAGGCATTGATGTTAGGAAATATTGGGACCCGAGGATGGTAATGGCTTCCATGCAGGGTTGTGCTAACCTGCTTTAAGTCCCTCTTCCCTGTGTCTCCAGATCTGCCACTTTCCCAGCCTTTGTTCTGGGTGGCAGTAAACACACTGAATTGAGAGGGCCTCTATTGTTCTGGCTCTCCCTGGTATTTGTGCCTCTTGAAGGCAGATACTGTCTTTGTATCTTCTAGAAAAAAAAAATCCAGTTTTTCCTTTTCTTCTCCAGGTAATTATTTTAGGACTTAAGAAACTCTTTAAAAAGATGTCAGATGGTAATGTCTTGAATACCTTGTAAACTATTTAAAGTAGAAGACTTAAATAGATATTTATTTATGAAAGGGGTCACAAATAGGACACAGACACTGCCATTTGATAACTGATGTTGTGGTTGTTTTGTTTCAGGCAGTGGAGCAACTGCTGTGGTTCAGGCTGCTCTGTGCAAACCCAGGCAAGAACGTGTAGCAATAAAGCGGATCAACCTGGAAAAATGCCAGACCAGTATGGACGAACTGTTAGTAAGTACATATGAAGAGGGGGCCAGTGGGTTGCTTTTCTTCACTTTTGGGTTTATAGAGGTGAGTGGGAGAGACAGGAGATAAGAGAGCGAAGACAACTCGATGGTATCTCCTATTTTGACACATATATTTATTATTATTATTATTATTATTATTATTTTTTAAAGATTTTATTTTTTTTATTTATTCATTTATCCCCCCCCTGCTGCTTGCGCTTGCTGGGTCAGCCAACCACGCCGCGTGGGCGGGCCTGCCCTCACCAGGAGGCCCCGGGAACCGAACCCGGGGCCCCCCACATGGCAAACAGGAGCCCCACTGATTGAGCCACAGCCGCTTCCCACATATATTTATTAGAAAGCAGCCCATATTGTTTCCCTCACCTGAATGAATAAATCTGTGCATTAATATTGCATTGTATGATGTACACTTTTCCTTTGGCCAGCAGCATTTTGCTCACCCCACACCCTCATAATCCCCACGTGGGGATGGTTTCATTTTAATACTCCATTTTATAAGATGAGGGAACAGACTCAGGTGACCTAAGGTCACGTGGTTACTGAGTGCAGAGTTAGATGGCAGCTTCTAGCCCTCGGTCTGGAATCGTGGCAAAAATAAGAATTACTGCCAAAATATTTCTTGGTCATTTTGGCTTTCATAAACTGTGAATTCACTACAAATTTCAGTTATTCAAAATACTGCAGGGTAGCTTGCGTTTGGCTAGTGAGGGGAGAGTTTGGTTTTCTTACATGGCAACTTGTACTTCTCCCCTGATAAATAATTGGAGCTTGTCAGTGTGGATATGACTATAGCAGTGTTGGTTGGTTGAGGGAACATTTGCTTTTGGCTGAACTGACTCATTATTAAATGAATAGCTGGGCAAATGGTTATTAGTTGCCCAGCAAACTGTGAAGAGTTTGAGAGTTTAATCTCATAAATATAGCTGTCATTCTGTCTGCCAATTCTCTTTTTTTCCTTTTGGCCATTTATATGAGGATAATAGAAAACTGCAGTGGAGGAGTTAACTGATTGGTTAACCCAACACTAATCCCAGTACAAATATTAGCCCAATAGCTCCAAGTACAAGCTACAAAGTATAATGACAGTTGGCTCCAAATGAAGAAGCCTTTTGTTATATTCTACATTGGGAATGGAATGTCATTAACAAGAGCTTTTTTGTCTTTATTCAGAATATAGCTTTTATTTCAGGCTTAATTACAGTACACTATAGTATAAATTATGTGCAAGTATAAAGCTGTACTTTTCTAGATCTGTTTGGTCTTACATTTTAAATTAGGCTACACAATGCATAGATTTCAGTGGGATAGAAGCAAGGGATTGCCTGGTAAAACTCAGATTAAAGCAGGGGCTTCACAATTTATTGTTAATTTCTTAAATTTGCATACGTTTAAGGCTTTCACCCTCCTCAACATTTCTGCTGTGCTTTGCTCGTTCTGAAATTTCTACTGAGTACTGCTTGTCTGCTCCTTGATATCAAGGTGACCAATAAAATCAAGCCTTTGTCATTGAATCAGTTTTCAAGGTCACTTTTCCCTGAGTGGAAAAAGCACTGTCGAGACAGTGTAAAGAGAGTCGGGTTCTGCTTCTGCCACTAACTTAAGTATTTTTCCTAAAGCTAAAAAACAATAGCTCTGTGCTATTTAACAAGAGTAGAATTGAAAGATCTCTAAGATCCTTTTCGGAGTTCTCAAATTCTTTGGCTGTACTCAGTCTACTGTAATTTTTTTGTTTGTTTAATTTGGAGTATACATTTAAACTTTGCACCGTTTGGAAATATCACTCAAGAACTTATCCACAGTGCTCATGTTCGACTGTGGTGCTCTGATGATGATTTCTCAGTCATCTTTTTGCCACCAATAGAATATATAGGGCTTACTGATTGCACTGTGCTTGACAGTTCTGGAAGCAGTCTACCAAGACCTCAGCTGCCCTGAACCTCCATGTTTTCCCTCTGTTGGGTTTTTATTAGCAGTCAGTTGCTAGTAATGGCCACTGTGGAAGGCTCTGAGTAAAGGTCAGCAGGGACACCATCCTTCTGGTCCCCGTCTTCTGTTTTCTTAGGACCACTAAGCAGAGGAACATCGTTTGGAGGCACTAACAACTTAGGAAGAGCCGTCTAATAAGCACTGGTGCTTTTCCAGCTTTGTGCCTAAAAGGTCTCTGGATTTATGAGTTCATCTATTTAACGGTTAATTTATTTTTCTTATTCTTATTTTTTCCTTTCATGCCCGTGTAGCATTAATAGAATATGGTATATATGCATAATTATTTATTTTTCATCCAAAACAGGGGTTCTTAACAAGGGGTCCGTAAGCTTGAAATGAAATTCAAAAAAACATTATTCTTGTGGGGACATATTGGTGTGGGTGTGATATATTTATTAAATAATACACAGTACAGTGTGGACTTAGTAAGGCGTCTGTGGTTTGTACCTGACTGGCAGAGGGGTCCGTGGAACAAAAAAGGTTAAGAACCCCTGGTCTAAAAAGTGATTTTAATTTATTGCTCTAACTTTTCCTTAATCTTAAAGCTTTGACCTTTTGATGTTTTACCTGGAGAAGGGAAGATTCTTTAAAGTGTATTACATTCAGGTCCTTTTCAAACAAAAAGCAATGGAACTTACAATATAGGCTAATGTTGCCAGCCTTTTATGGTCTTCTTATTGGCACATGATACTGTGTGGAGCAAACTTGCTGTAATCCCTTCTACTTCTAATTCTGCTGCCGCTTCCACTTTCTGTGGGTTCACATTTTGGTGGTGTGTGGACATCCGGTATCCTAATAATCCTTTAATTCCTTGTGTGCAAATTATGTGCAGGTCAGTGCACTGCATCATTTCACAGACTGAGCCATGTGTTAACTGGAAACCATTGTTCTTATAAGAAACAATGGCCACTGGAATCTTTATCTTCTGAGAGTGTTTTGTCATATAAGTCACAATTACCAACCATTTGCTAAATATCTGCCACCCCTGATGAAACTATTATCTCTTTCCCACCTCCCCATCCCCCACCCCCATTCTTCGGGACTCCCATGGTTAGGTGGGATTTATACTTAGTGTGGTCAGCTGTGATGGCACAGAACATTTTTGTACAAGTGGCCTTGGATTCTGCTTTTTTTTGTAGTGAAGGCAGTCAGTAGATTTTCCCGTGATTATAGAGGTTGTTCTGTGTTGTTGAAGAAGGATTCATGTGGACATGATTTCTAAAGCAAAGCGATGTTCATCTAATTTTTAAAAGAAAAATAATTGATGTGTATTTTGAGTCACAAACACTGTGATTAGTGATTGCTTTTGAAATGTAGAGACTTTCCCTGGGAATGAAGGGAGTGAAAAGAAATGGTAGAGGAGATTATTGTTGCTAAATAATTGGTAATGTAAATAAAATTTATACTGTTGAATTGAGTGCTGTAATAGTCCTCAAAGATCAGTTAGTTACAGTTGTATTAAGCATTTATTCAACCATTTGGTGAATACTGAGTTTCTATATTGGGCTTAGACACGCAAAAATGTGAGTTTTGTGTGTATATGTGGGAGGACAGGCCATATGCTCATTAAAAATTCATTTTAGTTTAATAACAATAAGATTAGAACACCCTAGAATAAATGTTTTCTTTGACATCGCATGAATAGCATCTAATTAATCCTAATGCTTTTTCTATGCATTCTTATAAATTTTCATATGTGTTTTGGAGTTTGTCCTTTAACTGTATTATAATATCTCTAGGTATTATAACCATGGTGGTTAATTGTCCAGGAGCCAAGGGGATATTGCTAATCTATATTTTTGACCATCCCTGCCTAGGTTCTTTGATATTTTTTTGAGATTTGTTAATCCCACAGTTGTTGTTAACTCCACATTTGTTAATCCCACAATGCTGTAAATGATTAATTATAAGTAGCTGAACACCCTCTGGAAGATATTTATATTTTTAGAGCAGAGTTTGTTAACTCCATAATTATTAAACCCTACTAGATGCTAGGTGCTGAGCTAAATGATGGGAAAACGGAGAGGGTCCTTGTTTCTTGGAGAGCCCTTTATTTATTTATTTTTATTTATTTATTTATTTATTTTCCTTTATTTATTTTGCATGGGCTAGGTGAGGTTTTTGAGCTGGGGCTATCTTTTTGTACCTTTACCCTCAAATTGCCTGGACATAGTTTACAACAATTAGTAGCCTAATTCTCACAGATTACTCCTCTCTAATGTGTATTCCATTTCACATTGTCACACAAGCTAGCATTTTCCAAGTGAAGATGGTCTTGAGGTTTCTTGAAAGAGTTTGATTCTCTGGTTTGTGGTCAGCCTCAAAGGATAGGAGTGCTACTCCAGGGCACACTTGGCTTCCCTTAAAATCCATTACATCAGGGAAGAATTAATCTATCTTTTCTGAGTCATCTACTTTTTCAACCTCTATTAAAAGGTGACAGAATGAATCCCATAAATGTGACATCATTCTTCCTTTGTTTTACCTAAAACCCACTCTTTCCAAACTTCAGAGTACTCTTTTTTTAACTAGGGATTGATGAACAAATTTTTTTTTTTTTTTGCAAATTACAGTTCTTTTAATAGATATAAAAAAAAGTTCTAAAATACCCACGTGGTTCAGCTGTGTTATTTGCCCTAAAGGAAGTGAGGGGCAGAGTGAGGGATCCCAGTGCAGCCCAGTGGGCTCAGATGAGGGCCTTCCCAAAGACCAATGCATGACCAATGCATGCTCGGCCAGCCCTCCCCTGCCCTCCTTGCCCAGCCCCCAATTTCCTGCAGCAGGAAGCCCCAGTGGTCAGGCCTTGGCACTGGGGAATAGAAGGCACCTGAAGGGCTGGCTGGGTGAAAGAGGACAGGTGACTTTTAAAACACAAAAACACCATCACGGGGGTCGGGGAACAAGGCGTGTAGCAGCTCAGGCAGACGGCAGGGCCTGCCCCTCTATGGCACAGATGGACAGGGGTGGGGGATGAGTAGGGGCGGGGTGGCGGTTCCTCCAGGAGGCAGGAAGCGCCTCTCCCAACATAATACTTTCTCAAAATTGTTTTTGGTACAAAATCAATGCAAAGAAGATATGAGGTTGGGAATAGCCCCCCCTCCCCAGATGATGAACAATTTTAATCACCTTGCTTATCTTTTTTTTTTTTTTTTTTCACCTTACTTGACTTCTTGGTTTTTAGACTTTTATTATATCTCTCTCATTTTTTTCTCTCTAAAATTGAGTTCTTGTCTTTTCAGTCTGTCTTAAGTACCTAATCACAGAAAACTCAGCTGCATTTTCATTTCTGTACACATATTTACACATCAAAATGGAAACAGTTTGATTCTTAGGGGCAGGTGAGTTCTATGTGTAGGATATATCATGGCTCTGGGGCCAGGTACAGTACTTGTTTCCAAAGCAAAAAGTAAAAAAGAAAAAAAAAGTTTAAATGATTACATTAGGAAATAATGTAATTTATGTTTACATTAAATATTCACTGTAAAATATTTTAACTTGTGATGGATGACAAATGTGAGCAGAGCAAGCTCAGAAAAACAATTGCAGCACAACAGCCACGGATGTTGGGACTGGGATGGAGGGAGAAGCGCACCCTGGGTCGGGGGACCTGGATTCTTTACTTGGATCTCCTGCAGATTTGCTCCTGGACTTAGGATGAATCAGTTTTTCCTCTGATCCTATGTTTCCTCATTTGTTCAGTGAGAAATTATATTGGATCTCAAACTTTAGTTTTTATCACCAAAGTGCAGTGATTCTGTGTATTTAAAAATCAGTTCTTTTAACTAAATCCCCATTTAATGCCAATTGTACAAAAATATTAATGATTGGCAAATTTGTGCTTTATAATTTAGGATAGAGTTAAGTTACTCTAGTATTGTGGTGTGACATTAAAAATCCTGTGTAAATTTACAGATTTGGGTGCACGATGTCCTATCGGTTGATCTCACGTACATAATCGGGGAGTTTCTTTGTCAGTAAATATTAAGCTCGAACTGGAAAAATTCTGGCATTTGCCCTTCTGTGTCTTCTTTATAAAAGTATTTTGTCATGCCTCTCTGACAGCATTGGTAGATAAATTGAGAACTTTGTTTTCTCATAACAAAGCCACTCCCCTCATTTTGCTTTCTGCTATAGTGCGGTTTCTTGATTATTTGTCCTTTCTCTTGATCTGTTGTTCCCTTCCTCCCTTCCTTTCTTCTTTCCAACCTTCTAGTCTTCCACCCTTCCTACCTTCCACCATTCTATCTTTTTTTTCTCCCATTAGAGAAGTGAGTTAGCAGTGCTTTGTAGCTTATTTTGGAGAATAAAACTCTAGCTATATTCTTGGCCTAATGATCATTTGAGAGAAGAGTTTAATTATTCTCTGGTGATTTTCTGACACAGGCTTCTCTTATCCTTTTTAAGTTAAATTTTAAGTTAAATTATAATATTTATGGGAGCAGTTCCTCCAGTCAGAAGTTTGTGTTTTTCTTTCTTTTAAATAAGGTTTAAGAAAAGAATAATTAAAAACAAAAACCAACTTTGTACTGTTTTATCTAGCATCTGGAATTATGTTGATACTTTGGCAAATCTTTTTTATTTTAAAAGCTTATGCCAGTTTTAAAGATATCACTTTGAAAACTGGAAGCCATGTGTATGTGTTTTCTTTATTGTATATGTGAAGGTATTTTTCTGTTCTTTTTGAATTTAAGAATATTCTAATTAGTGAATTAATTATTCATATCCCAGCTCATTCAGCATCATTCCTTTAGCATATATGGCAACAACTTGTATTTGGCTGTTTCTTGTAGAATATTTTATACCAAGGGTATAACATTAAAATAAAAACTTTCACTGATTTTAGTGCTAGTTTGAAATTTGAAGTTCACACATTATATTTTATACTTATATTTGTCTCTTGCGGTAACCTTTGTAACTATTTCATATGGTTTGGTGTCTCTTTATCCAAGGATAGTCCAATTAAGGGGCAAGATTAGAAATGGGAAATTTTGGGATATTGTGAAGATATAGAGATATTTTTAAGAAATTAGAAAATAAATATGTATGCTAAATTAATTTATATTTAGCATTTTACACCTCTAAAATGACAGTGTTACCTTAGGAATGTGTATGATTTGATTAGAGAAAACCATTTTCATTTTTGGAACATTTAATTTAGAAATTAGAACCATAGATTATCCCAACAATAATTAAACATACAAATTGACTTACTTTTAAAGGTTTTTTTATACATTTGTTAGAAATGGCTTGTTAATCCCATGGTGATTGCAAAAAGTAAGCAAAAATTAATGTTGCGAGGACTCTTGTGCTTTTAGGATTACATGTTCTTGGTAACAAAGAGATCTATACTAGCACAGGGAGCACCTGCTTCCTATCTATGAGGTCCCAGGTTCAATCCCGAGTACCTCCTAAAAAAAAGAGAGAGATCTAGCACATACTCATTTCAGAGTAGGAGAAAATGAGGAAAAACATTCCCAGATTAAATACAAATTCAGTTAGGTCTCACTCTTTTTTTAAATACCTCATTTTTGTCATTCTCAGATTTCTGGAAAATGTTGTTGCTTGGATTGGGCAAAGTGATTGGTTTTGGTTATTTCCATAATCACTTAAGCTGCTACTGAAGAAAGGACTCTGAACTACTCGGAGAAGGCCAGGGTTGTAGAGGGTTGGAAGCAGTGTCTGTCACTTTGGAGGAGGGTTCCCCAGCAGAACCCAGAATGCGCACCATACCCAGGCATGGGGTGGAGGGTGCCCTGTTCTCATCGTTGGGTGATGAAGCCAGATACAGTAGCTGTGCTGAAAGTTGGCGTCAAGACTTTGAGCAGCACGGATTGGCTGACCTGCTTCTGTTTTGTAGTTAAGTCTTTGACTTTGCTTTCTTTATTACTCCCTAATCACAGGCAATTAAGGGATCAAAAAGCAGCTGTTCATAGCTGAGTCTGATGAAGATTCTATGATGGCCAACTTCGGAGCTTTCCAAACCCATTTAGACATTCATTATTACTGTTTGTTGAAAAGCTTCTTTAGCTACCTCTGAAAGAAAATGGCTCTTCTTTGTTTAGTTTTCCTGTTATTTTTTCAATATCACTAATTTATTGTTTGTCCCCCTGTACCCCTGGTTTCTTTTGATAAAAATGGCTAAGCCAGGGGTTTCTAGCAAAATTCTTTAGCTCTTTTAGACAGTATTTGAGAAGTGCCCAACTTCATGACCCATTATCCAGCAAGTAGGCCCTGGGATGTGCATTCCATTCTGCTAGCAAGGAGGTGGTAAACCATCATGACTTTCCTGATGTTTTGGGAGGGATTCTGTAGCCCTCTAATCCCCAGACCTTTTATAGCTATTCCTCTAGTTTTAATATTACTCTATAAACACTGATGAGGACTGTCTCAGAATTTATGCTCCTTTTTCCAAATTTCTTAAAAAATGTTTCCATGTCTTTAAACTATTTTAAAAATTCCCATTTCTAATCCTGCCCTCTTGGATAAACAAAGACACCAAATCCTGTGAAGATAATTACAAAGCTAAGTGGCAAGGCATATTCGTCGATCCATTTCTAAGTGATACAAGTCAGAATAGTTGACTTACTCTTCCTTGAATGGGTTTTTGCCTGTTGGTACTGTGGCTCTGAAAAGGCAAGAGTTTGCTACCATAGATGGCATATCTTTTTTTTTTTTTAAACAAATCAATTTTTTGGATGCATATTAATAAAGCATTTTTTTATCGTTAGAGGAGTTGTGAATTTACCAAAAAGTCGTGCATGAAATACAGGGTTGCCACATACCGCCCCATCATTAACACCTTACATTGGTGTGGTACATTTTTTACAATTGATGAAAGCACATTTTTATAATTGTACTATTAACTGTAGCCCATAGTCTAACTTAGGAGTCACTGTGTTGTGCAGTTCCATGGATTTTTAAAAATTGTTTATTATTGTAACATATATACAACCTAAAATTTCCTTTTTAACCACATTCAAATATATAATTCCGTGCTGTTAATTATGTTCACAATATTGTGCTACCATCACCACCATGTATTACAAAACTTTTCCATCATCCCGAAAAGAAACTCTGTACATTTTAAGCCTTAACTCCCTATTTCCTACCCCCAGTATGTTGCCTGGTAACCTATATTCTTGATTCTCACTCTGACTTTGCTTATTCTAATTATCTCTTATCAGTGAGATCTTACAATGTTTGTCCTTTTTGTGTTTGGCTTATTTCAATTAGCAATAATCGCGCCTCGGATAAACCTCATTGGCTACAATATTGCCGCTGCGCAAAGCTGGCTTATTTCACTCAACATTGTCTTCAAGGTTCATTCATGATGTTGCATGTATCAGAACTTCGTTCCCTTTTATGGCTGAATAATATTCTATTGTATGTATATGCCACAGTTTATCCATTCATCACTTAATGGGCACTTGGCTTGCTTCCTGCTTTTGGCTATTGTGACTAATGTCTGTGAACATCGGTGTGGGCATATCATTTTTCATAATGAAAAAAACTTCACAGTGGCATTTTTAATGATAGAAATTGCTGTCCAGAAAAACACGTTGCTCTTAATAGATCTCTCAGTCTTTTTCTTCTATTTCTTTGCTTACATTTGAAATCACTGAGATTTTTTTTTAAATCCTGCAACTTAACAGCTTTGGTTATTTATTAATATTAAGTTACTCTTCATAATGATGCTCATTTACAGGAGTGTAATCTTGCATGTGAAAATACTCGTTTCATTTGATAGTATTTGCAAGTCCTATATGGGTTTTTTTCCTGTTTAGATTAAGTTGCAATATGCAAATGTACCTGGGAGCTAGATGTTTCTCTTACCATTCCACTGAAGAATAATGAATCTTAGTACTTTGTTTGAAAGCAATGGTTTTCAAATTTGGCTGTACATTAGAAACACCCTGGAGCTTTTGAAAATATGCATTCCTGTACTGTATCCTAAACCTGTTTACATCTGATTCCTTGGGAGTGGGACCCAGATATCAGTAATTTTTAAAGCTTCCCAGAGCAATTTCAGGCAAGTTTGAGAGTCCTTGCTTTGGAATAAAGTTAGAAATAGTATTTCCTCAGATTTAACTGCAAATTATGTTAGCGCATGTGTATGTTTGATTTCTTAACTAAGGCTGAATTAGGGTATTTTGCCTCTAGTATCAGATAAGATGAATTTATTTAGGATTTACTTAAGTTATAAAAATATGCCATTTTGTCCAAGTATAGTTTAATATTTTGAATTCAGAATCCATTTAGACCCTTCCCTTTTACTAATGAACTCTTTTTTCTTTTAGCTGCTTTGTGAATCTCATGGCTTCAGGGGCAAAAGGAGCTTGGTTTTAACTTTCTCCTAATTCTTATGTCTTCATACTTGTCTTATTACTTTTTGTTTTGAACCTTTTGCAAAAGTATATATTTAGACTCCTCCTTATTCCATAAAGGGCTTTGAGACAACTTGCCAGGATGCACGAAGTGTGACAAGGTGGCATAAATTAAATATAGGGTGAAATAAGAAGGAAAAACACAGTGAGGTCAATGTGGAGTCAGGAATGAAGCTAAACATTTAAGACCAAATGACCAATATGGGTATCACAGGAAGCTCCTTGAGAGAGCAGGACATAACTGGGTGCATTAGTTTGTTTTTTATTGTTTTTTTTTTTTTTTTTAGGAAAAAAGTGAACACTGAGGCCAAGATCTGTTTCTTTGTACCTTTGGGGTTTAGTGAGGAACTTGGGACACTTGAGATCAGTAATCAAGATGAGGATGCTCACAGGCAAAGAAGGAACTGAGACACTTTTGAAAGGAGGAGACTAAATTAACTTTGAACATTTATGTTTATGTGCTAAGTAATTTGCAAGTTTTAGATATCTCATTTTGCTATTTACAACAACCCTGTGTAGATGATATTGTTGACCTTGTTGAACAGAAAGGGAGATTGAGGTTCAAAGACACTGGATAAACTGCCCAAGTAATTAAGCTGGTAAATGGCAGAGCTAAGCTTCAAAGCCAGTGTCTTACTGTGTAGCCCTCCCTTCACACTCGTGGCTCCTGGAGGGACACATCCTTACAAATCACAGTCCCTGTTTGTCCTCAGTACTATTTACATGAGAAATAATTTGGGGAGAGAACAAAGCCCATATGGCAATATAAAAAAATGTTTCAAAAGCTTTTAAAAGTAGTTTATTTTTCCATATTTTCAGGTGTTTTTTTTTTTGCCAATTTTTTTCCTACTATCCCTTCATATTTCCAAGATAGGATCATTTATATCTTTTGTATCCCCCCACATAAAAGAAATATGTCATGCTCTGGTTTGGCTGGGCCAACCAGTCCATTTGCCTGGGCCAACACAGCAGCAGTGCGGGTCTCCCTCTGTGTCATCTACCCACGTTATTCCTGGAAGAAGGATGCTGCTGTGACTACCACCTCACTGTTAGCAGATGAACAGGCCATTTTACTTACTATCCAATTTTCGATCAGCTTTCCCGCTCTTGTGAAATTTCACTGGTGATGTATTTCAGATTTAACTGCATGAACAGATGTAGCTCTTTTTTTTTTGAGGTACCAGGGATTGAACCTGGGACCTTGTACATAGGAAGCAGGCATTCAACTACTGAGTTACATTGCTCTCCAATGAGAGTTGGTTTTTTTGTTTGTTTACATGCTTGTTTTGCTTTTAGGATATACCAGGGATCAAACCTGGGACCTCGTACGTGGGAAGGAGGCGCTCAACCACTTGAGCTACATCCACTCCCAAGATCTAGCTCTTTAAGCCACAGAGAATATTCACTATTATAGCTAGGTTTGGTACTTGACATATCAGAGTTCTATTTCACTAGACTTCCAAGGGAGCCACTGTATTATAGTCCTTCACTAAATTGTTGGCAGATGTGTTGCTGGATTTCAGAATTCTGTGAGTTCTTTGGATCTTGACCCGTTTTTTTTGTCCTTTTGATTTTTTTTTAACCCTTTCCTGTACTTGTGAAACTCAAACCATTTTAGTAACACAGTCTCCCTTATTTCCAAGTTGGCTTCCCTTTCTTCTGGTGAGATCTGTTCGGCATTGCTGCCGGGCCTTCCTCCTACTCTGTCTCCTTAGCCCTGCCCCCTTCAGTGTGGCCATTTGTGCTTCTTTCTCTCACATTCCTGGGCTCTGGTACCTCTCTCCCTTCCTTTAAAGCTCAGTCTACTGTTTGGCCACTCAGATTCTGGTTCATGGAGCAGCAGTCTTGGCATCATCTGGAAGCCTGGTAAGAATGTAGACTCTCAGGCTTGCTCCAGACCTGCTGCATCAGAGCCTGCATTTTACCAGGATTTCCAGGTAATTCGTGTGCACTTTAAATTTGAGAAGCACTGCTTTAAATAGCATTGCTTATGGAGTATATCCTAATTAAGGAAGTAGAGTATTAGAACCCTTTCATTCCGTAGGAGAAATTTGCTAAAACATTAAAAAAAAATCATATCCACTTGTTGATCTTTGGGCAATAATTTTCTCATTTCTTAGGTATAGGGACAAATGAATATGTTTGGGAATAAATGTCTTTGCTTAACCAACCTCATGAGTAAAGTTGTGGCATTGGAAAAAGCTTGGATAATTTAGTCCATAGATTGATAACAAAGAATGATTGCTTGAAAGAGCAACTAATGTCACTGTTTTGAAAAGAAATGGAAGGGGGCAATTGTGGTTCTTGTACCTCTTTAGAAAGCTACTAAACAAAAAGATGCTATATAAACTAAAATAAGGGTTCAATAGATCTGTAGAGAACTTCATTTTTTCCATTTAAAAGTATATTTCTACCATATTGTAGGAATATTACTTAGGAGGGTTCAGTGATACCACAGGCTGTATCATGTTCCACCAGACAGAATGACAAGTGATAAAAACTGGAAGCTTTTCCCTAAGGCAGCTTTCCTTGTGGCCTTGAGCATTCGAGGTGTCACTGCATGGGGCGGCTGTGGCGCAGGGGTTGTGGATCTCCCAGCCAAGCAGCGTAGAGGGACCATGAAGCTGCTGGAGTGGTCAGAGCGATGCACATCCACTCTCAGGCCTCTCAGCCCTTGTTTGATCTGCCATAACACTGCTCCTTTAGGTGTGTTGTGGGGTGGTTTCTAGATCCCTCCTTTTTTTCCTCTTTAAATTCTCAGAACCTTTCAATGTCCAGCTGGTATCTTTATGGCCCCCAATTTTTAAACAATAGAATTTGGTAAGTCATATTCATAGGTTATCTATTAGAGTTTTATACACACACACAGACACGTGTGCGTGTTTTCATTCACTGAACCTGGCATCCAGTGGGTGCTCAATAAATGTTTCAGTTGAAATGGAAACGCGTACAAAATTATTTGCGTGTGCTGTTGATTAGAAACGGCACTATTTTCAACCTGTTTTTGCATTTGGGAATGGAAGAGAACTTACCTTTTTAGCCCCATATATATCACTGAAGTTTTAAAAGACATTGACAATTTAATTTACAAGGTACTTGCACATCCCCAT